>JAGTTD010000002.1:22421857-23621857 GCA_018398585.1 Simmondsia chinensis
ATTATTTTTCTTTTATTTAGACTTAGGCATAACTTTTCAAAATCTATTATGTATATGATACTCTTTATGCAATCTATTCAAATTTGAGCATCTTTTAATCAGAAAGAAAAGTAAAACAGCCATGGTAGCTAGTGAAGTCAAATACCACGGTTTTATCAAGATAGTGCCTTAAATTAGATCATGTTTTGCAACTAGAACACAAAAACAATTGATTATTAGGTTATTCAAATCTAATTAAAGTAAATGATCTAAAAAGAGTAGAAAAATTACCTAAAAAGTATGATGATAAGTTCTTTCTTTTTTTTTTTCTTTTTATATGGAAATTCTTTTTGAACGACTAAAGACTAAAAAAAAAAGGCTAACTCTGTAGAAAATAGACAATCTTTTTGTTGGCCGATACTATTTACATCCCCATACAAAGGCTCCGAACTCTGGGAGGCACTAAAGCTGACTCTAAAGCATAAAATAGGAAAACTTTTCAAATAAACTTTGTTAAAAAAAAATTTTTTTAATTTATTATTATTATTATTAACATTACTTTTCCCACCCCCAAACTTTATTTTTAAAAAGAAGTAAAAAGATAAATTGGATGGGAGATACTTCCCAGGTTTGAGAATTGCTTTTTGATGGTGCATGTTGACATTGTGCTACCCCCAAACTTGTTGAAAAATACATGTTTAATCAAAAATAAACATGAGAAAAATAAAAATAATGAAAGGAAAATAAAAATAAATAAATAAAGATATAAAACACTTGGGTTGCCTCCCAAGAAACGCTTGGTTTATAGTCGTTAGCTCGACTTTATGTGTGGATCGATCCCGTGTCCTGAATGAGAATAGAGTTTCCACCATCCATCCATAATGACCATTTTCTTTCGTGCTTCTTCCTTGTTCTCTTCTTTACACGACCTCCTCCACCTTCTCTAATCTTGGGATCTTCGAGCCTGATTTGCCACAGCTTGATTTTCTTTTTCCGATTTCTTCTGCTATTCTTCTCTTAGGCATCCATGGTTCTGAAAATTTCTGACCATGTTAGATAGGCTCAACATTCTATTTTAATGGCTGGTGGTGGTGGGTCAGTAAAGACAGGTTTGGTCATTGGTGGTTCAGAGTTGACTAAGGGGATTATGTCACATTGAGGTGGTTTTTCTAGTGTGTCTTCATCCCTCAATGTTATGCCTTTAATTTGGTCCCCTAGTTCAGTGATGGTATCGCTAGGCATGAACTCTTCAGATCTCTCAGAATGCTCCTCTATTGTGATCCCTACTTGAGGTTCAGGATTTTGGATGGAAGCCCTTTGTTTTTTTAAGTCACTCACGGTTTTCATGAATTTCCTATATGATTCTTCTAAGTTATAGCTCTTTTCTTTGGACAGATAAGTGGGTGACCAAGATGCTTTGTGATAATTCCAGGAATGGTCCATCCATTCTTGACTATAAGGGCTAGAGTAGGGATTGTACTGGGGTTAGCTAAAATTTGACATGTAATTATTTTGTTCAAAACCCTATGAGGAAAAGCTATTACCTAATAGATCTTCCTTACTAGCATAGTTACTGCCACAAAATTTACATCTACGAGCACCAATAGCATTTAATTCATCACTGATACATGAATTTGTGAAATTTGGGCAAATATTGTACTAATTTCATCAATGCTCAGTTTTCTTCTCGGTTCACCTTGATAATGAAGTCCCATAAAATTATATTGCTCAAAACCTATTGAAGAAAAGATATTACCCAATTGGCATTCCATACTAGCATGGTTACCTATGCAAAATTCACACTTAGGAGTATTAGCAGCAAGCTTGCCTTTAATTAGTGAAAGTTGAGCAGATAATGATTTAGATAAAACTTGGTAGTAAGATCTTATAGAGTAGCAGCAAGCAATCATTATTTTTTTATGAATAAATAAATAAACTTAAGTGTTAGATAAAAAAAATTAATAAATTTTGTGAGAAAGATTAAGACAACAACAACCTTTGAAAATAGAATTTTAAGAAAGTGATATTGGTAATACTAAAGGTTTTGAAAAACATTAGGATAACAAACCTAACTTTGAAAAACCTATCTAGACGACTAAAAAAAAAAGATTAAAATAAAGTTAAATTTAATCAGAAAACCTAAAAATACAACAATCTAAAATAAAAGTTAAGAAAACACAAAATTTAAAGAAAAAGAGGAGGGTAGTAACCCTAATGTTTTTGAAGAATTAAAAAATATCTTAACTTCTTAAAACCCTAACAAAGTGAACTTATAAGCAAAATAAAAATGAAAATAAAGACAAAATATAAGAAAAATGACAATATAACACAAAACTAACAATTTTTTAGGGGGGTATATACGAATTTATTTATTTTTAGGAATTATCTTTACAAATAAATAAATGAATGAAAAGGGATTTATATTTTAAATTTAACAAATTTACAAATTATTAAAAATTTCAAATTAGCACCAAAACTAGTTGGTATCGATATCACTCAAATAGAGACAATCCCCGGCAAAGGCACCAAAAACTTAATGCAGATTTTGCGTATGCATTAGCAAGTGCACTAGTCGTACCAAGTAATATAGAAGTGAGTAGAGTATCGTTCCCACGAGGATTGTATTGAGTGAATACCAAATTTAGTAGCTTCAATAATATTTGAAAGACAGAAAAATTTAGGATTTTAATATGAAATAAAGTAAAATAAAATTAAAAAGAAATAAAAGTTAAAATGAGATTAGAACGTGCTAATTTTTTTGTTGGTTTTTATCAGTTTATAAAGCCTAAGGCATCCGATTTCACCTTAATTGCATCAATACGCATTTTCTATTCTCAATATTCGAGTTGTTAATGTGTATTGATGGTTAAAAATCCTAATTTTCTAAATATTCTCTCTTGAGCAACATTTAGCATACTATTTAACATGTTAACCCATCACTCTAATGCATGAATTTAAATAAGAAAACAGTTTTAAAAAGCTCTATGATTTTCTTTTGAAAACCACACAAATCGCGTTAATCTCTCTCGAATATTCGCCCATTTTGTGGTGCTTATCACCTCAGTAATCATCATAAATCTTCTCTCGGACTCATTATGAATCATTATAGGCTATAAATGGTGATCAGGCATTTAAAACTCATGAAGAACAATGATAAACACTTCAACAACACAATAACATAAACATTGAATACTTTGAATTAGAAATAAGCGTATATTACAACTTAGGCTACATCATAGCCTTAGAATAACAAAATTTGTTCATGATAAACTTAATATTAAACATTATAAGGACAAAATTCATGAACTTGTAAAAGAAAAAGGACAGAAAGAACTAAAAATACAAAATTACAAACCAAATTTTCTTCCTTTCTCTCCTTCACTCGATTTTTCCCTCTATTCTCAACCAAATCTTGTGATTTTTGTTTTCAAATCTGATATCTATACACCCCCACACCATCCTATATTTATATTAGTTGATTTGGGATAGAAAATTGCAAAAAAGCTCAACAAAAATGCTCCTTATAGGTCGTTCTTGGTGGCTGCTGCAGGATGATGCTGAACTGCTGCTCTTGCTCCTCTTCCTTCAATTGTTTTTACATTCCACCGCCCAATTTCTACTCAAAATTATCATTTTCATGTAATATAAGGTGTATACAATGAATTTGAGCTAAACTATATCATAATGTATCCGCCACAACTGAAGAAACTAAGCAAGTTGTGCACAGATTTCTGATTTTCTGCACCTGCAAGTGGTGTTCTCCACCCATTTTTTCCATTTTTTTCTGTACTCCACCACAAAAATCTTGCAAAATATGACTTAAGACATGTAAAAGTATGTTTATAAAATGCATTTGGTTAAAATCATTGATTTTGTCTGCAACAATGAAGCTTGAATTTGATTGCACCACACCCTGCACCTGCCGCCCAGATTTCTGCAATGGCCATTCAACTCGATTGTTTTCATTTTTCTCTTGTTTTGCACCGCTCAAAATCAGCTTTAACATCAACTAGGACATGTTAATGAAGTTTTCAAGAAGTTCTTTCATCTTATTTGTCCATTTTGCCACCCAAAATTGCAAATTGAAATGGCTTGGTTGAGCAAGTTGCACTTCTCTGTTCTTGCTGTTCTTTGGCTGATTTCCTTCAGATTTTTGAGCTTTGCATTACCTAAATTCAAATTTTACATCAACTTGGACATGTTAATGTATATTTTAGTTAATCCTTGCACTTAATTTGTGCATTTTGTTACCCATTTTTGCGAGTTGAATTGAATTGTGCATAAATTTGTTGGGTTCTTGCATTAGATATGTTAATTATTATGTTTTGCCCATTTTTTACTTTGGTTTGGTGTATCTTGCTTTTACTTGTTGATGTTAATGAGAAAACCTAGCAAGATTTAGCATAAAACGAGTGTTTTTTGCAAGAAAATGGCAATTAGTGGTGGCCAACGGGCCGGGTTGGCCCGGAAACGGCTCGGCCCGGCCCGTTTATGGCCCGGCCCGGCCCGTTTATGGCCCGGACCAGCCCGCACGGTACTGTAGCGAGCCGGGCCGAGCACAGGCATGAGATCCCCCGGGCCGGGCCTCGGGCCTGTTTTTTTTAGGGCCTGGACCCGGCCCGGCCCAAAAGAGCCAACGGCTCTATTTTTACAAAAAAAAAAAAAAAAAAAAAATTTATATTTTTTTTTTCTATAAATACTTAAACCTCCCCAACTCATTTTCTCACAAAATCTTCAATTCTCTCTTCTCTCTCTATACATTCATCATCTCCCATCTTCTCTGATTTGCTAATTGCAAAATTGTGCTCTAAAGTCGAAGTTCGTAAAGTATTTGGCTGAAGTGTGAATTTCATTGTTCTCTTGTTTCGGTAATTTTAGCATCGTAATTTTTTTTTATTCGCATTTTTAGTTATTTAATTTGCATTACTACTTGCATTTTATAAATAATAATCATTTATACTAAGATGGCACACAACTCTTCATCATCTGGAGCTGGTCGTGCTAGTTCTAGCTCTTCTCGGCCACCCAGGATCACAAAAAGAACTAGAATTGTCTTACTTGATACTGAAGAACGAGCTTTTATACAACCAGACCCAACACCCCAATACCCTGATGATAGCATAGATTATAACTTTTCACAACCACAAGATTATCATGAGTCAGGTAGTGGTGGGGTTGGAGACTCACAAACTGATGAGGAACCCACCCCCACCACAGATGCCCAGCCTGAAACTAGTACCTTGACTAGTAGGCATACAACTAGTGGGGTATGGAAGCACTTTACCCTTAATAAGACAACTAATAAAGTAACCTGTAAATTATGTGACCCACCTAAGAATTTTAGCCATCAACCCGGCAGTGGGACGGGCACACTAAATAGACATATACTTAGGTGCCACCCCGAGCAATTCCCGGAAAAGAGCCAACAACGTTTAGTACAGCAAGTGACCGGTGCACTTGCTAATTTTAGGTTCTCTCAGGAGAGCAACCGTAGGGGGCTAGCTAAATATATAATTTTGAGTGAAAGGCCTTTTAGTACCAGCGAAAACCCACATTTCGTCGACTACCTCCAACGAAATGTGAACCCCGCAATTGTGAGGATTCCTCGGAACACTGTAAAGCGGGACGCTTTTACGTTGTACCACAATCTTAAAATTGGGATACATACACTTTTTGCGACGAACACGAGCATGTTCTCGTTGACGTCGGACGTATGGACGTCCAAACCCGGCCAACCTTATATGTGCATAACGGCACACTGGATCGATGAATCCTTCATCATCCAGAAGAGAATAATTCATTTTGGGCTTTTAGATTGCCCCCATACTGCCGAGGTAATTACGGGTGCGATTATGTCGGCAGTCTGCGATTGGGGCATAGAACAACGTATCTTCAGTATTACGTTTGACAATGCTTCCAATAACACTGCATCCGTAGCACATTTAATTAGGAAAATGAGACCCATGTTAGGTGGGAAGTGTTTTCATATTCGTTGCATTTGTCACATTTTGCATTTAATGGTAATGGATGGTTTAGATCTTACAGACGCATCCCTTGCCACTTTAAGATCTGTAATAATATCAATTAAAGCATCCGTCGCTAGGAAAAAAAGATTTAAAAATGTATGTAGGTTGCATAACATAGAATATAAACAATTTAAATTAGACTCCAAGACTAGGTGGTCGTCTATGGTAGTAATGTTAGAGCGCATTCTACCATACAAAGTCGCTCTGATGGAATTCGCCCAGGAAAATCGTGTAGAATGGCGCGATTACAACCTGGACGGTATACATTGGGAGACAATAGATGAAATTTGTAAATTTTTTAGCATGTTTAAAGACGCGACGATATTTTTTTCGGGTCGCTACTATCCGACCATGCCTCAAGCAATATCAATATTGCTTGATATTGTAAATTGGATGGTGGGTAATCAATCCAACCCCATTTTGTTCGGATCGATTGCGGCAATGAAAGAAAAGCTTGCCAAATATTTTTCTAAACTACCTCTTACTTACTGCTTTGCTACTATTTTAGACCCTCGTTGTAAACGCTCAGGTTTCAACTTGTTTTGCCAACATTTTTTCACGTATTTGAATCCTTCTCTTAATATTGACACTTTCATTGCCGATGTCGGTAACGACTTGCATAGTTTATTTTCTCAATATTCCCGTCAATTAGCGTCCAATAAACCTAGTACTGCTGCAGTAGGATCTTCCACATCTAGTGGAAGTAGTTCACACACGTCATATTCGTGAAAATTGTTGGAGCAATTTACGCCCACAGCAGCCCCCACATCATGTGACGACTTAGATTATTATTTGTGGACACCGATGGTCCATATTTTCGGGCCGCCGGGCAACCCGAATTTTGATTTGTTACAATGGTGGAACACAAACCAAACCCAGTATCCCGTGCTTTCCACCATGGCACGTGATATAGTAAGTTGTCCGGTGTCTTCAGTAGCATCGGAGTGTGCTTTCAGTCTTGGTGGCAGGTTGCTTGGAACGAAGAGGGCGAAGTTATCGCCGTCGAGCTTGGAGATGTCCGTGTGCTTGAAGGATTGGCTGCTAGCTAAGGCAAGAGATCAACAGAGAATGAAAATGGATTCATCGAGCGATGAAGAAGACGACCGCACAACTGATACGTCAAATGATGGCGTAGAAACCCCCCGATATGACTGATATCAAGATTCAAAACTTTTGTATGTTAATTATTTACTTTCAAATATTTATGTCAAAAGATGACCGCACACTCCATATGTCAAACTTTATATTTTTTGATAAATAAATTTATATTTTTAAACATTAGGCCCCAACATTGTATTTGTATTTGATACGTTATTTATTTACTGATATTTTTTTGATAATTACTTGTTGTATATTGTATTTTATTTATTATATATATTTAGTATTATTTTTTTTGAACATGTATACTTGGAAAGAAATATATTTGTATCTCATATTATTTATCAATGAATTACAATAATTTTAGTACAAAACGATTATGTATTTTTTAATTTTTTTTTAATTTAGTTAAAAAGGCCGGGCCAGGCCGCCCGCACTGTAGCGGGCCCGGGCCTGGTCCCGGGCCTGTCCCAGCCCTGGAAGCCCTCGGGCCCGGCCCGGTTCTTTAGCGGGCCAGGCCCGGCCCGACCCGGCCCACGACCACCACTAATGGCAATATAAGCAAAATCAAGCAAAATCGAGCAAAAGCAATAAAAATTTGATGTAAAATGTTTAAAAATATATTAAAATGATATAAAAAATTATATACTTATTTAGACTTGTCAAAGGGCAGCTATAGGTGATGAGTGGCAAAGGGTTGGAGGGGTGATCAAGAAGAGAGATTATCAGTGGATAGGACACTTGTTCTCCATTAATATTGAGTCATTAGAAGCTCGGGTGAATTCTAATCCCTCTATACACAAGTTGATTCTGGATTACAATGATCAGTTTGAGCAACCAACCTACTTTCCACCCAAAAGGCCCTTGGAGCATGCTATACCACTAAAACCCAATTCAGACCCAGTCAATTTGAGGCCTTATAAGTATCCTCATTCACAGAAAAGTGAGATTGAGAGACAGGTGGATGAGCCTTTGAAAACTGACTTTATCAGACATAGCCATAGTCCTTTTTTCTTCACCTGTGACATTAGTTAAGAAGAAGGATGGATCTTCAAGGATGTGTATAGATTACAGGCAACTCAAATCCCTCACAATCAACGATAAGTTCCCAATTCCTATAATTGATCGTCCCCTAGATGAGCTGCATAGATCTCATTACTTCTCTAAATTGGATTTAAGGCAGGGGTATTATCATATCTGAGTGTTGGAGCAAGACATACACAAGACTGCTTTCAGAACTCGTCATGGGCATTATGATTTTATGGTTATGCCATTTGGTTTGTCAAATGCTCCAGCTACTTTTCAAGCTTTGTTGAATTCAGTCTTCAAGTCACTCTTGAGGAAGTTTGTTCTAGCCTTCTTTGATGACATTTTGGTGTATAATCCTACCTTGGATTCTCATGTTAATCATCTCTACCAAGTATTCAAGATCATGTGCAAACACAAGCTGTATGCTAAGCTCTCTGTGTGCCCTTTTTCTCAATCTCAAGTGGAATATCCTAGCCATTTCATTTCATTCAATGGAGTAACCACAGATCCATCGAAGATATAAGCCATGAAACAGTGGCCAACACCAATGTCCATCAAGCATTTGAGCGGATTCTTGGGTCTGACTAGGTATTACAAGAAATTTTTGGTTGGATATGGTATGATAGCCGAGCCATTAACTGATCTCCTTAAAAAGGGTGCTTTTTGTGGTCTGAAGCAGCTCCGGAAGAATTTGAAAGAATAAAGGCAGCTATGTGCTCAGCTCCTGTACTTGCAATGCTAAAAATTAGTGTGCCTTTTGTACTGGTAATAGATGCTAGTGGTAAAGATGTGGAAGCAGTTTTATCCCAAAAGAAAAGACCTGTGGCTTAACTTAGCCAAGCACTCTGTCCTAAGCATTTGAGTTTGTCCATTTATTAAAAGAAGTACCTTGTAATTCTTATAATAGTAAAGAAGTAGAGACATTACCTGGAGGGCCACCATTTCATCATCTGAACTGATCATCAAAGACTCAAGTACTGGCTGGAATAGAAAATCACCACAATAGTGCAGCGCAAAGGCCTCATGAAGATGCTTGGGTTGGATTATTCGATTGAGTATCTCAGTGGAAGGGAGAATCATGCTGCAGATGTTCTATCATGCAAACAAGAAGAGGTAGAACCAGCGTCTTGCCTTGCTATTTTAGTTATGTTGCCTTCTTGGACGAAGGATGTGTATGAGTCCTATGAAGGTGACAACCTTGTTCAAGATTGTACTATAGCATTTAGCATCAAGAGCAGTCCTTCTAGTGTAGATTCTAAGGTAAAGGTCACTAATAACATCGTGAGGATGAAGGGAAAGGTGTATAGAGGTTCAGGGATAGACTTAAGGAGGCAGGTCATCTTGGCTTTTAATTATTCTACTTGGGGATGACACTTTGGAATTGAGGGAACCTATCACAGACTGAAGCAGTACTTCCATTGGCCAGGCATGAAGAAGGATGTAGTGGAATATGTTCAAGCTTGTGATGTGTGTCGGCTTACTAAAACTAATCATATGCATGATAAAGGCTTGCTCTAGCGCTTGCCTATTCCCGATAGAGCTTGGCAACACATAAGTATGGATTTTATTGAGGGATTGCCTAAGTCTGAAGAGAAAGACATCGTTTGGGTTGTTATGGATCGATTCACAAAGTTTTGACACTTTATTGCCTTGAATCAACCAATTTCAGCTAAAAATCATGCTAAGGTGTGCTTGGATAACATTTACAAGCTCCATGGGTTGCCTCAATCCATTATTTTAGATCAGGATAGGCTGTTCACCACCAAAGAGGGCACCAACACGCCGTCACCGGATCCCATTAGAACTCCGAAGTTAAGCGTGCTTGGGCGAGAGTAGTACCAGGATGGGTGACCTCCTGGGAAGTCCTCACCCTTTAGCTGGGGGCATTGGGAAACAGCCTCTCTTTAGGTTAACACCCTGAAGGGGGAAGGCTGCGTACATCTGCCCCCCCCCCCCCCCCCCCCCTAAAGACCCTGCGTAGGCGGGAGCCCTTGAGGCACTTGGTATGTTCCTTCCATAGGCTGTTCACTAGTCATTTCTCGTGAATTATTCTCGTTGTTTAGATCTTCTCTTGCTTTAAGTTCCTCCTATCACCCTTAGATAGACGGACAGACAAAAAAGGTGAATTAGTGTGTTGAGCAGTATCTGAGAATTATGACATTCAGCTGTCCCAAGCATTGGCATAGAGAGCTATCTTTCGCAGAGTTTTGGTACAACACGCGCGCTCATTCTGCTTTGGGAAAACCTCCCTTCAAAGCACTCTATAGATATGATCCTCTTTCCCCAATGCTGCTACAAGGAGCTACTTCTTCAATGATAGAAGTTAATGAATTATTGCTTCAGAGGAGACATTTAGTGCAGCAACAGGACAATTTGTAATTCGCCCAATCAACGGTGAAGTTCTTTGTTAATTGGAAGCATTCTGATAAGTCTTTTGAGGTTAGAGATTTGATTTAGTTGAAGCTACAACCTTACAGATAATCAATTGTGGCAGTGCGCAAGAATGTTAAGCTTAGTTCACGTTATTTTGGGCCTCATAAGGTGCTAGAGAAACTGGGAAGTGTTGCTTACAAGCTCGAGTTATCCCCTAATTCCTATGTTCATACAGTGTTTCATGTGTCTCTTTTGAAGAAGCATATGGAAGAGGGAAAAATCTGTTCAGCTACACCTCCAGAAGCATCTGTCAATGGTGAAATTGTGCAGGAGCCTACAATAATATTGGATTCCCGCTTAATTCAACAGCAGGGCAAGAGGATTGAGGAAGTGCTGGTACAATGGGCTAATTTGGATCAAGAAGATGCCACTTGGGAGGACTTGAAGTTCATCAAGAGTCAATTTCCCTCTTTCCATTCTTGAGAGAAGAATGTTTGTAAGGAGGGAGTATTGTCATGATTGTGATATCCTTGGTCATTAATAGTTGCTTTGCTTGTAAATATTTGAATAAGGCTTAGGCAAAAAGGTGCTTGTTCTTGTGTTTGGCGGCGGAATTAGTTAGTAGCGGGTAAGAGTGAATTGATGCATTGTAGTGAAGATATTTCTAGCTCACCGACTTAGCTAGGAAGTAAGTATAAGTAGTTGGATTGTTCTTGTATTGAGATTCATTGACTGAAATCGATTCCAATCTTCTTCTCTCATCTCAAGTCTCGCTCTCTATTTCTCATCTCTTCTCTTATTCTCAACTCAAATTCTTTCTCTCTCTTAGGTTATGATTTAAGATTGATCTTGAATCACAACAAAGAACCCCCAACCTGAGGGGCGTAACACAAGGACTTCCCAGGAGTTCACCCATCTTGATACTACTCTTGCCTAAGCATGCTTAACTTCGAAGTTCTAATGGGATCCAATGCCCGCGTGTTAGTACCCTCTTAGGTAGATAGTAAACTTTATAATTCACAATTCATAGTAGAGTTGTGGAATAAGTAGCAGTCTAGCTTTAAAATAGGGTTATAATTAACCTAGTTCAACTATTCTTCCCCTTTGATTTCAATTGAATAGATTTTCTTGTTCTCTAGAATGAATTCCAAGATTTAGATATTTCCCCAGTTTTTCTTAGCTTTAGCAAGAGAATTCAAGGAAGGCTGTTGAATCCTTCGTATCTCTTTCAATCCAAAACTATATAAAAATCATATGTGGCTGGTATATTTTCAAATTTTTTGAAGCATGGTATTTTGACTTTTCATGGATGATTTGTACATTATTTAGGGAAAATCAAAGCTAGCCAAGATGTCCATATTCATTTATTTCATACAATCATTGATATGTGATGAGTTTTAAAAGTATTTTAAAATCATCTACATGCAAGCTTACGAGCAATTTGTAGTTGTGGCGGGTATACGGCTGACGTATCTACAAGGAATCAATGTAAAGTCAGATTCATGTATTAATGAGTGGTTTGGTTTAGGACTTTTGTTGGAGGATTGAGCAATTAATCAAAACAAAGCAAGTAAGATAGTAAATTAAAGTGTCGAATCATTTAAGGGGCAGTTCAGGGAATGAATTCAGGGTAGATTAATTCAAATCCCATCATTATACTTTGCTATGACAATGATTTAGAGGACTTAGGTTACAAGCACTAAACCTGGGTTAACAATTAAATTAAGGCTTAGGGTAATGAACTAGTATAAGGGTATAGCATATCTTATCACTCTAGGTGTAGCGTAGGTTATCGTAATAGCTCTACTTAATTCCTTTCTTGTTCCTAATCCAATGTTAACTTGTATAAAAGATTGTGTTCAGAGTTGGATACAACCTCAACCCTAACCACTCATGAAAACCTGTTATGTTAAAGTCTAAGCTATAGGCACATAGACGGAATGCAAATAAATTGAAAATCTAAAACATGGGTACAAGAACATCAATAGAAAACCAATCAAACTAAATAACTCCCCATAGGGGTATGAAAAATGACACAACAAGATTGTCGAAAATAAAGTATAAATCCGGGATATGGAGGGGCTACCCATCCTTCATCCCTGAACTATAAGTATACTCCTCCATTGGAGTTTTATACATCCCAAAATCTAAAAAGAATGGTGAAGGAAAACAAAAGAACGGAGACCCCCTCTATTTACATTGACATTAACCTTTGCTCTAATCCGCTAGCACCCCAACCACTTACGCTTCAGCCTTTGATAACACCTAGATCTTGTAGTGGGTCGGGGAAGGAGAGGAAAAGAAAGAAAAAATCCAGAAGTTCCAACCCTTTTTTATATGTGTGGCACGCCTATGGCTTGGTTTTGTAAGGTCTCAATCGATCGGCCAACATTTCTGATCGATTGGTGGCCTATTTGGCAGAATCCGCACTTTAGTTAAAGCACGCCTAACTTTCAATCCATAAGGAGTTACGGGTCAAATTACATATCAACTCGAAGCTCTCAAAGATCGCTATGTGATTCCAATGGTATTGGAAGTGACTTTTGATAATTTTGGGTTGCAAATACTCTTCTTTTAACCTTTAACTCATTTTAAGCTTAAACGATTGACAAAATGCATAACGACCGATCCATGAACCCGAGGGAAACTTTTCTTGGCCGAATCTTGACCCGGTTGGTCTTTTCTCACATGCGGTCGGATTTCTCAGCGTATTCGTTAAATTTTTCCATTCTCGTTTGTTTTCAGTACTTTCCAAATCGTCTACGTTCCAACTCACCAACCCTAAATATATGTAAATTTTAATAAAATACACATATAATAGCCGAAGTTTTTCATGGAAATAAGGTATAATATATATATATATATATATATATATATATATATATATATATATATATATATTGAAACAAATTAACATCCCAAACCCAAACCTTGCTTGCCCTCAAGCAAGATTTAGTTCAATCTAGCTAAACATAGAAAATTTCAATCAAGCATACAGTAGCAAGAATTATTTATAACAAATATTTCTAAACATATCTAATGTAGTACTCAAGAATGAGGAATCTTTATGTACTAATATTATTATATTGGTTCTAGCTAAAGTCTTAGCCATTTTAATCTTCCTACTAGTAAGTGACCTTAAAACTTTTCTTTCCCTTTCTCTCACTCCAAGCCTTCCAAATTTAAGATGAATAGTGAAAATAATTAAAGGAAAAATCTTCCCTAGCACATTACCCCTAATTTACAAAGAAATCGCAAGTCTTTTCTTATCTGTCTTTTTTTTTCTTTTTTTTTAAGTAACTTATGGTTAGGCATATCTCCCCAAGACCCATGTAACAAGTTTTCGGTCGGTGACTCCTAATCTGGCTAGCTCAAGGCACCAAGTGAAGAGCACTCCTTGGACCTAATGGCTCGAGTCAAAGAAATTCACAACCTAAGCCATTACGAGCTCATACCTTATAAGAATTTCTCACTCAAATTAGACATTGGTACTTAACATGATGATTTACAAAGTTGATTCTTCTTAAGCTTTCCCTGTGGCCATGCAGCGAACTTTCGATTTATTTTACTATGGGCCTACTTGCTCGAAGCACAGGGGCTACAAGAACCAACAAGTCACGGTTACTTGTCTGATGAACACAAACATTGGTACCTCATTTTCTTTTCCTTTTCTTTTCTTAATTTTTTTTTTTCAAGATTGAATTCAAGAAAAAGAAATAGACTGGTGATTTCACTGTTGTACAACTAAAGCGGTGTGTTCCAATTCAAGAAATTATTTCTACTAAAACTTCTTAATGTGTGGGGTTTGTCAAATGATTAAGAGTGAAATGGAATAAACCTTGAAATTAGTTTGAAGATAAAAATAATGAATCTAACAGTAAGATCCAGGAATAATCTCATTAAATAAAAATTTGAACAGTCTTAGGATATCTCAAATTTGAACTTCAATATAATTCACAACAATTTGAAACTATTCCATGTAAAAAATTAGCTAATTTGAACTGAATTAGGCTAAAAGAACAAACAAAAGTTCAAACCACCCATGCCATCGTCGAACCCAAGCCTTGCATTGTCCTCAATGCAACAAATAAAAACCTAAATGAAGGCAAGGGAAAGAAAGAGACAACCTGAGAAGTTGGGTACGTTAATCTAATAAAGTCGGCTTAGCCTAGTGTGACAAAGGACTTCTCAAAAGGGTAATTGAAGAAACATAATAACAAAACAAGATAAACAAAGACAGACTGACCAAACAAACTTGTTAAAAGGGTTAGGAAAAAATTCATACTGAAAGTGCTCCATACAGTAGAAAATAAAGTAATCAAGTGGGTGGGAAAAATGAAGAGTCATGAAAAGTAAAAGGAGATCAATCCAGAAATCAAACAAAACTATGAAATAAAAACAGGCTGGGTTGCCTCCCAGGAGCACTAAGTTTAACGTCTTTAGTCGGACGTGACTTAGAACTCACAATTAACAAAAATATAAGGCGACGTCCTCGAAATAAATCATGTTGAGCTTATAAGGACAATCCCTAAACCAAACAACATTTCTAAACTGGTGGCTATCATGGAGAGGAGCATGGCAAGCATTAGGTCTCGAATCTTTATCCTATCATGCTTAGGGGATGACTTGTCAATTAATGCATAATTAATTACACAGACGGGGACATTACTCCCCATCTGCACTTTTAATAGAATCGGGTCAATCCAACTCTACCAAATGGTAAATATCATTAACCCTGTAACACTCTAACTCATCTTCACTCTTAGAATGCCGAGCAATAATCGAGACATTCAATTTTCTTTTGAGGTTTCTGAAAGAAACCCCTAACACTTCGACCTAAAATCATAGGAGTTTTTTCTTTCGCCTAGGGGTGGGATCCATATCTAAAACAATGAAATCAATTGGGAAGACAAACTTGTAAACTTTGACAAGTACATCTTCCAACACCGAGGGAGGTACGCACTATGACTTGTCAGCCAACTGAAGTGTAACACTAGTTGGTTTAAGGTTTCCTATACTTAATTCCTGAAAAACCGAGCAAGGGATGAGGTTTACATGAACTCCTCAATCTAAAAGGGCTCGAATGGTGCAATTCTACCCAAGGACACATGGGACAGTAAAGGCCCTGGGATCTCTAACCTTAGGTGGCTAAATACTACTCGCTTTTTCAGTGAGTTGGACCTTCTTTGGAGTGTGCACCTATGCACACTTCTTTTTCAAATTGATGTCCTTGAGGAACTTAGCATACATAGGAACTTTTTTAATGGCGTCAATCAACGTCAAGTTGATTTTCACACCTTTAAACAAGTCTATGAGCTCAGCCGTCCTTGGGTCATCCTTTTCCTTTGGTGCTACAGGGGCCAAAGGGAAAGGAACAATGGTTCATAAACCCTATCTCATGATCCCTTTGGAACAATGGTTCATAAACCCTATCTCATGATCCCTCTCCATCAGTACTAGGAGGGGGAGCCATGTCCTTCTCGACCTCAACCTCAACTTCCCTAAGGTTCTTCTGTCCTAAAACTGACACAGCCTTAACTTGCTGGTGAGTGAATAAGTTAGGGTTAGAACTAGTCGACCCTTCCTCTCTTCTATTAAGTGCTTGGGCTAGATGTCCTATCTAGTTCTCTAATTTGGCAATGGATTGAGAGTGAGACTGAACCAATTGTGTGGTGTCCTCCATAAAGCGGAGCATACGCTCGTTAGACTGTGAAGTATATCCTGGAGGTGGAAGAGGGGGGCTAGCATAATAGTAGAGTGAGATTGAGCATCATACCTTTGCCCCCCCCTAAAAGGGGGGTGCATTACCAATGAATCCAGGCACTGGTTGCCTCGTGGTTTGGTTCTAATTAGAATTTTGCTTCTACGGGAAGTTTGGACGGTTGTGCCACCCTGGATTGTAAGTACTGGAGAACGGGTTGTTATTCCTTGAATACCCTTTTGCTGCATAAACCTAGTCCTGCACGTATTTAAAGAATTTTGAAGCATAGAAATAGTCAAACATAGAGTTGTCCTCCCCCGAACAAATGCCACGTAGAATTGTACCACCTGATGTATCAGCTGCATTAATTGAGCACTCATTAGTAGGATTCGCATGCATATTCATCATTTGATCCATCTTCCTACCAAGGGCGTCAAGTTTTAGGTTCATGTCTTCGTTTGGTGCTACTTCGTAGACACCACGT
Organism: Simmondsia chinensis; assembly: GCA_018398585.1. Lineage (NCBI taxonomy): Eukaryota > Viridiplantae > Streptophyta > Magnoliopsida > Caryophyllales > Simmondsiaceae > Simmondsia > Simmondsia chinensis. The sequence continues at coordinate 22,438,548 of JAGTTD010000002.1, forward strand.
GTGCCTCCTCTAACCATTCCCACAAAAAAGGCTTGGCCAAGGGAGTGTTCGGTAAGGCACTCAAATAGCGTCCATGCCTCATTTTTATCTTACTGATTGAATGCTTCCTCGCACAAAGCATTCACCATTTGCTTATCTGATGCTGTAAGACCATTTTACAAATTCTGAACAAGAGCCCACTTGGGCGATCCATGGTGGGGACAACTTCTAACGAGCTCTTTAAATTTGTCCCAATTTTTTTTGAAATTACTCCTGGTCCTTTATTTCTAAAATGTTAATTGCGCGCCTAATAGCCATAGTTCTGGCTTTAGGAAACAATTTGACCAGAAAGCATTATTAAAGGTCATTCCAAGTGGTGAGTATGGCTACGTCTTTTAACGAAAACAGAAATAGGCATAACCTAACTACAACAGTCGAGACAACTTGATAGTGGCACATTTTTCAAAATTTAAGAACTGCATTAAGGTGCTTGTATGGGCTTTCTATTGGCCTTCCATAAAAAGCGGAAAGCATGTTGATTATCTTATGCTTAATTTTGAAATTTGTGTTACCCACGGCGGGTAACGTAACTCTGGTGGGTGCATCATACATTTGGGGGAAAAATTATCCCCAATCATGGCCATGGTCTAAAATGTATTTGCATTTTCTTTGTATTGTCTCAAAGTAGATATTGTCAACTGAATTTCCAATTTCTGGATTGAAAGGAATCAATTCGGGGTTGAGTGAACGTCTACCATGCATGCAATACGGAGCGAGCTAGATTCACTTTGACCACAACCATATATCTATGTGAAAGAAATAAAAAATATATATATAAACAAAAACTCTCTAATTCCTAAATCTAACGTTGCCTGCCGATTCCCCGGCAATGGCCCCAAAAACTTGATAGAGTTTTAAAAGTGTTTTAAAACCGTCTACTCACAAGCGAACGAGCCACAATAGCTAAATACGGTACGAGAATAAAATGGAGTTCAATACGTACATGTACTATTCGGCTTTTCACACTAAAAGTTCGGTCAAAAATCGGTGAAAATGCATTGACTCATAGAAAATGTATATAAATGTATTCGTGTTCAAAACAGTTTTATTTTCAAATATACTACACAAAAATTCGAATAATTTTTTGCAAAATTAAAATATGTAGACACAAAAATAATGGGAAAATATCACTTATGTATCATAAGATTGGACTATTTATCACATAGGTACCTTGACATTTCAATATATACAATAAGCAGGTTTCAATATTTTATCACATAGGTGTTTTATGTCGTAATTTGATGAATTTGTGTATGAATTTGACCTATTAAATACTGAAAATGCAAATTTAATAAATGCATATGATAATACATATAAAACATATCATTTTTAACAAAAGTTCAACGAATTGTGATAAAAAATTCAGTGAATTTATATACAAACCAACTAAGTAATAAAATTTTGAAACTTTAAGGTACTTCATTATGTATTTTGAAACCTTATTTTTACACAGCAAAGCAAGAGAAGCAATAAGCTGGGCTAGACTTAATTTTTATTTCAAAATTCGAATATCAATTTTGAAGTGCGAAGAATTTTTGGAAAAAAATGTGTATATTTTTCATGAAATATGTATAATACCTTTTATTTTTTTAAAAACGCGACTTTTTCCAAATTTTCAAGAAAAATGCGTAAATGCAAGTATTATACAACATTTATACGTATACGAGTATTATTCGTATATAATACGCAAATTTTCTAACTATGAGACAAGCAAGTCGTGGCTGTGATGGGTATACAGGTGTTGTATCCACAAGGAATTGGTGCAAAGTCGGATTCAGTTAATAATGAGTTGTTTGGTTTAGGCTTTTTGTTGGAGGATTAAGCAACTAATGAAAACAAACCAGTTAAAATAGTAAATTAAAGCGTCGAATCTGTTATGGGCATTTTAGGGAAAGAATTTAGGGTGGCTTAATCGAAATCTCGTCATTATACTTTATTATAACAATGATTTAAAAGGCTTGGGCTACAAGCACTAAGCCTAAGTTAACATTTTAAATTAAGGCTTAGGGTAATGAACTAGTCTAAGAGCATAACCTATCTTATCACTTCAGGTGTCTCATAGGTTATCTTAATAGCACTATTTAATTCTTTTCTCGCTCCTAATTCAATATTAACTTGTATAAAAGATTATGTAAACGGTTGGGTACAACCTCAACTCTGACCACTCGTGAAAACCCATTACGTTAAAGTCTAGGCTACAAGAACATAGACGGCATGCAAATAAATTGAAAATCTAAAACATGGCTACAAGAACTTCAATAGAAAAACAATCAAATTAAATAATTGCCCACATGGGTGCAAAAATAACATAACAAAAATCATTGTCGAAAATAAAATATGAATTCGAGATATGGACAGCTATGTATCCTTCATCCTTAAACTGCATGTCTATTCCTCTATGGAAGTTCTATACATCACGAAATGTAAAAAGAAAGATGAAGAAAAACTAATGCACAAAGACCACCTTGATTGACATTGACGTTGATCCATGCTTTAATCCCCGGCACTTCGACCACTTGCGCTTCGGCCTTTGAGAGCACCTAGATCTCGTAGCGGCTTGGGGAAGGAAAGGAAGAGAGACAAAAAAGCCAAAAGTCCTAAAAAAATTATCCCTAACCGTTTTTTATATGTATGGTGCGCCATAGGGCTCAGTTTTGTGTACTAACTTAAACGCGTGTAACTTTTGATCTGTAAGAAGTTACGGGTCAAATTACATATCAAATCGAAGCTCTTGAAGAGCTCTACGTGATTCCATTGGTATTGGTAGTAAAATTCGGGGTCGTAAATGCTCTTCTTTTAACCTTTATCTCGTTTTAAGCTTGATCGATTGACAAAATGCATGGCGACTGATCCATGAACCTAAGGGGAGACTTTTCTTGGCTGAATCTTTGCCCGTTGGTCTTTTTCTCACTCGTGGTCGGTTTTCTCAACATAGTCTTCAAATTTGTCCATTTTCCCTCATTTTCACTGTTTTCCAAATTGTCCTCACTACAACACGATCCAAGCCTAAATGTACATAAATTGCAATAAAATATATGTATAATAACCGAATATATCATGAAAATGGAATATAAAATATATAAAAATAAAACACATTAATATGCAGCTCAATAATCTTAATAGTAGCTTTGATGAGGCAACCGTTGAGTTGATGGGTGTGGGTTGTTTGTTACTTGTTGACTCCTTTTCCAATTTTGAGAAGAAGAAATCCACGAGATTATCACAACTTTACCATGAAAATTTTTCAGATGTGGATATTTAAGAACTTAGTTGTCAATTTGATAATTCCATTATTGATATGAACAATGATGAAAGAGTCTCTATGTTAAAATGGGAAGTGTTTATTTTTCTAAGAAGGTGGATGAAATTAAGAACCTTGTCACTGGTTTTCATGTTATTTACTTCTGACATTGACTTTGATTTTACCACTCACAATCGCAAGTGTGGAGAAATTTTTTTTTTTTTCCGGGTAAAGTTTATATTTGGTTAATTGAGTACAGGTGATCATTTTGTGAACGATTACACTTTTTTTTTTTTTTTTGTAGGATGATGTATATGAAGTTTCACTAATAGTGTCATTATTGCTTGTCATTTTAAAAAATATGAACTCAGCAAGGACAATTAAATTAGGTAGTTAATTTTATACCTTTCATTTGGGAATGGAAAGGTTCAACGGCCTTTCCTTTAATTTTTATTACAAAAATAATAAAAACTAGGGAGAAAAGTCACTCAATTTCTCACAACCCAAGAAAGAGAGAAAACCCTAAATTTGTGAAATAAAATCTGAAATTACAAAAGCTAAAAAAACCTAGATGTCCTCTTTCTTCAATAAGTGATGCATACTTTGCGTATGCGTTAACAAGTGCATTAAGTTGTATCAAGTAATACGGAGTGAGTAGAGTATCGTTCCCACAAGGATTGTTATTGAGCGAGTACCGAAATTTGGAGCTTCAACACAATCTGAAAGACCGAAAATTGAGATTTTGAAATGAAATAAAATAAAATAAAAGGAAACAAATTTTGTTTACTAAGTTTTATTTAAGGGTTAATGGTTCTTTTTGTGGTTTTTATGATTTAATAAGATCCAAGGTATCCGATTTTCACCTAGTTGCATGAATACGCATTTTCTATTCTTGATATTTAAGTTGTTATTACGTGTTGATGGTTGAAAACCCTGATTTACTAAATATTCTCTCTCGAGCAACATTTAGCATGCTCTTTTACATATTAACCCATCACTCTCATGCATGAATTTAAATAAGAAAAGAGATTTTAAAGATCTATGATTCTCACTTAAAAAGCACACAAATAGTGTTCATTTCTTGGGAGCATTCGCTCAATTTGTGGTGCGTATCACCTTAGCAATCATCATAAATATTCTCTCGAACTCATTATGAATCATTATAGGCCTTAAATGGTGATCAAGCATTTAAAACTCATGAAAAACAATGATAAACACTCCAACAACGCAATAGCAAAACATTGAATACGTTGAATTAGAAAAGAGCGTATATTACAACTTAGGCTACATTGTAGCCTTGGATTAACAAAATTAGTTCATGATCAATATAATATAAAGCATAACTAAGACAAAATTCATGAACTTAAAGAAGAGAAGGATAGAAAAGAACTTGAAAATGCAAAATTACAAACCCAACTTCTTCTTTTCTTCTCCTTCTTTCTTCCTTCGAATTTTTACCCTATTTATCTATTTTCTATTTGATTTTTCTGGATTGAATGATGCCTAAACAACTCCCAAACACTCCTATTTATAGTACATAAGGTTGCGGTTACTTAAAATATAAAAAAAAAAAATATTGCAAGATGAAAACTGATTGCACTGCATCTTGCAGCTGCCGCCCATTTATGCAGTTTATGAATCAAGTTGCTGATTTTTTTAATTTTTTCTTGCTTTGCACCACCCAAAATCAGCTTTAACATAAAGTGTAACATGTTAATGAAGTGTACAAGAAGTTCTTTCACTTTATTTGTCCATTTTGCCACCCAAATTAGCAAGTTGAAGTAAATTGTTCATGGTTGTTGTACATTCTCTGCACCTGCTGTTCTTGCTTATTTTTCTTCATTTTTTTTTCTACTTTTGCCACCCAAAACTGAGCGTTGACATCATTATTAACATGTATTTGAAGAGTACAAAGCATCCTTGCACTTTATTTGTTCATTTTGCCGCACAAAATTGAAAGTTGAAGTGAATTGTGTAGGCTTATTGTTCATTCTCTGCACTTTGCTGTTCTTGGCTGGTTTTCTTTAGATTTTTGAGCTTTGTACCACTTAAATTCAGAGTTTAAATCAACTTGGACATGTTAATGTATTGTTTAATCAATCTTTGCACCTAATTTGTGCATTTGGCCACCCCTTTTGGCAAGTTGAAATGAATTTTACATGAACTTGTTGTGTTCTTGCTTTAGCCATGTAAATTGTTATATTTTGCCCCTCTTTGTGCTTTTTTTTTTTTTTTTGGTGAATCTTGCATTCACTTGTTCACGTTGATGATAAAACCTAGCAAGATTTAGCACAAAATGAGTGTTTTTTTTAAAAGAAATGGCAATATAAGGAAAAAAGAGCAAAAGCCAGCAATAGCGATAAAGTTTTGAGGTAAAATGGTTAGAAAATGAACCAAAATGATATGAATAATTATATACTAAATTAGACTTATCAAAATACCCCCAAGCTTAAATATTGCTCGTCCTCGAGCAAGGCTAAACATAAAGCACAAAATCTCATGCTTTTTAAGAATTCTTCCATAGTTCAAAGTAAGTATACTCTTATTAGGAAATAATGACCAAAGCTCAAAGTTTTAATATTCTAAAGGCAAATCCATCTTTTCTAAGGAAAAACCTGTCAATTACCTGGGTAATTGAACTCAAAAGTTGGCTAAGCAAATTAAGTTTATCCATTTTTTCTAATCTCAAGACATTCAAACGGAATAGAAGCCAAAAATCATGCCACTCATAACAAGACTTATCAAGTATGCCTAAAACTAAATTATTCACAAGAAATGTCATTTTCTTTTTCTTTTCTTTTCTTTTTCCTATGAGGAATTTATTTGCTCAAGTCAATCTATGAGGAATTTATTCGCTCAAGTCAATCTCAGCTCATGAGTATATCTTCAGCGAGAATCAAGCTCCGCCGGCTGGGCGATGACCCATAAGTAAGAGAAGCCACCACTGAGATGCCTTCTTTATAACATCCCAAATACATCTTCAATGAGAATCAAGCTCCGACTCCTGGGCTATGACCCATAAGAAAGAGAAGCCACCGCTTAGACATCCTCATAATGAGTAGCATATATCTTAAAATATTTATAAATGGGATAGCGGTGCTAGAGATGATTTTCTCTCCTTTTTTTTTCTTTTTTTTTTCCTTTTTTCTTTGGGTTCCTGGTTCCTTATTAGCTTTCTAAATACCCCTTATAGCGAGCTTTCAATGCGGCAACTCCCGTTCTAGTTAGCCCAAGGTACAAGGCGTTGAAACACCCCTACGGATCTACTTGCTCGGGATACCAAGGCAAGAAACCATCACACCGTAGCACATATCCAAATGATAGATGTTTTTAACAAGATAGCGGTGCTTAATGATTCTCCCCCTCTATTTTTATTATATCTTTCTTTTATTTAGACTCGGGCATAACTCTTCAAAATCTATTATGTAAATGATAATCTAAATGCAATCTATTAAAATTTGAGCATCTTTTAATTAGAAAGAAAAGTAAAACAGCCATGCTAACTAGTGAAGTCAAATACCATGGTTTTATCAAGACAGTGCCTTAGACTAGATCGTGTTTTGCAATTAGAACACAAAAATAATTGATTATCCGATTTTTCAAATCTAATTAAAGTGAACGAGCTAAAAAGAGTAGAAAATTTTCCTAAAAAACATGATGATAAGTTTTTTTTTTTTTAAATTTGAAAAAGACTAATGATCAAAACGGTGAAAAAATAGACAATTTCTTTGTTGGCCAACACTATCTAAATCCCCATACAAGGGCTTCGAACTTTGTAAGGCACTAAAGCCGACTCTAAAAGACAAAACAAGAGAACTTTTTCAAAAAAAAAAAAATTTGTTTAAAATTTTTGAAAATTGTCTCTCCCACCCCCAAACTTTGAGTTAACATTGTCTTAATGTTAAAAGAACTAAAAAGATTAAGTGAGCGAGAGATACTTCCCAGGTTTGAGGATTGGTTGTTTATGGGGTATGTTGACATCTTGCTACCCCCAAACTTGTTGTAAAATGCCTATTTAAACAAAAATATACATAAACATGAGACAATTAAAAATAATAAAAGAAGAAATAATATAAACAAGGATAGAAACGCTTGGGTTGCCTCCCAAGAAGTGCTTTTTGGTTATAGTCGTTAGCTCGACTCTTTGAGTGGATCTATCACGTGTCTTGAAGGAGAATGGAGTTTCCTCCATCCACCCTCAATGACCATTTTCTTCCATGGATCTTCCGTATTCCCTTCTTTACACGACCATCTCTGCCTTCTATAATCTTGAGATCTTTGAGCATGATTTGCCACAGCTCGAATTTCCTTTTTCGATCTTTTTTTGCTATTTTTCACCGAGGCATCCATGGTTCCGAAAATCTCTTACCATGTTAGATAAGCTCGACATTCTATTTCAATGATTGGCGGTGTTGGGTTGGTAAAGATAGGTTTGGTCATTGGTGGCTCCGAGTTGACTAAGGGGATTATGTCATATTGAGGTGGTTTTTCTAATGTGTCTTCATCCCTCAATGCTGTGGCTTTCGTCTGCTCCCCTAGGTCAGTGATGGTATTGCTGGGCAAGGAATCTTTAGACCTCTCTGAAAGTTCCTCTATTGTAGTCCCTACTTGAGGTTCTGGATTTTGGATGGAGACTCTTTGGTTTTTTAAGTCACTCACGGTTTCCACGAATTTCCTAAATGTCACTTCTAAGTCATTATTCTTTTCTTGAGATGGAAAAGTGGGTGACCAAGATGCTTCGTGATGATTCCAAGAAGGGTCCATCCATTATTGACTATAGGTGCTAGAGTAGGGATAGTACTAGGGTTGGTTATAATCGGACATGTAGCTTTCTTGTTCAAAATCCCATGAGGAAAAGCTATTACCCAATTGGCTTTCCATACTAGCATGGTTAACTGCACAAAATTCACATCTAGGAGTACGAGCAGCAATCATATCATCTAATTGTCCTTGAATTTGTCAAAGTTGAGCAGATAATGCACTAATTTCACGTATGCTCAGTTGTCTTCTCGGTACAGCTTGAGGTCTCACAAAGTTATATTGTTCAAAACCTGATGAAGAAAAGCTATTACCCTTTTGGCATTCCATACTAGCATGGTTACCTGCACAATATTCAGATCTAGGAGCACGAGCAGCAATCATGTCCTGACTTAGTGAAAATTGAGCAGATAATGCACTGAATACCGCTTGATATTGAGACCTCATAAAGTCGTAGCAAGCCATCACTTTTAGCTATCTCCCTTTTTTTGAAATGCAAAAAAAATAATAAATAAATAAACAATTTGGGAAAAGATGCAATTAATGAGAGAACTTTTAAAATTATAACAATCTTTGCAAACCAAGTTTTTAAAGGGGTAGTAATGCTAATGTTTTTGAAAACTTTAAAATAACAAATTGAACTTTTAAAACCCCTAACAAAGTGAACTTATAATCAAAATAAAAATGAACGAAAGACAAAACATAAGAAAAATAACAAAATAACACAAAACTAACAAAAAAATTTTTAGTGGCGTATATACGAATTTTTTTTTTTTAGGAATTATCTTTACAAATAAAATAAATGAATGAAAAGATATTTATATTTCAAATTTAAAAAATAATTTATAAATTATTAACAATTAAAAATTAGCATCAAAACTAGTTGGTATCGATATCACTCAAACAGATAAAATCCTCGGCAACGGAGCCAAAAACTTGATGCTTACTTTGCGTATACGTTAGCAAGTGCACTAAGTCGTAACAAGTAATATAGAATGAGAAGAGTATCATTCCCACGAGGATTGTTATTGAGCGAGTACCGAAATTAGTAGCTTCAACACTATTTGAAAGAGCGAAAATTGAGATTTTGATATGAAATAAAGTAAAATAAAAGGAAACAAATTTTGTTTACAGATTTTTATCTAAGCGTTACTGATTTTTTTTGGTTTTTATGATTTAATAAGATCCAAGGCATCCGATTTCACCTAGTTGCATCAATACGCCTTTCTACTCTCGCTATTCAAGTTGTTATTACGTGTTGATGGTTGAAAATCCTAATTTACTAAATATTCTTTAACGAGCAACATTTAGCATGCTCTTTTATATATTAACCCATGACTCACGTGCATGAATTTAAATAAGAAAAGAGTTTTTAAAGATCTATGATTTTCACTTAAAAACTGCTTAAATCGCGTTAATCTCTCTCGAGCATTCGCTCAATTTGTTGTGATTATCACCTTAGCAATCATCATAAATCTCCTCTCAGACTTATTATGAATCATTATATGCCTCAAATGGTGATCAAGCATTTAAAACTCATGAAGAACAATGAAAAAAACTTCAACAACAAAATAGCAAAACATTGAATATGTTTAATTAGAAAAGAGCGTATATTACAACTTAGACTACATCGTTGCCTTGGAATAAAAAAATTAGTTCATGATAAATATAATATAAAGCATAACTAAGACAAAATTGTAAAATTACAAACCAAACTTCTTCTTTTTTTCTTCTTGTTTCTTCCTATGAATTTCTACCCTATTTCTCTACTTTGTATTTGATTTTTCAAGATTGAATGATTCCTAAACAACTCCTAAACACTCCTATTTATGGTGCATAAGGTTGGGGTTACTTAAAATAAAATAAATTGCAAGATGAAAGCTGATTGCACCACATCCTGCAGCTGCCGCCCATTTCTGCAGTTTATGAATCAAGCTGCTGATTTTTCAACTTTTTCTTGCTTTGCACCGCCCAAAATTAGCTTTGACATAAATTTCAACATGTTATAAAAGTGTACAAGAAGTTATTTCACCTTATTTGTCCATTTTGCCACCCAAATTTGCAAGTTGAAGTAAATTGTTCATGGATGTTGTACATTCTCTGCAGCTGTTGTTCTTGATTATTTTTCTTCAATTTTTTATTTTTATTTTTTCTTTTTCCACCAAAAACTGAGCATTGACATCATTATTAACATGTACTTGAAGTGTACAGAGCATCCATGCACTTGATTTGTTCATTTTGCTACACAAAATAGCAAGTTAAAGTGAATTGTGCAGGCTTTTTGTTCATTCTCTGCACTTTGCTGTTCTTGGCTATTTTTCTTTAGATTTTTGAGCTTTTCACCACTTAAATTCATATTTTACATCAACATGGGCATGTTAATGTATTGTTTAATCAATCCTTGCACCTGATTTGTGCAGTTGGCCACCCCTTTTTGCAAGTTGAAATGAATTGTGTATGAACTTGTTGTGTTTTTGCTTTAGCCATGTAAATTGTTATGTTTTGACCCTCTTTTTTCCTTTTGTTTGGTGAATATTGCATTTACTTGTTGATTTTGATGATAAAACCTGGCAAGATTTAGTACAAATTGAGTGTTCTTACAAAGAAATGGCAATAGATGCGAACAAAAGCAAAAGCAAGCAATAGTTATAAAATTTTGAGGTAAAATGGTTAGAAAATGAACCAAAATGATATGAATAATTATATACTAAATTAGACTTATCAATAAGGGAGCTAATTGACTTAGAATAAAAGATAAAAAGATAATTATAAATAAAATCAGAAAATTAATCCTACTAGAAATCAAATTCTACTAGTCCTACTAGAAATCAACATCTCCCTCCACTGCGTCTCCAAGCATCGTCTCCATACCCGGCAACCTTGTCCCCGCCAACTAATCCCCCAACGAACTGTTGATGGGTTGCATCATCTTCTCTGGGTTGGGGAGAATTCACCCTCGAATTTGCCAAAGGATCAGTAGGTTCATCGTCACCAAAGTAAGGAACAAGGTGTTTGATATTGAACACGTCCGCATACTGGGTGGAAGTTCAAGACGATAGGCGTTGTCATTGATCTTCTCAAGTACCGCCAAAGGTCCGATCTTGCAAGCTGTCAGCTTGTTATATTCCCATGTCGGAAATCTTTCTCTCGCCAAGATTGCCCAAACCTAGTCGCCTCATTGAAACTGAACTGCTCCGCATCTCTTGTCATTTTCCTTCTTGTACTTGGCGGTAACTTCTAGTAGTCGAGCTCTGGTCCGCTCATGGACGTCTTTAAGGGCAGAGATGAAGTCTTTCCGCCTTTCCCTGAGGACAAGTTAGATCCAGAATAGGCGTTAAGTCTATTGGAGATCACTGCACAAAGCCAAAGACGACTTTGAATGGCTTGAAACCCGTACTTCTATTAATGAAACTATTGTAGGCAAACTCATTCTGGTGTAGCATCAACTCCCATCCCCTTATGCTGTCAAGAACAAGACATCAGAGAAGATTGCCTAGTGAATGGTTGCTGACCTTTGTTTGCCCATCCGTTTAAGGATGATGGACGATGCTGAAGGTGAGAGATGTGTTCTCCATCTTCCATAATGTCTTCCAGAAGTAATTGACGAACCTGACATCCCTATCAGAGACGGTACTATCCAACAAACCATGCAACTTGTACATGCCACATGCATGGCATTAGCAGCCTTCTTGCACTTGATGAAGTGTGACATCTTCGAGAACCGATCAACCACGACGAATATGGAATCGATGCCTCCCCGTGTCCGTGGTAGTCTCAATACGAAGTCCATACTGACATCCATCCTATGCTGACTCGGAATTGGTAAAGGAAGGTATAAACCCGTGTTGGTCACTCTACCTTTCAAGACTTGACAAATGCCGCAACGCTTGACAAATCTCTTTGCTTCTTTTCGCAAAGAAGGCCAGTAAAAGTTGGCACCAACAAGCTTTAGCTTCTTACCTCACCCCATATGCCCCTCGTTGTGTTTCCCCTCAAGGATCTTCAGCCGTAGACCCAAATCGGGGATGTAAAGTTGGTTTCCTTTGAAGAGAAACCCATCATGAATGGAATATCCGGGAACAGAGCTAGACTGGGCATCCTGCCATATGTCACCAAAGGTGAGATCACCTTCTTATTGTCCCGCCAGCTGTTCAAATCCGGTTACCATCACTCTGCTCTGCGACAAGATAAGGCTCTGTCTACTCAATGCATCTGCCACTTGTTCAAGGTGCTAGGTTTATGGTTGATTACTAAGTGAAAAATCTGAATGTAGCTTGCCCACTTGGCATCTGATAGCTTATCTTGGTTGTTTATGTACTTCAATGCGACATTTTCAGAGTACAAGACCAACTCTCTTTTGGAGAGGTAAGACTTTCAATGCCTTAGTGCCCTAACCACCGCTTAGAACTCAATGTTGTAAGTAGAGTAATTCAACTTACTCCCATCAAGCTTCTCACTAAAGTATGTTACTGGCCTCCCCTCTTGGCTGAGCAAGGCACCACATCCAATTTCGGGGGTGTCTGTGTGAAGCTCGAATGTCATCTAGAAATCGGGCAAACCTAATACCGTGCCACGGTTAGCCTCTTCTTGATTTTCTCAAAGGCATCAGTTGCCCCCTGAGTCCAAGCAAAGGAACTCCCTTTCATACAATTTGTGATTGGTGCCATCACCGAGCTAAAGTTAGACATGAATTGCCTATAAAAAGATGCCAATACGTGAAAGCTCTTGACTTGCACATTGTCTTTGGCGATGGCTAGTCCTGTATTGCCGCGATCTTCCCCTCTTCAGCTGATATACCATCCTGGGACACAAAAAACCCAAGTAAGGTTAACCTACTTCTCATAAATTCACACTTCTTTAAGGCGACAAATAGATATTGCTCCGGCAAGGTACTCAAGACATCTCTGGGATGCGCCAAGTGCTCATCCCTGCTCTGGCTGTAGATCAAGATGTCGTCAAAGTCGATGATGACTAACCTCCCAATGAACGAGTGAAGTACCCAGTTCATAAACCGCATGAAGGTACTAGGCGCGCTCAACAACCCGAATGGCATCACAAGCCACTCATACAATCCTTCCCATATCTTAAAGGTGGTTTTCCTCTCATCTCCAAGCGAGATGCAGATCTGATGATACCCACTCTTTAGGTCCATCTTTGTGAACGCCTTCGTGTTACGTAGTTGATCAAGTAGGTCATCCAATCTTGGAATAGGAAATCCATAGCGCACCGTGATCTTGTCGATGGCTCTACTGTCTACACTCATCCATTAACTACATCCTTCTTTGGTGTAAACAAAGTCCACACTGCGGAAGGACTCAAACTATCCCTGATAAACCCCTTGACGAGAAGCTAAATCACTTGGCTTCTTAACTCCTCATGCTCTGAGGAACGCATACGATAGTGAGACCTATTCGGAAAGGCAGGCCCCGGCATTAAATCAATGCAATGCTGTATGTCTTGCAATGGCGGTAATGTATCTGGTAACTCCTTGTCACGTTCCTTGAATTACTTGTCACATTCCTTGAATTCGTGACTTCATGTCGGATAGGACTTGAAACGTGATTGAAGAACTGAGTTAAGAAGAATAGAGTTTAGAGAATTTGAGATGAGAAAAGAATGTGAATTTAGACTTGGATGAGGAAAAGAATTAGAAATTTAGATGAGAGAAGAATAAGAAGATATTAGACGTGAAAAATTAAGAGTTGTCCTCTTGAATTCTTTTATATTTCATTTCATGACAATTACAAGTATTTGCTCTTCTACTTATAGAATTCTAACAATTTATTCTAGAAGCTTCCTAAGCTATTACAATCTGAATTATTCAAATAAAATGGCGGGAAATAACCAATAATTCAAATAATGGCGGGAAAATGGATTATTCAAATATTTGGAGGGAAAACCGGTTGGAGGAGCGTCCCCCTTGCCGCTTCCAGATTCTTCTAGACTCTTCTAGGTTGAGGTGGGCCTTTGGAGCTTGCTGGGGCACCTGCAGCCATCGTTCAAGTTGAAAGCCAACCCATTGACACTATTGGGTGCGCAGGCTGGGCTATCGGGTGCTGCGGCCAAGCCCTTGACACAGCCTGGCTGCACCCTTGACACTGTTTGGCTGCACCCCGTGACACTGCCTGGCTGGGAACTGGCCCGACCCCAGGCCGTGAGCCTCTGCGACCCTGACACAGTCCTGGTTGCTAGTTGGTCTTCCTTGTCCACACCGAAGAACGACTATCCTTTTATTATTTGCTATCCTAGCTGATGCGTTGGACCATGTCATGGCTAGGATCATGACATTGCCGCCCTCTCAAAGCAATCCTTGTCCTCAAGGATTGAAGTCCGGAAATTGCTTCCAAACCTTGGACAGGTCTTCCCATGTCTCCCCCTTAGACCAGTTTGCCCATTACACTAAGACTTGGTGCACTCTCCTTCCATTGCGTTTGATCCAACGGCGTTCTATGATTTTGATGGGCTCAATGTTAACATTCTCTACTTTTGTCCTTCTAATTCGGCCAACCATTCTCCCTACTTTGTTTTTGATGGCCTCGGCTATGCTTTTCCCAGTTAGTGCGTTCATGGTAGCCTTCTTCTTAAGCCCACGTTGCTCAATTTTCTTCCCTTCCTGGTAGAAGGCGAACTCAAGTGCCTTGAAGTCAAATGTTATTGGCCCGTGTTTTTGGAGCCAATCTACTCCAAGGATCATGTCACTTCCCCGTATCTTCAGCGCCCTAAAGTCATCTTCGAATGTTCGGCCTTGCACCTTCCACTCGACCTTTGGACAACTTAAGTAACTCATTAGAACCTCACCGTTTGCCACTGTTACCGTCATTGCTGCTGTTGGCAGGGTTGGTAATTTCAGTTTCTTAGCCAGGTTCTCATTAATGAAGCTATTAGTGCTTCCGCTTCCACCAAGATCGTCATAGGTCTTCGTTTAATGCTTCCCTTCAATTTAAAAGTGTTGTGTGTGACATTACCCTCCAAGGCATATAGTGAAACTTCTGTCTCCTCGCCTTGAAATTCCTCCTCATCCTCATGGTCCATCTCTTGCCCTTTTGTGTCCACCATGCTGTTCATGCTATTCAGTTGCTTTTCTTTACATCTATGTCCTGGAAAATAGCGCTCCTGACATCTATAACACTTCCCGTAGTCATGTCTTGGTTGTGAGGAACCTGTTGACACGATTTGCCCTTCATTGGACACGATTGGCTTGACCACCAAGCTGACAGGCTACTGCGGCTGCTGGATTAGGCCCGGCACTACGGTTCTTGACACGGTATCCTCCCTGCGCGCCTGAACAGGTTGGCGTGTGGGTTGTAGGAGGATCTTCAACTCTTCCATTGCAATTTCTTGCAGTCGTGCTTGTTCAAATGCGGCACTTAGATCAGGTGGCTTACCGGCCTTAACAGTAGCTCTCATTGCTAGCTTCAATCCGCTAATGAAGCTTAAGACGAAGTAATCTTCACTCAAGGTTGAATGGTAGATCAGCCTCCAACTTTTTAATTCCTGAAAGCGAATAACATAGTCCTCCACGGATCCCATTCGAGTCATTTTACTAAATTCTTCCACGATATCCTGCAGAGTACGCTCCCCAAACCTTTTGCATAGCTCATCGGTGAAGAATTGCCATGTCATGGGAGGATGTCTCAATTCCAAGGCATGGAACCAAGAATCTCCATAGTCGTGGAGATGACTTGAAGCGTATTCCACCCATTCGTCTACTAGAACGTGATACCAACGAAAGTACTTGAGACATTTTCTGATCCACGCCCTCGGGTTAGTGCCGTCAAACCTTGGTAGGTCCAGTTTTGGTGTATGATGCGCAGGCCATGACCGATTGCTTCCATTGTTACGGCTGTGGTCTCCATTCTCGATGTTGCGTGTGTGGCTCCGGTCCTCTCTCGGTTCCTGCCGCCATGGTGGCATCATCCCTTGACCACCAAGTCTCACATAGTTACCGGAACCTCCAGCTTCTTGGTGCGGGCCAACTTGCGGTGCTATTTTAGGTTCTAACTCCGACCTTTTCTCCATTCTTCGAATTGCTTGCTGTAACTCCTTTATGGCTTCTGCCATAATGTCTACTGAAGTTTTAACCTCTGTCACTCCCGACTCCAATCTTTGGCAAGAGGATCTAAGGTTTTCGTTGATGGGGTGCTGCTCCTCCCTATCCTTTGCTCGGTCTTGTTGCCATGTGCGAGACATGACGTCAAGGCATTTTTCAATGACAGCAATTTTCTCTTGAGTTGCATTAGACTCTTCAGATGAGGTCATTGTCAAGGCAGCACGGTAGCTTCTGGTGATGGCTAGATTGATTGAGGAACTCGAATGTGATCAGTAAGGATGAAAGAATGCAGCGGACTTTTTTTTTTTTGATAACGGGCCTCTTGATCGAAGATGGCTCTGATACCAATTGTCACGTTCCTTGAATTCATGACTTCATGTTAGATAGGACTTGAAATGTGATTGAAGAACTCAGTTGAGAAGAATATAGTTTAGAGAATTTGAGATGAGAAAAGAATGTGAATTTAGATGAGAGAAAGAAATAGAAAGAACACTTGAGATGAGAAGAAGAATTCATAACTTGAATTCATTCATTTGATTTAATTGTGTTGATTGATAGATTGATAGATGATTATTACAATAGCTAATGCCTTCTATTTATAGAGAAAGCTAGGGAACTATTCTAGAATATTCTAGAACAACCATTTAGGCGAGAAATAACTACCTATTCAAATATTGATGGGAAACAAGAATTATTCAAATATTGACGGGAAATAACTAAGTCAGTAAAAGGCAGGAAAGTGATTTGAATTCAAATAAAGAGTGGGAAAAGCGGTTAGAGAATATTCTAGAACCGGGTCCCACTTCTGGAGCACGTCCTGGCTGTTGCTGGGCTATCGGGTACCGGATCCACCACGCTTCCGCTGCACAAGACCTTGTCACGGCTAGGGTCGTGACATTCCCTTCCCCTTCAGTTTGTCCTTGTCCTCAAGGACGTTATTAAGTTTTTAGCTTTTACAATATATTTTCCTAATACATGTACTACCAATATCTTTTACTAAGTACTTAGATTTTTTTTTCCTTTATTTATTACATCATATTAACTACTAAGTACTTATGTACACTAATAGTTACTACCCGATCCTTTTTTTTTTTTGCGGTCAAGTCAGGACAAGGTAGGTTTAGGTGAGCTGCGTTTTCAGTGCCAATTCCAGTCCGTGGGAAGCGCTCCCATACTCGTGCCTTCACATTGGCTTTGACAACTAACCTTGTACTCCTCCTAGCTGCGCTGGTCCCTTCTGTTGGACATGAGCATGGTTGCGTTGGGCACCACTACGCTGTTGCTGTGCTGTTTTCTTCGTTCTAGTCACGGCAGTGCTAGCGCCCTACTGTGGACCGTCGCTTACTTGCGGCACGGCCACTATGTCGCCCACAGCCACTATCTTGATGTCAACATCCATGTCCTCATCAAGGTCATCTTCATGCTTGGCATTTTCTGGCACTAAGTCTTCAATAGTTATTATTTCAATATCAAGGTCATCTTTGAGTTTCTCCTCAACATCATCACCATCTGAATCAGTAACCTCCTCCTCTAATTTTGAACTTATTGTCGTGGCCACATCATCAAGAGTGTTGTCTTGATCTTTTCCGATTGTGATTCCTTGATTGTGCATGTAATGCTTCATCATTTCATGTAAGGAATTGAGTGTAGCTTTTACCTCCTTGAAATCGGTGACGATCTCTTTGTGAATCCGATTGTACTCTTCACTAGATGAATCCATGGATGCATGGATCTAGCTTCTTTTTTTTTTTTTGTTTTTTTGATGATCACAATATTTAATGATCGTTGATGATCATGTTGAAGTGAATTTTGAAGTTTTTGCAGCATATAGATTTTTTTTTTTTTTTTTTTTTTTTGATGAGATCCTTGATCTCAGGATGAATGAAATGAGTGCAGCTGAATATTTTTTTTTTTTAGATAACGAGCCTCTTGATCGAAGATGGCTCTGATACCACTTGTCACGTTCCTCGAATTACTTGTCATGTTCCTTGAATTCGTGACTTCATGTCGGATAGGACTTGAAACGTGATTGAAGAACTGAGTTGAGAAGAATAGAGTTTAGAGAATTTGAGATGAGAAAAGAATGTGAATTTAGACTTGGATGAGGAAAAGAATTAGAAATTTAGATGAGAGAAGAATAAGAAGATATTAGATGTGAAAAAGTAAGAGTTGTCCTCTTGAATTCTTTTATATTTCATTTCATGACAATTACAAGTATTTGCTCTTCTACTTATAGAATTCTAACAATTTATTCTAGAAGCTTCCTAAGCTATTACAATCTAAATTACTCAAATAAAATGGCGGGAAATAACCAACAATTAAAATAATGGCTGGAAAATGGATTATTCAAATATTTGGAGGGAAAAACGGTTGGAGGAGCGTCCCCCTTGCCGCTTCCAGATTCTTCTAGACTCTTCTAGGTTGAGGCGCGCCTTTGGAGCTTCCTAAGGCACCTGCAGCCATCGTTGAAGTTGAAATCCAACCCGTTGACACTATCGGGTGCCTAGGCTGGGCTATCAGGTGCTGCGGATAAGCCCTTGAAACTGCCTGGCTGCACCCTTGACAGTGTCTGGCTACACCCCGTGACACTGCCTGGCTGCGAACTGGCCCGACCCCAGGCCGTGAACCTCTGCGACCCTAACACGGTCCTGGTTGCGAGTTTGCCTTCTTTGTCCACTCCAAAGAATGACTATCCTTTTATTATTTGCTGTCCTAGCTGATGCGTTGGACCATGTCATGGCTAGGATCATGACACTCCTCCAGAAAGATATCAGTGAACTCACTTAACAAGGCGGCAACCTCACACGGTATGTCCTCTGGATTCACCTTGCTCTCTTTCCCAATCAACATGAAGACGATCTTGGTGTCGCCAACCTCTTTGGCGAATGTAGCTCTGCCCTGTGTACTCGGGCGTTGAGCTGTTAAAGCTTACGGCGCCTCATCCTTCTTGGGTAACAAGATAATCTTTGTCCCTTCGAAAATGAAGCTGTACTTGTTTTTCCTTCGGTTGTGGATGGCACTCCTATCATATTGCTACAGGCGCGCCAACAACTGATGGCAAGCATCCATAGTGACCATGTCACACCAAACCCCATCCTTATACTTTGACCAATTGAAAAATTGACCCAGCATTATCTAGACACAATTACCTAGTTTCCTTTCTTAAGCCATGATAACTAGTATGGATTTGGGTGAGCATCTATCTTCAACCCCAACTTGGTGACTGCCTCTTCAAAAATCACGTTCTCACAATTTCCCGAGTCTATCACCATGGTGGTCTGGAAGATGTTATTCTTTAGCCATCCATATCCGGGTTCTTCTCTTGGTGCAATGCAAGCATGCCTAATCATAAGTAGGCATCCTTCATAACCTTCCACAGCATCTTCTTCTAGTGGCGGTAACTCAGTCTGGGCCTCTTCCTCACTAACCCCACCATCCTCTCCGTGGAGTTCATTAATGAAAAGACCCTTGCCGGGTCTGTTATCATTACGTCACTCGCCAGCATGGTGCCCCCATCTCTCCACACTTGAAGCAACAGGTTCTTGAAGTACCCGCCAAGTCCTCAATAACCGGTTTACCTTTATTGGCGACTACTGGCATGTTCTGTGCGCTTTGATTTGGCGGTGCTCTCACTTGGTCTCTTCGGCCAACCTGTGCTCCTCAGGCTCCTCCAACTTCCTGATGCCTTTGCTGTCGCTCAATGTTGACGGCTCTTTGGCATGCTTCTGAAACGGAAAAGATGTTGAAAATGTTCAACACCTCCTATACAGACTCCTTCATCTCGCCAATGTAACAATCCGCCAATTGCTCTCTCGTCTCTGCCAAGTCATTCCTGGTGACTAATGAATAGAACCCCGCCCTGTATTCCTCCACGGATCTCGAGCCCTAACGCAACCCTTGCAGACGTTGGTATATCACCTTAGCATGATTGTGAGGTAGGAAGGCACCTCTCATATGTTTCTTCATCTTCTCCCACAATTCTATCTTCGCTTTTCTGTGACGAAGTTGCATATGTTTAAGCTGTTGCCACCATGCGGCAGCTTTACCGCATAACTGAGTAGTAACCAATGGTGCCTGCTTCCTCTCCAGCACCTCCTTGTACTTGAGAACCTCTTCCACCGCGGCAAGCCAATCCCAGAAATCCTCTGGGCGTCCTCCTCCATTAAACTCTGGAATCTCAGTTCAAAGACTGGGTTCCCACCTCTGATAATCAAAATCGGCGGTATTGCAGGTATGCGGGCGATGCTGCTCAGCCCCGATCTCGTAACTTAGCTTCCAAAAATGGGTTTTGAAAGCTCTCGTCCTCTTCACCCCCTATCGGCGGGTGTTGGGACTGGATTCCCGGTTGCTGCTCCGAGATTTGCCCCAATTGAATCAGCAACGCTCAATTCGCTGAAATTTCTCTTCTATCTCCTCAAACATCCTTTCATTCTGATGTTGTACGTCTCGCTCGTAAACGTCTCCAACGGCGGCGTATCTCTGTCGTCCACGGGTCATCTCAGAAGTCATTCTAAGCTTTGATATCAAATGATTCAACACATAAAAGTGGAATTTAGGAATGAGAATGTTTAATAGCCTTTCCTTTAATTTTTATTACGAAAATAATAAAAACAAGGGGAAAAAGTCGCTCGATTTCTCATAACCCGATAAAGAGAGAGAATCCTAAATTTATGTAATAAAATCTAACATTATGAAAGCAAAAAAAAAAAAACCTAGATCTCATCTTCCTTAAACAGGGGAGTTAATTGACTTACAATAAAAGATTAAAAGATAATTATAAATAAAATCAGAAAACTTGTCCTACTAGAAACCAAACTCTACTAATCCTATTAGCAATCAACATGCTGCGTCTCCGAGCTTCACATCTCCATACCCGCAAACCTTGTACCCGCCAATTAACTTGCCAACGGACTGTTAATGGGTCGCATCATTTCATTACAACAATATAAATAATTTTATATTTCATTTAATTAATTATTTACTTATTATAAATATGAACCTCAATAAATTTGATATATGCCACAGCCAATAAATATCACATAAGTTAGCAAAAAATAATAGCATTTTCGTATATGTAACACTATTAATATAATTATTGTTTTAACAATATCGCTGTATAATTATCCAGCGGATTAGCACCGTTGGAAGTTGCCTTAGCAGGTCATGACTTTGCCCGCGACATTACAAAGCTGTTACTTTATTTGTCCTCTCTTCTCTCCATTTTCAAATATCCCTCGCTCTCTATGGACCAATCCATGGAAAAAGACGGGCAAAAATAAAAAAGAAAACTGGTGGGGGAATGGTGAAACCAGAAAGAGGGGGAATCCCCCGCACGCATCCCAAAAAGGAAAAAATTAACTTAAATTAATTTTGTTTTTTATGAAAACAAAATTATGATAATACTATGCACTTAAAAAAATTATTATTATTAAAATAAAATTGTTATTATTGACAAATCAATCACTCTTACTTTGTGTAAGTCCCAGCATGGCAATTTTTTCTATGTTAACATCTCTTAAATTAAATTAAATATGTAAAAAGAAAAAAAGCAAAAAATAAAAATAAAAACACCATTGAAATTTGGTGCCAAGTTTCAGAGCTTTAAGAACACTTGTTGAAATCTCCCTCCAAGTCTCTCCTCCCACCATTCGTCCTCCTCCGCTTGGCCATCTCTCAACCCCCTTATCCCACCGCCCCTCCTCCCCCCCTCCCCCAAAACACTTAATTTTTAACCATGGTTTACTTTACTCTTTTACTCCTTTACTCTCTCTTCCCTTGTTTTCTGAATTTCATCAACCCACCCCTAATCTGCATTGTTATTTTGAACCCCATAATTTACTCAAACTGCAAAAAAGAAAAATTAAAAGAAAAGTGAGCTTGGAAATATCACATGGGGATGCAGGTATGACAAATGAACAAATGGCGCTCAAAAACCACAGTTACTCAGTGACCTCCATTACAAATACATAGAGAAACACATTAAGGGGTTGCTATTTTTGGCAGTAAAAAAAAAAAAATAAGTGCAAAAATTATAGTCTTCGTTTAAAAAAGAACACCCCCACTTACCCACTCTCCCACTCTCATTTTTGTTAGGGGGGAGCGAGTTCCTGTGTGGGTATTCAAGCTGAGCTTAGTCAGACTCTCTCTCTCTCTCTCTCTCTGTCACAGACACACACACACACATTTCACATAAGAAAAAGAAGAAATCAAAATCTGTAAAGCCTGTTTGGTTAACCCATCTAGGAAATCAAAACCCACCAATTAATCAAGACCAAAGATCATGATGATGATGATGGTGATGAAAAACAAGCCAGGGAAGAGAGAGGAGAGAGAATCTGATAGTGGTTCGTTTTCTGGAAAAGTGATAAACCCACAGGGAGCAAGGGGAAATGGGTCCGGGTCGAGGAACCGGGTCGGGTTGGGACAGATGTGGGGCGGGCAAGGGGGATTGCATCAAATTCAGAGGAAGAAAAGGATGGCTAGGCAGAGGAGGTCTTCCGTTAGTGTACTGACTTTTGCCTCCCCTTCCCCGTCCCACGTGCCTCCTCCCCTTCCCGCACGTGTTAGCCCGGTAACTGTCCTTCTTCCCTAATCTTTTTCTAGATTTATTTAAGTTTTTTTTTTTCCCCCCCCCCCCCCCCCCCCCTCTCTCTGAGTTGGGTTTTTGTGCAGAAACGACGTCGGATTATGTACCCTCTGATGGAATAACCGCCATTTAAACTCCGAGCTCTGATTTGATATGGGTTTCCTTAGATTTGTTTTTAAATTTTTAGTTTTTTTTTTCCATGAAATGGGCCCCTATTTTTTTCTGTTACGAGTAATAATACGTAGAATTAATTAGGGGCTAGATTTTCGAAAAGTATATAAATCAAGTGTGGATTCTTTGGATGGGCATCAAATAAACAAACTCTTTTTTCTCTTCCTAACTCTCTTTCTCATTTCTTATCTCTATTTCTCTATTTCATCTCAATCTAATTCCCCAAATCCTAACCCTAATTCAAGTTACACTAAATTGGTGTAACATTTTCTTTTATTCTTTCTAAATTTGGGAGTACGAACTGTAGATTCGAGTTTTAAATCTAAATCTAGCATACGGATTTGAGAGTCCTGGATTTTTGTTTCTCTTTTTTCTCAAGGACAAATTACATTAACCTTTTCTTAAACTAATGTTGAAGAATGATGATGGGCTTTGAATACAAAGACTCTTATTTGTGAAATTGAAAAAAATAAATAAATAAATAACTATACCAATACCTTTATAATAGGGGTTCAATTATCTTTTGCTACAAGGAACCCGGTTACCCTGTAAACTTTTGCTCATGGAGCGATCTACACAACAAGAGCCAATTAAGTCAAGGATTTCTCAGAGAGTGGCTTAAGGGGGGAATTGAAGTTTAGACTGTTTACCCTAAAGCAATATTCTATCGCCTCACTTGCCTCCTAACACTAAGGCAAGGCCCAGATAGGTGGTTCAATTCTCTTTTGTTATAAAGGAATTTTCTTTTGGTTTTTTTTTTTTTTTTTCACATTACTAGCGTTGTAAAGCCTCTTTAATTGTGAAAGTTTCTTAAAATAAATCAAATCCAACTACCTTAGACATGAGTCAAGGATGCTACATTTAAGGAGCTTATTTTACTTACAAATTTAAGTTGTTGGTAAGAGTTGAGGTATACTCAGATTATGATATAAAGCGTGAATAATATTCCAATCTATCTTATATAAAGTGGTGAGACCTTCTGGGATTTGAACTTCAAATTTCTTAACAAATGAGCCTATGATATCTGATGTCATGTTAAGAAATAAATGTCAACATTTGGGAACATAAGTAAATGAGCAAAGTTTGAGCATTCTCGGTGAGCTTAATACATTGAACTTGAGCTTAAATGCTTATTCAAAGCTCCTAAAGGATTTACTAAGAACTTATTAATGGCTTGTCAGAAGCTCATCAATGCCTTGCTTAAAGCTTTTTTATTGCTCGACGATAGTTGATAACAGATCAATGATTAATCACTCAAATAGCTTGACTAAGTAGCAAACATGGTGAATATTGAGCTCAACTTGGCTTGATTAGACTAACAAGGCGAAGCTGAGTATTAAGCATAGTAAAATCTTTATAGATTGAGTTTGGACAAAGTTTAAAGAGGTCAATCAGAGCTCACGTTGTTTACATCCCTAGTAAATATAGATTGTGCAATAGTCCCAACAACTACATTTTCATCAATGCGTTGGAGATACTATTGGTTCCAGAATATGCATGGACAATGAAGATATTACTGGACATTGTCTCTCCTAGGCAAGCAACAAGAAAGAAAAAATCCAACTAGGTTTATTTATTTATTGATAAGAAGCAAAGATATTTATGCAACGTATATAAGGAAATTGGGGAAACAGAAGGTTCGATATCCTTCCTTTAGTTTCTTATTGCTAAAACAATTAAGAAAACAAGGGAAAATCTTTAACTCAAATTCTCACAACCTGAGAATAAGAGAAAACTTTAAAAACTCAATAAAATTCTCTAGAAAATTGAATGAGTAAAACTCTAGATTTCTTCTTCCTTAAATATAGGAGCTCATTGACTTATAATGAAAGACTAAAAACTAAAGAGATAAATGCAAAGATAAATAACAAAATTGACAAATCTAAACTAAGATTTCTTAAATAGTGTAAAACTCTAGCTTGTTCATCCTTCTGTCGCACGTCCCATCTTCTCGCCAACTTGGCCATCTCGCCAAGATCCATCCGCCAAGCCACCCGCCAATCATAGAGGCATGGCTGCATCATCCTCCTCAGGTTGGGGAGAATTCGCCCTGGAATTCGAGAACTAATCTCCTGGATCGTTCTCGCCAAAGCAATGTACAAGATGCTTGACATTGAAACGTTTGAAGTTCTCATACCACTTGGCAACTACAGACGATAAGCATTAGCATTGACCTTCTTAATAATTCGCTAAGGACCAATGTTTCATGCCGTCAACTTGTTGTACTCCCCACGCCCATACTTGATCACCAACCTTTAGTTGAACTGCTTGGCGTCATTTATGACTAGCCAACTTATACTTGGCGCTTGCTTCAAGTAGCCGTGCTCGAGTCTGCTTAAGTATCTCCTAAAGGTTAGAGATGAAGTCCTCCACCTAGCCATGAGGACAAGTAAGATCAGGTATTGGAGCAAATTCTATCAAGGAATGGAGTACAAAGCCATAGATTACTTTGAACGGCGAAAAATCGGTGCTTTTGATTATCGAGCTATTTTAAGCGAATTCGGCTTGGTATAACTTCTGATCCCAATCCTTGATGTTCCTGGTAACAAGAAAATAGAGAAGGTTACCCAAAGACCTATTCGTCACCTTAGTCTGGCCATCCATTTGAGGGTGATGAATAATACTAAATGCGAGAGAGGTGTTCGCCATTTTCTATAGTGTCTTCCAGAAGTAGTTCCACAAACCGCACTTCTCTATCCAAGACAATACTAGCTGGCAACCCATGAGCATGTCAACTTCTTGGAAATACAAATGAGCCACATGTACAGCACCAGCGGCTTTCTCGCAACCTATGAAGTGTGCCATCTTAAAGAATCGATCCACAGCAACGAAGATTGAATCAATGCCTTTGTGTTCTCGGTAACCCTAGCACGATATCTATACTAATATCTACCCAAGGTTGACTTGGAATCGGCAAAGGCAGCTACAAACCTGGATTGGACATGCTGCCTTTTGGTATCTGACAAATGTGGCACCTCTTGACAAACCACTCAATCTCTTTCTGCATCTAAGGCCAATAGTAGGTAGCGCTCACCAGCTTGAGCATCTTGCCTCTCTCCATTTGCCCGTCATTGTACTTCTCTTGGATGATCTGAAGGCACAAACTCGAATCGGGAATGCATAGTTGATTCCCCTTGAAAAGTAATCCATCACGAAGCGAATAACCTGGTACTGACTTGGTTTAAGCTTCTCGCCAAATCACCCCAGAGGCGAGATCGTTTGCATACTACTCCGCCAATTCCTCAAAACTTGAGTACTGAAGCCCAGCTAGTAGACACAATCAATGTACACCTACTTAAGGAGTCAGCCACCTTATTTAATGCCCTGGACCTATGCTTGATCACAATGTGAAAAAGTTGAATGTAGCTTGCCCACTTCACGCGTCGGTCAAAAAGTTTGTCTTGACTATTGATGTACTTTAGTGCAACATTATTCGAATGCAACACGAACTCCTTGTTGGCTAGTTACGATTTCTAATGCCTCAAAGCTCTCACCACTGCATAGAACTCAATGTCATAAGTTTAATAGTTCAACTTACTTCTATCAAGTTTCTCATTGAAGTACGCTATAGAACACCCCTCTTGACTAAGAACTGCGCCAATACCAACTTTGGAGGCATCAGTGTGCAACTCGAATATCTTCTAGAAATCCTGTAAGGCTAATACCGGCATCATAGTCCACCTCTGCTTTAACTCTACGAAGGTGCTAGCTGCCTCTAGAGTCCAATTCAAGGTACTCCCCTTCATGCAATTCGTGATTGGCACCATGATGGAACTGAAACTCGGCACAAACCTTTGATAAAAAGAAGCCAAGCTGTGAAAGCTATGTACCTCACTTATAAATTTTGTTTGTGGCCAACTATGGATGGCCTCAATCTTTTCTTCATCAGCCGTAATCCCATCCTTGGACATGATAAACCTAAGGAAAGTTACTCTATCCCTCATGAACTCGCACTTCTTCAAAGCGGCAAACAAGTGCTGCTCCCTCAAGGTAACCAACACCTCTTAAAGGTGCTCTAAGTTCTTAACTCGATTCGGCTACAGATTAAAATATAGTAACAGTAGACAACAACGAATCTCCTAATAAACGGTTGCGGCACCTGATTCATGAACCTCTTAAACGTATTGAACACATTAGATAACCCAAACGGCATCACAAGCCACTCGTATAATCCCTCCCATGTCTTGAAGATGGTCTTCCACTCTTCTCCTGGCGAGATGCGGAATTGATGATACCAACTCTTTAGGTCTAACTTGCTGAACACGTGCAAGTTCTACAGCCGATGAAGTACGTCATCCAATCTTGGAATAGGAAATTGAAAACATAATGTGATCTTGTTAATGGCTCTGCTGTCTATGCACATCCGCCAACTGCTGTCCTTCTTTGGTATCAACAGAGCTAGCACTACACAAGGACTCAAACTCTCCCGTATAAACCCTCGGGTGATTAGATCCTCAATTTGGAGCCTAAGCTCCTCGTGCTCCACAAGACTCAACCGATAATGCGGCCCATTCTGTAAGGTAGCTCAGGGCATTAGATTAATTAGGAACTGGATATGCCTTAAAAGCAGTAAAGTATCCAGTAACTCCTCCAGAAGCACATTAGCAAACTCTCCTAACAGATCTTCTACCTCTCTTGGCGTCTCTCCATGTTCCGCCTTACTCTCTTTCCAAATCAACACAAACACAACCCATTCTCGCCAACCTCCTTAGTAATCATGGCCTTGCTTTGGAGATTTTGGTTCTTAGCTACCAATGCAGGTGGCGCCTCATCCTTTTTTGGTAACAAGATGATCTTTGTGCCCTTAAAGATAAAGCTATACGTGTTTTTTTTTTCCCATCATGGGTGGCACCTCGATTAAATTGCCATGGACACTTAAGCAACAGATGGCATGCATCCGTGGTAACCACATCGCACCACACCTCATCCCGGTACTTCGACCCAATAGAAAAGTTAACCAGACATTACTTAGAAATGGTTACTTGGTTTCCCTTCTTGAGCCAATACAATTTGTAAGGGTTCGGATGCTCCTTTGTCTTCAACCCAACTTCTGGACTGCCTCTTTGGAAATAACATTCTCACAACTCCTCGAATCAATCACTAGGTGGCACACCCTTCCATTAATAGTACAATTTGTCTGGAAGATGTTGTTCTGTAGCCAACCATCTCCTTTTGCTTCCTTGGGCGCAAAGCAAATTTGCTTTACCACAAGTAGGTGGCCCTTGTCACCCATAACGACATCTTCGTCAATCAGTACTAGCTCATCCTAAACCTCCTCTTCAATTACCTGCCATCCTCAGTATGGAGACCCTCAATGTAGAAACCATTGCCAGGTCTGTTGCCCTTTCAAAACTCGGCAGCATGATGCCCCATATCTCCACACTTGAAACAATAGTTTCTTGAGCTACCCGCCAATTCCTGGTTACCTGGTTTGCTAGAGTTGGTGATTATCGACTTAACCTGAACACTTGGATTGGTTGACACTCGTACATGATCACGCCCACTATTCTAGGTGCTCCAAGTTCCGCTAGCTTGACATTGCCTCTGCTGCTTTTCGACGTTCACAACCCTCTTGTGATCTTCCGAGACCGAAACGATGTTAAACATGTTTAACACATCCTCTATTGACTCCCTTAACCCACCAACATACTTATTTGCCAGCTGCTCCTTCAATTCTGCCAGCCATTCCTGGCGACTAGGGTGTAGAATTCCATCGTGTACTCCTCCACCGACCGAGAACCTTGACCCAAGCTCTGAAGGAGTTGGTGCATCACCTTGGCGTGATTGTGGGAAATAAAGGTGCTTCGCATGTGCTTCATCTTTTCCCCACGTATCAATCTTCAATTTCCTTACCAAAGCCGAGAATGATTTAGCTACTGCTGCCACCAGGCAGTGGCTCTACCCCTCAATTGAGTAGTAATTAACGGCCCTATTTGTGCTCCAGAACCTCCTTAAACTCGAGCACTTCCTTCATCCCAGCTAGTTAATCCCAGAACTTTGGTGGTTGGCTTCCACCAACAAACTCCAAAATTTCAATCCGGAGTCTGGATTCCCACCTCCGATCTCAGAAACTTCAATACTTGGCTGAGCTCTTCTCGCGTTCTGCCCCTGGTGTTAGCTTCCAGGAACAAATTGTGAAAGCTCTCGTCCGTATCTTCCTCTTTGCTCCCTACCGGTAGGCTTTGAGGCTAAGCCGTAGGTGTTTAGTTGGGATTCGCTCCCAATTAGACTAAACACAGCTTGACCCGCCAGAATTTCTCCTCTAAATCCTCAAATCTCCTCTCGAACTATCATTCTAAATCATGCTCATAAACGTCATCAACAGTGGCATACCTCTGTCACCAGAGCCCATCTCAGAAAATGTTCTAAGCTTTAATACCAACAGATGCAACACAAATAAAGAAATTCGGGAAACGGAAGCTTCGACAGCGTTTCTTGAATTTCTTGTTGCTAAAACAATTAAGAAAATAAGGGAAAATCTTTAACTCAAATCCTCACAACCCGAGAATAAGAAAAAAAACTCTAAAAACTCGATGAAATTCTCTATAAAATTGAATGACTAAAACTCTAGATTTCCTCTTCCTTAAATAGAGGAGCTAATTGACTTATAATAAAAGACTAAAAACTGAAGGGATAAAAATACATAGACAAATAACAAAATCAACTAATCTAAATTAAACTTTTCTAATTCGTAAAACACTGGCTTCTTCATCCTCCTAATGTGCGTCCTGTCTTCTCACCAACTCGGCCATCTAGCAGAGATCCATTCGCCAAGCCACCTGCCAATTGTAAATGCGCGGTTGCATTAGATATGATCCTCATTGGTATACAAGTTGTCCAAAAAAAAAAAAAAAAGCAAAAAGAAAACTAGGGACTTGGGAATAATGGATTGCACCATGATCACAGCTAGGCGATGAGCGTAACTAACCTCTCGACCTGACTTTTTAAATGATCCAAAACAAAATTAGGCTTTTTACATGGGTTGTTTTCAATTAAAGTTTTGAATGACCATTAAAAAAATGGAAAATTTTTTTAAAGCATCCCTTCCATTTTTTTTCCTTTTTTATGTTAAATTTCACCGGACTTTTAGTCCCAACCCACGGAGTTGGAGCATATGGGATCCACATATAAGCCCAAGTGGGGTTCCATCTTAAAACCAATTGGCAATAGGTGGAGTAACCCACAAGTTTTATAAATTGATCTCTTCATTCTCGCAACTCCAATGTGGGATTCATATTTAACTCATATGTGAAGTTTTACTCTTAACACTCCCCCTCACATGTGAGTCTCCGACAAGCGCATCACTCGCCTTCTCCAATCCAATTGGATCCAACCATTGGAGAGCCTTTCTTC
Source organism: Simmondsia chinensis (assembly GCA_018398585.1). Classification (NCBI taxonomy): domain Eukaryota; kingdom Viridiplantae; phylum Streptophyta; class Magnoliopsida; order Caryophyllales; family Simmondsiaceae; genus Simmondsia; species Simmondsia chinensis. The sequence continues at coordinate 22,468,746 of JAGTTD010000002.1, forward strand.
ATAACAAATTCAAATGCACCCTTTTTTTGAGGACATGGTGCATCAAACAAGAGATCAAGATCATCAACTCACTCTGATACTATGTCAATTTTCACCAGGCCTTTAGGCCTGGACCCATGGAGTTGGTATACATGAGATCCACATATAAGCCCATGTGGGTTTCCATCCTAAAATTAATTGGCAATAGGTGGAGTAACCCACTAGATTTTATAAAATGATCTTTTCATTCTCACGACTCCAATGTGGGATTCCTATTTAACTCACATGTGAAATTTTACTCTTAACACTCCCCCTCACATGTGAGTCTTCAACAAGTGCATCACTTGCCTTCTCCTGTCCAATTGGATCTAACCATTGGAGAGGCTTTCTGCACAACAAACTCAAATGCACCCCTTTTTACGAGGACATGGTGCATCAAACAAGAGATCGAGATCATTAACCCGTTTTGATACTATGTTAAATTTCACTAGGCCTTGAGGCCTGGACCGACGGAGTTGTTATACATGAGATCCACATATATGCCCAAGTGGGGTTCCATCCTAAAACCAATTGGCAATAGATGGTAGCCCACTAGATTTATAAATTGATCTCTTCACTCTCACAACTCCAATGTGGGATTTATATTTAACTCACATGTGAAGTTTTACTCTTAACATGTTAAAGTATAATACTATTCTTGAACCTTCACCCATAAGCTCACACATTTGGACAAATGGTTCTTTGATATAGTATTAGAGATTTGTTGACCAAAGGTCACGAGTTCAAATATCAACAGCCCCCAATTGCAATATTAAAATAATTGAAGCACAAGGCATGAGGTGGGCCTATGCATTATCCACGCTTTAAGTTTAATCGGCATTCGCGTGAGGGGGAATGCTAAAATATAAAACTATTCTTGAACCTTCACCCATCAGCTTAAAATTTTGGACAAATGGTTCCTTAACATGGTATCAGAGCCTTGTTGACCAAGAAGTCACGAGTTCGAATCTCAACAGCCCCCACTTCCAATATTAAAACAATTTAAGCACAAGTTATGATGTGGACCTGTGCACTATTCACGCATCAAGCCTAATTGGCATTCACGTGAGGGATATGTCAGAGTATAAAACTATTTATGGGCTTTCACCTATAAGCTTATGCTTTTGGGAAAGATGGTTCATTGACACTTTGCTTGAAAAGAGTCCACATACTCCATTTTTTCCTTAGGAATCTAAGAACTTTGGATGAAGAAATGGAAATGAGCATAAACTTATATGCTGAAATCATTCGAAATCTTTCAAAAGGTTTGAGTAACAAAACTATGTATCTTATGTTTGCGTATCTTCTATTTGTTCATAATAGCCTTCTTTTCCTTACACATGCGCATATCAGCGTACACTTGTAACTCTTTTTTCGGAGGTTTTTTGCTAGGAAATCAATCCTAGCGGAAAAAAAGAGAGAGATATTGTCCTAGTTGGTGCGGACAAATCAGTTTTCAGAGGGGATTTTTATACCGTTAATGGTTCAAGGATTTTCTTGTCAGACATTGGATGCAAAAGTTACCTAAAAAACAAGCACTAAAAAGCTTGGAGGCTTTCCTCGTGCTGTGGAGCCTATAGTTGAACAGATCTTTTTGATCATGCTAGAGTGGTATTCATGCATTTTTAAGCCTCATGTTGAAATGAGGTTGCCCCATTCATAACGTTAAACATGTGATTTGTACTGCTCACGTTTCACATTTTCCTCGTACTGCTCATGTTTTGTAGTTCTGTAATCATGTTTCCAAATTATCATGGAGTACGTATGGGTTTTTCCTCATAATTAGATCATGCACTTTCAATCTAAACTCCCGCACACCACCCCCCCCCCCCCCCCCCCCCCCCCCCCCCAAAAAAAAATCGATTACTTAGATTCTATCAGCTATAAATAGGCCGTTATGATTGTAAGAAAAGGATCATCATGCATGAAAAGAATGTCACCTCCTTCCTTTACCATGTATGTTTTCTTAGTTCAATTTACTTCATTTCGATAATTCAGTTTGAGATCATATCATATAAGTTGTGGTTTATGATCTTTGTGCATATATTATGCCTCTCGTTGATATCCTTGTGTTGTTTTTTTTCCCTTTTGCAGGTGATTGATGTTGGGAGGTTGAGATATCTCTTCAAGAAGGAACTTCAGAACAGTGATGTGAGCAATCTTAAAAGGATGGTGCTCCCAAAGGTATACATTTATAAATGTATGTAGCATATAAATAATTTCCAAACATTATTACCAAAAAGATTTGAAGGGGAATATGTTTTGAAAACCGTTAACAGAATTAACATGAGAAAACAAAAATGGCAACATGTATTTTCAAAACATATATCTTGCACATATTGTCCTCGTTTATTTTTTTTAAAACTATGCGGTCATTTCATGTTTAGTATTATACCAATATATATATTTTTTTTCACCTTTTCAAATATAATGTTTTCAGTAAGTGTTTTTGCCTTGTTCTTTACAATTTTAATGATCACTTAACATGTATATATTACTATAAAATATATCCTATATCCCCATTTTGCTCCACAGAAAGCAGCCGAGACTCACATGCCACATCTTGAGACAAAGGAAGGGATCATTCTCAGCATGGACGATATAGATGGCATGCATGTCTGGACCTTCAAATATAGGTTAATTAATTTGCCTCATTGGATTTTTGTTTTTTAAATAATTAAAGTGTTTGGTATTGAATCCTCTAAATGTGATTACGGATTAAAGCATATTTGAATTTGGGGGTAGTGTGCTTCAATTTTGTTCATCTTGTAAAATACCTCAATCCCACGTAGGAAAAATAGAGGTGAGTCTAATTTATATGCTCCCTCTCCTAGTCCTTAGTAAGTTTTGTGGACCTAGAGTGGACATGGTGGGCCACACACGTAGGCATGTCCTGTCCCACCGAGCTGGACCTAGCCGTCGTGTCGCAGTGGGTTGGGTGGGGACTTTTTTTAACAAGATTTTTAGTTTTACAATCATCATATTTATTTAAGTTGTCGTAAATGAACTCGAGGTGAGTTCTTGTCTTTGGATAATGAGGCTGCAAGCTCAAGCTTGAGTTGTCTTCCCTAGTTGACCTCGAGGTATTGACCTTATTAGCCTCGAGCTCGAGCTCCAGCTCGAGTATGCGTTTTTGACTGTGTCAACTCCCACTCTTCCCATAACCGTTTCTTCCACAACTAAAGCCGGATTCTGGGCTTCCATATATCCGATAGTTTCCTTATTGAGCCCGATTTTTTAGGCCATGATCTTTTCCTTAACTTGCAAGCTTTCATCTATCAATACCGCCCTTTGGTACTCTATTCAACACATTCAAATTTATAGAAACATAGAATTCTCCACTCTGTTACTTTCTCTCAAAGTTCGTTCTTTCTTTTTTCCATTACTAAGCAAGTTAAGGGGTGCTCAAATCCATCTCCCTGAAGTACGTTACTGAGGTGAGCGCCATGTAAACCTTGGGGGCCAGAGTGCTATTGGTCGCATTGGTGGGGCATAAATGACTTACTGCAGTGGAGTTCTCCATGGAGCGGCAATTTCAGTCTATTCGCTCCCTTACTATTTTTATCCTTTCTGTTGTTTTTGCTGAACATTTTTTAACCTTGAGCTCCCTTTAATTGACCTCGAGCATACTTTGGTTGTATTGAAGTTGTATTTTGATTACTCATCACCGTATTTCCCAACAAAGCAGATAACCAAACCAAGATATATCCTTGTATTTTTCTAAATTAAAAGGGTGTCTACTGTTACCTTTGATGCATGATATGGGCATCTAGAACATTTCTAAGATGATAAAGAGGTACAACAATGCCCTAGTAAGGGCCACCAATTAAAGGGAGGGAGAGATATACTTCGAACCCAGGACCTCGGGGGTGGGTACCATAATCATTACACTAAACTCAAAAGCCTTTCCCACATTTGAAACGGGCCCTCCCCCAACCAAACAATACATGATCAAAGACAAGGTCAAATTCATATTTTCAAATAATTTTTCAACTATACATCATGGTTTCTGTATATTTTTCGACTGCTTTTTTTGTAACATTGATCAGTATATATTTCTTCCTTCTATTGATATTCAGATATTGGCCGAACAACAACAGCCGGATGTACGTACTAGAAAATACAGGTGAAAGATTCTCAGAAAGTTGATGCTGTTTTGGACTTATTGGTTGAAGGAAAGACATTTTGCTTCTGAAAATTTTTTTTTCCCCCTTTGAAAAGCTCTCTCTCTTTTTTGTAAGTCCAGTATTTAAGGATGTATGCTTTTTGAGTTTCATCAATTTAATGACAATGAGATTTTTCTCTTCCATGAATGATAATAATTTTTTCCAGAGAGAAAGTTGACTTTTTCTCTTTATTTTTTCCTTAGTTTGCATTTTATGCCATTTTATTCTTTGTAAATAATTTCTTTTGCAACAGGGGACTTCGTCAATACACATGGCCTGGAGGTGGGGGATTTCTTCTACGTCTATCAAGACTGTATGAATTTGAACTACGTAAGTAGTGATTTTCTTGAATTTTCTTGTATCTAGTATTACTAGAATATGCACTATCTAGTAGTGATTTATTTGGCATGCATAATATTATGGATATAAATGGATAGAGCCATTGTTTTATTAAGCGGATCCAAAGAGGATTTTTCCTCCCCAAATAATTGCCTCGCCGCCCTATTTACTGGTTCTCCACCCAATATGTCAAAATTTTCGCTGCATAGACCTGAAACGTGCACATATTAAAAGGGAAAAGCAGGCCAATTCACGCACGCAGCAGAGTACCAAAAAAGCCCTATGAGCTAACACTACCAAATGCTGAATAAGAAAGAAGAACAAAGCAGGTAGACCAATCGAGCTTACAGAATTCAGGGAATTAGAACTCAGGATAAGCTCTTTTACTTTTGGATGAGCTTCTCCCAATTATGTCTGGTAATAAAATAGGGCAAGCAATCTAACATTGCACCTATTGAAGTTAGGAAATAGTTAATGAGGCAGTTGGGATTGGGGATAGTCTGCTTCAATTTTTCTCATCTTATAAATTGCCTCAATCCTACGTAGGAAAAATAGAGGAGGAGTCTTGTTTATATGCCCCCTTTCCTTATCCTTGATAAAGTCTTGTGGGCTTAAAGTGGGCATAGACGGCCACATGCACGAGCACGCTCGACCTGTCGGCCAGGCTGCCACGTCGTAGTGTGGAATTTTTTTTTCCTAAACCAGACCTTTATTTTAATGACCATCATGTTTATTTAAGTTGTTGCCAAAGAACTCGAGGGGAGTTCTTCTTTTGGGTCTGAGCTTGAGGGTTATGCTTGAGCTCAAGTTGTCCTCTTCTAGATAACCTCAAGGCTGCTAGCTCAAGGTTAGTCCGTTACTCCGGGTTCAAGCTTAAGGCTATAAGCGCGAGCTCGAGTGCGCGATTTTGACTATGTCAACTTCCACTTTTTCCATAATTGTTGTTGCCTCTACTGAAGCCAGATTTTTTGCTGCCAATATTAGTTTCCTTATTGAAGCCGAATTTTTAGGCCATGATGTTTTCCTTAATGTGCAAGTATTTCACCTATATATGCCACCTTTGTGAGTCATTCAACCTACAAGAAACACACCGAATTACAAAATTACTTTGTCTTCTCCACTCCCTTTCTCTCTCTCAAAAACTTCGTTCTTTTTTCTCCTCCCTTACTGAGCAAATTGAGGCGTGCTCTAGTCCATCTCCCTGGAGTACATTACTAAGGTAGGCGTCGTGTTAAGTCTGGGGTCGGAGTGCCATTGCTTCCATTGTGCCTCTTTGAGGGCATAAACGACATAGAGCAATGGAGTTCTCCTCGACGCGACAATTCTTCAATCTATTCTTGTTATCATTCTTTCTTTCGTCTTTGTTGTTCCCTTTATAAACTTTAGGATCCATTTAGTTGACCTCAGTTTAATTTTGGTCATATTTAGTTTATATTTTGATCACCTAATTACTTTATTTTACCAATAGTGGTTAAACCTAGGAATTGAATCTTTTGAAATAGTTGATCTTGTAAGATGGTATTAGTACATCTTGTTAAATTCCATCGGGCCTTTAGGCCTGACCCACGGAGTTGGAACTTACGAGATCCACATATAAGCCCAAGTGGGGTTCCATCCAAAAACTAATTGGCGATAGGTGGAGTAACCCACTAGGCTTATAAGTAGATCCCTTCACTCTCACAACTCTAATGTGAGATTCTGCTATATAGGCTCACATGTGGAATCCTCAACACTCTGCTTCACATGTAAGTCTATTTCAAATGCATCCCTCGTCTTCTCTGATCCAATTGGATCCAACATAATGGAGAGGCTCTCGAGCACCAAATATAAATGCACCCCTCTTTCCGAGGACACGGTGCTGACAAACAAGAGTCCGGGATCATTCATCCGCTCTGATACCTTGTTAAATTTAGGCCCGACCTACGGAGTTGGAACTTACGAGATCCACATATAAGCCCTAGTGGGGTTCCATCCTAAAACCAATTGGCAATAGGTGGAGTAACCCAATAGGCTTATAAATAGATCTCTTTACTTTCACAACTACAATGTGGGATTCTACTATATAGGCTCACATGTGGAATCCTCAACACATCTAATATGTTAAAGAGGTCTTCTTCGTTTCAAACTTGTAATGGCCCAATTTAAACATTAGTATCACTTTGCATGAACTATAAATGACAGGAGCCTGTGTTGTGCATCATTCAAGCTCAGTTGACTTTTGCATGTGAAAATGCATTGTATTGGCGTAGCGTATAAGATCATCAGATTATACATAATTTGAATCTTCAGCCGATGACTTTCAAAATTTATATATTTGAACAGGAGTTTTGAATTCAAATTCCTACAACTCATTGTTAATATTAGCATAATTCTTGCATAAAGCATGAAATAAGCATATGTACTATGCAAAGTTTAATCACATTTTGCATTTGAGTAAGCCAGAAGACATTATAATAAAAAACTATTTTTGACCGTGCACGTGATAAGTTAAATATTTGGAACAATTGGTTTCCTATTGATGCTTGGCTTGTTACTATTATGCTACCTTCCTAAAATGCTTCGCTGTTTTGAATTATTATGTCTACAAATTAACTGTTTAGGTCATTCAAGCTAAAAAGGCCTACGAGAAAGAACCGTGCACCAACACCAACACCACCACCAACACTATGGGCAACAACAACAATACTGGCTTGTATGTTCCCCAAGTAGTGCCGGAAGCGAACAATATCGGTTCTGAACAATTACTGAGCTGGCCAAACAGTGAGCCTCAAGTACCGGCACAAATCACAGATGCTCAGATGAGTATGTCTTTTGTGTACGACACGACCTTGAGCTCAAGTGACACGTTGCTCGACTTCTTGGGTTGCTCCATGAACAACTACTACAGCAATGCAGGGAATTACCAAGAGAGCTTTGGGTTTGTGGAGAACTTGTCCTTTGATGAGTTCAACATATAATTATAAATTATGACGATCAATTGAGTTGATCAACAAAAGCAAATTAAGAGTGTGACTAATTAAGCTATTCCAAGATAGAAACTCATGAGTTTTTACGTACAAGGCAGACATGCAATGCAATGGTAGCGGCATCTTTTTTCATATGGCCAAGCAATAGGCTTTGCTATTTTTTGTCTTTCTTTTTGTGTTATTCTGGCATGGAAATGTAACTATAAATAATGGGCGAAACATAAAAAGGAACTCCGTTTTCGCCTGGCACTTGTTTGGTTTATCTATCTTGGAACATGTTAATATATTTATGTATTCACCTGTGGGGTTTTTTCATTTGAGTAAATTTTGCATAGCTAATTTGAGGTCAGTCATAATATTTTTAAAGTGTCTTAGGATTTGAAAATGCTTTTGTAATATCCTATACTTTTACATTTTCTTCAAGTATCCTCACTACTAGAAAAATGTCATTGAGATACGGACAAAAATTGTTACAAAGCCGTATCAAAATAGGATAGTAATGGCTACAAACAACCATAGTAAGACTAATAAAAATACCCGTTACGAACCCATTAGGTACAACCTTAATACGGCTGTGCTACAACAAAGCAGCAACGGGGGACTTGATAAAATCAATGAAGATTTTAGACGGTTTTCGCCACTTCATCATCGTCACAAATTTGATATGGTATATTGATGGCCCCTCCCGTTACAAATCAGCGACGACTGACCTCGTTGTACCATTTTTGGTTCAACAATATTTTTTATTTTTTAATATTTGTACATATTTAATATTGGATTGTTTTAACTTTTTTACATTTTGATGATATTTATTATTTCTACATTTTCTATAACGTATTTCTTAGAATTTTTTTATACATTCAAATATATTTGATATTGATTATTTTTTATACATATATTTTTTTTTTTAATGCTTCATATTGAATATAAAATATTATATTTAAAAAAATACAGATAAAGACAAAAATATTGAGTTATAGGTAGGGAAATGATGAGTTAGGTATCCCGATGTTTAAATATTTATCACTTAGGTATCCGGACATTCTAATATATATAATGCGATACCTTAAAGTTTGAATATTTTATTAAATAGGTACCTTATGGCGGAATTGGATGAATTTTTATAAAAATCTGACCAATTGTATACAAAAAAATGTTGATTTAATACTTCATTCCGATAATGTATATAAATCATGCCAATATTTTCGGGATCAAAAAATTAATGAACCGTGATAAAATATTCACCAAATGTTGATGAAAACTACCTAAATATTGCTGCAATTAGGTGTTATTTTCGCATTTTCAATAAACTATTATCAAATTCTAATGAAGATACTAATATGTTTTAGAAAGCGCTTTCAATTTTAGAATATTCCAATGAAAATTTATCAAATTTCAATAAAATGGTATCTAATTGATAAAATTTTAAATTTCAGGATACCTAAGTGATAAATATTTAAAATGCAAGGTATTCCATTGTATGTATGGAAATATTAGGATACATATGTGATAAATTCAAAAACTTAAGGGCATTTAAGTAATAATTTCCTTATGTGTATATATGGGGCCCGGGGCGGGGGTGTTTGTCGTGCGACGGGATGAGTGAAAGTTAATCTGGATCATTGTGGTCTCCTTCTCTTTCTTCAGGAGTGGTGTTTGACATGTGATCTCCCCTTTTTCGGGGTGTGGGTTCTTGTTCGTAGAGTTTTCCCTGAAGGGAGTATATTAAGGTATAGGTTACGATTTTGGGTGTTGGCCCTTGGGGATGGCCCTTGGGGAGCAAGTTTTATCCTTGACCTGTCTCTCACCCTTCATGTCTGCTTCGGGTTCTTCATGCTCGCTAAGCTTATATATGTTATAAATATATTAGCCCAAACCTCGGACGAACTTGTTACTTTAGGGAGTGTAATTTATTATCTGACTACTCGTTTTGTCCTTGTCTATTTGAAGCAAGAATGCCTTTGTCCTCACTCTTCATGCCTGCCAACCTTGGATTCGTCATCCCGGCCAGGCCTGGACTTTTCATGCCTCATATTTGTCCTTCCCTCTTGAAATTGGTTCCTATACATACGGTGACGAATGCATAAAATTTTTTTATTGGGGGCACATTCTATTGCTAACTACAATATTTTTTCGATAAATATCGGCAAAGCCGCAGTACAAACAGGCAACTCGGAAAGACGAGGCCTCAGCCACTCCGTAAACGGTAGTGGATACAAAATTAGATCAGACCAAGCAAGGAAACAAATAGGCACCAAAACCAAAACACTCAAACCCGACACAACAGACACCAAGTATAGGCTAGACAAGACTTGCAAAAAACAAGTACAGATAGGGATCCCAAAAGAAAAAGAACCAGACGACTAGCACGGGAAACTGGATCAAGACTGAACCTCAATATAGTTTCAAATATATAATTCGAGTATACTAAATACAACCGATGTTACGATGTACTATTTATTATGTTGTATAATTACCAAATATGTCTTTTGTATATAACTATGTCTTTTTCAAGATTCATTCAACATTTGTACAACGTAATAGGTTAGCATACAATAGCATCTTTTTTGATAAATAACGTATAGTAATGTCATATGTACCATAAGAATCATTTACATTTATCTTTAATAAATCTCCCCATTTTTCTTTTCTGCCAAAGAGTAATAATTAAAACATGATATGATTCTAATAATTTTTTGGACCGAGCATAGTTTATTCCAAACTTTAATTTTTTCTATTGAAGAAAAAATTGGAAAGTAATTATGTTTATTAATCATAATTACTTACTATAGATGCTTTAGAATCAAGAAGTATTCTAAGTTTGAGAGTCTATAGGTAATTCTCAAATATATAAAAATTTTAAATACTAATATAACTATGTGACTATGACCTTAATAAAAAAATTTTAAGCTGTTATAATATACACTTTTGTAAGACTTTTGATGACCGAAATAGCTATCAGTTTAGTAGATATAAAAATAGAGCAAAGAAATTAATCAAAGAAATGTTTACAAATGACTGAGGGCAATTTACTTTTTCTTGCAATAATGAATAGATTGTATATAATATTGTATGCATATCTTTGAAAGTTACTGAGTCACTTAACCTCGGTGTAAGAAGGCTCCATCCTCCCTTGTATATATACTAACTATGACTTAAATAATACTTAGAATTAGGTTAAGCATGAAGATTTCAAGATTAAAATGCCAAACATTTGAACTAAACAAACGTGTTGTTTTGATTGGAAGTGTTGGACTGAATTAAGCAATGACATTTACGTAAATAAATGAAAAATGAGGGTCCTTTCCATTTTGATTTTTGAATTTGTGCACGTTCGGTCATTTAACATTTTGCCCTTGACCGATTCGCTAATTTACATGCCCCCACCACTCCTCCCTCACTTGCGTCATTCACAAACCTTAGATGCTTCGTTTGAGCTGGGACACATCATGTGCGTTTCCCCGGGATGCATGTAGAATGGGTGATGGCCCAAATTTTGTTTCTTTGGGAAAACTTTAGCCATTGGATACGATGATGCGAACGACAGTGATGCAGCCATGCGGCGTGCCACATGGACTAAGGGACGGAGGTATTTAAGAGAATCTGTTGCCATGCATAAAAAATAGAGAATTAGGTCATTTTTACCATTTTTGTTCTCTTTCCCGTTTCTTCTCTTTCCCCTCACACACTTTCCAAGAAGCCTTGCTTAGGCTTGCTCCTCCACCTTCCCTCAGCATAACTCCATGATTATGGAGTAAGGAACTTCTACATCTAGATGTCTAATGTATAGTTTATGACTTGAAACCTAAGATCTTATTCGTAATTTGTTCATACATTTGAGTAATATGGTTTATATTTTGTAACAGAATCATATATATTTTATAGAATTCTCTAGAAATAGGGAGCCATGGATTAGAACTCTTTTTGTTGGGGTCTGAGCCACCTAAAGTGTTATATTCTTCATTCGTTTTGTGTTTCTCGTTGTATTCTTTCTCTTGTTGTTGTATGTTTGTCAAAGTTGTAATTCTTTGCTTTGTAATTTTGTCGAGTCATTATCCCACATAAAAAGTGGTACCAGAGTCTTATGTTTCATTTAAGTATTGAATAATGGCTTTTATGAAATTTAAGGTAGAGAAATTTGACATAAAAAGAAATTTTTGTCTTTCAAGTGAAAAGATGAAGGTGACTCTGCTCCATCATGGAGCTGACACCGCACTTCTTCCGCCAAAAGTGCAACCTCGTCCTCTTATCGAGGATGAGAACTTAAAAATGGGTTCAAAGGTTCATAGTTATATTGTTGTTTGTATTGATAACTTTGTTTTTCCATCTTGTGTCTAGGGAAACCATCACCATGAAAATTGTGGCTAAACTAGAGGAGTTTTACAATATTGAATCACTTTTGAATCCAATATTGTGTTTGTAACATTTTTCTTTAAGCTGTGTGACTAAAGCTTTCGAAGCTTTGAATCTTGAGTCAAAACATGACGAAAAGTCCCTTGAAGCAACTCAAATAATGGAGAAGGACTTTTTATTATAGAAAAATAAAAACTAGAGATAATAATAACGATGACAATACGAAATGTGGTAAAAGTAGAAGCCACTCCTTTATTGGAGGAAAAAATAAAAGACAACATAAAAATGTAATAAATTTGGCCATACTAGAGTACTATGCCTTGAAAACAAGAACAAGAACACTCTTTCTATTGGTACCAGCGTGTTAACTGATGATTATTATCCTACTGAAGTACATATTGTTTCTTTTAATCTTTTTTTTGGGATCAAAGTTTCTTTTGATCTTATAATGCATGAATTGGTGTTAGACTCTAGATTTAGTTTTCACATTGCATCGAATTGCTCTTATTTCGTTGTTTTAAGTTTCTTAATGGACGTAAAGTCAGGTTAGGTAATGACCATAGCTGCAAGGTCGTAGATATTGGGTTAATAAGGAATAGTATGTCAAATGATGTTGACTATACCCTAGAAGGAGTAAGGCATGTGCTAGAACTCAAGAGGAACTTAATTTAACCAAGACAATTAGATCATAATGGAATGATCTTAAGAGCCAGTCATGGAGCAATGAAAATCCTTAAAGGGTCCCCATTAATTCTTAGAGAAGAGGTCAAGAATGGCTTGTATGTCCTAAAAGGTCAGTTAGTTCCTGGAAAGTCTTGTGTTGTAAAGACTAATAAACCTGATCTAACAAACTTATGTCATGAAAGGCCAGGTCATGTATATAAAAGAGGCCTTAATGAATTACTGAAACAAGGACTATTAATAAATTCTATCAATGGTTGATGATTTTTATAGAAAAGTTTGGGTTTATTTGATAAAAAGAAAAGATGAACAATGTTGTTAGGTTGAAAAATCCTATAGAGAACCAAACTAACAGAAAGACTTAAGTCTTAAGAACAGATAATGAATTAGAATTTGACTTTTGAATTTGATGCTTTATGTCACAAGGAAAGAATTAAGAGACATAACACTTTAAGAAAGGCCGCCTAACAAAATGATTTAACTGGGAGAATTGAATGGACAAAACACTTTTAAACAAAGCAAGATGCCTGTTATATGCATCTAATTTAAACAAACACTTTAGGGGTGATGTTTGCTCTAGTTTCTGGTTAGTTTGTGTGGTCACCATAAGTACAAGAATAAACAAACATGCAAAAAGGGACTCGTCTCAACTTGGGAGCAGGTCTAATTCACAAATCGCACATGCTTGACCTCGATCGATCAACTTTGGAGAGGGTTGTTGCTTTTGGTGAATCCCATTTCGGTTTGCAATTATAATGTGGATCCTACACTTGCTCCAATTAAGGAGACTTCAATGATATTTTTCTAGTTGTTGAGAGTTTAATGTTTGATAGAAAAGTAAATGGATATGGACCTAGCTCAAGTGACAATTGAGGTGATAGACCGGAGCCCACAAACACCTTATCATGTACACTTAAAAGCTCAGAACTAGAGTGGAGAAAAACTTAAGAGCTTAGCAGTACACTTACAGGCTCGAGTCTGCAGATTTTTAGGCCTTGCACCCTTGACTTGCGATAACTTGAATGAGTTAAAGCTTGATAAGATTAAGGTTGAGCGAACCATATGTAAGTCAATTGATTAAGACCAACACAATCAAGGTTAAGCCTTGGTCGTTAAAGCTCTAAAATGATGACTTAAACTTAAATTCACTTGACTCACTAAGCAGTGATACCAAGGTTAAGACCAACACAATCAAGCTCGAGGCTTAGCTGTCAAAGCCTTAAACGATAACTCAAATATTAATTCGCCAATTGTGGGAAAAGATTTAAAATAGAGAGTTCACATCTGAAACCCAAAGATTTTATTACCTTGATGAAAGAAAAACAAGTTACAAGCTATGCTACGCTATGTTAGGTTGGCAATTTTAATTCCTCAAACTAAAATTACATACAACTATTGTATCAAGCGCAGTTGAAAACCAATTCAAAATTCTTTATTTTAAATATAAAGTCCTGACCTAATTAAGCTATTTGATTAGATTTAGATCTCACCCTAATAGGTTCATAATATGACAAACAAAAGCATCGAATAAAACAAATATAAACATGGCATTAAACAAAATGAAGGAAAAACAAATTAAATATCACATATTTAATTAAACATACCCGAAGCACGAATCCTGATTCTGATTGAAGACCTATAATTGGAAGAATGATTCTCGACACCTCAAGGTCTTCTTCGCAATGACCTCCTCTAGCATCGAGAGTGCAGGCTCCCAAAAATATTTAACTTAGAAAAAATTTTGGAACAAAAGTTTTCCTGAAATCTTTACAAGAAATGATTTTTCAGAAAAACTATGCTAAACAGTTATTTAAAAAACCCTTAAACCAATTTTAGGGTTTTCATCGTGCGAGGAAAAAGGCTCCATAACCCTAAATCACACAATTATATGATTAAAAGAAACTGCAAAATATCATTCGCGCGCTCCCAAAGCAAACGCAACTTTATATAGGGAAATATTGGAGTTGGGGTAGCGTCACCATGATGTCACCCAAACTATTTAAAGGTACACGTTTTGCAATTTTTTTTGTTTAAAATGCAATGTAATTTATTGTATTATATATTTATCTTATGAATTTTTGTTTAGCATTAAAATTTATTTATCTCATAAATAAATAATTCATCCAATGAATTTATTTTTAAATATTTTCAAACAATGGTTAAGTTGAGACTTGCGAAGGGACCTTAGGGACAATCTAACTCTAACTCTAACTCCAAATGGGTCTAATCTGATTATTATCTTATGATAACAATTGATTACCTTTTAGTAAAACTTAATTCCACTAAATAAATTTTACTGCACTATAGAATTAAATATGTTCCCTCAAGAATTTCCAAGTAACTTTTATTACGACAATCAACCCCTCTGTTAAATATCCGTGAGCAAAAGTAACTTTAACTACTGTCGTTACTTTTCTCACATCTCTCATCATAGTTCCTAACTCACCTTTCTTGATCAATTTAATAATATAGAAGCAATTTTTGTATTAATTCCAAATGTCAGTGTCATGACCCGGGATTTGGAGTTAAGTACTAGGGAGTCATTGATTGTAATAAAGTAGTTTAAGTTCTTAGTATTAGTTTAATTAGTACTTCATGTGGGGGAATTAGCCAATTTGCCTAACTAGTCCTCTTTTGTTCACTTGTATAAGTCAAGGTTAGTTAACAAGTCAAGATTATGTATTGTTCATATTCTAGATGTAGTATAAATAGTGATTCTCTTATAAGAAAGGATTATTGAATAATAAACACTTGATTTCTCTCTCTCATCTTAATCTTTCTCTTTATTTCTCATCTTTATTCACTTTTTCCTCATCTCATACTCTATTATACTTAGGTTATGATCAAGATTTATCTTGAATCATAACAGTCAGACATACGGAATACTTCGTCCAAAGATTCTATAATCTACTCGTATATTTGCGAATTAACTAAGGGGACATCTTTATCTTGTTAGAGACTATAGATTCCATGTAAAATAACTGTTGCCACTATACTTCATGCCGTTACCTAATGCACATAAGATTAAAGTCAACGCACTTTGACTAATCTTTTTAACACATCAAAGCAACGAAAAATCCATGCACGAGTTCAAACTATTTACTGGATTTAGAGTTATTGTCTTAGAGAATTATTATTTCTGATAGTAGTTAAGGAAGAAATAATTTAGATGGTCATGCTCAGTGTTCCAATCATATCGACAATACCAATATAATACTTTTGGATCCCTATCTACATGACCAAGATAAGCCATCTACAATATCATGTTATAGACTTGTTAGACAAGTTGTCCAAACACATCACCGACTACGAACATATACTTTGACCACATATCACTTATTTGATTAAAGTCTATCTATGGTTCAATCTCATTGACCATTTAAACCAAACTCGACATGTCATATTAGACTACATCCATCTCATAGAACGCTTTAGAAAACAATCGCATGCATGTTTGACTCGTAAAACATAATCAGACAATAAATAAATAAAATAATTTTTTTTATTTAATATTTAAAACTAACTAATCGAGTTTTCCAGGATGCCAATTCCAACAATCTCCCACTTGTCCTAAACCTAATTAGCATTGCATAATTATTTTCTAGGGATCTGTCAACTCTTTGACTACAAACATTAACCAATACTGATATGTCACTATCTCATTCTTTTGCTTACATATTTTCATCTTTTAAGAACCTTTTGAGTTAAGTAGTGTACTTAACAACTTCATAGTTGTCAAGTGCGCGACTTCCATAGTGAAGCAAGCAATACAAGACTGCTTCACTCTTCACCATTTAATGACTCCCACTAAAACGGTAAACGTGGATTTCAAATGTCTAATGTCTATACTCCCTTTTAAAACAAAAAAACCCATGATAAACTCAATATTCTTTCTTTGAATCTCGGTAAAACTTGATCCTCAGAACATAATTGGCTCATCTTAGCCTTTCGTTTTTAAATAACTGACAATCACATCTTAACAGCTCATTACAATTCTACAGCATTCTTAATGAGTAGAATGTTATCTATACAACACTTAGAAAGTCTCTACTTACTTATTATGTCACTTGTACACTGATGGTTTATTAACCATTGATTCAAATCCCTAGGACTTAATTAGCCATCATCGAATTTTTTATTCATTGAACAAGATGCTTATCTAAGTCTACCAGTAGACTTCCTTAGTATGCATACTATATGCTCCCGACTCTTGGCAACAATCTTGTCTAGATGCATCATATACATAAACATTTCAAGATGACCATTTAGAAAATGTCATCTTAACTTCCATTTCCATATCTAATCGTATGAAATACAATGCATGAGAGTATCGTTGTGGAATTGAGCATAACATCTAGCTAGAAGGTGTCATCAAAGAAGATTCCTTCCATTAGGGTATAATCCATTGCCCTCAATCTAGCCTAGAAGGTCTCAACCTTCTCATCCAATGAACTCTTTATACTTGTAGATCCATTTCGATCCAATCTAATGGACTTAATGCCTTTCGACGCCTCTACAAGTTTCCAGACTTAGTTAAAATACAATTAGTTTAATTTAACCTTTATTTCCTTGACCCATTGGTCTGCATCTTTATACTTAAGAGTTTCATTATAGTCTAAAGGATCAGATTCACCATCATGTTTAACCAATAAGTCTGAAGACATGCATTCGTTAGTGATCCTGACCATCCTCCCACTACACCAAAGCTCTCATATACTTAGTGTGACAATAACCTAGTTGAAGATATAACTAATACATCAGAGGTTTTATCAAGCTGTAGCGATATAGTATCTCATACTGTCAATCTATCCGACATAAGCTAATTGTTGTACTTTTAGAACACATTCTCAAACCTGTTTCATTACAAACATTTTGATATGTAGATGTGACTCATTATATGAATCTTACCATATTCACTAACACATTATTGATTCTTTCTATAACACTTTGTAACAAGGAAAAATAAGAACACTCCTAAAACCACCACTTGGATTTGATCAAAATGACTTGATATAATTACTTAACTAATCCTAACTTTAGTTTTTAATTCTTTGAACCTTTGAGAGGATTCAAGACTTATGTCTCCATAGGTATATCCATACATCAACTAATTGAGTAGTCATTCATAAACATTTTATGAAATACTTATCACTTCCACTCACTTGAACTTTTAAACATTTTATTAAATATTCATCACTTTCGCTCACTTGAACTTTTAGTAGTTTATAAACATTTTATGAACAAGTTTTAACAGCTTAGTGGTTCTATTGCCTTTACTGTTGAGGGTTCTTTCAATCACCATTAATGATTCGCATAGGACAAATCAAACCAGTTTTCAATCAATCCAAATTAATGTGGCCTAAGATCAAGTACTAGTTAAAAGCTACATGGGATTTCAGAAATTCTTCTTTTATATGGTTACATAACCTAGCTTATATTAGACGAATAAATTGCCGTAAACATAGTTCTGATTAAAATAAGTCAAATATCTAATGTACCCTTTTAAATAAGCACTTTATTTACTTGATTATTAGTTTATTTTTCATAAAATAACTGAAAGACTATTTTGAAACAAATAACAAATAGAAATCAAACTTCTAAAGAATTTGGTACAATAAGAAAGTTACTAAAACATAAACTACATTCCTTGACTTAAACTAATATCTGTTGGTGCCCTTACTGAAAACCCACTCACTGAAACAGTTGTGAATTACCTACTAGTCACTACTAGAGGAGACAGGATGTCAAATATCTTTTCATGTTGGCTTTCCAGTCTTGGCAACAATAGTATTTAAGTTTGTAGGAAATTCCTTCTAAATACTAATGCCCAGTGCTTTTATAAAAGAGACAAAACTATTATGACTCATGTTTTATTTTACCCTCTTGAGATTCCTAATCCTTGAGATAGATGTTTACACCAAGTGGACTCTTCCCTTAGTTCTCATGCCACATTTTCCTCACAGACTATACTTTCATCAATTCAAATAATGAGCAATTTCTATTACTCAATATATCTAGTCTAAATTGATTGAAAGACATTGATAGGCAAGTTAGGATCATATCCTATTAAGATTAGCTATTAATATTTGCATCAAGAATTCCAATTCAATTAAATAAGCCATCATCATATAACGCGCTCTTGAGTTGAACTTTCTTAATATAATCATGTCCATCATCTATCTCATTAGCTGTTTTCATGCTGCTAGTTTTCTAATCAAACATTTCTTTTGAATATCTGATCATTTCTACTATATTTGAATCTTTAAGCATCTCATAGTAGAACACAATTGACATCTAATGCCCAAATGTTGCAGCCAACTAACTCATTAGTCTAGTTTAATATTCCTAACATTCTACTCAACTTTGTAGATATACTAGTAGCAAACTAAAGAATCCCGAGCATCTACTAGTGCTCCACATGTACTAAGACATATTAAATTTCTGTGAGTAAAACAAAATAGACGAGTAGCACACATACTAGTATTAATTGCAATGCAAAATTATAACAACCAGTCAGAAATCAAAACTGTAGACAAGTCATATAACATACATGATTACTTTTCTTTCTTTTAGCAAACAATCAAAGCTCGGAGGTCACAACTTGACACTTACATATATGCCATGGCGACCCAAACGAACTATCTAAAACTCCCCGTTGGCGAGCCCAAATTGACATATCAGAAGGGTGAGAACATTTCTCAATAAATATTTTTTTCTTGTAAATTATTTACTAAACATTTTAATACACCACTTTTTACTCAGCCTCTAAGGTCATACGAAGAGCTTCTCGGGGAGGTTAATGTAGGCCCTAGTCAAGTGTACACCGCTACCTTGACATTGATACAAGTTCACGAAGTACTCTACGTCAGCGTGGCCGCACCCACTTTTCCTGCACTTTAGTCCATTTTAAGAGATCTAACCTTGTATTCTGCAAATGAATGCTCTCTTCGAGGAGTCACGACCACCTACTATATACTACTAGACTAGTAACGGAGGCCATGAGCATTCACTTAGAAGCTCGCTCCTAGTTGATATTTTGAGTCTTGTGAGCCTTTTAATAATTTTAGCAAACAAAGTATGAGATCAACCTAACCATTCTCTGTATGTGTGCAACGATGAGCTAACCAAACTATTCATTACTATAGGTGAGGGGGTAACAAGTTATTCGTTAAGTGAGAACTATTCTCAATTAATATGTTTTCTAAACATATTTAACTCACAATTTCTTCCTTAGTCTTTAAGACAGTATCACAATGCTCCATAGTAGTCTATAATACTATCTTAGTCCAGTGTATACCATTATCTAGACGTTAGTACAACTAAATAAAATAGACCATGGATACAAGGTCACATCTGTTTTCTCGTACCTCCATCTATCCTTAGGAAGTCTAACCCTGTATTCAGCGAACAAACGCCCTCCTTGAGGAGTAGCGCCTATCCACTATTCTATTAGACTGGCAATGGAGACCGTGTGGAGTTGACTCCTTAACCTCACTCTCACTTGAAATGTTAAACAGAGGATCTTTCTATTAAGATTGATTATCTCATAATCAATAATAGAATCACATTCTAAATTTTATTTAACAATTAAATAAAACCCTAATCCAATTAGGTTCCTTTAATTATCCAACCTATGCCATCTAATCTCGTTAGATACATTATGAGAATTTTCCTTTCAAATTATTCAACATTTGAGTTATTAGTCATATTAGATCTATTTGAAAAAAAAAAATTTCTCACACTCCACGAAATCAAATATTTCCCCAAGTTATATGGCCTTATAACCTTTTTCACATTGTACATAATATTTAACTCATTTAAATAATATTAAACATAAAGGAAAAGGAACATACCCAGTACCTCAAGGGCTCCCGCCTACTTAGGGTCTTTGGGGGGGGGGGGGGGGGGGGGGGGGGGGGGGGGCGGCGGATGTACGTAGCCTTCCCCCTTCAGGGTGTCAACCTGAAGAGAGGCTATTTCCCAGTGCCCCCAACTTGAGGGTGAGGACTTCCCAGGAGGTCACCCATCCTGGTACTACTCTCGCCCAAGCATGCTTAACTTCAGAGTTCTAATGGGATCCGATGACGGCTTGTTGGTGCCCTCTTTGGTATTTAAATAATATTAAACATATGAACTAAAATTTAACAAATGTCATGTTATCAAACAGTTTGAATAACAATTTTTAAGGCTTAAAGATTGGAGTAATTAAAGATTTTCTTAAACTCCTTTGGAAAAGATTATCATATAATCTTAATCAAAATCTCATCCTAATTAATTAATTAATTATATATATATATATCACTGTTAACGTGACCCATAGGTTCATCTTAATAAACACCCTTTTTTTTTATTTAAATAAATAAATAAATAATTAAATTCGATCTTAATCTCATTAAATCATAAACCAAACATCTAATCCTATTAGATATTGTTTGTTTTCGGTTATTATAAAATTTTCAACAATTGAATATTTCTCACCTTTGGTACAAAATCTAATCTCATTAGATTTAATAATCTAAATTGGTCAACTCTTTGAATATTTAATCCTGTTAGACTCGATTTAGAAATACAGTCTTTGAGAATCGTGACTCATATAAAATTATAAATAACTTAAAATTTTAGTGACCATTCAATCTTGTTATTAAACTTGTTAACAA
The DNA here is from genome assembly GCA_018398585.1 of Simmondsia chinensis. Classification (NCBI taxonomy): domain Eukaryota; kingdom Viridiplantae; phylum Streptophyta; class Magnoliopsida; order Caryophyllales; family Simmondsiaceae; genus Simmondsia; species Simmondsia chinensis. The sequence goes on from JAGTTD010000002.1 coordinate 22,489,926, forward strand.
CAATGTTCATGATTGCCATTTTTCTTTAATGAAATTCCCAATTTCATACTTTCATAAATTTACTACTGCAATTTTATCAAACCTGATGCTTTTAATGTAAATCATGAATGTATTCAGAGTTGACTCTGATACCAATTGTTGGGTGGGAAATTTTGGTTTCTCAAACTAAAATTACATACAACTATTGTATCAAGCATAACGGAAAACCAAGTTAAAATTATTAATTTTAAATTTAAAGCCCGTCCTAATTAAACTATTTAATTAGACCTATATTTTATTCTAATAAGTTTATAGTATGACAAACAAAATCATCAAATAAAATAAATATAAACATGGCATGTAGATTAAATAAAATAAAGGAAAAACAAAGTAAATATCACATATTTAAGTAAACATACTTTATGTGCAAATCCTGATTAAGACTTGAAGACCAAAAATTGGAAGAAGGATTCTTGACACCTCAGGGTCTTCTTCACAATGACCTCCTCTAGCACCGGGCGTGTGGGCTCCAAAAGGGATTTGACTTAGGAAAAAATTCGTTCAATCTTTCCGAAAAACGATTTTAGGGATTTCATTGTGGGACAAAATCAGGTTCCAAAACACTAAATCACATGATCATATGATAAAAAGAAACTGCAAAATATCACCCGCAAGCTCCCAGGGCAAACACAACTTTATATTGGGGAATATTGGAGTTAGGGTAATGTCACCATGACGTCATCCAAATTATTTAAAGGCACACGTTTGGCAATTTGTTTTTGTTTAAAACACGATGTAATTTATCGTATTACATATTCATTTCGTGAATATTTGTTTAGCATAAAATTTTATTTATCTCATAAATAAATAATTCATCCCAAGAATTCATTTTTAGTATTTTCAAACAATGGCAAGTTGAGCTTTGCGAAGAGACCTCAGGAATAATCTAATTTTAGCTCCAAATATGTCAAATATGATTATCATCTCATGATAACAATTGATTACCATTTAGTAAAGCTTAATTCCGCTATATAAGTTTTACTGCACTCTATACCTATCTATATTCACTCAAGAATTTCCCAAATAACTTTTATTATGACAATCAAGCCCTCTATTCGATATCCGTGAGCAAAAATAATTTTAAATACGATCGTTACTTTTCTCACATCTTTCACCATAATTCCCGATTCGTCCTTCTTGAACCATTCAATAATACATAAGCAATTTTCATATTAATTCCAAATGTCAAACATATGGAATACTTCGGCAAAAGATTCAAGAATCTTTGGGTATATTTACGAATCAACTAAGGGGACATCTTTATATCATTAGAGACTATAGATTCCATGTAAAACAACTGTTCGCGCTACACTTCATGCTGTTACCCAACGCACGTAAGATTCAAGTCACCTTGTACTAATCCTTTATGTACTTCGAAGCAACGAACATTCCATGCATGAGTCCAAATTGTTTCCTAGATCTAGTGTTATCATCTTACAGAATTATATATTTCTGTAGTAGTTAAGAAATAAATAATTTAGTGGTCCTGCTCAGTGTTCCAATCATATAAACAACAGTAATATAATACTTTTTGATCCCTATTCACATAACCAAGACAAGCCATTTAAAGTATCAGATTATAGTCTTATTAAACAAGTTGTCCAAACTCATAACCAACTACAAACTTAAACTTTGACAACATATCACTTATTTGATTTAAGTGTATCTGTGGCTCATTCTCATTGACCACTTAAACTAAGCCTAACATGTCATCTTGGACTACGTCCATCTTATGGAACATTTTAGAAAACAATCACACACATGTTTGACTTCTAAAATATAATCAGACAATCTCATTGTATTATACCAACATAACATTCTGGATCACTATCCAGAAAAACAGGATAAGTTATCTAAATGTCATGTTATAGTCTTAACCGAAAAATAGCTCAAACACATCAGTGACTAAAACTAATAATTAAATAACCTTCTTATCTGTTATTTAGTCCAACTATGGCATAATCTCATCATCCACTAAAAACAGATATCGAAATGTCATTTAAGGACTTCGTCCATCTCATGGTGCATGCTTTGAAAGAATACAACATCACTTGCATAAAGACTTGTAAATAAATAGACGATAATAAATAACTTTTATCTACTAATAAAATGTTTGCATGAATTGGGTTCCTTAGGACACCAGCTTTGACAATCTTCCACTTGTCCTAGACCCAATTTGCCATACAATGCATCCCCATCCTATCTAAATGAGACTCAAATGACTTTTGAGTCAAAGTTTTCTTGAAAGGATCTGCCAAGTTGCTTGAGGTATCTATCTTCAGAATTTCCATCTCTCCTTTCTCTACATAGTCCCAATTAAGGTGATACTTTCTTTTGATATACTTGGAGTGATTGTGGTTCTTGGGTTCCCTAGAGTTAGCCACTACACCCGAGTTGTCACAATAAATGGCAACAAATGTAAGCCTCTCCTTAATTGCCTCAAGATCCATATGGAACCTCCTTAGCCAACAAGCCTCCTTGGCAACTTTCGAAGCCACCACATACTCGGCCTCCATGGTGGAGTCAGCAATACAAGACTACATAGCACTCCTCCAACTAATGGCTCTACCACCCAGCGTAAGGACATAGCCAGATGTCAAACATCGGGCATCCATATCTGACTGAAAATATGAGTTAGAATAGCCCACTGGAATCCGTTCGTCACCGTGAAAAACTAACATATAGTCTCTAGTACTTCTTAAGTACTTGAGAATATGTTTCACTGCTGTCCAGTGCATTACACTTGGATTACACTGATATCCACTCACCATACGAACAACAAAACATATATCAGGTCTAGTACATAACATAGCATACATAAGGCTTCCAATAGCCAAAGCATATGGAATATTTCTTATATATTCTTTCTGTTGAGATGTCCTAGGACCTTGATCAGAAGAAAAAGGCACTCCATGCCTGAAGGGCAGCAAACCCTTATTGGAATCCACCATGTTAAACTTAGACAACACCTTGTCTATGAGGTAGCTTGAGACAGATCCAGCATCCTACTCTTACGATCTTGCAGAAGCTTAATCCTAAGAATATAGCTGGCTTCTCCTAAGTCTTTCATATCGAAATGACTCAACAGCCAAATCTTAACAACTGATAATACTCCCACATCATCCCCAATGAATAGGAATTCATCCACATACAACACAAAGCAAGTCACTACTTTCTCTATATTATGCTTGTACATGCACAGTTCAACAACTGATTGAACAAAAGCATAAGATTTTATCGCTTCATTGAATCTCTTATTCTATGAGCGAGATGCTTGTTTTAGTCCATAAATGGACCTTTACGGTTTGCATACCAGATGCTCCTAATTTTTACCAATGAACCCATCTGGTTGCACCATATAGATATCTTCATCAAGATTGCCATTCAAAAAGGCTGTCTTGACAACCATTTGCCGTACATCATAATCAAAATGAGCTATAATGGATAAGAATATCCTAATGGACTTTAACATGGCTATTGGTGAGAAAGTCTCGTCATAATTGACACCTTCCATTGGGTATAACCCTCAGCAACCAGTTTTGCCTTGAAGGTCTATATCTTCTCATCCACTCTTTTCTTCCTCTTGTAGACCCACTCAATTGGTTTAATGCTAGGGGGCGCCTCTATAAGTTCCCAAACTTGATTAGAATACATAGATTCTATCTCAGCGCTCATTGCTAAGAGCCATTGGTCAGCATCGTTGTCCTCAAGTTCCTCATCATAAGTAAGAGGATCAAATACTTCATCTGATTGAATCATTAAGACACTAGACTTGTATCGATCACATTGCCTAACAATCCTCCCACTATGCCAAGCCTCACATGTATTAAGAATTGTCACAGAATAGGTGTATCTAATACACCAACTTGGTCTTAAGATACATCAAACCATTTAGAGGTAGCATCATTCTCAATTAAATCATCCAACACTATTTGACTTTTGCTTTTGTAGTCCATCAGAAAATCCTCCTCAAAAAATTTGGCATTTGTGCTAACAAACCTCTTGTCTGAAGGACTATAGAAAAGACCACTATTTGTACCTCTAGGATAGCCTACAAACAACACACTTCTGTTATAGACTCCAAATTATCCCGATTCTATTTCAACATGTGCTTGGAATCCCAAAATATGAAGTAATCCTATACTAAGCTTGTGCCAAGTCCATAGCTCCATAGGTGTTTTAGGAACCGACTTCGTTGGAACAAAATTAAGAACATAAGCTGCTCTTTCTAAGACATAAACCTAAAAAGAGATTGGTAAAGTAGCACGACTCATTATGGATGGAATTGGTATCCTAGAAAACACAATTAGTTAGTTTTAAATATTAAATAAAGAAAATTATTTTATTTATTTATTGTTTGAATATGTTTTACGAGTCAAAGTATATGTGCGATTGTTTTCTAAAATGCTCCATGAGATGAACATAGTCCAAGATGACTTGTTAGATTTGGTTTAAGTGGTCAATGAGATTGAATCATAGATAGACTTAGATCAAACTAGTGATATGTTATCAAAGGATGTTCGTAATAGGTGATAACTTTGGACACTATAATATGATATTTTTGATGACTGGTCTTGGTCATGTGGACAGGGATTCGAAAGTACTGTGTTGGTGTTGTCATTGAAATTGAAACTTTGAGCAGGACCATCTGATTTTTTTTTTTTCACTGCTATAAGAAATAATTAATTCTCTAAGATGATAACTCTAAATCTTGGAAATAGTTGAACTCATGCATGGATTGTTCATTGCATTGATGTGCTAGAAGAATTAGTCAAAGTGTGTTAACTTGAATCTTATGTTCGTTGGGTAACGCGATGAGGTGTAGCGGGAATAGTTGTTTTATGTGGAATCTATAGTCTCTAATGAGATAAAGATGTCCCCTTGGTTGATTCACAAGCATATGAACATACTTAGAATCTTTATCCAAAGTATTCCATATGTTCGACATTTGAATTAATACGAAAATTGTTTTTGTATTATTGAATTGTTCGAGAAGGGCGAGTCCGGAACTATGACGAGAGATGCGAGAAAAGTAATGACAGTAATTAAAGTTGCTTTTGCTCATGAATATCTAATAGAGGGGCTGATTGTCATGATAAAAGTTATTTAAATTTGTTTTTGAGTAAATATATTTAATTCTAGAGTGCTGTAAAACTTATTTAATGGAATTAAGTTTGACTAGATGGCAATCAATGGTTATTAGGAGATAATAAGATTTGACCCAATTGGAGTTAGAGTTAAATTGTCCCCTAAGGTCCCTTCGTGAGCTTCAACTTAAGCACCGTTTGAAAATATTTAAAAATGAATTAATGAGAGGAATTATTTGCTCATTTGATGAATAAATTACTTTTCTAAACACAATTCATAAGATGAATTATTTGTTCATAAAATGAATAAATTTATTGTACCAAATAATGTTTATGACATGAATTTATACACATGGGAATTTAAATAAAAAATGAAAAATGTGTAAAACAGCTCACAATCCTTGTCAGATGCAATTCACCATGTGTCACGCCCTGGATCATCCTCTAATGGTTATCCGTGGCTACCGCCACTGACGAATATAGTAGGGACACTTGTCGCACTTATAATTTGGCCTTGTGAGTCAATTCGAGTCCATCAACTACAGTGACAAGTCAAATTTAGTATATAATTATCAAATCTTCCCATGTAGCATCTTCAATACATAAGTTAGCTCGCTGAATCAAAACTTGCTCCAGTTTCCTTCTATTTTGATGTATAGTGCGAGTATTCAAGATTGCCAAGGGCTCTTGTAGAATCAAACCACTAGAGGAAGCTGCGGGAGAAGTAGATGAACTGACAACACCCTCTGTAACTTGCTTCTTCAACAGAAAAACATGAAACACTAGGTGTACACTAGCCTCCGGAGGTAGTTGCAACCTGGAAGCCACAATGCCCAACCTTTCCAACACTTTGTAAAGACCAAAATATCGAGCATTCAGCGTAACATTCTTATGCCCAGCTACTTAAGATTACCTACAAGGTTATAATTTCAAATACACCATGTCTCCCACTCGAAAAGTCCTATTAGTTCTCTTCCTGTTAGCAAAAAACTTCATTATTGATTGAGCTACCTACAAGTTGTCCTTGAGCTGCTACAACAATTGTTTCCTCTGATTCGGTAAGTCATTCACTTCTACCACTGATGCTTTGTGGAACAATTGGAAATGGTGGATCATAGCCATAAAACGCCTTAAATGGAGTTGTCCCCAAGAAAAAATGAGCATGCATATTATACCAAAACTCAGCCAGAACAAGTCACGCCAAAAATTGCTAGTAAACAACCTATCACAATCAAGTACAATGGATTGAGGTAAACAATGGAGCTTGTAGATGTTATCCAAGAATAATTTTGCCAATCTTTTAGTTGAAATTGGATGATTGAGACCAATAAAGTGACCAAATTTAGTAAATCGATCCACCACAACCCATATGCCCTCCTTTCCTTCTAACTTGGGTAATCCCTCTATGAAATCCATGTTGATGTGCTACCAAGCTCTATTAGGGATAAGTAAAGGTTGAAGCAATCCTGAATAAGGCACATGATTGCTCTTGGTTTGCTGACAAACCTCATAGACTTGAACACATTCAGCTACTTTCTTCTTCAACCCCGGCCAATGGAAATAATCCTTAAGCCTCTGATAGGTTCCTTCGATGCTTGAGTGACCTCCCCAAGCTAAATCATGGAATGCTAGAATGATCTACTTCCTCAAACCTATGGAGGACTCAATGTAAACCTTCCCCTTCATTCTTACAATGCCATAGGCCACAGTTAGATCAAAATCACAATTAGAACAAGGCATAATGCTAAAGATCATAATGCAATCTTGAGCAAAACTGTCTTCCATATAAGATTTGTGCACTTCTTCCATCCAAGAAGGCAATACAAGCGAGATAGCATTACAAGCACCAGACTGCACATCCTCCTCTTCTTTTTTTCCTGGACAAAGCATCAACTGCTAAGTTTTCTCTTCCTTTAAAGTATTCAATAGAGTAATCCAATCCTAACATCTTCATGAGTCCTTTGAGCTGCACTCTTGTTGTAATTCTTTACTTTAAATACTTGAGGCTTTGGTGATCAGTCCTATTGATGAAATGATGGCCTTTAAGATAATGCCTCCACTTCTGCACTGTCATAAGAATAGCCAAATATTCCTTCTCATAAATGGAAAAATTTAGATGTTTGGGACTTAGTGCTTGGCTGTGATAAGCCACTGGCCGTCCCTTCTATGACAACACTACTCCTACTTCTTACCACAAACATTTGTTTCAATAATGAATGGAACAGTGAAATCTGGCATTACTAAAACAGGAGCTAAACACATGGCTGTCTTCAACCCTTCAAATGCTTCTTAAACTTTATCTAATCACTTAAAAGCATCCTTCTTAAGAAGATCAGTCAAGGGTTTAGCAGTCACCCCATAGCCAGCCACAAACTTCCTATAATATTTGGTGAGACATAAGAATCCCCTTAACTGCTTGATGGAAGTAGGAGTTGGCCAATGTCTCATTGCTTGCACCTTAGTTGCATCAATAGCCACACCATTACAAGAAATTACATAACCCAAGTACTCTACTTGAGATTGGCCAAAGGAACATTTGGAAAGTTCAGCAAAAAATTTGTGCTTGCGCATGGTTTTGAACACTCGACTGAGATGTGCCAAGTGAGACTCTATGGAAAGGGCATACACCAAGATATCATCGAAGAATACAAGAACAAATTTCCTCAAGAAAGGTTTGAAGACTGAGTTCATCTATGCCTGTAAGATAGCAAGGGCGTTTGATGGACCAAAGGGCATAACCACAAATTCATGATGTCCATGATGGGTTCTAAAGGCAGTTTTGTCGATATCCTGGTCCAATACTCGAATTTGGTACTAGCCTTGCCTGAATTCCAATTTAGAGAAGAATTTGGAACCATAAAGTTCATCCAAGAGGTCATCTATGATTGGAATTGGGAATGTATCTTTAATGGTAAGGGAATTGAGTTGTCTATAGTTTATACACATTCTTAAAGATCCATCTTTTTTCTTAACCGAGATAATAGGGGAAGCATAGGGGCTCTGACTGTGTCTAATGAAGTTTGTCTTCAAAAGCTCCTTAACTTGTTTTTCTGTATCATTTTTCTGAGCGTGGGGATACTTATAAGGCCTAAGATTGATTGGATTTGAATTTGATTGGAGGGGAATAGCATGGTCCAAAGCTTGTTTTGGTGGTAATGAAGTAGGTTGCTTAAATAGATCATTGAATTCATGTATTAACTGGCTAATGGCTGGGTTAGAGCTCACCTTAGCTTCCTCAAGTTTCGTATGGAGACAGAACAATTGGCTGATCCATTGATATGCACCCTTCTTAGTCACACCTTGTAGCCTCTTCCCACTCATCAAATGCAACTGTCCACAATCCACAATGCCTTGCAACTTGATAGCTGTGCCATTTCTTTCAAAGGAGACTGATAGCTAAGTAAAATCAAACACTAAGGGACTGAAAGTTTTCATCCAATCAACCCCTAAGACCATGTCACAACCTCTAAGCTTCAATACTCAAAAGTCATACTCAAATTGATGGCCTTGCATGTCCCATCAGAATTGTTTACACTTGGTTTGTGTGAGCATGGAATTCCCATCAGCAACTATAACTGCCAAGGGACTTGTCTTGATCTACTCATGCCCCACCAACTTAACAATTTTAGGATCTACAAAGCTATGTGTGCTTCCACTATCAATCAAAATCAGTAGTGGCTTATGATTTGCAATTCCCTTAATCCATATTGCATTTTGAGAACCACTACCAGTCAAAGCTCTCACTGAAATCTCAATTTCATCACTCTCAGAATCCTCGTACTTATCCTCCATTTGAACTCCAAGTTCAATTTCTTCTTCCTGCTCAATCTCCTCTTGACTATCTTCAGTTTCATTCGCAGTGATTGTCGTCAACTACTTGGGATTGCACTTTGACCAAAGAAGTACTTCTGATTGCATTTGAAACACAACCACTGAGCCATCCTTTCCTCAATACTCAGTGGCTTGATCATAATTGAAGCCACCTGTTGCAAAGGTTCAACCACATCCTTATTTTTCTGTCCTGCCTTTGGACAAGCTGGCATAGTTGATTCAAACAATCATGCTTTCGAATATGCCTTGGACAATGTAGGAGGATTAAGAGCTTTCACAAGGTTCTTGATCCTAGGCTTAAGTCCACTAATAAAGCTAGAAACATAACAAGCTTCCTTCACTCCCAGATTTATGGACATCATCCTTGCCTTCAAGTTCTCAAGACGTGTCATGTATTCCTTAACACTACTAACTTGAGCCACCTTGTTGAACTTGTCAATCACCTCTCCTGGATCCTTATCAGCATATCTTTCACATAATTCATCCACTAATGCTTGCCAAGTTACATTAGGATTGCTCAAAATCAAGCTATAGAACCAAACCTCTTGATCTCCAAGGATATAGATCGCAGCTAATTCCACCTTATGTGAGTCAAGTATTGCATGGAATCAAAAATATCTTTCGCATCTTCTAATCCATGACTACAGTTGCACTCCATCAAAAGCATCGATCTCAACCTTTGGCTAATGAAAACCTGATTGCTTTACCACGGGAAGTTCTTTAACTTGTTCTTCAACCAGTTTTGGAAAGAGAGGATCAGGAAGTCTTCCTTGCTTCAAGATTCTAACTCCAGAAGGTCTAGATTATCTATTGATCTGCTCTTGCATTCTTGTCAGCTGCTTCTACAAGTGTTGCTGCAATTACTACTGATTCTCACTCATGTTGCCAATAGCTAGCACCAAATCTTGCACTTGCTGATGTAATTGATCCAATTGCTCAGCCTGATTAGCTCCACATTAGCATTACCAGCCTTTGACACAGCCTTCTTGCCTTTTGCCAGCTTGATCGAAGTAAAGCACAATCAATTTCACAAACTCAAGCTCTGATACCACTTGTTATGATTCAAGATCAACCTTGGATCATAACCTAGGGGAGAGGAAGATAAAGATGAAGAGATTAGGATAGAGATGAGAATTAGAAAGAAGTGAGATGAAAGAAGATATTTGTTATTATCATTCAATGAATCTTACAAATGAACAACTAAACTACTTATACTACTTACTAACTAAAGGTAGCTAAAGACAAAATAATGCATTAAGAAATTACTCCTAACTGACTTAACTACTCTTGGGGCCAAAACAGCAATTCAACCTATTTACTCCTTATTACATAAGCAAACGAGCAATTAGACTACTAAGAGACTCATTAAGTAATACAAGACTGAAACACAATCATAACAATTTCATTCAAGACTGAGCCAGCTGCAGATTGTCTTCTAACTGTTTCCTCTACTGCAAAATGTCCCTGACTTCAGTTACATGGGCTACCTCATTTTGTGCCACGAATTGGAATGGGGGATCATAACCATATAAGGCTTTGAAAGGAGTAGTGCCCAAAGAAGGATGAGCATGAGTGTTGTACCAAAATTCTACCAATGACAACTATCTGCACCAATGTTTGGGGTTATGAAATGACATACTACACAAATATTGCTCCACACATTGATTCAACCTCTCAGTTTGACCATCCGACTGTGGTTAGTTGGAAAAGCTTAGAGCAAGAGTAGATCCCAAGAGTTTGAACAATTCCTTTGAAAAATTGCTTGTGAACAATCTGTCTTGATTAGATAGGATGGTTTTAGGGAGACTATAAAGCTTATAAATGTTATCTATGAACACCTTTGCAAGTCTTTCAACACATATATGATGATTAAGAGTAATAAAATGTCCATACTTTGTAAAACGATCAACCACCACCCAGATAATGTCCTTCCCTTCAAACTTGGACAGCCCCTCTATAAAATCCATAATTATACGCTGCCACACTCCCTTTGGAATTAGAAGAGGTTAAAGCAACCCAGGTCAGGCGCATGATCACTCTTAGTGTGTTGACACACATCATAAATTTGCACACACTTTGCTACTCCCTTCTTCAGACCCTGCTGGTGAAAATGCTGCTTGATTCTTTGGTAAGTCCCTTCAATATCAGAATGTCACCCCAAAGTTGAAGAATGGAATGCCATGATGACTTGCTTCCTCAGATCAATAGCTACTCTAATGTAAACCCTACCCTTAACTCTGATAATGCCATTGATCAGTGTAACATCAGTGGCAGCAGCCTCTGTAGATGGTCTCTAAATACTTAGGGTTGTTATGTGATCACAAGCAAATTGATCTTCTGCATAAGACATGTACACTTCATCCATACAGGAAGGCAGGATAGTTGTGATAGCTGAATAAAATGCTGATTTACTTCCTTCTTGTCTTCTTGATAATGCATCAGCAGCAGTGTTTTCCTTCCCCTTTCGATACTCAATGGAATAATTCATCCCTGACATCTTCATTAACCCTTTGTGTTGCACCCTTGTGGTAATCTCTTGCTCTAGGAGGTATTTTAGACTCTGATGGTCTATTCTGATCACGAAATGATGGCCCTTATGATACTGTCTCCACTTCTAAACAGTCATCAAAATAGCTAAGTATTCCTTTTCATAAATGGACAAGCTCAAATGTCTTCGACTTAAGGCTTGGCTGAGATAGGCAATAGGCCTGCCTTGTTGAGATAACACTTCTCTTACTCCCCTACTGCAAGCATCAGTCTCTATAACAACTGACTCATTGAAATCAGGCATCCTCAATACCAGAGTTGAACACATTGCCAATTTTTAATTCTCAAAAGCTTCTTGAGCTGTTGGAGACCAAACAAAGGAATTATTCTTGAGAAGATCATTTAAAGGCTTAGCAATGACTCCATAGCCTAAGATGAACTTCATGTAATAACCTATGAGGCCTAGAAACCCTCTTAACTATTTAAGAGAAGTCGGTATTTGCCATTGCTTAATAGCTTGAACCTTGGAGGCATCAGTTGTAACCCCATCATAGGAAATTACATGACCTAAGTATTTTACTTGAGTTTAAGAAAAGGAACACTTGGACAGTTTGGAAAAGAGTTTGTGTTTGTGCATGGTATTAAAGACTTGAAATAGATGGGAAGCATGAGATTTCAAAATTAGGCTATAGACTAATCTGTCATTAAAGAAGACAAGAATAAATTTTCACAGGAATTGTTTAAAAGTGGAGTTCATCAAAGCTTGAAAAGTGGCTAGAGCATTTGATAGACCAAATGGCATAACCACAAACTCAAAATGTCCATGATGTGTTCAAAAAGTTGTTTTGTGTATATCTTGCTCTACTACACGAATTTGATGATATCCTTGCCTCAAGTATAACTTCGAGAAGTGTACTGCACCATGGAGCTCATCTAATAAGTCATCAATTATGGGAATTAGAAATTTGTCTTTGATGGTGAGTGGATTTAATTGCCCATAACACATTTAAGATATACCATCCTTTTTCTTGACTAAAATCACTAGGGAAGCAAATGGACTATGACTATGCCTGATAAAATGAGTTTTAAATAGATCCTCCACTTGTCTTTCAATCTCATTCATTTCTGAATGGGGGTATTTATATGGTCTAAAATTGATTGGATTAGAGTTTACTTTGAGAAGACTAGCATAGTCGAAGGGTCTTTTGGGGGGCAGTGAAGTTGGTTACTCAAATAGATCCTTAAAGTCATGCAACAACCTATTAATTGATGGATTAAGATTCACCTTAGCCTCCATAGGATCTACACTAAGAGAAAAGAGTTGTCCAACCCACTGAATATCGCTTGTCCTGATCACCCCTTGCAGCCTCTTGCAACTCATAATTTACAAGCTTCCTTGCTCAACAATACCTTGAAACTGGACTGAGCTCCTTCCCTTTCAAAGGACACTGTCAATTGAGCAAAATCAAACACAAATGGGCTTATTGTTTTCATCCAATCGACCCCCAAGACCATATCACAGCCTCCTAGCTTCAACACTCTGAAGTCATAAGTGAATTGATGGCCCTGCATACCCCGTTGGAACTCCTTACACTTCATCTGATTAACATTGAATTCCCATTAGCTACTGTCACTCCAAGAGGGCTTGTTCTTATGAGTTCATGACCCACTATCTTAGCTATCTTGGGATCTAAGTAGCTATCGGTACTTCCACTGTCAATTAGTATTAGTAGGAACATGTGCTTTGCCTCTTCCTTGATTTGGATTGTGTTGTCAGTCCCATTTCCAGTCAAAGCTCGAAATGAAATCTCAGCTTCATCCTCTTCTGATTCCCCTTGCAATTCTGCCATGATCACTTTGATCTTCTATTTCCTCTTAATTCTCATCTAAATCATCACCAGTCACTAACATCAGCTTAGGACTGCATTTGTGACCAAAGAAGTATCTTTGCTTGCACTAAAAACATAATCTCTGAGCTTTCTTTTCCTCCAAACACAAAGCCTTGGCTACACTTGGTGCTGCTTGCTGTAAAGGAACAATGACCTTGCTCTTCAGGAATTGTCCTTCTGTCCTAATTCAGGAGTTGCCAAAATTGTGGTTTGAACATTCTGGCCTTAAAGTATGCTTTGGACAATATAGAAGGATTAAGAGCCTTAACCAAGTTCTTGATCTTAGGTTTAATACAACTAATGAAGCTAGACACATAATAGGCTTCACTTGCTCTCGAATTGATGGACATCATCCTTGCTCTCAAATTCTCAAATTGAGTCATGTATTCCTTGATAATACTCACTTAAGCTGCCTTATTGAATCTGTCTACTACTTCTCCCAGATCCTTGTCCCCATACCTTTCACAAAATTCATCAATAGGGTCTTTTGTAAGTAAATTGAAGCCAATTCCACCTTTTGAGCATCAGGAATAGCATAAAAATGAAAGTACCTTTCACATCTCCTTATCCACGACTGATGTTGTACTCCATCAAAGGCATCAATCTCCACCTTTGGTTGGCGAAATCATGAATTCCTCACCACTTGCATTCCCTCAGTAGATTCTTCAGCTGGCTTTGGATATAAAGGATAAGGAGGTTTGCCTCCCATAAGAAGAATACCAGCACCTGCAGGAGCTGCTTGTCTATTGATTTGCTCCTGCATTCCAAGTAACTACTGCTGAAATTGTTGCTGCGATTGTTGCATTGTCAGCATCCAATCTTGCATATGTTGTCGTAGTTGATTAAATTGCTCTACTTGATTCAATCCATTGTTTATTATACTAGCCATTGCAGCAGATTTCTTGCCTTTAACTAGCTTGATCGAAGCAATTAGCAAGCTAAAACACAAGCTCTATTACCAATTGTTATTATTCAAGCTTAATCTTGGATCATAACCTAGGGAGAGAGAGAGTATGAGATGAGAAAGACGTGAGATAGAGATCAAAAAGTAGAGCTAATTGAGAGGAGAAAAAATATATTTTCTATTTGATGAATGAAGATTACAAAAGATAAGCCAAGTTGCTTATACTCTTTGTGGCAAAAGCAAACAAAATATTTAGGAATCCAACCACTTAAACTGACCTTCCCTCCAAAACTAGACATTTAAAAGCTAAAGTAATACACCGCTAATTGGGAGCTTATTACAACAGCTACTACTTAACCAAAAGAAGGACCATTCATAACCACCCTCCCTCTAAAAATTGTTTTTTCTTAACTTTTGTTTTAGATTTTTGTTTTTTGATTAGTTTTATCTATCTTTTTTACTTTCTAATTCACCTAGATAAGTTTTTAAAAGTTAAGTTTGTTATTTTAAAAGTATCTCAAAACATTAGTATAACTACCCCCCCCCCCCCCTCTTTTTTAACATCCTTTGTAAAATTCGTACAGAAACACCCCCCCCCCCCCCCCCCCCCCCCGCCTTTAAAATTTTGTTTTGTTAAGTTTTGTGTTATAGGATTATCTTTTTGGTGCTTTCTCATTATTTTATCTTTCTTCCTACTTTTAAGTTTATTTTTCATATCTTATATGCTATGATTGCAATTCAGATCCTAATTTTTGCTAGAGGTGATGGCATGCAACAACTATATGAGACCTTAATACCAAGCTATGCCAAGAAGACCGATGGGAATTCATGAAGTCAATGCATTCACGTCATTATCTTCTCAACTCTAATTCAAAATCAACTGGATAACATAAGTGTCAAAGTTCTTCATACTCCTAGATGTGAATTTTGTGCAGGTACCCATGCTAGTACAGAGTGCCAAGTGGGCAACAGTTTTTCCTCATCGGGTTTTGAACAGGATAACTACTTGTCAAATTATCAACAAGCCCAATACAACCCCTTACTCTAGCACCTGCAGTCAATGATGGATGAACCATTCTAAATTTTCTGAGAACCATCTGAAGCACCTCGGTCACCCATTCATCCATCGCAAGAAAAGAAATATGACTTAGAAGAGATGTTTAAGGAGTTCATGCATGAAAGGACAATTTTACTCAAGAAACCAGGGCTATCTTTAGAAACCAAGAAGCCTCCATCCCAAATTTCGAAATTCAAGTAGGGGTTATATTAGAGCAACTTCCTCAAAGGTCCAAAGATTCCTTGCCTAGCAGTATCATCACCAACCCAAGGGACAAACTAATGCCATAACATTGAGGGATGGGGACACATCAGAAGAATCACCTCAATATGACATAACCCCCTTAATCAACTCATCACCACCAATGACCAAACCTATCTTGACTGACTCATCACCACCAGTGATTGAAATACAATGTCGAGCTTATCTAACGAAGTCAGAGGCTTTCAGAGCCAAGGATGAGTTAGTGAAAAAAAATGCAAAAAAGATCGGAAAAGAAAGTTCAAGTTGTGGCACATTAAGCTTAAGGATCCCATGATTAGAGCAGGGGGAGGTGGTCGTGCAAAGAAGCATACAAAGAAGATCCATGGAAGAAAATGGTCATTGAAAGTGGATGGAAGAAACTCCATTCTCCTTCAGAGTACAGAATAGATCATCATCAAAAAGTCAAGCTCACAACTATAACTTAAGGGCTTCTTGGAGGCAACCCAAGTTTTCATTCCCCTACTTCTTTTCTTTCAATTTCCTTTTATTTTATTATTTTCTAATATTTCTATGCATTTTATTCAAATGGGGTTTTTTTGAATTTGGGGGTAACCTAATGACAACAATTACCATCAAATAAGCATTCCTCAAACCTGGAAGTACCTCTCACCTATTGCTTCATCCTTTGTATTTCTTTTCACATTGACAACAATGTTAACTTTAAAATTGGTGGTGGGAGAGGCATTTTTTTTACATTTTTTTAAATTTCGAACAAATGTTTTTGAAAGGTTTTCTTGTCTAGTCCTATTTTATCTTTCAGAGTCGGCTTTAGTGCCTCCCAAAGTTCAGAGCCTTTGTACCGGGATGCAGATAGTGTCGGCCAACAAAAATATTTCCTATTTTCTATAGTTTAGATCATTAGTCTTTTTAAATTTTATTTTGAACCAATTTAAAATCATTAAAAAAATTTTGATATCATATCATCATGCTTTTTTAGCAATTTTTCTACTCTTTTTAGCTCGTTTACTTTAATTGGACTGGAATAACTTTAGAATCAATTGTTTTTGTGTTCTAATTGAAAAACATAATCTATTCTAAAGGCACTATCTTGATAGAGCCATGGTATTTGAGTTCACTAGTTTGCTTTTAGCTTCCAATTTGAAATTAAAAGTCTAACCTTGTAGAAGAAAGAGTTGAGAAGAGAAAAGAAGTGAAAGGGGATGAGAAATAGAGAAGTAGATGAGAAAGAGAGTAATTCCAAAAGGAATTCTGATTTTTATTAATTGGATGATTGAATTACATGCTCAGGACCCTATTTATACACATTTGGGCACATTGCATCAAGACAAATTCAAACTAAACCAACTAACCGCCTTTCCCGCCAATTCTGCAGCAAACCCCCAAAATTGGACCCGGTTAGTCCTTTCAACCGTTTTTGGCGCCTAAATGCTACCCAACCGACTTTTATATTCTAACAACTCAACAATGAAATACTTATCAACAATTACAACCAGAAATTACAATTAAAATTTGTCAATTCATAACATTCTCTCCCTCTTGAGAAACTTCTTGTCTTCAAGAAGTGAAATTTGGAAATTGGCTCTTCATGAATTTGCAATGTTCCCAAGTCATAAAGCCTTTGTTCAAGTTGCTCCAAGTCACCAATGCCTCCTGCACAGCTCCATTGTCAGTCTTGAGCACCCTACGGGCCTTAACAGCAGCCGGTTGCAGCAAAAGCAAGCCATTAGACTCAGCAACAGGTGGATCTTGAGCAGCTACAGCACCTCTCTTGACCTGCTTTTGAAGTAGGGACACATGGAACACAGGGTGAATATATGAATGCGAAGGTAAGTCAAGCTTATATGCAACGTTGCCAACTTTCTCCAAGATTTTGTATGGGCCAAAGAAACGAGCACTTAGCTTGACATTATGCCTATTAGCTAAGGAAGACTGTCTATATGGTTGTAATTTAAGGTAGACCATGTCTCCAACTTCATAGTTTTTGTCTACCCTCTTTTTGTCGGCATAAAATTTCATTCGTGCCCAAGCTTGTTGGAGATTATCCTTAAGCACTTTCATAAAATGCCTCCTCTGCTGCACTAAATCTGTTGCTGCAGAATCAATCTCCCTCGGTTGTTGCAGCAACATGGATGAAGGAAGAGAAAAACCATACAAAGCTTGAAAGACTGAAGTGCCAATTGATGCATGGAAGTGAGTGTTGAACCAAAAATCCGCCAAAGAAAGCCAATGATTCCACTCCTTGGGCCTTAAGAAAACCATACTCCGAAGGTATTTCTCCACACATTGGTTGACTCGTTCGGTTTGGCCATCCGTTTGAGGATGATAGGAGGAACTAAGTGCCAATGTGGTAACCATCAACTTGAACAACTCCCTCCAAAATGTGCTTGTGAAAATCTTGTCTCGATCGAACACAATGGATTGAGGCAATCCATGTAATTTGTAAATGTTGTTGAGGAAGATTCTTGCCAATTTTTCAGCGGTAACGGGTCGAGCAAGAGCAATGAAATGGCTATACTTGGTGAAACGATCCACCACTACCCATATAACCTCCTTGCCTTCAGACCTCAGTAACCCCTCGATGAAATCCATGCTAATGTTAATCCATGCTCCATCCGGAATAGGAAGTGGTTGAAGTAGAACCTTGTAACGATGATCTCCCAACTTCGTTTGTTGACATACTTCACAAGCCTTCACATACTCACTTACTTCTTTCTTCATGCTTGGCCATGTAAAGTATGCTTTAATTCTTTGATATGTGCCTTCTACACCGGCATGGCCTCCCCAAGCTGCATCATGAGAAGCATGTATGATCTGATTTCTCAAATCAGTAGTAGATCCCACATAGAGCTTGCCGTGCACTCGAATCAGCCCCCTCTGCACTGTAATTTCAGTTTCTGGTGTATCCCTTTCGGCTTCATTCACAAGGATAGCAGCAACACTTTCTTGTGCAAATGGATCACCCTCATAGGACTTATAAACCTCCTCCATCCATGAAGGAATCACCACGGTAGTAGCAATGAAGTACCCAACTTCAGTGTCTTCAAACTTCCTAGACAAAGCATCGGCTGCAACATTTTCTTTGCCCTGTCAGTACTCATTGTCATAATCAAGGCCAAGCATTTTCATAAGACCTTTCTTTTGAATTCTTGACACGATCTTTTGCTTAAGGAGATGCTTGAGGCTTTGGTGATCTGTTCGAATGATGAACTTGTGACCCTCCAAGTAATGCCTCCATTTCTCCACGGCTAAGAGAATTGCTAGATACTCTTTCTCATAGGTCGACATGGCTTGATGCTTGGGGCTAAGAGCTTGACTCAAGTAAGCAATAGGCCTTCCACCTTGAGAAAGAACAGCCCCAATACCAGTACCACTTGCATCGGTCTCCAAAACAAAGCTTTCAGTAAAGTTTAGCATTGACAATATCGGAGCAGCACACATTGCTGCTTTAAGAGCTTCAAATGCAGCTTGAGATCTCTCATTCCATGCAAAAGCATCCTTCTTCAAGAGTTCGGTTAAAGGTTTGGCAATAGAGCAAAAACACTTAATGAATTTTCTATAATACCCAGTCAATCCCAAAAAACCTCTCAATTGCTTCAAGGTGATCGGAATTGGCCAATCTTGTATTGCACGGATCTTATTAGGATATGTAGAAACTCCCTCTTGTGAGATGACATGACCCAAATACTCAAGCTTATTTTGAGCAAATGAACATTTGCACAACTTGGTAAAGAACTTGTGTTGCCGCATCACTACAAAGACTTGTCTGAGGTAAGTGAGATGAGCTTCATATGTTGAACTATAAATCAGTATTTCATCGAAGAAAACGAGCACTGACTTCCTCAAAAAAGGCTTAAAAACGTCATTCATGGCTGCTTGAAAAGTGGCCAGAGCATTTGTTAAGCCGAAAGGCATAACAACAAACTCGAAATGTCCATGATGAGTCTGAAAAGCTGTCATGTAGATATCTGGCTTGAGGACCCTGATTTGGTGATACCCTTGCCTCAAATCAAGCTTTGAAAAGAAGCATGCTCCATGTAGCGCGTCAAGCAAATCATCTATGACCGGGATGGGAAACTTATCCTTCACTGTTAGAGCATTCAACCAACGGTAATCAATGCACATTCTAGCCGAGCCATCTTTCTTCTTCACGAGGATCACAGGTGAAGCAAAAGGACTATGGCTTGGTCTAATGAAACTCATGTGAAGAAGTTCCTCAACTTGCCTCTCTATCTCTGTCTTTTGGCCGTGAGCATACCGATAAGGTCTAATCTTCACCGGATCAACATTTGCATGCAAGGGAATGGCATGGTCCACACTCTTTTGAGGAGGAAGACTCTTAGGCTGCTCAAAAATGTCCCCAAATTCATGCACTAAGGACTGTACCTCTGGTTGTAGGTCCTGCTGCAACTCTACTGAAGATAACATGAACAAATGCCCAATTCATTGTATTGGCTTCTTCTTGATTCCATCTTGCACACGTTTGCCATCAATCAACTTGAGTTGAGCTTCCTCTGATATGCCTTTCAAGGATACTTTGGTGCCATGAACCTCAAATGCCACGGTCATCTTACCAAAATCAAACACAGTCGGGTTGAAGGTTCTCATCCAATCCACCCCAAGCACCATATCACAACCTCCCAAAGAAAGAACTCTGAAATCAAAGGTGAATTGATGATCTTGCATCAACTATGGGAATGCTAAGCACTTGTTTTGAGTTGTTAAGGAGTTTCCATCAGCCACCATCACCGCTAAGGGATGAGTCTTTGTCACCTCATGCTTAACCTTCTTAATCAACTTTAGATCAACGAAACTATGAGTACTCCCACTATCAATAAGGACAATGATAGAGTGTTTTCCAGCCCTGCCTCTGATTTTGATAGTGTTATGAGCTCCACTACCAGTCAAAGCCTTCATTGATATCTCAACTTCATCATCACTCAATTTCTCTTGTGAAGTGTAACCAACACTGTCCTGTTCTGCATCTGATCGGTCACTGGCAGAATCAGCTTCAGCACGGGACCCTTTTGCACACATTAATGCTTGAGATTTGCACCTATGACCAGGCTGATATGGTTGATTACAACGAAAGCATAACCTCAATGAACTCTTGTCAACAGCTTGCTTAAAACCAGCACCAGAATTTGTTCTCGGCCGTGGTCTGAACTTGTTGATTTGCTGCTTATTTCTGTCACTTGATTGAACTTGAGTGGCTTCAATCAATTCTGCCTTGTTGTAAGCACTTGACAAATTCTTAGGACCAATGGCTTTCACCATATTCTTGATCCTTGGCTTCAATCCACTCACAAAGCATGAAACCTAATAGGATTCAGCCTCCTCGGGAGCTATGGACAAAACTGACAACAAGGTGGCTCTTAAGTTCTCAAATCTGAGCATATACTCTCTCACAGTTGAAGTTTGAAGCAACTTGTTAAAGCTATCCACAACATCCGTTGATTCACCTTCTCCATATCATTCACACATTTCTTCTACGAATTTGCCCCATGAAAGATTCGGTTTGCTCTTCAACAAACTATAATACCAAACCTCATGATCACCATGTAAATGAACTGCTGCTAGCTTGAGCTTTTCATCTTCAGGTATGTTGCAATACAGAAAGTACCGATCACATCTCCTTAGCCATGGTTCCGGTTGTCTACCATCAGAAGGATCAATTTCTACTCTTGGCTGCCTGTAATTACCACTCCTACCACCAGATATAGTGTCATTACTCACTGATCTATGCTGGTACTGTCGATCAGGAGGTCTGTCAAGATGATCGAGCTCATCAAATTCAACTCTGCGCTGTAACACTGAATTCTGTGGCCTGGCATTGCGGTCTGCATTAAAAGCTTCAGGTTTGCAATGTGCTTGTCCAGAGGCTCGATCCTGATTGTTTACATCAATTTCAGGTTGCAAAGGTTGATTCTCAGCTGATCTAATGTTAATTGAAGGTCCTACATCTGGCTGCATTATCGGAGACTTTCCTCAGCTCCTCACCAAAACTTCAGGTCTGTCAGCATTGTCTTGATGCTGATCTGCTTCGACCGAATGAAAGATCTGACTCGCAGGCTTCAAGATTGCATTAGCACTTGATTCTCCTTGTTTATTAACCTGATCTTGCAATTTTACAATTTTCTCTTCAATATGTTGCAATCGTTCTTCCTTATTCGAATCTTTATCCAAAATCATCTTCAACATTAGTTGAATGCTATCATTCTACTGCTTAATCTCGATATTCTGCTGATCAAACTTAGCTTTCAGCTCGATATTCTGCTGATCAAACTTAGCATTCAACTGTTCGAACTCGTCATACAACTCTCGGTGGTGAACAATTGATGCATCAGCACCAGAACCTGTAATTGCAGCAGCAAAATTCATTCCAGAACCAGGTGCACTGGCACCTTTAGCTCCAAATCTTGTTCTTACACCTTCGGTCATGTTTTCCTTTGATTTAGCCAGCCTCAATCAATCAATTGATTACTTGAACCAGCTCTGATACCAATTGTTAGCTTCCAATTCAAAATTAAAAGTCTAGCCTTGTAGAAGAAAGAGTTGAGATGAGAAAAGAAGTGAAAGGGGATGAGAAATAGAGAAGTAGATGAGAAAGAGAGTAATTCCAAAAGAAATTCTGATTTTTTTTTAAATTGGATGATTGAATTACATGCTTAGGACCCTATTTATACACATTTAGGCACATTGCATCAAGACAAATTCAAACTAAACCAACTAATCGGGTTTCCCGCCAATTCTGCAGCAAACCCCCAAAATTAGACCCGGTTAGTCCTTTCAACCATTTTTGGAGCCTAAATGCTACCCAATTGACTTTTAAATTCTAACACCTCAACAATGAAATACTTATCAACAATTACAACCAAAAATTACAATTAAAATTTGTCAATTCATAACATTTGCATGGTTGTTTTACCTTTTTTTTTCTGATTAAAAGATGCTTAAATTTGAATGGTTTGCATTAAGATTATCATTTGCATAATAGACTTTGAAGAGTTATGCCTAAGTCTAAGTAAAAGCAAATTATGAGGGCGTCTCAGTGGTGGCATCTCTTACCCATGCAGTCATCGCCCAGGGGTCAGGAGTTCGATTCTCACTGAATATATGCTCATTATTAATCACTACAAATTTTGAGCTCAAGCCTATCATGAGGGCGTCACAATTGGTGGCATCTCTTATCCATGCAGTCATCGCCCAAGGGTCGGGAGTTCGATTCTCAATAAAGATATGCTCATGCAATCATCTTGAGGACATTTCAGTTGGTGGCATCTCTTACCCATGCGGTCATCACCCTAGGGTCAGAAGTTCAATTCTCACTGAAGATATACTCATGGGCTAGGGTTGGCTAAAGCAAACCAGTTCCTCATTGCTAGAAAAAGGAAAAAGAAAAATAGAGGAAGAGAAAATTTTCTGAATAATTTTTAGTCTTGGGCATACCTGAAAAGTTTTGTTATGAGTGGCATGATTTTTGTCATCTATTCGGTTTGAATGTCTTGCAATTAGAAAGAATGGATAAACCTAATTTGCTTAGCGAACCTTTGAATTCATTAACCTAGGTGATTGATAGGTTTTTCCTTAGAAAAGATTGTTTTGCCATTAGAAAATTAAGCTAATAATCTTCAGTCATTCTTTTCTAAATAGAAGTATTCTTGCTTTGAATTGCGATAAAATTCTTAAAAAGCATGAGATCCTAGGATTTCATGTTCAGCCTTGCTCAAGGATGATCAAAATTTAAGTTTGGGGGTATTTTGATAAGTCCAATTTAGTATATAATTATTCATATCATTTAGTTTCATTTTCTAAACATTTTACATCAATTTTTTAACGCTTTTGCTCTTTTTTGCTCCTATTGTTAATTCCTTGGAAAAAAAGCACTCATTTTATGCTAATTATTGCTAGGTTTTATCATTGACATCAACAAATGAATGCCAGATACATCAAACAAAAGCTAAAAATGGGCAAAACACATCAATTCTACACGGTTCAGTAGGATGAATTAACAACATGTACAAATGGTTGCAAATTGCAAAATTTGGGCTGCAATTCAAACAAATCAAAGCCAAAATACATTGTACACTTTAAGAACACACACAACGTGCAAGGATACCTGATTGTAGGTGGTGCAAAGTTGAAAGTTCAAAAAAGAAAGCAAGTTGTTCCAAGTTGCAAGAGTCGTGGCAATGGTAGCAAATTAGGATGAAGTGGATGTAATTTTTTATTTTTTTGAATCTGCAACTTGAAATACATAAATAGGGGATGAAAGCAAGAGATCCACTCATCATTCAACCAGAAAAAACCAAATACAAAGTAGAAAAATTTAGGTATAAATTCGGATAGAAGAGGAAGGGTGTGAAAAGAAAGAGTTTGGCTTGTAATTTTTCAATTTCAATTCTTTTCTATCCTTTCCTTCTTTAAGTTCATGGATTTTGTCTTAGTTTTGCTTTATATTATGTCTACCATGAACTAATTTTCCCTTTCCAAGGGTACAATGTGGCCTAAATTGTAATGTACGCTCTTTTTTAATTCGACGTATTTAAAGTTTGTTTTTTATATTGTTTGAATGTTTATCATTGTTCTTCATGAGTTTTGAATGCTTGATCCCATTCAAAGCCTATAATAATTCATAATGAGTCTAAGAGGAGATTAATTATGATTGCTAAAGTGATAAACACCACAAATTAAGCAAATGCTGGAGATAGATTAACGCGATTTGTGTGATCTTAAGTGAAAACCATGGATCTTCAAAACTCTTTTCTTATTTAAATTTATGCAAGATATTGATGAGTAAATATGTAAATGAGTATGCTAAGTGTTCCTTGAGAAAGAATATTTAGTAAATTAGGATTTTTGACCATCAACATGTAATAACAACTTGAATACCAAGAATAGAAAGGCGTGTTGATGCAACTAGGTGAAATCAGATGCCTTGGATCTTATTAAATCATTAAAATTTCAACAAAAATCAGTACACTTGTATTCAAATCAGTAAAAATTTTTAGTTTTTTTCATTTTGTTTGTTTCATACCAAGAACTGCAAATTTTGGTCTTTTAAATAGTGCTGAAACTACTAATTTCAATATTGTTTCATTAAACAATCCTCATAGGATGATACTCTACTCACTTCTTTATTATTTGATACAACTTCATGCACTTGCTAAGAAAAAACTTAAGCAATCAATTACTATGGTGGTAAATACAGCAAATGTCTACATTATGCTACGCTAGCTAAGATACGCTACGTTCAAGAGAAAAAGCACAAGTGTGCTATAAAAAAAACTAAATGAATTTTTGTCTTAAGTGTATGTGTACCAATTTTTGGACTAGCGCTGAATCCTTTATTTATAGAAAAAAAAAAACAACAGGTGCTCCTATTTTCACAACAACTTCACCCACGTCTAGCCACTAAAATCTTCTTTTACACGCCTTATTTTTCACCCATGTGTCTTGAGTTTTGAAGGGAAATCTTTGATGCCCATGTCCGTAGTTTTAGTGGAAGTTCCCTTTAGAAGCTCCACGTTCTCATGAATTAAGCTTAAGGCCCAAGCAACTAAAATTGTGCTCCATGTAACTCCCCCAAGCTTGGAAACTACCATTCTTGTAGCTTTCCTAGCAGCCCCTCGAGCTCAAGCTTACTCCACCCTTCAGCCATCTCGATCCTCGAGTGGCTGATACCCTTGTCAAGGGTAATAATGTTTTCTAGGAATTGGGCTCGATCCATTATTACTGTAGTACCTCAAGGCCTAACTCCCCTGAAGGAGAACCCCACATAATGACCACGTGGAACTTTACTCAAAAATGCCGTCGTCCATACCCTGTTAAAATTAGGGTGTAAACACTAGCGGATGTTCTTCTTTTGCCTCAGGCTGAGTCAAAGGTAATGATGTTCCCCTAACCTTGGTTGTATTCCAAAGTTAAAATTTTAACCTAGCTCCTTTAGATGTTAATCCTTTTACAAGTCACACCTCCAAGAGCCATTCCTTTCTCGTTACAAGGAGGGATGACTTCTCCTCTAAAGAAGCTAGGGCCAAGTGGTAGGTTGGCATTTCAGCAACTAGACCAAGTATCCTTGAGATTCTAGAGGGTAAGGGAGCTTGCATATCTCCCCATTTTGACCCTAGCTGAAAAGTCCACCTTCCAAGAAGTTACGTCCCTGGTGAGGGCTTTAAAGGAGGACCCTAAGGTTGCTCCTGCCATTGCCAAAGAACTCGAAGTCCTGAGGAAGTGCTTGTGAAGGTGAACCAAGAAGCCCTAACCCTCCTTCAGCAAAAGCGGCATTGCTAAGACACCATAAAGTACATAGGGCATTCAGCTAACCTTAGTGGCCTACAATTTATGTTTAAAGAACTCCAAGCAACCAAGAGGCCCAAAGCCAACAACCTTAAGAGATGAGAGGCCTCGAGGACGAAATTCATCACTTGAAGGAGAGATTGGGTCATCTTAAAGGAGGACTGCTTTCCCTAAGACAACAACATTCCTCTCAAGGCATTGTGGTTGGAAGGCTCGAAGAAGCTACCATGGTGACTCAAAGAAGCAACCAAGTTCTTGATGAAGAAGCCCTTTCCTTGGACCATGAGCTGAGCAATGAAACTAGCCAAATGTCTTCCATAGAGGGATCTTTAGTGAGGATTAAGACTCAACTCTTTTCGTTTTCATTCTTTTTTTCTTTTGGAAAGAGATTTTGGCCATAGAAATTGCTTATATTACTTTGCATATAAGTCATGTACTCTCTGATAATATTAATGAAATACGCATTTTTGTCAAACGTGTCTCTCAACATGGTAGTTCGTTCCTTCTTTTCTTTATTTTCTTAACCTAAGGATCAAGGAGTTGATCCTCCAGACATTAATATTGAAACTGAGCCCATAATTTAGAGAATCTATATTTAAGGACTTCCTTGTTAGAATCCCAAATTGATGACATAAATTACTTTAAGAACATTCCATCAATAGCTCTCGGGTGAGTTCTTCCAGCTAGGTCTAAGGGTAAGTAAGCATTGCCTCTAATACCTCAATGATTCTAGATGGGTCCTCCCAGTTTGGGGAACATTTCCTAAGACACGGTCTTTCTGGTCAATGGATAAAACCACTTTCCAAACTATATCACCTAAGTCAAAAGACTTGGGTTTGACTTTTTTGTTATATGATTTGGCCACCCTCTTCTTTGATTCTCTAACTTGTGAAGGGCACCAACTCTAGTTTGGTAGTACGCCCATCATAGCCTGCTCATACTCAGGTTCCAAAAACGTTCCTTGATGAGCCAACCTAATAGACTGAACCGTTACTTCCATTGGGAGCAAGGCATCATGGGTATACATCAAATGGAAGGGAATTGTCCCAGTTGCATCACTTTTGGACGTTCTCTGAGCCCAAAGAGCATCTAATAGAAATTCAGGCCACCTCTTAGGATTATCCGCGATTATCTTTTTAATATTGGCCTTCATAATCTTACTTGTTGATTCTGCCTGGCCATTGGCTTGAACATAGTAGGGGATTGAGTTCAAGATTTCTATGTTGGAACTCTTGGTGAACTTCTTGACCTCAGCCCCATTGAACACTTTAGCTTGGTCCATAGTAATGGTTTTAGGGACACCAAACCTACATATGATGTATTCTTTGATAAAATCATATTCCTATACGATTCACCCTCCAACCATTTTGTGAAGTAGTATGTGGCCATAAGGATGTAAGAGTGTTGCTTGCTAAAAAGGGGGGTTGATTTCCCCGATGATGTCCATTGCCCAACCTATGAAGGGCCATTGTTTGATAATAGCATGCATCTCAGCTACAGGGACTCTTAGTACATGCCCATGTCTTTGACATGCTCTACACCCCTTGGCATACTTTATGCACTCATCCGTCATTGATGGCCAGTAATAGCAAATGCATCTTATTTGTAGCCAGATGGATTCCACAGATACCCTCATGGGCTCCTACCATTACTAGCATTGCTTTATCCAAGTCAAGGGACCTGAGGAGCACTCCAGTAGCGTCTCTTTTATATAACTCTCTGGATTCATCGTCTAGATGGAATCTATGAGCTCTCTTTTTCGTCTTTTTGTCCTTAATGTAATCTTGAGGGTTCATGAAGAAATCCGTTAAAGGCTTCCTCCAATCCTCGTGTTGACTTAGGACAGTTTGATGGGTCTCAAGGCAATTCACGTGTTCCCTTGGCATGGCTTTGCTCTCAAAACTGGAAGACTTAGGGAATTTAATGTCATGGTCTAAAACCTTAGTCTTGATGACCATGGTTTCCTCGCACCAAGTCCTCGACAACTTGTACCCTGAAGCTAACTGAGCCAAGTCATTGGATGCTTTGTTATGCTCTCTAGGGGTATGCTCAAACTACACACCATTGAACTTATTCAAAAGCTTTTTCACTATTGAAAAGTATCTAATCCAGGTGTTGCTCAAAAATTAAAATTCCCCTTTTGCTTAGCAAATCACCATCTAGGAATCCCCTTTAATAACAACATTAAGGACTCGCATTTATAAGAGAGTTTGTAGGCCTATTATCAGTGTCTCGTGCTCTACCATGTTGTTGGAGCATTTTCCAACTGAAGTAACAACTAATTTATTGATGATCCCAGCGGGGAATTCTATCACAATTCTAACTCTAGCACTTGATTTGGTCCTTAAACCATCAAAGTGGAGTTTCCAAGGGATCATTTTCACTACTAGGAGTTGGTTTGGCTTGTAGCCTAAGCCAGTATGAATGTTTGGGTGGTCAACTAGAAAGGTTGCTAAGGCCATACCCTTGACTGAATTTTTTGACAAATAGACCAACTCAAACTGAAGTAGAGCAATGCTCCACTTGTTCAATCTCCCTTATCAAGGGCCTATCTAGCATATATTTAAGGACATCCGTCTAAGCAACCATGATATGGTAAATGCCAGGAAATAATATCTCAATTTTACTAATGCATGGAACAAAGATAGACACAGTTTCTCAATTTGAGGAGTATTTTTTTCACATTCATATAAGCAATGGCTAAGTTCGAACACAGCCTGTTCAAATCCTTGCTCGTTGTCTTATATAAGCAAGCAAACAATAGATTCCTCAGAAGCAGAGACATAAATCTTCTAAGGTTTGCCCTGCTTTGGTGGAATAAGAACTGCTGGCCTGATCAAGTACTCCTTGGTGGCCTCAAAAGCTACTTAATGCTGCTCCTCCCACTTGAAGTCCTTAGTCTGGAGCCTCAATAGTAGAGAGAAGACTTTCATTTTTCCTGCGACATTTGAGATGAAATGTATTAGGAAATAAACCTACCCCAAGAACCGTTGGTGCTCCTTCTTGCTTGAAGCTGGTTTGGCCTGTTGAATGGCCTTAGTCCAATTAATGTCCACCTAAATGCCCCTCTAGTGTACTAGAAAACTAAGAAAGTTTCCAATGCGTACACCGAAGGTACACTTTAATGGATTCATCTTGAGGTTGTGGATCCTCATTCTAAGGAATGCCCCGCTCAAGTCTTCCAAGTGGTTGACTTGGGACATTGACTTAACCAAAATATCATCAATGTAGACTTCCATGGTCTTGTCGATGAGGTCATGAAAGATCATGTTTTTGCTCTTTGGTAGGTGGCATTGACATTTTCAAACCAAATGGCATAGCTACCCACTCAAAGTTTCCTATTAACCCAAGACACCTGAATGCTGTCTTATGGGTATCCTCTGAAGCAATCATAACTTGGTAGTACCCACAATAGCCATCTATAAAAGACAAGGCCTCGTGCCTCGAGGCTAAATCAATAAGCACGTCAGCAATTGGCATTAGGTATTCATCTTTTGGGGTGGCTGCATTTAGATCCTTGGAGTCAATACAGATCCTTATTTTACCATTTTTCATAATGACAAGAACAATGTTTGCCAACCATTCAACATACCTGGTAGTCCTGATAACTTGTTGAGACATTCTCCTCTAGTCCTGAATGATGGGCCTTGAGCTTGGCCTGATGAAAAGCCTATGCTCAACCACCTCTCTGTCTAGGCCAGGCATCTCATGATGGTCCCAGGCAGGGCAGTCCTTGAACTCATGAAGTAAGGTCAAATACTGCTCTCTCTACTCTTTAGAAAGCAGAGCGCTCAGATAGGTAGGTCTTAGGTCTTCTGTCAAGCCAGCATTAACCTCGAAGAGGGGATCCTAAACTTCAGCCCTTAAATCCTTCATATCGACTGGTGCTGCTTGTAAGTCAGAGAGTTCCCGCTCTTTTTCTTTCGTTATTTGGACCTTGAAGCCATTGAATGGTTGTTCATCCCAAATTTGATCCTCATCATGCCAAGCCACGAGCTTTGCTAGTGCTGAGGAAATGGCCTCTGAAGCCATTAATGAGGTCTTGGCTCCCTGGCATAAGAATTATGTTGTGCCTTAGAGATCTTCTTCTTCAAGAAGGGCTCTTATGCATTCCTAGAAGTCAAAGTCTTCAAACTCTACTTGAACTTGACCAACCTCAGCTTCAATGGGTGGGCTGTCATTGATGGCTATTGCGTCTTGCTGTTGGGCAACCTATGAAGTGGTCTTTTTGACCCCAAGCGATCCCACGCCATCTTCATAGAACTTTACCTCAACATAGTTGGAGTAAGCCATGAATATCTTGTTATCTACCATAATTGTTAGGAACAGTGTCCTGAAATCCAGATTTATTTTGGATATATTATTTTAATTAATAAATAAAATTGAAGTTCCAGTCGTTTCCTAGTTAAATTTGTATATTTGAGCATTTATACTGCATGTGATTTTCTTTCGAGAGGCATCCATAAGATGGGTGTAATCCTCAGACTACAATTTACATGTTTGTTCTAAGTGATTTATGAGACTAAGCCACAGATAGACTTCGAACAAATGATATGGATTGTTGTTTGAAAGACTTGTAGTCGAAGACAAGTCTGGACCACTTGTATGTTAAGACTATAACGTGACACATTAGATGGCTTGTCTTGGTCATGTGGATGGAGATCCAAAAGTCTTAGGTTAGCGTGAATGACACACTGAGTTGAACCATATGGGTTACTTATTTCTAGACTACTATCAGAGATGAGTGATTCGCATTGTACTGTTTGAACGAAAACTCTAAATCCTGAGGGTATTCTGGACTTGTGCATGGAGCGTTAGTTACTTTGGTGTACTATAAGTAAGGTCTAAAACGAATGAATGAAATCCCACGTACACTGGGTAGCGGCGTGAAGTGTGACAAGGATCAGGGTATTCAATACGGAATCTACAGTCTTTTATGAGATACAGATGTCCCCTTAGTTGATTCGCAAATGTTTGAATAGTTTGAAAACTTTGGCCAAAGTATTCCAAGTGTTTGACATTTGGAATTTATACTGTGAATATGTTCAAGTATAAATGAATTATTCAGTGAAGGGCGAGTCGGTAACTAATGGAGAATCTGTGAGAAGGATAATGGTAGTAGTAGTTATGTTTATCCTTTGTCATGGACATCTAGTGGAGGGGTTGTTGTCATCATTACAGTATATTAGGGAGATATCGAATAAATAATTTAAGTCTGGAGTGCAGTGAGATTTATTTAGTGGAATTAAGTTTCATTAAATGGTAATTAAATTAATATCATGAGATGATTTAATTTAACCCGTTTGGAGCTAGATTTAAATTGTCTCCGGGATCCCTACGCAAGCCTCTGTATTTTATTGCCATTAGAAAAATATTAAAGAATTCATGAGATGAATTATTTATCCATACGATGGGTAAATTAATTTTGCCAAGTATTATTCATGAGATGAATAAATATTAAAAATTGTAAAATAAATAAAATATATATTTTTTTTTTTGAAAATTAAAATTCATAAGATGAATTTTTACATGTGAGAAACAAAGCAAAAAAAAAAAATCGCAAAATAGGGCTGAATCCGCGTGCTCACGGATCGACCAACTAGCGTGCGACACGTGTAGCTTGCTGGGTAGGCTGATGGCGATCCGCGTGTGCTGGGACGGGCCAATCACAGCCCGACACATCTCATCCTTTATTTGAAATAAGAGGTGGTGCACTGTTTGCTTAAATGACGCGTTTTACCTGTTTTAAATTCAAAACGGTGCGTTTTGATGTTAACTGTGCAATCCTTTTTCAATTTTAATTATATTTTCTCGCTCCGGAATATTTCTATAAATAGAGGGGCTTATTCCAAGGCATTGGCAATTAAGTTTATTAGAGTTAAAAATATTTCTTTAGGGTTTCTGAAATTGTTTCGGAGATTCAGTTTAATATTTTTCGGAGCCCACCCTCCGGGCAGTTCGAGGTTATTGCGTAGAAGGTCTCGGGGTATCGGTTTTGAAGAATATTATTCTCTTTCTGATTTTTCTTTTTATTGGAGCAATACCATGTATGTTCTTCATTATTTTTTCAGTTTCGCTTTTCTATTTATTTACAGTATTCGTTATTGTACCTGTTTAAGTTTTTGTATTGTTATGAATGCATTGGAGTAAAAGGCTTGTAAATCTAAATTAAGAATTTAGATTTGATGATTTAAATTATGAATTTAAGTCAGTAGATTTAAAATTAAGAATTTCAAATCAACCCTAGGTTTAGAGTTATGAATTCTAAACCTGTTCCGCTGCGTAATCTTTAGGGAGAATTTTTGAAATTCTTCCCAACAACCGGTATTAGGGCAAACGGTTTATAGAGATAAACCTATTCCCGGGAACTCTCGCACGTGAGGTGTCACGAAGCGTGACTCTCCGACCGAGGGCTTAGGTCAAGAGAAGAGTCTCCTACTCTAAGTGCTCTAATAGGTGCCTATTGTTGTGACCATAGTTGAGAACTGTGAGCCCAATAGTCGGCATCAGAATTTATTTTTCAACAAAATTTTCATACGTTTTTCCCAACAATAATAATCTCGTACTTATCATGGCTCTAGAACATAATCAACTGGTGCAATGAAGATGGGATACAATAATTAGCATGTAACCAATCTATCTCGAGCAAAGCGTTGTAGCTCAATGTAGTATCTACTACAAAAAAAGCTGTCAGTTGCCTAAGCTGTCAATAGTTAACTCAATCAAGATGACCCCCTCAGACTTAGTAGTAGCTCTAGAAAAGCCACAAATTGCAATATCTGAAGTAATCAAGTCATCTTGCGACTTACCAATTACCACTAGCATATAAGAAGGTAAGACATTGATGGCAGCGCCATTGTCCACCAAGACCCTATTCACTAAAATGCCATCATATTTGACCTTGATGTATAGGGGCTTGATGTGTTTATTGGTGGTAAAAGGCCCATCAAACATCATCTTCATTATGTCAAGCTAATCATCAGGCAATATGGAAGTTGGGGCATTAACTTCAAAAAAACAAAGGATTAGAGTTACCTTTAGTGGCTGCTGCATCCGCCACAAGTTCCACCTGGGGATACTTGTCTGTTGGTATAATATACCCCTTGAGGCCTTCTTGAGTGCTAGTTTCCATGAACTCTAAAGAGAAGAGTAAGGTAGTTCTAACATCAATCTTTTCAGGGAGCGTCCCGAATTATATCCAGATCCCTTGATGTGTTTCTTTTTCAAGGCAACCATCCATAGGCATGTCTTGATCATGCCTTAAAGGACTGCCATCAATTAGCACGTCCCGAGCTAGAGGTTGGTCTATTGGATCAACCGCTAGGCCTTGAGACTCCTCCATATGTTGGGGGAAGTCTTCTTCATGGAAGTCATTCTCGATATCAAACCATGCTGGGTTAACACGGCCTACAGGTTCCACTATGTTGATCCTAAGTGGGGAATACTCCTCCTCATCATCAACTAATTTTCGAGCCAGTGAACTCTTGGCAAGCTAGTCCCACTAAGATTCTTGTTCTT
The DNA here is from genome assembly GCA_018398585.1 of Simmondsia chinensis. Taxonomy (NCBI): domain Eukaryota; kingdom Viridiplantae; phylum Streptophyta; class Magnoliopsida; order Caryophyllales; family Simmondsiaceae; genus Simmondsia; species Simmondsia chinensis. Next base: position 22,523,259 of record JAGTTD010000002.1, read on the forward strand.
CAAAAGCTGAGAGACCTATCTATCTCTCAAGCTTCTTTATGGCTGCCTTTTTTAAGCAATAGCAATAGGCTTGGACTCCATTGCTGGGTCTTTAAGATCCATAGGCTCAGTTTGGTTTCCCTTATAGAGCCTGGCTTCCTCTTGAGAGAGCCTAGTTAAGCAAGTATCAAGCAGAGTCCTTCGCTGAGCTGCCTTTTTCCATTATTGCCTCCTCTTCTTGGTTCATGTAAGACTAGAGGGACTAACCTCCTCTTGATCGAGGCATCTCCTCCTCCAGAAATTACTAAATCAAACTCCAAGTGGCTGGTGCAAGGCGCAAGAGCTTCCTCGACGCCAGCTTCATAGAAGCAAAGATTGTCTACTAGTGTTGTCAGTAAGGATTCCCATTGCTAACTCTTCTTCCTTAGAGAGAAGAATAATTCCTCCCTCTAATTGCTTTTTAAAGAACCTACTTGACCTAGCTGTTTATGTAATGCCCAGTCAAATTAAATATTACAATATGTGAAACTTAAGATATTTAAATTAAATTAGGCTCGATAATATAATACATGAAATTTAGGGTATTTAAATTAGGGTAAATTTTGATATTATTTTAATTAAGTTCTAAAATAAAAATAAATAAACAAATAAATGCGTAAAATAACCAAGAAATAGAAAGGAAAAGGAAAAAGGAAAAGAAAAGAAAAAAAAATAAAAAAAAAAGAAATAAAGTACCGTGAACCCCCCCCCCCCCCCCCCACCCTACCGTCTCCTTCCTCCTCTCTCTCCTCCGTACGCTCCATTACTGCCTCCCCTTTCTCACTCCACTATCGCCTAGCACCTCCCTCCCTCGCTACCCGCCTCGCCTCCCTCACTACCGCCTACCACCTACGGCCTCCCTCTCCTCTACTGCCTCGCCTCCCTCGCGTCTCCTTCCTCTATTACCGCCTCCCTCACTACCGCCTAACCTCCGGGGTCTATAAATACCATTAGACCTCAACCCTCAAGCCTCACACCACCACCCAACTCTCTCTCTCTCTCTCTCTCTCTCTCTCTCTCTCTCTCTCTCTCGGTCTTCTCTCTACTACCCATGATTTTCTCTCTCCTCTCTCACCGGTGCCGCCACCTTGCCGGCACGACTCCAACTGACCCTCCAGTGCTGCCACCTTGCTGGCACAGTTTCGACCGACCTTCCGGTGCTGCCACCTCTCCGAAACAGCTCCGGCCACCTTGCCGGCAACACCATCTCATCAATTTCAAAGTTAATCAACTATAGAACTCGGTTTTTGGATTAAAAGCTAATAAAGGTAAGTATACCACTTCCCCTACTTGTTTATAAAGTATAAAATTTGCTTTAACGACTTGATTCGTCTGACTTATATTTGGAATGATTTATTGGTTTGATAAAATAGGATTGGGCATATGTGTTTATGTGATTTTTACTCTTTTGAGTTGAGTTATACTGATTTTATATGTAAATATGGGATTTCTACTATTATTGGATATATATATATATATATATATATATATATATATATATATATATATATATATATATGGAAGTGGAATTATACTAGTCTTACACATTGAGTTGATATGTGAATCTGAAGAAGTTTTACGAATATGTGATTTGAATTGAGAAGGAAATTATTGTGATTTGAATTTGAAAGGTTTCATGGGAAGAACTTACAGATAACTACGTTGACCCTTCGGGGTTTGTCGACGATGTGAAATGTGAAATACGAAATGTGAAATATGAAATGGGAAAAGTCGATCTGTGACCCTGTCGCGGGAATATACCGGCACATAGATCTATGTTTGATCCTATTGGATCTGTCGACTTCGAAACGGTTCAAATATGTGAAATGTAAACATCGATCTGTGACCCTGTCGTGGGAATAATACCGGCCGTAGTATTCGATGCGTCTGTAAGTTTTACCAGAAAAAAAAAGCTTTTTCATATAAGTTAATGATTTGTGCCACTTTAACATGACTTTTGAAACAAATCGATTTTACTGATTTTAGTTGGAATTTTTATCTATTTTAGTAATGTGCCTGATCCGGGCAGGGAACGTGTTATACTTACTGAGCTTGTTGTTTGCTCACCCAATTCATTTATTTTTCGGATTAGTAACCCATGAAAAGTTCCTGATGGAAGAAAAGATGGAGCAATTTACTCGGGAATTAGTTTATTTCGTGTAGTTGAATGACATATGGATTTTGTTGTAGCGTATTAGAACTACCTAGAATATTGTAATTTTAGGCTTCCGCTCTACTAGTATTAAAATGTTGGGTTTGATGTATTTGGAATTATATCCTATATAGGAACGGTTTATATGATTTCGAGGAAATTTTGTTTGAAAAGATTCAGGCTTCGTACTATAATAAGGGGAGTCGTTATAGTACGGCCGTGTAGCGCCCTTTAACTTAAGCCTATTCGGTATTTACGTTTGGGGGCGTCACATAAAGTGGTATCAGAGCCCGGTTATGAATTTTGGAGAAAAATTAAGTGCGAAGATCCAAGTACTAGGTTATGAATTTTGAGAAAATTCTAGTGTTAGGATGAGAGCCTTAGTTTATGGAGAAACAATGTTTTAGTACTAGGAAAATATAGTTGATTATTTGATTTAGTAACTTCAACTAGATTGGGGTTTAAAAGTTGTTTGACAGCATGGTTTCTTATGTAATTTGAATAAAGGTAAAGATGAGTGACATTAGCGAAACATTGGCATCCCTGAAAAGAAAGAGAGCCCTGACAAGAAAAAGTAGGGTTCCATCCCCGATCGAAGTACACCTTAGCGAATCGGAGGAGGATATAGAAGAGGAGCACCCTAATGAGGAAAATGTTCCCCTACCAAACGGACCCACCGGAAAAAATGGCCAGAACTCGGGTGATTCCTCAAATCAGTTTAATGTTGCAACAGTGCACTAGCTCATGGTTAATCTTTTGCAACATCAACAACAAGCTCAAGCTGTGCCTCCCCTCACTCGACACGTTGAAGAGACCCCGTTTGAAAGGTTGTCAAAATTGAGGGCCCTAAAGTTTGAAGGAGCTGATGACCCTTTAGAAGCTGAAAAATGGATACGAGAGATGGAGACCTTGTTTGAGGCCATGTCAATAGCCAATGATGATAAGGTTCGAGCAGCCACCCCTTTTCTTAAAGGGAATGCGGAATTCTAGTGGACTACAGTCAAGGTGGCATATCAGAATGCTTCTGAACCTTTGAGTTGGGAAGAGCTTAAAGAGACCTTCTGCAATCAGTTCTTCCCTGAAGCACTTAGAATGATAAGAGAAAATGAATTTTATGAACTGAGACAAGGAGAGCAGATGACGGTATTGCAATATGCTAACAAGTTTCATGAATTGGGACGTTTCAGCCCAAGCATCATGACATTAGAGACAAGTCAAGCAAACAGGTTTGAAAGGGGATTGCTTCCTCGCATTAGGAGGCGTCTGTCAAGTGTCATCTTTAAGAGATACAAGGAGGTTATTGAATGTGCTCTGAAGGTCGAAGCAGATCTGAAGTTGGAAGGGCAGGAATATGCTGCCAAGAAAAAGTTGCCATATGGCAAATTTCAGGGAGGAAAGCCTAACCTATTTGGTGGCAATGACAAAAGGTTTCATATGAAGAATCCAGAGAACTCTAACACTGGGTTCAAAAGATGTGAATACTGTGGTAAGGAACATCCTGGCGAATGCTACAGAAAGTTAGGGGTGTGCTTCCAGTGTAAGGAGAAAGGACACATAGCCCGTAATTGTCCTCTAAAGATTAGAACCAGAAATGACAGCCACGGTCCTCAAGGTAACGCCAGAGTTTTTGCTATGATCTAGAAGGACGAGACTGCTAGTAACCGTGTGGTGACAGGTACCCTTCCTATCAAATCTGTTAATGCACATGTATTATTTGACACTGGGGCCTCCCACTGTTTTGTGGCTAAGAAATTTGCCTCTATGTTGACTTGTGAGCCGAAACTGCTAGAGGAGCCCTTTTATGTGGCATCCCCACTAGGGTATGATGTACTTGCGGATCTTGTGTGTAAGGACTGTGTGGTTACAATAGGCGAGTGAAATTAGAGGCAGATCTAGTACTCTTAGATATGGAATATTTTGATGTGATTCTAGGAATTAATTGGCTGTCCTGTTATCATGCACATTTAGATCGTTTTGGGAAGAGGGTTGTGTTTCAAATTCCTAACCAACCAGAGTTTGCTTATCATGGGAACGGGTTAAATCCTCCTATTGGAAGTAAGGACTCTAAGACTTCTAGTAGGATGATTTCAGCCCTAAATGCTAGAAGATCCCTGAGGAAGGGATGTCGAGGATTCCTTTGCCACATGTTTGACAGTAGGAGGGACGATGTGAAGTTAGATGACATTCCTGTTGTCAGGGAATTTCCAGAGGTCTTTCCAGAAGACTTGCACGATTTACCTCCAAGTAGGGAAATCGAGTTTGAAATTGATCTAGTACCTGGTAGTGTACCCATATCCAAAGCTCCTTATAGAATGGCTCCTTCTGAACTTCGAGAATTGAAAATACAACTCCAGGAATTGTTATATAAAGGCTTTATCTGACCAAGTGTCTCGCCATGGGGCACTCCAGTATAGTTCGTAAAGAGAGAAAGATGGCAGTATGAGGTTATGCATTGACTACAGAGAACTGAATAAGGTAACTGTTAAGAATAAGTATCCCTTGCCCCGAATTGATGACTTATTTGATCAACTTCAAGGTGCTAAGGTCTTTTTGAAGATTGATCTGCGATTCGGTTATCATCAACTAAAGATCAAAGAGAAGGATGTGGCTAAGACTGCCTTTCGAACTAGGTATGGCCATTATGAATTCTTAGTTATGCCTTTTGGGCTGACAAATGCACCTGCCGCTTTTATGCATTTGATGAACAGGGTGTTTCGACAATACCTGGACCGATTTGTTGTTGTATTCATAGACGACATATTGATCTACTCTAAGAGTAGAGAAGAGCACGAGGAACATCTGAAGATGGTATTGCAAACCTTGCATGAGCACCGGTTGTATGCCAAGTTGAGTAAGTGTGAATTTTGGCTTGTCCAAGTGGCATTCTTAGGCCATGTGATATCCAAAGATGGGATCTCAGTGGATCCAAGGAAGATTGAAGCGGTATTGGGATGGAATCCGCCCACAAACGCAACAGAGATTCGAAGTTTCTTAGGACTGGCTGGTTACTATAGAAGATTCGTTGAGGGATTTTCGCGAATTGCACTCCCTCTCATCCGTTTGACTCAAACACGAATAAAGTTCGAATGGACAGATGAATGTGAAGGAAGCTTTCAAGAGTTAAAGAAAAGATTAGTGTCCGCCCCTGTACTAGCCTTACCTACAGACGAGGGCAACTTTGTCATTTACAGTGACGCTTCAAAGAAAGGGCTAGGTTGTGTGCTGATGCAGAATGAAAAGGTGATAGCCTATGCCTCCCGACAATTAAAGCCTCATGAAAAGAATTATCCAACACACTACTTGGAGTTAGCGGCAGTGATTTTCGCTTTAAAGATATGGAGACACTACCCTTATGGAGGATCTTGCCAGATTTACATGGACCACAAAAGCTTGAAATATTTGTTTACTCAGAAAGAGTTGAACTTGAGGTAGAGGAGATGGTTGGAATTGATCAAGGACTATGATGTAACCATTAATTACCATCCTAGAAAAGTAAATGTAGTTGCAGATGTACTTAGCAGAAAGTCAGTGGGCAACTTAGCTGCCTTGATCACGTCTCAGTCTAAGCTACTTAAAGACTTGGAGGAAATGCAAATTGAAGTGTGCATCCATGATAGAAAGGGTAATGTTTTAGCCAATCTGGTTGCACAACCGCCATTGTTAGAAAGGATCAAGAATGCGCAACAACATGACCCGTTTTTGATGAAGATGAAAAGTAAGATGACCAATGGGGAATCTTTAGACTTTCTACTACATGAAAATGGAGCATTATGCCTTGGAAATAGATTATGTGTACCTGATGACCCAGCAATCAAAAGGGATATCATGGGAGAAGCACACAGTTCCTGCTTTTCGGTACATTCGGGAGGCACGAAGATGTATAGAGACCTAAAAAACTGCTTTTGGTGGAGAGACATGAAGCGTGATATTGCGGAGTTTGTGGCTAAATGCTTAATCTGTCAACAAGTGAAGGCCGAACACCAAAAGCCGGGTGGATTACTACAGTCATTAGAAGTGCCTGAATGGAAGTGGGATCGAATTTCCATGGATTTTGTCGTTGGCCTACCGAGGACGGTTAAAAAGAATGATGCGATCTGGGTCATTGTGGATAGACTTACAAAGAGTGCACATTTTCTTCCTATTAGAGTTAACGCTCCAGTAGATAAGTTGGCAAAATTATACATCGATGTTATGATGCTGTTGCATGGTGTACCAATTGAAATTGTTTCTGACAAAGACCCAAGGTTTGTGTCGAGGTTTTGGGAGAGTCTGCAGAAGGCTTTGGGAACTAACCTGAGTTTGAGCACTGCTTACCACCCTCAAATGGATGGACAGACTGAGAGGACTATTCAGACATTGGAGGACATGCTGCGTGCCTGTGTTATAGAATTTGGAGGTAGTTGGGATGACTAAATGAGTTTGGTAGAGTTTGCCTATAACAACAGCTACCATTCTAGTATTGGGATGGCACCATATTAAGCTTTGTATGGACGAAAATATAGAACTTCGTTGTTTTGGAATGATGTTGGAGAAAGAAGACTGTTAGGTCCCGAAACTGTACAAGATGCTGAAGAAAAGGTCAAGATAATCAGGGAGAGAATGAGGATGAGTCAAGACAGGAAAAAAAGTTGGGCAAATAAGCGTAGAAGACCATTAGAGTTTTCAATAGGTGAACACGTTTATCTAAAGGTATCCCCAACTAGAGGTGTAATGCGATTTGGAAGAAAAGGTAAGTTATGTCCACACTTTGTGGGACCATTTGAAATTTTGGCAAAAGTTGGGAACGTGGCTTATAGAGTAGCCTTACCACCAGAACTATCTAGAGTACATAACGTGTTTCATGTTTCTCAGTTGAGGAGGTATATTGCTGATCCTTATCACGTGATACGACACGAGCCATTGCAAGTGCAAGAAGATCCGACTTATATCGCATAATTGACTGAAAAGAGCAAAAGCTAAGGAATAGAACGATCTCGTATGTCAAGATTCAATGGAGTAATCATACTCCTAGGAAAGCAACTTGGGAGACAGAAGAAGAGATGAGAAGCAAATGCCCGGAATTTCTCAAAAATGAAGGTAAGTTTCGAGGACGAAACTTTGTTTAAGGGGGTAAGGATGTAATGCCCAGTCTAATTAAATATTACAATATGTGAAACTTAAGATATTTAAATTAAATTAGGCTCGATAATATAATACATGAAATTTAGCGTATTTAAATTAGGGTAATTTTTGATATTATTTTAATTAAGTTCCAAAATAAAAATAAATAAACAAATAAATGTGTAAAATAACCAAGAAATAGAAAAGAAAAGGGAAAAGGAAAAGAAAAGGAAAAAAAAAAAAAGAGAAGTAAAGTACCGTGAAGCCCCCCACCCCTACCATCTCCTTCCTCCTCTCTCTCCTCCGTACGCTCCATTACCGCCTCCCCCTTCTCACTCCACTACCACCTACCGCCTCCCTCCCTCGCTACCCCGCCTCGCCTCCCTCACTACCGCCTATCGCATACCGCCTCCCCCTCCTCTACCGCCTTGCCTCCCTTGCGTCTCCTTCCTCCATTACCACCTCCCTCACTACTGCCTGACCTCCGGGGTCTATAAATACCATTAGACCTCAACCCTCAAGCCTCACACCACCACCCAACTCTCTCTCTCTCTCTCTCTCTCTCTCCCCCCCCCCCCCCCCCCCCCCCCTCTCGGTCTTCTCTCTACTACCCACAATTTTCTCTCTCCTGTCCCACCGGTGCCGGCACGACTCCGACCGACCCTCCAGTGCCGCCACCTTGCCGGCACAGTTCCGACCGACCCTCCAGTGCCGCCACCTTGCCAGCACAGTTCCGACCGACCCTCCGGTGCCGCCACCTCTCCGAAACAGCTCCAGCCACCTTGCTGGCAACACCATCTCATTAATTTCAAAGTTAATCAACTATAGAACTGGGTTTTTGGATTAAAAGCTAATAAAGGTAAGTATACCACTTCCCCTACTTGTTTATAAAGTATAAAAATTGCTTTAACGACTTGATTCGTGCGACTTATATTTGGAATGATTTATTGGTTTGATAAAATAGGATTGGGCATATGTGTTTATGTGATTTTTACTCTTTTAAGTTGAGTTATACTGATTTTATATGTTGATTTTATACGTAAATAAGGGATTTCTACTATTATTGGATATATATATATATATATATATATATATATATGGAAGTGGAACTATACTGGTTTTATACATTGAGTTAATATGTGAATCTGAAGAAGTTTTACGAATATGTGATTTGAATTGAGAAGGAAATTATTGTGATTTGAATTTGAAAGGTTTTATGGGAAGAGCTTACAGATAATTACGTTGACACTTTGGGGTTTGTCGACGATGTGAAATGTGAAATACGAAATGTGAAATATGAAATGTGAAAAGTCGATTTGTGACCCTGTCGCGGGAATAATACCGGCACAAAGATCTATGTTTGATCCTATTGGATCTGTCGACTTAGAATCGGTTCGAATATGTGAAATGTGAACGTCGATCTATGACCCTGTCGCGGGAATAATACCGACCGTAGTATTCGATGTGTCTGTAAGTTTTACCAGAAAAAAAAAAAAAAAAAAAGCTCTTATATATAAGTTAATGATTTGTGCCACTTTAACGTGACTTTTGAAACAAATCGATTTTACTGATTTTAGTTGGAATTTTTATCTGTTTTAGTAACGTGCCTGATCCGGGTAGGGAATGTGTTATACTTACTGAGCTTGTTGTTTGCTCACCCAATTCATTTATTTTTCAGATTAGTAACCCATGACAAGTTCCTGATGGAAGAAAAGATGGAGCAGTTTACTCGGGAATTAGTTTATTTCGTGTAGTTGAATGACATATGGATTTTGTTGTAGCGTATTAGAACTATCTAGAATATTGTAATTTTAGGCTTCCGCTCTACTGGTATTAAAATGGTAGGCTTGATGTATTTGGAATTATATCCTATATAGGAACGGTTTATATGATTTCGAGGAAATTTTGTTTGAAAAGATTTGGGCTTCATACTATAATAAGGGGATTCGTTTTAGTACGGCTATGTAGCGCCCTTTAACTTGAGCCTATTCGGTATTAACGTTTGGGGGTGTCACAGTTTACACCCTAATTTCGAGGAGGTTGGGACAACTCCGTTTTGGATAAAGTGCCACGTGGTCAGCACGTGAGGGTCCAGTCGAGGGAAATTTGGACTTTAAGTACCTAGTTAATGGCATCTAAAGCCCAGCATCTTGAGAAGGTAATTACCCCTGACCAGGGGTTCAGCCACTCAAGGTTCGAGATGGTTGAGGGGTGAAGTGAACTTGAGCTCAAGGGGCTATCAAGAAGGCTACAGGACAGGTAGTTCCCAAGCTCGTGGCAGTTACTTGGAGCACAATTTTAGTCACTTGGGCATTAAGCTTAATCCAATAGAACGTGGGGATTCTGGAAGGGACTTTCGCTAAGAATTCAAACGTCGGCACCAAGGATTTCCCTCCAATACTGAATTCAAGGCACGTTCATTGAAGATTTGCACGCACAGAAGAAAGCTTAGTGGCTAGATGTGGGTGGAGTTTCCAGGAAAGAAGGAGTGGCCATTATTTTTTGTTTTATGTAAATAAGGACTCTGCGTCAATTCAAAGTAGTACCTACACTCATTACAATACTTCTTCGAGTTTTCTTTTACAGCACACTTGTGCTTTTTCCTTAAGAGTAGCATAACTTAGCTAGGCGTAGCATAATGCAGATCTTTGTTATGCTTACCTTCACAGTAATATAGTTCCCAAGCTTCAATTATGACTCTCCAGTTACAATCTGTTCCAACAAATCAACAAGTTGAGATTTGAGGCTTTAGTTTAAGGCTTTGATGGTCAAGGCTTGTCCCTTGATTGTCTTTGTCTTAATACTAATGTCACTTCTTGATAAGTCAAGTGAAGTTAGGTTTGCACCCTTGATTAGGGCTTTGACGGCCAGATTTGTCCCTTGATTGCATTGGTCCTAACCTTCTAACCCGAATACGGTTTGCTCCATCTTAATCTTGCCAAACCTAAATTCATTCGACTTATTATAAGTTAAGGGTGCTAGGCTTCAAACCCTAATTGACTTAGGCTTGTAAGTACAGCTGAGCTCTTGCGTTTGTCTCCACCCTAGCTCTTGACTTTTAAGTATACGAGAAAAGGTGTCTGTGGGCCCTACTCTGTCACTGTAACTACCACTTGAATTAGGTCCATATCCTTTTAATCTTTTGTCATAAAACACGTAAAAAAATCCACAAAAAACATTTAATAAATTCTTCTTAATTGAAGCATAAGTAGAACTCACAGTATAACCAAAATCACATACACAAACATATCACAACCTTTTCTCTGAAAACAGTGACTGGTTGAGATCGAAGACGAGTACTTCGTAAATAGGTTCACTCCCTCGTTGCGATGAGTCTCTTTTGCACATTTATTTTGTTTTCTCATTTATGGCTACCACACACACAAACATGAAAAAAAAATAGTGTAAACACACCTTTTTGGCGACCACAGTGGGAGAATGGAAACGAGACTTCATCGTCTTCAGCCCACCGTGGATTACTAGAGCATAGTTGCTGGCCATTTGCTGATGGTCAGGACCAGGAGGTCAAGAGCCCTCGAGCATGAAGAACCAAAAGGCTTAGCCTTGGTTGGATCCCCACTTGAGCGTCCTCTTGAGAAAATTCCCATATCTTGAAGGGATGAACCAAGTCACAACACTGCAGTGGAAGTGTTGGTGATGATGACATCCCAGAAGATGAACGTATTGGGCTTGATGGCCATTCTTGCAAGAGTTTTATGGCTATGCTTAAACTTTGTTTAGAGATTGTGGACCAAAGAGTCCAACAACAATGATGGAACCCTTCGAGAGATAATGTGCTCAAACAGAGCGCAATCTAGCAACTATGCGTGAAAACTCTACCACCATGAGGGCCACAATGAATGATGTTGGAACCCCTATGAACGAAAGGCTTCATAGAGAAACTGATAGAGTCTGAGTGGAAATGAACTCGACCTTGCCTTCTATGGCTACCCTTATTGCTATGAACATGGCTAGACAAACGGCGGTTGAATTTGAACCTGTCTTGGTTCCACAAGCTGAGACTCATAAGGGCTTGGTCCAAGCTATTAGAGAGGATATTAGGCAGCATAGACCAGTGCCTCTTCCATTAGTACCAGCTAGTTACCCTCACGAGGTGCCCTCGAGTTCGCGATTGCCAGTTGCTTAGGTTGACTACTGTTGGGAAAAGCATAAAAATTTTGTTGAAAAATAAACTCTGATGCCGACTATTGGGTTCACAGTTCTCAACTATGGTCACAACAATAGGCACCTATTAGAGCTCTTAAAGTAGGAGACTCTTCTCTCTACCTAAGCCCCCGGTCGGAGAGTCACGCTTCGTGGCACCTCACGTGTGAGAGTTCCCGGGAAGAGGTTTATCTCTATAAACCCTTTGCCCTAATACTGGTTGTTGGGATGAATTTCAAAAATTCTCCCTATTGATTACGCAGCGGAACGGGTTTAGAATTCATAACTCTAAACCTAGGGTTGATTTAAAATTCTTAATTTTAAATCTACTGACTTAAATTCATAATTTAAATCATCAGATCTAAATTCTTAAGTTAGATCTACAGGCCTTTTACTCTAATACATTCATAACAATGCATAAACTTAAACAGGCATAATAACTAATACTGTAAATAAATAAAAAAGCGAAACTAAAAGAAGAAGGAAAGAAAAAACATACCTGCAATTGCTCCAATAAAAAGAAAAATTAGAAAGAATAATATTCTTCAAAACCGAGACCCCGGGACCTTCTACGCAATATCCTCGAACTGCCCGGAGTGTGGGCTCCGAAAAACATTAAACTGGATCTCCAAAACAATTTCAGAAACCCCAAAGAAATATTTTGACTCAAATGCCAAACCTCGAAATAAGCCCCTCTATTTATAGAAATATTCCGGAGCGAAAAAAGCGAAAAATTCGATGTGGGACGCGCAAAACAAATTGCAGTTTTAAGTCCAAAATGTCGCGTTTTAGTTCAAAACATAGTTAAAACGCGTCGTTTAATTAACAGTCCAACTACCTATTATTTTAAATTAGAGTGACACGTGTCGGGCCATGATTGGCCCATCTCAGCTCACCCGGATCGCCACAGTTGGCATCCCAGAGCGCCACACGTGTCGCGCGCTGGTTGGCTGGATCCGATATACATGGATCGTCACTGTGCAGGTTATAAAAACGCGATTTTTTTTTTTTTTTTTTTTTTGCTTTGTTTCACACATATAAAAATTCATCTTATAAATTTTAATTTTTAAAAAATTATTTTATTTTATAATTTTTAAATTTTATTCATCTCATGAATAATGTTTCGCAAAATTAATTTACCCATCGTATCGATAAATAATTCATCTCATGAATTCTTTAATATTTTTCCAATGGCAATAAAATACAAAGGCTTGCGCAGGGACCCCGGGGACAATTTAAATCTAGCTCCAAACGGGCTAAATTAAATCATCTCATGATATTAATTTAATTACCATTTGGTGAGACTTAATTCCACTAAATAAATCTCACTGTACTCCAGACTTAAATTATTTATTCAATATCTCCCTAATATACTGTATTGATGACAACAACCCCTGCAATAGATGTCCATGACAAAGGATAAATATAACCACTACCATTATCCTTTTCACAACTTCTCCATTAGTTACCGACTCGCCCTTCACTGAATAATTCATTTATACTTGAACACATTCACAGTATAAATTCCAAATGTCAAACACTTGGAATACTTTGGCCAATGTTTCCGAACTATTCAAACATTTGCGAATCAACTAAGGGGACATTTGTATCTCATAAAAGACTATAGATTCCCTATTGAATACCATGATCCTTGTCGCACTTCACGCCGCTACCCAGTGTACGTGGGATTTTAGTCATTCGTTTTAGACCTTACTTATAGTACACCAAAGTAACTAACATTCCATGCACAAGTCCAGAATACCCTCAGGATTTAGAGTCGTCGTTCAAACAGTACAATGCGAATCACTCATCTCCAATAGTAGTATAGAAATAAGTAACCCACATGGTCCAACTCAGTGTGTCATGCACACTAACCTAACACTTTTGGATCTCCATCCGCATGACCAAGACAAGCCATGTAAAGTGTCACATTATAGTCTTAACATACAAGTAGTCCAAACTAGTCTTCAACTACGAGTCTTTCAAACAACAATCCATATCATTTGTTCCAAGTCTATCTGTGGCTTAGTCTCATAAATCTCTTAGAACAAACATGTAAATTGTTGTCTGAGGACTACACCCATCTCATGGATGCCTCTCGAAAGAAAATCACATGCAGTATAAATACTCAAATACACAAATTTACCTAGGAAACAACTGGAACTTCAATTTTATTTATTAATTAAAATAATATATCCAGAATAAATCTAGATTTCAGGACACTGTTCCTAACAATCTCCCACTTGTCCTAAATCCAATTTATGACAAAGTCCATACTCACCCCTTTTAATTTTGAACCAAAAAACTACTGAGCCTAACCCTTAGTGAGCACAATCACTCTATTGTGAAGTCAGCAATACAATACTGCTTGACATTCCTCCACTAATGGCTCCCACTCCAAGGATAAAGACATACTTAGACGTCGGACGTCCATCATATTAAGCTGACTGGAAGTCTTAAATCAGTATAACCAACTGGAACCAGCTCATCATCTTGAAAGATCGACATAGGATCCCTAGTTCTATTCAAGAACTAGAGAAAACACTTCACTGCCACCTAGTCCATTGGACCCAGATTAGACCAACACCTGCATACTATCCCATAACATAGCAGACATCAAGTCTCGTGCATATCATGGCATACCTGAGGCTCCCACTGCCAAAGCATCTGGAATATTCCTCAATTGCTCCTCCTATTGAGGTGTCCTAGAACACTACTCAAAAGAGATAGGGACTCCATGCTATACATTGACAACATCTTGTCAATATAAGCGGCTAAAGAAAGACCCAATATCCTACTCTTACAACCTCGCAGAAGCTTAATCCTAAGAATAGAGCTGGCTTCTCCTATGTCTTTCATATTGAGCTATCATGAAAACCAAGTCTTTATAGCTAACGACACCCCTACATCATTCTCAATGAGTAGTATATCGTTGACATACAATACCAAGAAAGTCACTACTTTCTTTTAATGTCGGTTGGACACGCATGATTTGAGCAACAGAATGCACAAAACTAGAACACTTTATTCCTTCATTGTGGGTAAAAGAATCAGATTCATTGCCACGGTCAACCACTAAAGCCCCCGCTATGAACCTGTCAGGTGTCCTGACAATCCTTCCACTACACCTAAGCTTTCGTGTACCTGGAACATTCTTGTTCCTATTAGTAGACGCATCTAATGCTCCCACTGTAACTTAAGTTGTGTGTAGCTGTTCAGAATTATTGTCATTTTCCTTTAATACTATTTTGTTTTCGATTTTGTAGCTTACTTGCAAAATCCTTCTCTAAGTATTTTGCATTATACTTAAAAAAGACCTTTTAAATCAAAACTGTAGAAAAAACCGTCCTTGTTCCTTTTATTTGTAATACCATTCTGCTACAGTCTAATCGGAGCAGAAGGCTGAGATCTCATCTCATTTTGCAGTTTGAAAATCCAAAAACTCACCCGAAAAATATTCACCACCTCGATCTAATCGTAGTGATTTAACTTGTCTACCTAAATGCTTTTCAACTTCAGCTTTGTACTCTTTGAACTTTTCAAAAGAGTCCGATTAATGTCTGATTAGGTAAACATATCCGTGCCTTGAGTAATCATCACTAAACATGAATAAGTACTCATACCCACCTCTTGCCTGAACACGTATTGGTCCACATACATCTATGTGAACCAGCTCAAGCAAGCCACCAACCCTGTTGCCTTTACTCTTAAAGACAGACTTGGTCATCTTTCTTTCTATGCAGGATTTACAGACTGGTAATGACCTCAAGTCCAAAGCCTCTATCAGTCTATTTTACACCAGTCTTTGGATCATGTTCGAATTAGTGTGACCTAGACGTTGGTGCCATGTGTAAGCAATATCACATTCAGGGTGTTTTCTTTTAGAAGATTGAACAAGTGAACTTATGTTAAATTCATTTGAACAATTACCATGGTTTTGATAAGGAAATATCATGAATAAACAATTTATTCACGTATATGTGTAAATAAATAACTTATTTCTCATATTAAAACTTTCATTATCAAAATTAACTAAATAACAATTATTCATAAAACGGGATACAGAAATCAAATTCCTGTGCAGAGTAGCTACAAATAAACAATCTTTCAAAGCAAAACTCTATCACTAAAGTCTAAGCTAACATCTCCTACACTTAAGGCCACTATTATTGTACTGTCCCTGACCATTAGGTACAACACCTGTCGTGTAGCCTTTAGGCTAGCTTGAGCTCCTGTAACATATTACAAATATAATCAGTTGAACCTCAGTCCACCCACCAGGAAACTGGTGGACTCTCAACTGCGCATGACTCAACTAAGTGAGATATCAATATACCTTCACCAGATGGCTTAGCAGTCTTTATAGGAAGAGTAGCTATGTACTTAGTGTAGTTTCTTTTCCAGTGGCCTAGTTTTTCTTGCAAAAGAAACACTTTTCTTTTATTGACTCCCTTATGGACTTGGTTGCTACAATAACAACCTTGTCCTTTCCTTTCTTTTTAGCAGGTCCCTTGTGAGTAATAACTAAGTCTAACTTATTTTTCAAGGCAGAGTAATTTGGTTCAGTGAGTACATTATGTACTCGCAATCAAATGAAGTTCCCTAGCCGTATCCATATAAAATATTACTGTAAATGCAAACAATCATGTAACTTTCTTATATGAGTCATGTATAATGCAGTGATATATATATTCTTTCAATTTAGCATACACAATAAGTCAGATATCCACCAAACCGTACTATCATGCATACAATGATGACCCAAACACACCACTCCTTACTCCCCAGCAACGGGGTCGCACGAAGCTAGTTCAGGCGAGAACTATTCTCAAATAACCTGTTTTTCTTGTAACTCTTACTAAACATGATTAACTCACCACTTTACCTTAGTCTCTAACATGAAACAACAGAGCTCCTCGGTGAGGCTAATGCATCACGCTAGTCAAGTGTAAACCAATACCTAAACCTCCATACAAATACACGAAATACTCCACGGCAGCGTGGTCGCATCGCTTCTTTGCACTTTGGTTTATCTTAAAGAAGTCTAACCCTGTAATCTGTAAACCGACATCCTCCGCAGGGAGGTCTATCGATCTACTAGACTGCTAGACCGGTAATGGAGACCGTGAGGTTACAACAATTGAAAACTCGCTCCCACTTGATTTTTATAACTAGTGGTTTTTAATTAAGTTGCATTTACAACCTGGATTATCTCATAATCCCCTTTAGAATCTTATTCTAAAATCAACCAAAATTAATTAATTAATTTATTCGAAAACACTATCGTTTTGAAGCATGGATTATCTCATAATCTCGCATTAGAAATCTCATTCTAAAACCAACCAATAAAATTAATTAATTATTTTTAATTAAAATAATAGGAGTATTTAATTTAGATTATCACATAATCTACTTTTCAAAATTTAATTTCAAAATTAAAATAATTTTATTTAAAATCGGTAGCGATTTGTGTTTAGACTATCCCATAGTCTATTTGAGAATCTTATTCTAAAGTTAAACAAGCTTAGACTATCCAATAGTCTAGTTTAGAATCTTATTCTAAAATTTAATTAACAAAACTTAACTTTTATTTTAAAATAAAGTTTAACTTAGACTATCTTATAGTCTATTTCAGAATCTTATTCTAAAATAATTTCAAATGACTTTTATTTAAAATACACTGAGTTACAACTTAAATTACCACATAATTTAATTTAGAATTTTATTCTAAAAAAGAAATTAGTTAATAAAATAATTAACTTAATTATTATGTAAATCAGTCTTGACGTCTTGACGCCCCAAAATAAATGAAAAAAAATAGTATTTTTTTATTGTTGCTAACGTCAGCGTCAGCTTAACGCTGACAAAACGCGTCAGAAATTTTTTTTTTTTTTTGTAATTTTAAAATTAAAATATTTAATTTTAAAATAAATTGAATTTAATCACATTAAATCAATTTTATCCAATTTCGTATAAAATAATTAAATCTAATCCCATTAGATTAACTTTATCCAATATATATAAAAAATTAAATCTAATCTTATTAGAACAATTTTATCTAATATATATAAAAAATATTTAAATCTAATCTTATTAGATCAATTCTATCTGATTTCATAAATCATGACTGAGAACGTATAATCTTATTATATGAACAACACTATCGCAAATTTATAGGTTATTCCGAATTAACAATTAATTCATTAAAGATTTAAACAATTTAAATAGTTACTAAAAACAACCTAGTTAACTATTAAATCTTTTAACCGATTTAAACAATTTAAATCGATACTTTAAATAATGTAGTTAACTATTAATTCTTTTAACAAATTTAAACAATTTAAATCTTATTTTAAAACAATCTAGTTAACAATTAGTTACTTTAATGATTCAAACAAATTAAATCACAAATACAAATAATAATATGAATTAACTATTAATTCTTTATTGATTTAAACAATTTAAATCAAATCGTCAAATTAAACTTACTTTCCTTCTTAATAAAATCTCTATTTTATTAAATCGCAAATCTATTTATTTTGATTTTATTATACCTAGTCATGTATATTATGAATATAATCAGAGGCTGGCTCTCATACCAATTGTTGGGAAAAGCATAAAAATTTTGTTGAAAAATAAACTCTGATGCCGACTATTGGGTTCATAGTTCTCAACTATGGTCACAACAATAGGCACCTATTAGAGTACTTAAAGTAGGAGACTCTTCTATCTACCTAAGCCCCCGGTCGGAGAGTCACGCTTCGTGACACCTCACGTGCGAGATTTCCCAGGAATAGATTTATCTCTATAAACCCTTTGCCCTAATACTGGTTGTTGGGATGAATTTCAAAAATTCTCTCCAAAGATTACGCAGCGGAATGGGTTTAGAATTCATAACTCTAAACCTCGGGTTGATTTAAAATTCTTAATTTTAAATCCACTGACTTAAATTCATAATTTAAATCATCAGATCTAAATTCTTAATTTAGATCTACAGGCCTTTTACTCTAATACATTAATAACAATACATAAACTTAAACAGGTATAATAACTAATACTGTAAATAAATAGAAAAGCGAAACTAAAAGAAGAAGGAAAGAAAAAACATACCTGAAATTGCTCCAATAAAAAGAAAAACCAGAAAGAATAATATTCTTCAAAACCGAGAACCCGAGACCTTCTACGCAATATCCTCGAACTGCCCGGAGTGTGGGCTCCGAAAAATATTAAACTAGATCTCCGAAACAATTTCAGAAACCCCAAAGAAATATTTTGACTCGAATGCCAAACCTCGGAATAAGCCCCTCTATTTATAGAAATATTCCGGAGCGAAAAAAGCAAAAAATACGATGTGGGACGCGCAAAACAAATTGCAGTTTTAAGTCCAAAACACCGCGTTTTAGTACAAAACATAGTTAAAACGCGTCGTTTAATTAACAGTCCAACTGCCCATTATTTTAAATTAGAGTGACACGTGTCGGGCCATGATTGGCCCATCGCAGCTGACGCGGATCGCCACAGCTGTTGTCCCAGAGGCACTGGTAGGCTTGATCCGATATACACGAATCGTCATTGTTCAGGCCATAAAAACGCGATTTTATTATTTATTTTTTTTTTTGCTTTGTTTCATACATGTAAAAATTTATCTTATGAATTTTAATTTTTAAAAAATTATTTTATTTTATAATTTTTAAATTTTATTCATCTCATGAATAATGTTTGGCAAAATTAATTTACCCATCGTATGGATAAATAATTCATATCATGAATTCTTTAATATTTTTCCAATGGCAATAAAATACAAAGGCTTGCGCAGGGACCCCGGGGACAATTCAAATCTAGCTCCAAACGGGTTAAATTAAATCATCTCATCATATTAATTTATTTACCATTTAGTGAGACTTAATTCCACTAAATAAATCTCACTGCACTCTAGACTTAAATTATTTATTCGATATCTCTCTAATATACTGTATTGATGAAAACAACCCCTCCACTAGATGTCCATGACAACGGATAAAAATAACCACTACCATTATCCTTCTCACAGCTTCTCTATTAGTTACCGACTCGCCCTTCACTGAATAATTCATTTATACTTGAACATATTCACAGTATAAATTCCAAATGTCAAACACTTGGAATACTTTAGCCAAAGTTTCCGAACTATTCAAATATTTGCGAATCAACTAAGGGGACATCTGTATCTCATAAAAGACTGTAGATTCCCTATTGAATACCCTGATCCTTGTAGCACTTCACGCCGCCACCCAGTGTACGTGGAATTTCAGTCATTCGTTTTAGACCTTACTTATAGTAAACCAAAGTAACTAACATTCCATGCACAAGTCCAGAATACCCTCAGGATTTAGAGTCGTCGTTCAAATAGTACAATGCGAATCACTCATCTCCAATAGTAGTCTAGAAATAAGTAACCCACATGGTCCAACTCAGTGTGTCATACACACTAACCTAACACTTTTGGATCTCCATCCACATGACCAAGACAAGACATCTAAAGTGTCACGTTATAGTCTTAACATACAAGTGGTCCAGACTTGTCTTCGACTACGAGTCTTTCAAACAACAATCCATATGATTTGTTCCAAGTCTATATGTGGCTTAGTCTCATAAACCACTTAGAACAAACATGTAAATTGTCGTCTGAGGACTACACCCATCTCATGGATGCCTCTTGCAAGAAAATCGCATGCAGTATAAATGCTCAAATACACAAATTTAACTAGGAAACGACTGAAACTTCAATTTTATTTATTAATTAAAATAATATATCCAGAATAAATCTGGATTTCAGGACACTGTTCCTAACAATATGGTCCCAGAAAGAACAGAGAACCTAGCTACGGCTAACCCCGGTGTTATGCACTTGGAATCTAACCGTAGAAGTGACAACGAGCCCCTTGGGGCTATTGGGCCTATGAATCTGAGTTCTCTTTGACCACGAGGGACCTCAACGCCAATGCGCCAGTGTTACCCATCCTTGAGACAGGGGCCATAACCATTCATATTCTCCTTAAGTAGCTGAGGTTGCCCCAAGGCCCACTCAAGGCCTTGAAGTAAGAGTGCAAGGTCACATCCCCACTTTTGGGAACCAAATTCCTCATCATAGACCACTTCATGCTCGTAGCAGTGGGAGGAAAATTAATGATCCACTCCCTCAAAATCCTGACTTGAGGATTGATCAGGCAATGATGAACTAATAGTCTGCTAACACTGGGGTGCTTCCAAGCCTGCAATGTAATCCAGGTCCTGCTGGGACATACTTCATGGCCAATCAAATGTATGGCTAGTATGATCAAGGGGTTCCCAGGGTTTTTGAGGGCAACAACCGTTCCCACCCCCAATTGTGATGAGTGCTCAGGGGTATCCTACAAATCCCCCTCGAGGTCCTCACCCACTTGAGGGGCAATGGCAGGCGCATAATTATGTGCTTACCCTACCTCTCTAAGACCAATTAGCCTCCCTCATTAAGAAAATGTGTGGGACGGGTCTCATAAGAATCAACAGACCCCTTGTATAGTAAGCCTTACCCTAAATACATAGACAGGGATTACCCTTTTCCTCGAGGATAGAAGATCTCTGAGTTTACTATCTTTTAAGGAGAACGAAATGTTTCTGCCCTTGAGCATTTGGCAAGATTTATTTGCCAATATAGAGAAGCGACAGATAATCAATATTTCAAATTAAGGCTCTTCCCTAGCTCATTAACTAGGACTGCTTTTCAGTGGTATATCAGCCTGCCCCCTAATTATATTTACTATTAGGATGACATGGCAAGGCAATTCTAGGCTCAATTCCCGGGAATGGAATTAGGAACTTCAATGTTAGACTTGGCTTATGAGACAGAAGCCAGGCGAGCTAGTAGAAGACTATATTAACCGGTTCAAGAGAGCCAAATTAAAATGCACTGTAGCCCTTCCTGAACTTAAGTACACCAAGCTGACCTTGAATGGCTTTGATATTGAATTCAGGATGTAGTTTGAAGGCTCTAACTTTACGATGTTTCTTTAGCTGGCATAATGTGCAGCTAGATGCGAGGCTGTCTTAGAAGAAGAAAGCCTTAAGAAAAATAGCATGTATGGAACTGACGTACATGACTTAATAGAAGAGGAAGACGATTCTCCATATGAGATTGACATTATTGAATACGTTAAAGGGCCTCCTTTGGTTAGTAATCCTTTGGTCAAGAAGGATATTAAAGCCAGGAAGTCTTATCGGTCCCAAGACTTGAGAAAATACTCATTTGACCTCTCCAGAGCTGATGTAATATTCGATTGGCTTGAGGTAAATAATAAACTCAAGATGAGGGGTAAACACAGAAAACATGACCCTAGTTCTAACAAGGGGAAGATTTACTGTAAGTGGCACGATTCGTTGACCCATTCAACGAGGAACTACAAGATCCTTAAAAATGTGGTTCAGGATGCCACAGAGGCAAGGGAATTGATATTCCTTGGAGAAGGACAAATAGGCATGGATAAAGACCTTGTCCCTAGTCCTCTTCAGGTCAAAATTGTTGAGACCTTCGACAAAGACAAGCCCTGATGTGTCCAAACTAACCCTTTTTCCTTGTACAGGAGGAAAATGGTTCTCAGTGACAATTAAAAGGCATGAATGGCAAACCACCTTTTTGAGCGGTTAATCAGCAAAGGAATATGTCATGATCCTGGTATATCGGATATATTAGGTTAAATGCTAATAATTCATTGATTGTAATGAAGTAGTATGAGTCATTAGTATGAGTCAAATTATTACTTTCTTTGGTTGTTTAGTCGTTAGCTTCCTTTAACCGTAGCCTTAAGAGTCCAGTTGGAGGGTATGCCGGTTATTAGCTAGTTGGTGGTGATTCTTGTATTGTCTAGGTGCATTGCACAGTTAGATATTTTCTTATTGTTCTTACTTGAGCTCGAGTGTATAAATAGGTGAGGTTCATCATTGTAAAGGTCATTGAATGATATTAATTCTATTTCTCTCTCTCAACACTAGTTCTTCCTACTTCTTTGCTCTATTCTCTCTATTTCTCATCTTGATTTCACTTCTTTCTCATCTCATATTCTTTTTCCCTAGGTAATGATTGAAGATTGATCTTGAATCATTACAATTGGTATCAGAGCTTGTGGTTTTGCTTCCTATTGAATTGAACTGCATTCAATTCAATTGCACAAGTATTATATCAGGTTTAAGTTGAGTTCAGGATCATTAATCGGATTGAATTTGATCAAGACTATAGTATTTGAATTCTAATTAAAGAGCTTGCTCTTATTAGCTGGATTAAGTAACTAAATTCGTAAAGCTTATGGATTTGCACTTGATTTAGTTGAATCTTCTCTAAGTTAAGTTGAATTTGCATTGAATCAAGCATGATCTATGATATGAGTCTAGCAATTAGAGCTGGTGATGTTACTATTGTTTCATTGTAGCAGGAGCAAACTGCTCGAGTTCAATAGCAAATGCAGCAGCTCACTCGAGATTTCAAGCTTACCTTACAACAATCATAGCAGCAATACTTGTAATGGTAGCTGTAAATTCCACAACAAATCAATAAGAATGTAGGATATCATCCGATTGTAGTACAAGAAAAATATATTAGACATGGAGGAAATAATCAAAATTCTATCGCAAAATCAGTTGAGGTTGGAATGATTTCAGGCTTGAATGTGGCAGCAGCTAGCCAAATTAATGAAGAGCCATTACATCAAGTTGTTCGTCATGGATTGATAGGGAATTTTAGTGCCAAGGTTGCTGCATTTGAGAGTAGTCAAGAGCAATGGATGTGGAATCGAGTTAAGATTGATCAAGTAGCTGTTGGATGGCCAATGACAAGATTAACTTTAATTGAGATGAATTTGGAGCATCACGATCAGGATTTGGAGCACTGCAACTTGAAATAGGTGCATTCCAATGTAAAATTGAAGCATCAAAGCCTAAGGAGCAAGGATGTGGAATCAATGTTTAGTGCGGCAAACTTATCATAGGTGCAAATTGAGGTACTGAGAACCAAGAAATTTCGATTGAAGTTCATAATGTAGCAATGCAAGGAGATCAATTTGGTCCTTCATTTAAATCGCAACAAATGTTATTCAAGCAAGAAATAAAGAGAGATGGAAAGGCCAACCTTGGTTTATAAAGGAAGTGCACCAGATTTCTTACTACTTGAAGAAAATGAAGAGATTCCTGAAAGGTTATACAAGAGCAAGAAGTTGGGATTGAAGCAATCCAAGATGGCGATGATGTCGATTGATAGGCTTAGGGCATCCTCTTGGATCCACAGAATTATCAAGGGGGCAAGCAAAGGATACAACTCTAGCAAACATGGGATAAGATCAGCAT
Organism: Simmondsia chinensis; assembly: GCA_018398585.1. Lineage (NCBI taxonomy): Eukaryota > Viridiplantae > Streptophyta > Magnoliopsida > Caryophyllales > Simmondsiaceae > Simmondsia > Simmondsia chinensis. The sequence continues at coordinate 22,547,044 of JAGTTD010000002.1, forward strand.
TGAATCAGGAAATTTTCACTACAAAACTATCTAATTCAGCTAAGGAACAGGCTACGGCTACTTCTGGTCTCAATGCTAGTGCTAGTGCTAATGCTGGAGCTGGAGCCAATGCTGGAGCTAATGTCAAAGTAAATCAATTTGAGCAATTGAGGCTTCAGATGCAAATGATGCTTGCAACAATACAGCAATCTCTATTTGAGAAATTGGATCGGCATTTTCAATAGCTACACCAGCGGATCAATGGCTTGCAAGAACAGTTCAATAGACAACATTTACCTGCAGGAAATGGAGCAACAAGACTTCCTGTTAAATTCATTCAAGTGTTGGATGTAAGGTTGCTTGTGGCTGCAAAGTTGCTAAGCAGTAATGTGTTTAGACCAAAGTCTACAACATGTCCAAGTGCGAGAGGTCAATTAAGCTCATTGAAGAGGGCTAGAATGAGAAGAATGCGTGCATTGGTGGCTGATCAAGGTGTTCTTCCAGCAGTGAAAGCAAATGTGAGACCTCCTGAATTCTTTTGGCTTTTACTCCAACATCAAGAAGACGAATTGGGTGGAGCAGCCAATTCTCCTTGGAAGCAACAAGTTAATCTTGGAATTAATTGTGAAGGGAATTCAACTATTGATCAATTTGGTAGTAAGCACCAAAATGTTTTTGTTGGGGAGCTAAACATAGACTTTGAGAAGGATCTAAAACTCAAGTGTTATAAGCAAAGTGAAGAGGGTTGGACCTCCTTGAGAGTTTAAAACGTGAATGAATCACTCTTGTTCAGCTATGGCACCTGCAAACTTGTCTTGGTTGGGTAAAAGTCACAAATGTCAAGCCAAAGGTCTAATTGCTCAAGAGTATATGCTGGTTCTTGTTAGGAACAGTGTCCTGATATCCAAATTTATTCTGGATATATTATTTTAATTAATAAATAAGATTGAAGTCTAAGTCGTTTCCTAGTGAAATTTGTGTATTTGAGCATTTATACTGCATGTGATTTTCTTTTGGGAAATATCCATAAGATGGGTGTAGTCCTCATACTACATTTGACATGTTTGTTCTAAGTGGTTTATGAGACTAAGCCACATATAGACTTGGAACAAATGGCATGGATTGTTGTTTTAAACACTCGTAGTCGAAGACAAGTTTGGACTACTTATATGTTAAGACTATAACGTGACACTTTAGATGACTTGTCTTGATCATGTGAATGGAGATCCAAAAGTGTTAGGTTAGTGTGCTTGACAACTGAGTTGGACCATGTGTGTTACTTATTTCTAGACTACTATCGGAGATAAGTGATTCACGTTGTGCTGTTTGAATGACGACTCTAAATCCTGAGGGTATTCTGGGCTTGTGCATGGAGCGTTGGTTACTTTGGTGCACTATAAGTAAGGTATAAATGAATGACTGAAATCCCATGTGCATTAGGCAGCGGCGTGAAGTGTGACAAGGATCAGGTATTCAATAGGGAATCTACAGTCTCTTATGAGATATAGATGTCCCCTTAGTTAATTCGCAAATATTTGAATAGTTTGGAAACTTTGGCCATAGTATTCCAAGTGTTTGAAATTTGGAATTTATACTGTGAATATGATCAAGTATAAATAAATTATTTAGTGAAGGGCGAGTCGGTAACTAATGGAGAAGCTGTGAGAAGGATAATGGTAGTGGTTATATTTATCCTTTGCCATGCATATCTAGTGGAGGGGTTGTTGTCATCAATACAGTCTATTAGGGAGATATCGAATAAATAATTTAAGTCTGGAATGCAATGAGATTTATTTAGTGCAATTAAGTCTCATTAAATGGTAATTAAATTAATATCATGAGATGATTTAATTTAATCCATTGGGAGCTAGATTTAAATTGTCCCTGAGGTCCCTGCACAAGCCTATGTATTTTATTGCCATTGGAAAAATATTAAAGAATTTATGAGATGAATTATTTATCTATAAGATGGGCAAAATGAATTTTGCCAAACATTATTCATCAGATGACTAAAAGTTAAAAATTATAAAATTAAATAATTTTGGAAAATTAAGCTTCATAGGATGAATTTTTACATGTGGGAAACAAAGCTAAACAAAAAAAAAAGGAAAAATCGCAAAAACAGCCGCGATCCGCCTATATCGGATCCAATGAACCAGCGCACGCCCACCAGGGCTATCCACGTCCCCACGCGGGGACCAATCACTCGTTGACACGTGTCACCTGTTTTGAAATAACAAGCGTTGTTCTAATAGGATAAAACACTGCGTTTTACCTGTTTTAAAAACAAAAACGGTGCGTTTTGACTTAAACTGCGAATCCTTTTTTGATTATAATCAGATTTTTTCGCTCCGGCATATTTCTATAAATAGAAGGGCTTATTCCTAGGTTTGGCATTCAAGTTAAAATATTTCTTTAAGGTTTCTGAAATTGTTTTGGAGACCCAGTCTAATATTTTTCGGACCCCACCCTCCGGTCAGTTCGAGGTCATATCGTAGAAGGTCTCGAGGTCTCGACTTTGAAGAATATTATTGTGTTTCTGGTTTTTCTTTTATTGGAGCAATTCCAGGTATGTTTTTCTTTCCTTCTTCTATTAGTTTCGCTTTTCTATTTATTTATATTATTCGTTATTATGCGTGTACACGTTTATGTATTGTTATAAATGTATTAGAGTAAAAGGCCTGTATATCTAAATTAAGAATTTAGATATGATGATTTAAATTATGAATTTAAGTCAGTAGATTTAAAATTAGGAATTTTAAATCAACTCTAGGTTTAGAGTTATGAATTCTAAACATGTTCCGCAGCGTAATCTTTAGGGAGAATTGTTGAAATTCATCCCAACAACCGGTATTAGGGCAAAACTTTTATAGAGATAAACCTATTCCCGGGAACTCTCACACGTGAGATGTCACGAAGCGTGACTCTCCGACCGGGGGCTTAGGTAGAGAGAAGAGTCTCCTACTTTAAGTGCTCTAATAGGTGCCTATTGTTGTGACCATAGATGAGAACTGTGAACCCAATAGTGGGCATCAGAGTTTATTTTTCAACAAAAATTTATTGTTTTTCCCAACAATTGGTGTCAGAGCTAGCCTCTGATTGCATTCATAATATACATGACTGGGTATAATAAGATCGAAATAAATAGATTTGTGATTTAATAAAATTAGAGATTTTATTAAGAAGAAAAATTAATTTAATTTGACGTATCGATTTAAATTGTTTAAATTGATAATGAATTAATGGTTAATTCAAATTATTGTTTGTATTTGTGATTTAAATTATTTGAATCATTAAAGTAATTAATTGTTAATTAGATTGTTTTAAAATATCGATTTAAATCGTTTAAATCGGTTAAAAGAGTTAATAGTTAACTAGATTATTTATAGTGACGGTTTTAATTGTATAAATCGTTAACGAATTAATCGTTAATTCAGAGCAACCTATAAATTTGCGATTATGTTGTTCGTATAATGAGATTGTACGTTCTCAGTCATGATTTACGAAATCAGGCAAAATTGATCTAATAAGATTAGATTCAAATATTTTTATAAATTTGGATTAAGTTGATCTAATGAGATTAGATGAGAAAATCAAATAAAATTAATCTAATGAGATTAAATATAATTATTTACTTTAAATTAAATTATTTTAATTTAAAATTTATAAATAAAAAAAATTCTAACGCGCTGACGTCTGTAGCTGACGTCAGCGTGTGCATTAAGTCTTTTATTTAAAAAAAAAGTTTTTATTTTATTTTATTTTGACGTGTAGACGTCAATACTGATTTACATAATAATTAAGGTAATTATTTTATTAACTAATTTTCTTTTTAGAATATGATTCTAAATTATATTATGTGATAATCTAAGTTGTGAATCAGAGTATTTTAAATGAAAGTTATTTGAAATTATTTTAGAATAAGATTCTATAATAGACTATAAGATAGTCTAAGTTAACTTTATTTTTAAAATAAAAGTTAAATTTTGTTAATTAAATTTTAGAATAAGATTCTAAACTAGACTATTGGATAGTCTAAGCTTGTTTGATTTTAGAATAAGATTCTGAAAAATAGACTATGGGATAGACTAAGCACAAAATTGCTATTAATAAAATTATTTTAATTTAATTTTGGAATTAGATTTTGGAAAGTAGATTACGTGATACAACAACAACAACAAATCCAGTGCCTCCAAGGGCTCCCGCAAAAGCAGGGTCTAGGGAGGGTAGGTGTACGCAACCTTCCCCCTTCAGGGGGCTACCCTGAAGAGAGGCTGTTTCCAAGGACCCCCAGCCTAAAAAGTTAATCTACACCAATCAGCCAAAGACCTGACGTATGAGAAGATTATGTGATAATCTAAATTAAATATTGGTATTGTTTAATTAAAATTAATTAATTAATTTTATTGATTGGATTATAGAATGAGATTCCAATGTAAGATTATGAGATAATCTATACAGTAAAATGACAGTATTTTAAATAAATAAATTAATTAATTTTGGTTAATCTTAGAATGAGATAATCCAGGTTGTAAATGCAAGTTAATTAAAAACCACTGGTTATAAAAATCAAGTGGGAGCAAGTTTTCAATTGTTGTAACCTCACGGCCTCCATTACCAGTCTAGCAGTATAGTAGATCGATAGACCTCCCTGCGGAGGATGTCGGTTTGCATTTTACAGGGTTAGACTTCTTTAGGATAAAACAAAGTGCAAAGAAGCGATGCGACCACGCTGCCGTAGAGTATTTCGTGTATTTGTATGGAGGTTTAGGTAATGGTTTACACTTGACTAGCGTGATGCATTATCCTCCCCGAGGAGCTCTGTTGTGTCATGTTAGAGACTAAGGTAAAGTGGTGAGTTAATCATGTTTAGTAAGAGTTACAAGAAAAACAGGTTAATTGAGAATAATTTTCACCAGAACTAGCTTCATGCGACCCCGCTGTCGAGGAGTAAGTGTGTTTGGGTCATCATTGTACGTGTGATAGTACAGTTTTGTGGATATCTGACTTATTGTGTATGCTAAATTGAAAGAATATATATCACTGCATTATACATGACTCATAAAAGGTAGTTACACGATTGTTTGCATTTACAGTGTTTTTGAAAAGGCTGCGACTGGTGCACTTCACTCAATTCTGAAAGATAATGCTTTAACTGGATCGAATTACTTCACCTGGAAAATAAACCTGGACATCGTATTAATACATGAGGGTCATAAGTTTGTTCTCACTGAAGCTTGACCTACGGTGCCCGCTAATAATTCTGCAGTTGCTGTTAAAGAGCATTATGAACGCTGGAATAAGGCTAATGAGTTAGCCAAATGCTACATTTTGGCTTCTGTGACCAATGTACTCAAGCATTAGATTCTTGAGATGGAAACAGCACCTGACATGATCAAACATTTAAAGGAAATGTTTGGTGGTCAAGATAGGGCAGCTAGGCAAGAGCTGATGAGGAAGCTCTTGAACATGAGGATGTCAGAAGGGTCCCCAGTTCAGGAGCACGTCATGAAAATGATGGTGTGCTTGTCCAAATTGGAGATTCTGGGTGCTAAGATTGATAGTCAGTCTCAACAGGACATCATCCTCAGCACTCTGTCCAGCTCTTTTACTCAGTTCAGGCTGAACTACACAATGAATAATAAGGATTATTCATTACCTGAGCTGATAAAAGAGCTACAGGTAGCAAAGGGTGTTGTGCGAGCCAAGGTGAGTGTCCACTTGACTCAGGTATCGAGGACTAATGGGAGCAAGCAGAATAAGGGACCGACTGGATAGAAAGGTAAAGGTAAGGTTGCTAGTGTAGCAACTAATCTTAACAAAAAGCCAACAAAAGGAAAGTGTTACTTTTGCGGAAAGATGGGCCACTGGAAAAGAAACTGCATAAAGTACTTGGCTACTCTTCCTGCAAAGACTGCTAAACCATCTGGTAAAGGTATGTTGATATCTCACTGATTTGAGTCTTGTGCAGTTGTGAGTTCACTAGACTCCTGGTGTGTGGACTTAGGTTCAACTAACCAAGTTTGTAATATGTTAAAGGAGCTTAAGCCAACCAGGAGGCTACATGATGGGAGCTGTACTTGACATCTGAAGGCGGTACAAGAGTGGCAGTCTTAGTAGTAAGAAGCGTTAGCTTAGTCTTTAGTGTTAGAGTTTTTGTTTTAAAAGGTTTTGTTTATTTACATGTGCATGGGCCAGGAATTTGATTTATGTGGTTTGAAGAATAATTGTTATTCATTTTTTTTTTAATATGGTTGTGAACCTTTATTACAAGAAATAAAATTTTTATTTACTAAGGAACGTGTGTTTATGATTTATTCATGTTGTTTTTCCTTACATATGTGAACAATGCGAAATACTTAGAGAAGGATTTTGCAAGTAAGCTATAAAAACAAAAACAAAATAGTATTAAAGGAAAATGACAATAATTATGAACAGCTAGACACAACTTAAGACACAGTGGATGCATTAGATGCACTTATTGATAGAAATGAGAATGTTCCAGGTACATGAGAGCTTAGGTGTGGTGGAAGGAATGTCAGGACACCTGACAGGTTCATAGCGGGAGCCTTAGTGGTTGATCGTGGCATTGAATCTGATCCTTTTAGCCACCATGAAGCAGTTAAATCTTATAGTTTTTGAGCAATTGGTTAAACGTACCATGCGTGTTCAAATGACATTAAGAGAAAGTAGTGACTTTCTTGGTATTGTATGTCAATGATATACTACTCATTGAGAATGATGTAGGGGGGTCATTAGCTGTAAAGACCTGGTTGTCATGATAGCTCAATATGAAAGACATAGGAGAAGCCAGCTCTACTCTTAGGATTAAGCTTCTGCGAGGTCGTAAGAGTAAGATGTTGATTCTTTCCCTAGCCACTTATATTGACAAGATGTTGTCAAGGTATAGCATGGAGTCCTCTTTTTTTTTTTTTTTTTTTTTGAGTAGTGTTATAGGACACCTCAAGAGGAGAAGCAATTGAGAAATATTCCATATGCTTTGGCAGTGGAAGCCTCAGGTATGCCATGTTGTGCACGAGACTTGATGTCTGCCATGCCATGGGATAGTATGCAGGTGTTACTCTAATCTGGGTCCAATGCACTAGGTGGCAGTGAAGTGTTTTCTCTAGTTCTTCAGAAGAACTAGAGATCCTATGCTGATCTTTCAAGGTGACGAGTTGGTTCCAGTTGGTTATACTGATTTAAGACTTCCAACCAAATTAATATGATAGACATTCGACGTCTAAAAATGTCTTTACCCTTAGAGTGGGAGCTATTAGTGAGGGGAATGTCAAGCAGTATTGTATTGCTGACTTCACAATAGAGTAATTGTGCTCACTAAGGGTTGGGCACAGTATATTTTTGGTTCAAACTTAAAAGGGGTGAGTATGGATTTTGTCATAAATTGGATTTAGGACAAGTAAGAGATTGTTAGGAACAGTGTCCTGAAATCCAGATTTATTCTGAATATATTATTTTAATTAATAAATAAGATTGAAGTCCCAGTCGTTTCCTAGTCAAATTTGTGTATTTGAGCATTTATACTGCATGTGATTTTCTTTTGGGAAACATCCATGAGATGGGTGTAGTCCTCAGACTACAATTTACATGTTTGTTCTAAGTGGTTTATGAGACTAAGACACATATTGACTTGGAACAAATGGTATGGATTGTTGTTTGAAACACTCGTAGTCAAAGACAAGTTTGGACCACTTGTATGTTAAGACTATAACGTGACACTTTAGATGACTTGTCTTGGTCATGTGGATGGAGATCCAAAAGTGTTAGGTTAGTGTGTTTGACACACTGAGTTGGACCATGTGAGTTACTTATTTCTAGACTACTATCGGAGATGAGTGATTCACGTTGTACTGTTTGAACAACGACTCTAAATCCTAAGGGTATTCTGGGCTTGTGCATGTAGCGTTAGTTACTTTGGTGTACTATAAGTAAGGTCTAAACGAATGACTGAAATCCCACGTGCACTGGATAGCGGCGTGAAGTGTGACAAGGATTAGGTATTCAATAGGGAATCTACAGCCTCTTATGAGATACAGATGTCCCCTTAGTTGAATTGTAAATATTTGAATAGTTCGGAAACTTTGGCCATAGTATTCCAAGTGTTTGACATTTGGAATTTATACTGTAAATATGTTCAAGTATAAATGAATTATTTAGTGAAAGGCGAGTCGGTAACTAATGGAGAAGCTGTAAGAAGGATAATGGTAGTGGTTATATTTATCCTTTGCCATGGACATCTAGTGGAGGGGTTGTTGTCATCAATACAGTCTATTAGGGAGATATTGAATAAATAATTTAAGCCTGGAGTGCAGTGAGATTTATTTAGTGGAATTAAGTTTCATTAAATTGTTATTAAATTAATATCATGAGATAATTTAATTTAATCCATTTGGAGCTAGATTTAAATTGTCCCTGAGATCCCTGTGCAAGCCTCTGTATTTTATTGCCATTGAAAAAATATTAAAGAATTCATGAGATGAATTATTTACCCATAAGATGGGTAAAATTAATTTTGTCAAACATTATTCATGAGATGAATAAAAGTTAAAAATTATAAAATAAAATAATTTTGGAAAATTAAAATTTATAGGATGAATTTTTAGATGTGGAAAATAAAGCTAAACAAAAAAAAAAGGAAAAATCACAAAAACAGCAGCGATCCGAGTATATCGGATCCAACGAATCAGCGGGCGACACGTGAAGCGCGCTGGGACGCCCACCAGGGCTATCCGCATCCCCACGCTGAGACCAATCACACGATGACACGTGTCACGCGTTTTGAAATAACAGGCGTTGTTCTAACCGAGTAAGACGCTGCGTTTTACCTATTTTAAAAACAAAAACGGTGCGTTTTGACTTAAACTGCGAATCCTTTTTCGATTATAATTAGATTTTTTGGCTTCGGTATATTTCTATAAATAGAAGGGCTTATTCCGAGGTTTGGTATTCAAGTTGAAATATTTCTTGAGGGTTTCTGAAATTGTTTCGGAGACCCAGTCCAATATTTTTCGGAGCCCACCCTCCAAGCAGTTCGAGGTCATTGCGTAGAAGGTCTCGGGGTCTCAATTTTGAAGAATATTATTGTGTTTTTGGTTTTTCTTTTATTGGAGCAATTCCAGGTATGTTTTTCTTTCCTTCTTCTTTTAGTTTCGCTTTTCTATTTATTTATAGTATTCGTTATTATGCATGTATAAGTTTATGTATTATTATGAATGTATTACAGTAAAAGGCCTGTCGATCTAAATTAAGAATTTAGATCTGATGATTTAAATTATGAATTTAAGTCAGTAGATTTAAAATTAGGAATTTTAAATCAACCCTAGGTTTAGAGTTATGAATTGTAAACCTGTTCCGCTGCGTAATCTTTAGAGAGAATTTTTGAAATTCATCCTAACAACCGGTATTAGAGCAAAAGGTTTATAGAGATAAACCTATTCCCGGGAACTCTCGCACATGAGGTGTCACAAAGCGTGACTCTCCGACTGGGGGCTTAGGTAAAGAGAAGAGTCTCCTACTTTAAGTGCTCTAATAGGTGCCTATTGTTGTGACCATAGTTGAGAACTATGAACCCAATAGTCGGCATCCGAGTTTATTTTTCAACAAAAATTTATTGTTTTTCCCAACAGTTTTGTGTACAAGAAAGCGATTTGAAGGTGATGTTGGCGTACTGTTTGCATCTAAAGCTAGGAAACAATGCCAAGGATTACTGCAGAAGATGGCATTGGTGGCTTGGGATGAGTATGGTAAGGAAAGAAAGGAAGTGGCTGTTGGGAAGTGGGCTCGCAACTTGAATCAAGGAGTTTTGACATATTATTCTGCTGGTACTACCAGTCAAAAGGCTAGGATAGAAGTTATTTGCGAAGCCTATGAAGTTGATCAACTTGTAATTGATTGGTCTTGAATATGGGGAAGGAAAGTGGTATGTTGTTCTAACATTGCTGCAGCAAGTTGCACAGATATGAAGTGGAAGATGGAGAATGCTATCGGAGCATGTTATTTGCTTTAAGGTTCAAGTGGCTCGCAGTGTAGATAGTGTAGCAGCAATAAGTGTTCTTCAAGCAAAGTCCTTCAAGCATTCAAGCAGCGTTCTTTAAGCTACAAGTTCAGCTCTAATAAGAGTTCTTAAAGCTACAACTTCTCTACTAAGATTCTTGAGGCAAGAATCTTTTATGGGGGGCGTATTGTCATAATCCTGGTATATTGGGTATATTGGGTTACATGCTAATAATTCATTGATTGTAATAAAGTAGTATAAGTTATTAGTATGAGTCAAATTAGTACTTTCTTTAGTTGTTTAGCCGTTAGCTTCCTTTAACCGTAGCCTTAAGAGTCTAGTTGGAGGGTATGTCGGTTATAGTTAGTTGGTGGTGATTCTTGTATTGTCTAGGTGCGTTGCATAGTTAGATATTTTCATGTTGTTCTTATTTGAGCTTGACTGTATAAATAGGTGAGGTTCGTCATTGCGAAGGTCAATGAATGATATTGATTCTATTTCTCTCTCTCAATTCTAATTCTCTCTACTTCTCTACTCTATTCTCTCTATTTCTCATCTTAATTTCACTTCTTTCTCATCTTATATTCTTTTTCCCTAGGTTATGATTCAAGATTGATCTTGAATCATAACAGAATAATGGGATTCCTAATACTGATTTGCACACTTGATGATGGAATATGCCGTTGGCATATCACTAAACTCCATCCTACCTACAGGTGTGCCGTTTTTAAGAGTTTGTTGATCAAGCTCCGCAATAGCTCAGCCATTACACTAACAGTGGCAAAAGAGTTGGCTATAGAGATTAGTAGCAAATAGGGATCCTCTTAAAGTCTAACTAGTCGAGAGAAAATATCCCACGACTTAGAAAGGATGCCATACATCTGGCGTGTCGGCAAAGCTATGGGGAAATGCAAGCTGTGATGAGGAAACTCAAGTTGCTTCCTCGGTATGTTTCCCCTACTGACCCTTTTTTGGAACTAAAAAATGTCATCTGAGAGATCCCGAAGAAGTAACCCTGTCAAAGATTCTCTCTCGAAGACTCAGGTCATCATAAGGACAAGGCACCCTAAGAGAAATCTAAAGTACACCCTACTAGATGTGGACACTAGTCTGGTACCATAGCAGTCAGGATGTTAGCCTTCTAGTGTTAGGTTCTGTAATGTCTGGAGGAGGAATTATCACAATTAAGAGGCAGTTAGTCCTTTGAACCTTACTCGAACCAAGAGAAGAAGGCAGCTGTGCAAAAAGGAAGCGCAGCAGAGGATTGGACTTGATACTTGCCTTGCTAAGCTTTCGCAAGAAGAGGCCACAGTCTAGAAGGGCAAGCAAACTGAACATAGGGATCTTGATGATCCAATGGCTGAGTCCAAACCTCTCAATATAGGAAAAGGGCCAGCTCGCAAGAAGTTTGAGAGATATGCCAGTTCTTCATCATCTAAAGGGTGAAAATCTTGGTGGGACCTACTTGCCAAGGACCCCCTAGTTTTGAAATCTGCTGAGAACGAGGACCACTCCCCTCTTAGCGCTAACTTAGTGCAACTTATAAACTGTGTCAACCCAACTTGGTCCGACATTGAGAATGACTTCCATGAAGAAGATTTCCCCCAACCTATGGGGGAGTCTCAAACACAAGGGTAGAGGTGGCCAGTGGACCTGGCGGCCTGAAACCCAACCCGGCCCACCCTAGCGCGGGCCCGTTGACAGGCCAGAGCCCCCCAATGGATGAGCCATTGGGGCTCAATAAAAAAAAATTAATTTTTTTTCCTATAAATACTAACCTCATTTTCTTATTTCACCACACAACATTCTCTCCAGTTCCCTCTTCTCTTCTTACTTACATACAATTATTTGCTCTAAATCTCTCAAGTTCGAAGTTTCAATTGTGTTCTACTAGTAGAAGTTCAAATTTCAGTTTTCACTTCGGTAAATTAGTATCGAAATTTTATTTGCTTGTCATTTTTATTTACCTAACTTGCATTCTTACTTACATTTTATAGTTATAAATTAACAATATCATGGCTCGTAATTCATCTTCATCTAGAGCCTGATCCATCACCTCCCTACACAAACACCTTAAATTGGGAACAAGAGCAGCATTACGAGAAGGATTATCTTGAATCGGGTTGTGCCGGATGTTCTCAAAGCAAACCCACACCCACCACTAATGAAACTGAAACCCGCACCATTAGTAGACGTAATACTAGTGATGTATGCAACCACTTCACACTAGATCGTGAACATAATAAAGCATATTGTACATTATGTAATCCCCCAAAAGTTTTCGGTCATCCACATGGTAGGGGAACTGGCACTCTAAAGAGACACCTATTAAAAAGCCACCCCTAATTAATTGCAAATAAAACCTAACAACATCTAGTACAGCAAGTGACTGGTGTGCTTGCTAACGTTAGGTTTACACAAGAAAAATTGGGGCCGAAAAGGTCGTTTACCACCAACGAAGACCCTAGATTTGTCCGATACTGTCAAAACGCGTTAAACCCCGCCGCTCTAAGGTTTCTTGGAGCACTTTGAAGCAGAACGCGTTTAAAGAATTTGTAAATATGAAAAATGAGCTTCAAGATATTTTTAAGGCAAACATGAGCATGTTTGCTCATTGAAGTCGGATACGTGGAAGTCGAAACCAGGTGTGCCTTTCTTGTGCATAACGGTATATTGAATTGATTCTTCCTATATCATGCAAAAACAAATAATTTATTTTTTCCTTCTTAAATATCCCCACACTGCTCAGGCAATCACGGGTGCCATTATGGAGGCATGCTGTGAGTGGGGGATAGACCGCAAACTTTTCAGCATTACTTTTGATAATGCTACTAATAAGGATGCATCTGTAAAACAATTAATTAAGCGTATGAGGCCCATGTTAGATGGGAAATGTTTTCATTTACGTTGCATCTGTCATATATTGCATTTAATGGTAGTGGATGGTTTGAGACTTTTAGATGCTTCTGTTACGTCTTTAAGAGAACTAGCTATAGCAATTAAGACATCTAGATCAAGACAAAGAAAATTTAAACGTCTTTATGGCACACGTGGCATTCCTTTTTAAAAATTTAAAATAGATACACAAACTTGGTGGTCATCCACGGTTGAGATGTTAGAAAGAATAATACCATACAAAGATGTCTTAATTAAATATATACAGGAAAATCCTTCAGAACTATGGAATTTTAATTTCCAATGTGTAGATTAGAATGCAATTAATGAAGTCTGTAGATTTTTTTGTTATTTTTAAAGATGCTATGATTTTATTTTTTTTTTCTGGATGTTATTATCCAACAATTACACAAGCAATATCTAGACTAGTAGATATTGCTGCTTAGATGGGTAAGAATGTCTCCAACCCCGTGTTGGAGGCCTCTATTTCTGCCATGAGGATAAAATTTTTAAAATATTATTTTGAATTACCACTGGCATATTGTAGTGCCACTATTTTTTATCCACGTTGTAAACTTACAGGTTTGCAATTATTTGCACAATATTTTTATGAAAAAATGTAGTAGCATCTTTTATTGCGGAAGTTGATGAAAATTTATGAAATTTATTTTCCGTGTATGCTCGAAGATTAGCATTTGATAATCCAAATGTTTCTTTCACATCATCTTTTTTGTCTTAAGGAAAATCATATGCGTGGGATATGTTAAACTGATTAAAGCCCAATCAAAATCCCACGTCATATGATGAGCTAGATTCTTACTTGCATTCGCCTATGCTCAACTTTAACCCGACACAAGAGAATCCAAATTTTGGTATTTTGTAATGGTGGTGTTCTAATAAAACCAATATCTCGTGCTTTCCACCATGACACGCGATTTACTAACGTGTCTGGTGCCTTCAGTAGCACCAGAGTGTACTTTAAGTGCATGTAGTAGATTGCTTGGAGAAAAAAGAGAGAAGCTAGCACCGGCCACCTTAGAAAAGTCGGTGTGCTTGAAGGACTGGATGGCTGCAGCAGATAGAGATAAAAACCGACTAAACTTGGGTTCATCAAGTGATGAAGAAGATGATCGTAGCGCTAGTACAGCAAGTCCTGCACCAACCGCAGCAAGTTTAGACTAAGTTATTTATATTGTTACAATTCTATTTTTTAATAACATATTTTTTATTAAATATATATGTAATTTTAAATAGTGGTATCATATTGTTATAGTTTTATTTTGTAATATTTATGATACATTTTATTCTATTAAATATATTTATAATTATGATTGCGTTGTATTGTATTTGTATGTTATATTATTCATCAATAAATTATAATTAATTTTTTGGTAAAAATGATTATATATTTTCATAATTTTATAAGGCACTATTATGATTGTATTTTATATATATATATATATATATATAGGTTGGGGGGGGGGGGGGGGGGGAGAGGCCAGGCCGGGTTCCCATTCTCGGGCCTAGGCCCATGGGCCCAGCCCAGTTTGGGGCCAGGCTGGCCACCTCTATACAAGGGGTTGATCTTAAAAACCAACCACAAGAGCAAGGCATGCTAGTTAATGGCAGTACTCAACGGCAAAATCAGGATAAATCCATGGTTGATAGCTTTGAGAAGGGAAGAGACCATGGGATCCATATTCAATTCGAGATGCTTCCAGAAAAGGTTGAGGCCAGAACCTTCTTACTCCTTCATTTGGAGTTCATGGCAACTGATGCCCAAGAAGATCTCGAGGATAATGTGACAGCATCAGACGAGGAGCTTCAAGAGGAGCTTGTGGCTGAAGTAGGGGCCACAAAAGGTACATTTAACCCTATGTCTTTTAAGGTTAATGCTACAACATCTAAATTGCCTAAGGACGCACCTAACATAATGAAGATGATGTTTGATGGGCTTTACGTCGCCAATAAACACATCAAGCCCCTATACAACAACAACAACAACAATTAACAATCACAGTGCCTCAAAGGGCTCCCGCATAAGCAGGGTCTTTTGGGGGGGGGGGGGGGGGGTAGATGTACGCAGCCTTCCCCCTTCCAGGAGCTACCCTGAAGGGAGGTTGTTTCCGAGGACCCTCAACCTGAGAAGCTTGTGAGCAGCATAAAGCATGGTGGCCTGGCAGCAAGAGAGCAACAAAGCTTGTCAAGCCCCTATACATCAAAGCCAAATGTGATGGCATTCTAGTGAATATGGTTTTAGTGGATAATGGCGCAGCTATCAACGTATTGCTTTCATAGATGTTGAGGGTCATTTGGAAAGTCTGGAGAAGACTTAATTACTTAATCTGTGGCAATTTATGGCTTTACTGAAGCTACTACCAAATCTAAAGGAGTCATTCTAATTGACTTAACTGTTCGCAACTTGAGCAAGCTAACAGCTTTCTTTGTGGTGGAAACTACCTCAAGATATAATGCCTTACTCGGTAGAGATTGGCTGCATGCCAATTATTAAATTCCATCTTCAATTCAGCAGTTGCTCATCTTCTGGAACCATGACAAGTATGAGGCGGTTATGGCAGATAACAGGCCATTCATGACTTGCTCCAACTGCGTGGAGGAAAAATTCTATGAAGATAGCGTGGGACCTCTAGATGTCAAAAGGATCACTCCACAATCTGCCCAATAGTAAGACACGATAGCTGTCCTTGACAGCCCACTGACTGAAGCTGAGGTTGGTCAAGCGGACCTCGAGTCTAAAGATTCAGACTTCTGGGGATGCATTAGAGCCCTTCTGGAATGAAGGGGACTTCCAAGGCACTCAAGAACCTCAATGCGGAGGCACCAGCCAGTAATGGCTTAGGATGCCATTTCCTTAGCACTTGCAAGGCTCTTGGCCTAGCACGCTCAGGAATAGTTTTGACGAAGTTGCCATTCAATAGTTTCCAAGTCCATACAGCACAAGAAAAAGAGCTAGAGCTCTCCGACATAAGAGCAACACCAGCAAAAACGGAGGATTTAAGGGCTGAAGTCCAAGACCCCCTCCTTGAGGTTAATTTGGGTTCAATAGAAGACCCAAGACCTACTTATCTAGGCACCTTACTTTCTGAGGAGCAAAGAGAGTAGTACCTATTTTTGCTATGTGAATTCAAGGAATGCTTTGCTTGGGATCATCATGAGATGCCTGGCCTAGACAGAAAAGTGGTTAAGCATATGCTCCCCATTAAGCCAGGCTTAAGGCCCATCATTCAAGCCCAAAGAAGGATGTCCCAAGAAGTCATTGATTTGGTTAAGGAAGAGACTAAAAGACTCTTAAAGGTAAAATTTATCAAAACTGCCAGGTATGTTAAGTGGTTGGCAAATATTGTTCCTGTCATTAAAAAAAGGGTAAAATCAGGGTTTGTATTGATTTCAGAGATCTGAATACAGCCACCCCGAAGGATGAGTATCCAATGCCTATAGCTGATGTGCTCATTGACTCAGCCTCGAGGCATCAGGTTTTGTCCTCATGGATGGCTATTGTGGGTATTACCGAGTTATGATCGCTTCAGAGGATACTCACAAAACAGCGTTTAGGTGTCCTGGGTCAATAGGGACGTTTGAATGGATGGTTATGCCCTTTGGTTTGAAGAATGCTTGAGCCACCTACCATGGAGCCATGAACATGATCTTTCATGACCTCATTGGCAAGACCATGGAAGTCTATATAGATGACATCATGGTCAAATCAAAGTCCCAAGTCAAACACATGGAGGACTTGAGGGGTGCGTTCCTTAGGATAAGGGCCCATAACCTCAAGATGAACCCATTAAAATGTGCTTTTGGCGTACAAGCTGGAAACTTTCTTTGTTTTCTGGTGCACCAAAAGGGCATTGAGGTAGATATTAATAAGACTAAGGCCATCCATCAAGCTAAAACGGCCTCAAACAAAAAGGAGCTTCAAAGCTTCCTTCGGCAAGCTAACTTCCTAAGATGTTTTATCTCGAATGTCGCAGGGAAAATGAAAGTCTTCTCTCCACTGCTGAGAAAAAGACTTCAGGTGGGAGGAGCAACATCAAGCAGCATTCAAGGCCATCAAGGAGTACTTGATAAGGCCACCAGTACTTATTCTACCAAAGAAGGGCAAGCCTTTAAAGATCTATGTCTCTGCCTCTGAGGAATATATTGGTTGCTTACTTGTACAAGACAATGACCAAGGTTTTGAACAAATTGTGTTCTACCTTAGTCGTTGCTTGAATAAATGTGAATTAAAGTATTCCCCAATTGAAAAATTGTGTCTGTCATTATTTTATGCATCAATAAAATTAAGATATTATTTCTTGGCGTTTACAATATATGTGGTTGCCCGGATAGATATCCTCAATTACATGCTAGATAGACCATTTCTAAGAGGGAGATTGAGTAAGTGGAGCTTAGCTCTACTACAATTTGAGTTGGTTTATGTCTCACAAAAGTCAGTAAAGGGACAAACTTTAGCAGACTTTTTAACTAACCACCCAAACATCCATGATGGCTTAAACAATGAGCTAGAATAGCTTCTAGTGGTAGAACTGGATCCTTGGAAACTATTTTTTGATGGCTCGAGGACTAATTCAAGTGCTAGGGTTAGAATTGTGATAGAATCCCTTGATGGGATCGTCACTAAATTGGCTGTCACTTGGTGGGTAAATGTTCCAACAACGTGGCAGAGCATGAGGCATTGATAATTAGCCTTCAAACTCTCATGGAAATGCAAGTTCCATGTTGTCATCAAAGGGGATTTGTAGTTGGTAATTTGCCAAGTAAAAGGGGAATTTTAATATTTGAGTGATACATTAGATTGATACCTATCAACAGTACAAAAGCTTTTGAGTAAATTCAATGGTGTGCAGTTTGAATATATTCCCAAGGAACAGAATAAGGCAACCAACTACTTGGCTCAATTGGCATTTCGGTACAAATTGCCTAGAACTTGGTGTGAAGAAACTATGGTCATCAAGACAAAGGTTCTGGATCATGATACCGACTTCACCGAGTCTTGTACCCTCATAAGTGGAGACACACCAAGTAAACACTCAGAGTACTATGAGGCTAATCAAACTATCTTAAGTCAACGAGAGGACTGGAGAAAGCCTTTTGTGGATTACTTCAAAAACCCTCAAGATTACATTAAGGACAGAAATATGAAAATGAGAGCTCACAGGTTCCATCTGCATGGCAAGGAGTACTTCTCAAGTGCCTTGACTTGGATGAAGCAATGATAGTAATGGTAGGAGCCCACGAGAGTAACTATGGATCCTATTTAGCTTGTAACAAAATGCATTGGCTCCTCAGGCGTTATTGCTACTACTAGCCATCAATGATGAATGATTGCATAAAGTACGCCAGGGGATGCAGAGCATGCCAAAGACATGGACATGTGCCAAGAGCCCCTACTGCTGAGATGCATGCTATTATGAGGTCTTTGATTTGGGTGATCACAGTATACCACTTAGTGGGTTTGCTTTAGGGTCAGTGGATTTAAGTGAACTTGCGAATTCTACATGGGACTCCTAGGTTGAGAGATGTTATACATGACAAGTCGTGTGGGTCACATGAAAAAAATTGAAGTATGGTTTCTACGAGCCTCTCTTAGAATTAGGCAGGTCACAATTTGGTGGAGTCTTAGCGTTTCACAGCCAAATATTCTGCTGCATTTTGCAAGACCGTGACACCTGCCCACTACCTTCAAGGCCCACGGCGGGTTTCCCAGGAATTTCTAGTAAGAGGTGAGGCTGAGCTGACACACCGCCGCAAAGCCCTAACTATTCCCCTCCCCCCTCCCCCCTCCCCCTCCCCCTCTCCGAGAAATCCATGGCGGAGCTGAACAACTGCAAAGAACCTGCATTACCCACGAAGCGGAACCCCGATCCGAGCTTCCGGGACCCACCTAAGGACCTGAAAAAGCAAAAGATCCATGACCCGGATGACAGTGCACTTCCCCGACCCGACCCGAAAGCTGATGGCAATGGCGCTGCAGAACTAGAACCTCAAGCGGATAGCAGAATCAGGAAAAACGACGTCGTTGAAGAAGAGAAGGGAGAAGTTGAGGACGAGGAGGACTATAATGGCAAAGCTGTAATTGATCGGAAAGGGAAGGGTATCTTGGTAGAAGAGGACGAGGAGAGTGAAGATGAAGATGATGATGACGAAGATAGTTCCGCCGATGACGGCGTGTCCGATGGCGACAGCGATTTATCGGAGGACCCGCTGACGGAGGTGGATCTTGATAATATTCTCCCTTCGAGAACTCGCCGGCGGGCATTCCATCCTGGTGCTTACATTGCTAATGATCTTGCCGCCGACGACGACAGTGACGATCCTGACGCTTAAGAGTGTAATTAGTAAGGTAATGCTGTTGTTTTTTTACCTAACGGATTGGATTATGAAAGCTACTTGGTAATATTATTTGATACATGTCTAGATCCAAGATCTTGGTTGTTTTTCTATCTACTATATCTTTGTCTCTTAGGATTCTTTAGAGCCCCCATAATTGCATCTCTCTGTGTAAATTATTTATTCAATATCGAAGATCATATTTTTATGGTGGAAACTTTAGTGAAATCAAAAAGCTTACTCTTTCTTTCTATGGAAGATTACCTAAACAAGATGAAGTCTTTTTTTCAGTTAACTCTCTGTAGCTGGTCATGTGATCAGACCTGAAAGTGAGTTCATTGAGTATTCTCTTGATGGGTTGTAAGGAGGACGATGCTTGTGGTGCCGTCATCCCTAATAAACACATCAAAGCTTTGTAAATTAATGTCATATTCAGTGGCATTTTAGTGAGCAAGGTCTTGGTGGATAATGTTGTGGCCATCAGGATCCAAAATATGGTTGTGTCGTGATTGCATATACACTCCATATGGGTTTTAATCCTTTTGACGATTTATGGAGCTTCCTCCATGATGAAAGCTGCCTAATTTTAGAGCACCAAATACCACCAATGGTGGCTCATGTGGCCACCAACAATTTTAAAAGGCTAATTAACAAAGGTGGAAATCAACATAATGGCAAAAGATCACTATTGCCATCATGCATTAAAGTTTTACCATTGTTTCAATCATACCTAGGGCATAAACACATCTTCTGTACCATTCTCTTCAAGTCACGTCAATCTACTTCTTTGCTTTCTGTTGCGGTGTCAATGTGGCATTTTGTTAAAGCAGATTTGAGCAATCTAAGCCTATAGAACAACGATCTTGGGAGTTGGCATGTAATGGTTGGGAATGGTAAGACTCTTACTATTCCACAATTTGTTTGTCCTCACGCTAACTTCATCTCACAAATATTGCTCATACTTTGTGAGGTGTTTCTAAGTTTACCTCAACTAGCCATGAATTCTTACCTAACATTTGTTTCGTCAAGGACCTAGCAAAGGGGAACATTGTACTCAAGGGCAGAACTCAAGATGAGATATATCATCTTCCACGCCACCTCAATACAAAGACTTCCCCTCTTGCGCTTTCTGGAGTAAGGCCTCAATGGACATTTGGCATTCTTGTCTTGGATGTCCACATTAAGATGTCGCACGTCGAGTCCTCCATCCTCATCTTATGCCGTTTGATCAAGGTTGTCAAAATCGGGATTCTAGGTAGAATCGACGAGAGGTCAGTAGAATTGGAATCGTAGAATCGAATCGAGAATCGTAAGATTCTACTTTCTATGCAAGTATGTTATTTATACTGACAAAATTAGCATAACAATTCTCAAATATATGATAAAGAACATCAAAAAGTCCACAAGACAATAGTTTTATAATACATTGGAAACCAAAAGGTAGGGAAAAGAGTAACATCATTATAACATAAAACATACGCTCAAGTCTCTCAACTCATAGCACCATCAAATTCATATCCAAAATCAAAGTTACTGTCGTCAATATCATTTGCAGTACTAGTGTTTATATTTCCACCATCATTAAGAGAATCATCCCCAGTGGTAGCATCATCTCCAACCAAACCTTCCATATCACTTAAGGCGACGATTACACTCTCAATTTCAGTACTAAAACAGTAAAACCTCCTCAAGATGTATAATTAATAGTAGATTTTTGCTTCAATAGTTAATAGAAAATATAAATCAAAGATGAGATTAATATAGAAAGTTAGGGCTTAATATATTATACAAAAATGTAGAAAAACACATTAAAATCGTGACCTTTGCACGTGAGCACAAACCTTTAAGTAGAATCGGGTAGAATTGCATTAGAATCGCGATTCTACCGATTCTGATGCAATTCTACCGATTTTGCTACGATTCTACCACGATTCTATTTGAGTATGATTTTTTAACCGATTTGGATCGCTGGGGCAAAGTAAAATCGTAGAATCGCACAATTTTGCGATTTAAATCGCGATTTTAACAACCATAGTTTGATAGAGCAAAGTCATGTTCTTTTTACAACGTTAGACATACAATTTCTTTTTGTTGGTCCTGTTCTATTTCCAGTAAATCATTTGATGTTGGTTGCTCGAATGTTTGGACTTTTTCCTATTTTATCTAGTAATGGATTTAAATATTGCATTTCTTTGGTTAAAGACTTTAGTCACTTTACTTGAATTTAACTTCTTTGCTCTAAACATGAGGTCTTTCCGGTTCGAACAGATTGGGTGGTCACTTTTGCGATGTGCCAACTTTCCATGCTAATAGCAATATTGCCCATAAACTTAGTTTTCCCTACACACAAGCTGAAAAGGGTCAGGTTGAATAGCGTCATCGTTGCATTAGTGAAATTGGGCTCACTCCCCTTGCCCAAGCGACTTTTCCCTTCTCAATTATCTATCGTTCAGTTGTTGGCAACACCACTTCTCTTTAATGTCGTTTTGTTAAGCAACCCAATTATCCTTCTTGATGATATTTGGTTGTGCTTACAACCCACGTCTCCATCCTCATAGTACGTAGAAGCTTGAATATAAATCTCTACTATGCCTATTTCTCGAGCATTGTACAGTCTATGAAGGCTACCAATGTGTCTGTCTCCCCTAATGTTACTTGAGATGTCATGTTTGATGAAGTCACTTTGCCTTATGTCTCTTATGGTGCGTGCACTTAGGCATCATCTATCTATGA
Source organism: Simmondsia chinensis (assembly GCA_018398585.1). NCBI lineage: Eukaryota > Viridiplantae > Streptophyta > Magnoliopsida > Caryophyllales > Simmondsiaceae > Simmondsia > Simmondsia chinensis. The sequence goes on from JAGTTD010000002.1 coordinate 22,569,017, forward strand.
ACCCTACTATTCCTTAACATCATGTCATTCCTGTAGCAATCTTCGTGCTCCCCCTCTTGTGACCACTCGTATTAAGGACCTCCCTCAAGAACTACCACCTATTGCGTGCCCAAATCCTTGCCCCACAAATAGCCAACCTCTAGCTTGTAATGTGCGTACTCGACATCCACTGGTCACCCAATGTTGTAGTAGTTCGCTTAAACCTCGCTTACTTATCTCTCTCTTGCTACCACGATTTCCTCGGCACCTTTTGTTATAGAATCCTGATTGTTCACTGTTGGCTTTAAAGCTTCCAAGTGACGGGCTACTATGAACGATGAATATAGGTGCTCTTATGCAAAATGCTACAAGGGAACTTGTCCCGTCTCACCCCTCTTATAATGTTCTTGGTTGCAAATGGGTGCATAGTATTAAGTAGAATGCAGATGGCTTTGTTTGCGTGATAAGAGTTGCTCAGCTACTAAGGTCATATGCGCCTAGAGTACTGATTACCAGCCTATTGGGACACATTTAATCCAGTTGTAAAGCCATCCAATATAGGGTCATTCCTTTTTGCCCTCAATTGTGATTGGTAGGTTTGACAGATGAATATTTGAAATGTCGCCCTTCATAGGGCACATGAGACCCTTTTTATATGACGACCACTAGGTTTTGTACAGTCTCAGTTTTCTGATCATGTATGTCGGCTTTGGAAGGTGTTATATGGTTTAAAACAGGCTCCTTGGGCATGGTCCTTTAGCCTTTTCTCTTAGTTATGGAGCTTGGCTTTAGATCCTATCATTTATACGCCTTGCTCTTCATTCTAGGTCTAAGTGCGTGGTATACTTTGCTTATTTATGTTGATGACTTACTGTTACTTGATTCAATGCATATATAGTTCTCCATGTCATTTCACAAGCGGCTTATGCCTTCCCAATTAAGGACTTGAGTGATATGCATTTTCGCTTTGGTATTGAGTGCACATGCCATGATGATGCTATGCTTCTTCTTTTGTGGCAAGTATGTAACTAATCTCTTTGCTGAAGCCAAGGTGACTGGAGTACAAGGAAAGGCAACCGTTGTTGTGGTATCTCAATTTTCCACTCCAACAATGGCCGAAGCCATCATCAATCTATCCTTGTATAATAGGTCTTTATTATGCTATTGTTAAATGTCCAGAGATTTCCTATGCTAAGGTTGGTTGGACGCAAGTCAAATAGATTTTGGTTACCTTCAGAACACTGCATCCTTTTGGTCATCTACATATCAATGTGTGACCAAACTTAGCCTTAATGCTTTTTATGATCCAAACTGGGTTGGTGCCATTCCACTTAGAGTTGGACCTCAGCTTATTGCTTATTTGTTGGACCCATTGTCATGAATTGGTTTTTCTAGTGTCAGCCTATTGTTTCCTGCTTTATTACTAAGGTCGTGTTCAGTGGTTTTGCTAATGTGATGATTGAAATTTGGTGGGTTTAGAATTTCCTTCGCTGCTTAGTTTTGACTTGATGACATCCCTCATAGATGGCATGAGAATATTTCTACAATCTATCTCATGGGTTCTACGTATTATTCTTGCTTGAAGCATATTGATCTAAGTTTCTTCTTTGTCCGAGTGAAGCTACTATGAATGATTTGGCTTTTTGCTTTATATCCAGTCAATATTATGGAATTTTGGGGTTGGTTGCTTCAATTTTGTTCAGCATGTATAAACAACTCAATCCCACATAAGAAAACTAGAGTTGGGGAAGCCAATTCATATACCCCCCTTTTCCTTTGACTTGGTAATGTCTTATTGGCCTAAAGTGGGCATAGTGGGACACATGCTCATGGGCGCTTCGCCCCTTGGTGTCGAGCCAGGCCGGATGATGCGTCGCAATGGGGTGTGGTGTGGACTTTTTCTAATCCAAACTTTTATTTTTACCGCCATCTTAAATTTAGTTGTTGAAGTCGAACTCGAGACCGTTTCCTATTGGGTTGATCTCGAGGCTGTAAGCTCAAGCTCAAGTTTTTCATTCCCAACGAACCTCGAGGGTGCTAGCTCGAGGTATTGCCAATTACTCCAAGCTCGAGCTTGAGGCTATAAGCTCGAGCTCGAGACACACATCTTGATTAGAGGTGGCCAATGGGTTGGGTTCGTCCATGACCTGACCCGCGTTGTTAGTGGGTTGACCCGTACACTGTGCGGGCCGGTTCTTGGGTCAAATTCCAGTGTTGCCAAACCCGGATCCGGCCCGACCTAGTTTACAATTCCTTCCCCCCCCCCCCCCCCCCCCCCCCCCCCCCCCCCCCCCCCCCCCCCCCCCCCCCCCCCGGCGCCTATAATTACCCCATCTCCTCTTCATCTTCATTCTTTAACAATAATTTTAATTTTATCAATTATTAATATTTGAAAATTGTAATGTTTAAAATTTCTTTCAGTTCTAGTCATTATTATTATTATTATTATGCCTATGCATAATATTTGGTTATATTCTTATTTAATCATACTCAACTTATTGTATTTAGATCTAACATATAGATCTTAACTTTTATTGAGATCTAAGATAGGTCCCATGACTAGAAGCAAAACAATATGCTTACCAATGTTAATTGCGGAGGTAAAGTAAGCCATTTTATTACGAGGATGGTCGCCCCGTTGATGATGGTAAGTATTTTGCACTGCTGCCGGTGGCATGAGACCCAAGGCCTTAAAGTTTCTAGATGCATAAAGGTTCTCAACTTGAGATTGAGAGCAAGAAGAGCAAAAGAGACAAAAGGAAACTATGGAGACCAAAGAGGCAAAGTAAGGAAAACTAAGTAAAGTCACCATACAAATTCTACTTTCATGTATTTTATGTTTTAAGTATGTAGGTAATTGACTAAAATGACTATAAATTCTAATGTCATTTCATGTATTTTATATTTTATTAATAAAATTATAATTTTGCTTATGTATATTTTATATTTATGTGTTTATTTTGTACTTTATTTTGTATTTTTTTTATGTTTAGACTTGACCCAGGTCAGACCTGGGTTTGACCCAGATTTGACCTGCCGGATCATGGTCTGTGTCAGAACCGTGACTCGCCCGAACCCGACCCGCCCCTGAACCGTGTCATGGGTCGAACCAGTCAGCGATTTGCCCCTCTCCAACCTGACCCAGCCTGACCCGTGTCAACCCGTCCGTACGCTTTTGACCCGCGGGTCGGATCACGGGTCGATTTGAATCGACTTGTTGGCCATCACCAGTCTTGATCATTTCAACGTCCACTTTTTTCATATCCATTCTTTCCATAGCTGAAGCCGGATTCTTTGCTCCTTGACATCCGCCACTCTCCATATTGAGGCCAGATTGTTTGCCCACTATCCAAAAGCGACAATTGCCTAGTGCGTAAGATTTCTGCTTATAAATTCAGTATCTTAGAGCTTTGATTCACACCAAAAAAAAAAAAAAAAAAAAGAAAAAAAAAACCCATCAAAAATCATCTTTATCACTTCTTTACTTGCTCTCTCAAAGTTAATTCTCTCGTCTATATTACCGAGCAAGTTGAAGCGTGCTCAAATCCATTTCCTTGGATTCCCTGTAGTATACTACTGAGGTGGGCGCCGTGTGAACCCTGGGGGTTGGATTGCCAGTAGTCTCGGTGTACCTGTGTTGGGGCATAAATGACTTAGGGTAGTGGAGTTCTCCACGACGCAACAATACTTCGGTTTAATCTCTCCTTATTGTTTTATACCTTTTGTCGTTTCTACTGTAGCTTGAGTTCACTTTCTGGTGGCCTTAAAGTTATATTTTGGTTGCTCGTTATCATTAATTTTCCCAACAATCTAAGGTTCTGTTTGTTATTTAGGTTTTCCAAGGAAAAACAAATTTCGATTCACTTTTTCCGTTGTTTGTTTTGGCAAAAAACATGCTCCCGCCTCATTATATTGCTTATTTGTTCTAAAAGAAATAATCTTTTATCTTCATACAATACCTTATTGTAAGATAACATAAATTAGCAAAAATATATATTATAAGTTATATAGGCTTTCTTTGGTTGCGAAGAAGTTATTTTTTAATGGAAAAATATGGGAAATTTATCACTTAGGGACCTAAGGTTTGACCATTTATCACCTAGATTACCTACATATTTTGAAATATACAATGAGGCCCCTTGATGTTTCAAAATTTTATATTCAGGTACTGTGCTTTGTGAATTTTTATCTTTCTAATCAATTTTGATCATAAAACATTACATAATTACAATAATTTATTATATATAATTATATCAATATTTTTAACAAAAATTCAGCAGATTAAAGGAAAAAAAATTACTGAATTATGATGGAATATATCTACATATTAGTGAAATAGAGTGTCATATTAGCATTTTACAATTAAAAATCCTATTATTATGATATATGACACATATACTGTTATAATTATGTTCCACGGTAGCAATTTCTAATAAAAATCTATCAAACTTTGGCAAAGGGTACCTAATTGATAAAATTCTTAACTTTAGAGTACCTGAGTTATAAAGTCTTGAAACCTCAGTGTACCTCATTGTATATATTAGAAAGTTAGGATATTTACATGATAAATCCTGAATCCTCAGAGTACCTGAGTGATAGATTGTCAAAAATATATATTAGAAAGAGAAGGTATTTCCAGGAAAAGGTAAAATCTATAACTAGTTTTCTTATGCTTGCATTGATGTAAACATTGTTTTGTGATTATATTCACAACATCATGAAGTGTAAAAACCTTTAAAATATAAAATAGCAGTCATGAATCAAAATCAAATTCGCTCACATAATTCTGTCCAAGATCAGACCCGACTTATCATTATTTTTTCTGTCCTCATCCCATATTATTACCTCTAGCGATATATGATCTTGTTTAATTCATTTCAGTATGATCCATATTATGATTGACATATACTCCAAAATTTTTTAAACCACTTGGAACGTTAACTTCCCTTCTTTTACAAAGAAAAACATTTTCCCCATTTGGGAGGAAAAGCTTTTCCTACGGAAAACATTTTCCGTCAAAAAGTGAGCGCCAAACAACAAAAATTAGGAAAACCATTTCTAAGAATTTCTTTTTCCTTCGAAACAAACGGAGCATAAGTCTTTTATCTAAAATGAGTAATCACAATATGACTCACCTTGGATTTATCATTCCTGATATGTCTAAAATTGATCCTCTGGATGGGAAGAACTACAAAGTGTGGGCTAATAAGTTGCAGTTTTTCCAAGGCCAAGTTGAGGTCAACAATGACTATGAAAAAGATACCGAACTTGTAGGGGAATGCATCTCCACTATATGACTACGCCCTTATATCTAATCTATAGTAATATGAAAACATCTAAGGAGATACAGAAGCGTTGTAAAATAAATATGGTCGGGTGATAGTGCTGCTAAGAAATATGTTTATAGTAGGTGGCTGTCTTTTATTATGGTTGACAAGAAACCAATTCTAGATCACATTCATGAATATGAGACTTTGTGCACTAATATACTAAATGAGGGAATGAAGTTTTGTGAAACTTTCCAAACTAATTGTCTCATTGAGAAATTACCATCCTCTTGGGAAAATTACAAGGCGTCATTAAACCACTAGAAAAAGGACACGCCTTTGCAGGAACTAATCTCCTATATCAATTTGGAACATTAGAACCGTAAACAAGCTGAGGGGAAGTCCTCTGTACGTTCCTCCTTGGCTGATAAACTTGTAGAATCGAGAAATGCAGTAAAGAAGGGCAAATACAGGAAACAGTGGAACAAGGGAAAACCTGATTGTTAGGAGGACAGCTCTAGCAGTTAACAAAGCCAATTTCAAGAAAAGAGGTCAATGAATAATGCTAATGAAGGCCATAAGGGGATCAAGGGGGCATGTTGGACTTGCTGCAACAGCCCTCACACCTCGAGGGACTACAAGAAGAGATTTGGACTTGGAAAGCTCAAGGAACAGAGGCCCCAAGCAAATCCCACCGAGGATCGAGACGTGTTTGTTGCCATGATCTTCGAGGTAAACATGGTTGGGAACACGGTTGTGCATGTTGTAGTTACTGGAACCACGAGGCACATATGCATTAATTAGGACCTATTCCAAGAATACGAGAAAGCCGAGGTGGGAGAGACCATATTCATGGAAAACTTCAGTTTGGTCCCTATCCATAGCAAGGGAAAGGTCCTCCTTAAACTTAACTCTGGAAAGTCTTTGCAAAATATGTTGCATGTTCTCGACTTGTGTAGGAATTTAGTTTTGTGTGCCTTATTGAACAAAGCAGGTTTTATATTAATTTTTGAGTCCGATAACTATCACAAAAAACACAAACTTTTTCGGGAAGGGTTATGTTAGGTGGTGTCTTTGTACTGGATGTTATGAATGACATGAATAAAACTGGTTCTAATTCTGCTTATATCGTTGAATCTTTAGATTTGTGGCATACTAGGCTTGAACATGTAAATTATAATTAAGTTAAGAGACTTAAACAAATGAGCTTAATTCCTGATTGTAATCAAACCGAACATGACAAATTTGAAATATTTGTTGAGGCCAAGCGTCCTAAAATGTCATATAACAAACTAGTAGAAGGAACATCTTCCTTACTTGAACTGGTACATAGTGATCTAGGTGACTTTAAGAACACCATAAGCAGATGTGGTAAAAGATATTATATCACATTTGGACATGATCACTTAAGATTCATGAAGGTGTATCTCTTAAGTACGAAAGATAAGGTTGAGGAAATGTTCCTCAAATATAAACCTAAACTCAAAAATCAATTGGACCATAGGATTAAGAGGATTAGGTTTGAAAGAGGAGGCGAGTGTAACACTATCTTCCTTAAGAAACATTATGAGGAACTGCGTATAATTCACGAAATCTCAACTCCTTATATACCCCATTATAATGGTATAGCTGAAAGGAAAAATAGAACCCTTAATGACATGGTGAACGCCATGTTAATTAGCTTCGGCTTACCCTCGAGCTTGTGGGGGAAGCTCTGTTATCTGTATGTCATGTACTTAATAGGGTTCACATAAAAAGTTAGATAAAACACGTAATGAGCTATGGAAGAGTTATGCGCCTAACCTTAAATACCTCAAAGTGTGGGGGCTGTCACGCTAAAATGGGAATTCCTGAACTCAAAAGAAGTAAAATAGGTCCCAAAACCGTAGATACCATTTTTGTTGATTATGTTATGATCATTGCTGCATATAGATTCATGCTAATGAATGACTTGAGTCCTGAGCTTGGTAAAATAATAGAATCTCGAGATGCTGAATTCTTCGAGCATAAATTTCCTCTGAAAGAATCTATGCATGTTTCATTACCTGATTCTTTGCCTATTGCATCTACATCCTCATCTAGTCACTCGCCCCCTGAACTTGATTTCATAACTGCTTTCATCTACATCCTCAGGAACTTAGAAGAAGTAAGCGAGCTCCAACTGAGACTAGTTTTGGACTTGATTTCATAACTACTTTCTTGTCTCAACATCATGATTTTGATGAGCATGTTGTTAGTGCATTCATGTTAGAGGAAGATCCTAGGACATATGATGAGGCCATGAAACCCGTAGATGCTCCATTCTGGAGGAAGGCCATTAATAATGAATTAGACTCTATAAGAAATAACAATACTTGGGTGTTAGTGGACTTTCCTAGGGGATGCAAACCAGTAGGGCATAAATGAGTGTTTAGGAAGAAGTTGAGGACTGATGGGTCTATAGACAAGTTTAAGGTCGTGTTGGTGGCTAAAGAATACACCCAGAAGTAAGGAATGGATTTCTTTTACATTTACTCACCCGTAACTAAGATTTTCACTGTGAGAGCTTTGATAGCTCTAGCGTCCATAAATAACCTTGAACCACACCAAATAGACGTAAAAACCGCCTTCTTGAATAGTGATCTTAAGGAGGAAATCTACATGGAACAATCTGAGGGGTTCGAAGTTCTTGGGTACGGAGCATAAAATATCTAAGCTTGTAAAATCTTTGTATGGCCTTAAACAAGCTTCCAAACAATGGCATCAAAAATTTTGATTGTACCTTGGTCGCGTATGGTTTTGTTGAAAACAGTGGGGATGCTTGTGTGTATTCTAAGGATGATGATAGTGGATGCGTTATTATCTGTCTATATATTGATGACATGCTTATTTTTGGTACAAGTGTAAATATTGTAACTACCAAAGTCTTTCTTGAGTTCATGTTTTGATATGAAAGACCTAAGTGAGGCTGATGTGATACTTGGGGTGAAAATAACTAGATCACCTTAGGGTTTGACTCTTAGTCAATCACATTATGTGGAGAAACTGTTAAGCAAGTTTGGTCACTTTGATGACACTTTTGCTAAAACTTCATATGACCCTAGTGTTCACTTGAAAAAAATAAAGGAGATAGTGTATCACAGGTTGAATACACTTAAGATAATTGGTAGCATAGTGTTCTTAATGAATTACACGTGACCTAATATTGCTTATGCCGTTAGTAGACTTAGCTGTTTATGCCCATAATCCAGTGATGAGCACTGGAGTGCATTGATTAGGCTGTTGAGGTATCTTAAAGATACCATGGATTAGGGTCTATACTATAAGAAGTTCCCTGTCGTGTTAGAGGGATATTGTGATGCTAATTGGGTGTTTGATATTGATGAAATTCATTCTACTAGTGGCTACATGTTTATGCTTGTTAATTATGCTATATCATAGAAATCGTCTAAACAAATATGTTTGCTAAATCGACCATGGAGTCTAAATTTATTACACTAGAAATGGCGGGTTTGGAAGCTAAATAGCTAAGGAGTGTACTGGGAGACATTCCATTGTGGGGGGAATCCAAAGCCTTTAGTGTTATTACTTTATGACTCACGAGCACCCTTTGGAGTGGCGCAAAATGAGGATTGTAATGGCAAGAAAAGGCATATTTGCCTCGGACATGGTGTCGTGAGACATTTGATTATGAATAATGTAATCTCGGTCAAGTATGTAAGGAGTGAGAACAATCTGGCGGAATCTTTAACTAAAGGCTTTGTAAGGAAAATAATTAATGAGACAGCAGAGGGAATGGAGCTTAAGCCCATTTTTATGTCCTTAATGGATTTCCGTCTCGGGAGCTACTCTTGATATTCAATGGGTCAAAATAAGTCAAAGGTTGGAAAATGAGATATGGCCAATTGAGCCCATTCGGAGAAGGTGTTGTCCTAGTGGCTCTAGGATCTGTAAGTACTTTCATGATGTTGAGGATGAACTTAAGCTCTTAATGATGTCCATAACTTGTTATGGTGGTGTGGGGCACCGCTCTTGATGGACTTCCCTACGGGATTGAGTGGGTTTGAATATCCCCTATCGAGAGTAAGGGCTGACTCTCTAGAGCTTTCGTGAGAACCCAGGTTTCGGGTTGTGTTTCAAGGGACCTCATATTTCCTGATTGCGGAGTGCATTTCAACCTCTTGAACCACATGAAATGTGTAGGTGTGCTCTTCACAATGAATGTTCAGGTTCAAGACTATGTTTACCTTGGGTGGTTGTGGGACATGCTTATTCACTAGGTGTTGATTCATGTCCCAAATAGACCGGTATCGTCAAGTGTGGGTCTCACTGCTCACTAATACTCTTCCTTTCCTTAAAATTGAAATCATGTGGAGGATTGCTAAAATTTGGGGGTTAGGTACTTCAAATTTGTTTGACATGTATAACACTTCAATCCGGTGGGAAACCAAAGTTATTACCCCACTTTTTCTTTGACTTGGTAAAGTCTTATGGGCCTAGAGTGGGCATAGTGGGCCACAGACGCGAGCGCTCCGCCCCCCCGTGCAGCGTTGGGCTAGGCCAAAGGGTTGCAGTGTGGACTTTTTCTAACTTGGACTTTTAGTTTTACGGCCATCTTAGTTTTAGTCGTCGATGTCGAACTCGAGATCTTCCTATTGGGTTGATCTTGAGGTTGCAAGCTTGAGCTCAAGTTGTCATTCCCAATGAACCTCGAGGGTGCTAACTCGAGGTATTTCTAGTTACTCTGGGCTTGAGCTTGAAGCTACAAGTTCGAGCTCGAGATATGCGTCTTGATCGTTTCAACACCCACTTTGGCCATATCCGTTCTTTCCATAACTGAAGCCAGATTCTTTGCTCCTCCATATCTGCCACTCCATATTGAGGTTGGATTTTTTGGCCCACTATCCATAAATGATGATTCTAACGTTGAAGACTTCTGCCTATAAATTTAGCTCCTTAGAGTTTTGATTCACAAAAAAGAAAAACCCACCAAAAAACATCTTCACTGCTTTACTTCCTTTCTCGGTTAGTTCTCTCTTTTCCATTACTGAGCAAGTTGAAGCGTGCTTCAATCCATCTCCCTGGAGTGCACTACTGAGGTAGGCACTGTGTTAACCCTCTAGGGGTCGGAGTGCCAATGGTCCCGTTGTACCTGTGTGGGGGCATAAACAATTTAGGGCAGTGGAGTTCCCCATGGCGCGGCAATTCTTCGGTTTAATCTCTGCTTACTGTTTGATACCTTTTGTTGTTTCTAAAGTTGCTCGAGTTCACTTTCTATTGGCCTTAAACTTATATTTTGGTTGCTCATTATCGTTAATTTTCTTCACCGAAGCCCTTGATTCTTCTTCGTTTGTGTGTCTACATAGCAAGTTCTGATGTGGTCTCTACACTTTTCCACTAGCCACGGGCCATAAGGCGAACAATTTGTTATATCAAGTTGTTGTTCTATTGTCACTAACTTACATCTGAATGTAGGTTCTTGTTTGTTTTTCATACTACATTTGCTTTATCTATAAGATTCCATAGTGCTCTACATATTGTATCTCCCCCTCGTGTTCATTCATCATCAAAGAAGATACATCCTTTTACACTAGTATAGTTTTACTTTTGTATGGGTAAGATTTTTGGATTTTTTGTTGATTGTTTTGAAATCGGTGTATTTTAGTATTTAATCTTGAAAAGATAGATGCAGTATTTACCATGTATACTGGTTGAGTTTTTTTTTTTTTTTGACCAATGCTAGTTGAGTTTATTAACTTTGCTCCAATGGTGTTCACCGATCTTCTTGTGAATTCTAAAATGATCTTTGGCTTCTTGGCTGTTGCTGAATTTGTCAGTTGGTATTCTGCTTTCTTGCTGTAGGATTGTAGTTTGTAGAAATTCAGTTGTGGGTGGTATGATCTTGTAAGATTGCTGGCAGTATAATGCAAAAAGAGTTCGCATTTACCTCCAGCGCAATCTGATCTTTGAGAATTTTAACCCCCCACCAATAATTTCTTACTTATTTGGTTGCACTTAGAACTTGTCTTTCATATTTCCACGTTTAAGATGCATCTCGCATCCCCTTTTTTAAATCCTGTTTGGCCAGATTGAGAAAAAAACTATTTGTTTTTCAGAAGTGCTTTTGTAAAAATGCTTTATATAGGAGTATCTTTGTCTTGAAAAATTATAATTTTTGCTTCTGCTGTTGTTTTAAACATGAACTATTTTTTACCGTCTACCAAAAATAGCCTGTTTCCATTTAAAAGCTCCTCTTTGTAGGCGGAACACCCTCAAATCCTCAGTAAAATGCTTTTTGTTGAAAAAAAAAAAAACGCTTTTTTTCCAAAAAATTAAAACTTGGCCAAATAAGTCATATATAAGACATGAATGTAAGATCTTGTAAACTTTAAAAGCTATGAATTGGTGAAGAAATTCTATCTCGATATCAAAGATTGGAATTGAGGGGGATCATGGCATCAGGATCTCTGTATATTGCTTCACGTTTCTTCTTTGGGGAGAGTTGGGAGGTCCCCTGTGAATGATGTGTTGGAAATGGAATGTGTGTATATAGCACATCAATTGTCAAACTTGTAGGAGAGAATGGTCAGAAAGTCCTCAATCTTTAGGCTAGTTTCTCTTGTTTTGTGAAGGTTAACCGCTGTCTATTTTCACCTTTTCCTTTATGGTAGATCTAAAAAGGATTATTTGTGAGCTACGAGAATAAAACATAAATGAAACTAGAATGGCATGCTGTTTATTTATCATGTATCTCGAGAAACATCTAGCGTTTATGTTTAATAAATATGGGTAAGGATAAAGAGGCGTTTATGTTTAATAAAAAGGCGTAAGGGTAAAAAGGGGTAAATGTGTTATCATTGTTTGGCAATTGGTTAAAGGTAAAGAGAGTTAAAAGTGCTAAACTAAAGACAAAATTGTCTAAAATCTTTTTAAAACTTCCCCTGGTAAAGAAAATGAACTATGCCCACTTTACCCATCAAAAAATTTGTCAAACAGGAGTAAAGGTCTACCCCGTATTACCATTACCAAAGAGGGGGCTTTATCAGTTGTCTGTCATCTATCCTTAGCCATCTGTGGACCTTTTGCCCTATGTGAGAAATCTTCCACGAGACAGACTAATCTTTTGCCATATGTGAGAAATCTTCCACGAGACAAGACATTTTAATGCGTTTCTGAATGTGACTTTTATTGTTTTCTTCGTCCAGGATGGAAATCGCAAGACATTTGTGTTATTCTGATCAGGTTACCTGATGTAAATCAAGCCTGTATCCGAGATTGCCGTGTATAGCTGGAGATTTTCAAATGCAGTGGTTATCATCTATGCAGCAAAGGTGAGGAATGAGCTTAGAACCAGGCAATAGGTTGACGATGATTTTTCCCCCCTTTATGTCTCAATGGATTTATGGTGTGGTGACCGGTGATAATATGTTGTAGCATTTTCTGCACTTTCTTAATTTTCCTTATCTGTGCCAGGTGCTCTGCTTCTTACATCTTTAGTTTTCCGTGACCAAAATGTCAGAGCTTCTTGCTGCTTTATTTGATGGTCAAGAAATGCATGCATTTGCAATTGGATCTTTCATTGATTACCAAAAGGACAATAAGTAGTTGTCCCGCCTACCGCTAGGTCATTCTGATCTGATATTCTTTAAGGGTAAAGTATAGGAAGAATGATGAAAAGAAACACCAAACTAGGCATATATGAATTTTTTTAGCATTATATTTGTTAAGTTAAAAAGAAAGGTATTGTACTAGTATTTGTGAATTTTTTTTGCATTGTACTAGGGAAAATCTAATTCTTTTAGCATCCAAAGGTGGAGAGTGAATCCTAATTACTACCTTGCAAGTTGGGAAAATAAAGTTGATTTTAATGGAAAAAAAATTAATAAAACCCTAAATTATGTATATGTGGTTTTTTTTTTTAGTACTATACTTACAAAAGTAAAAGAAAAAAGTATTGTCCTTGTCAAAATAAATATTTTCAGCATTAAACTATATATAAACTAATTTAAGTACTATATGGTATCTAACACTTATTCACATGCTTGTATTCTCTGTTTTAGTTCAATGTATTTTTGCTTGAAAATATTAATGTGGAACATGATTCTGATAATATATAAGTATATTTTATAAATGTATTTTTAAAATAAAGTGTCTCGGTGATGTATATTTGATGTGTTCCATGGGTGGATACATAGCCCCAGTCTTTGGAACTAGAGGTTTTGTAATATCGTGTGTAGACATAAAACATTTGGAGAACGGTTTTGTAATATGTTGGCACCAAGTATGTGTCAACACGTGCCGTGTTTAAGCCAAAACTAGGAGTGTATTTGAGCTGAGATGAGTCGAGCACGAGCCTGTTAGGCTTGAGGCTCAGCTCGTTAGCATTAAGCTCGGCTCGAAGCTCGCGGAGCTGTGAAAGTTTAGGCTCGAGCTCGGCTCGTCAAAAGCTCAGGCGCGGCTCGAATTGGCTTGGCTCGATCTAAACTCAACAAGCTTCGAATTGCAATATTTCGATTTATTTAAGCTCAATATAGGCTTATTTAAGCTTGAACTTGGCTCATTTATGCTCCAATATGGCTTCGTTGGGAAATATTTTAGTATATTATACTACAAAAAGCTCGCTAGGCTCGTTTAGGCTCTCAAGGCTACGAGCTCGACTCAATAAGCAAAACGAGTTAGTTTGGCTCGACTTGAGCTAAAATCGAGCCGAGCTTTTCGAGCTTTATGATGAGCCGACTCGCAAGGGCTTGCTAGCTGGCTCGTCTCGTTTACACCCCTAGCCAAAAACACATCAAATGCACAACTGCTATACTTTGTTTTGAAAATAAATAAACAAAATATATTTATATATTATCAAAACTATATTCTATATTAGTATTTCTGAGTGAAATTACATTGAATTAAGATATATGATACAAGCACATACCAAAGAGGGCACCAACATGACGTCACCGGATCTATTAGAACTCCGAAGTTAAGTATGCTTGGGCGACAGTAGTACCAGGATGAGTGACCTCCTGGGAAAAGTCTTCACCCTCAGGTTGGAGGTACTGGGAAACAACATCTCTTCAGGTTAACACCCTGAAGGGGGGAAGGCTGCGTACATCCACCCCCCGCCCCCTAGACCCTGCGTAGGTGGGAGCCCTTGAGGCACTAGATATGTTCCTTTTTTTTATACAAGTATATGAGCAAGTGTTAGATACCGTACAGTGCTTAAAAAAATTAGTTTATGTCTAGTTGAACTTTTAAAATATTCATTTTGACTACGATAATATTTTTTTCCTTTACTTTTATAAGTGTAATGCTAAAAAAAATTCAAATATTGATAGTTTGTTGTTTTATTAATTACATTAAGCTTAACTTCATGGCAAATGGGGTTCACTTTCCACTTGGGGTGCTTAAAAAATTAGTTTTTTCTTGGTTTGGTGCCAAAAATATTCATACTAGTACAATACCTTTCTTTTTAACTTAGCAAGTATAGTGCTAAAAAAATTCATATAGACCTAATTTGGTGCTTTTTTTTTTTTGTTCTTCCTAAATTATATATGTATATATACGAATTCTGTTAAATAATATTTTAGTATAAAAGTTATATTATTTAATAAAATAGTTCAAACGGTGGTGTGTAAGGGTATAAAACATGTCTCTTATCCAACTCTTATTCTAGCCATGTCACAATATTGTAGTTCATGTGTGAGATGAGGGGGAATAGCGAGGGTGTGGTGGGCTTACGGATGAATGACGGTAATTTTTAAGACCTTTTCCACACTATCATCCGGATTGTTTTATGAGATGCATTTAACCTTTGTACTAAAAAAATTATTTTACAAAATTTGTGAACTAATAAATTAATATACCAAACTTGAGGTTCCTAATATGTAATTCACCCTTCTAATTGGCAGACCCGAAATGATTTATGATGAGGCGCAATGGCATAATTTAATTCATTTAGCTAACTTCATCTTAAGGGGGAAAAAAAAAAGGTTTAGATTGTTGATGATACAATTGTCCAACTCATGTAACCAATGCTATGTAGTCAACTGTTCCTGGTAATTAAATGCTGTTAGAATGGATAAGTGTTATCATCAGGGTAATGATGAAAACTACAGGAGTATGGTTGTCTCAAGGCTACCTGAACATTAACCCCCTGATTTTGGGGGGGGGGGGGGGGCAAGATTAAAATATTTTGAACAATTTTTTCCTTGTTTTAACTATAATTCTCTTTACTGCTTACCACTTTACCCAATTGTTAAACAATGATAACTCATTTATCCCTCTTTACACTTAACCCTTTTAATTTTACATATTCAAATAAGGGTAAGATATTACTTTACTGCTATGAGTTAGCTAGAAGAAATGAAGAAACTGAGAGAAAAAGAGTAAGAAGAAACTAGGCATTCATTCATCATATCCCTTCAATGAGTACAAGAAGCTATTTATATGATTCATACTTGACGAGGAAAGAATGTAACCAAGTAACAATGGTTAGTTACATCAAATTGAAGCAGTGACAACTAAATGAATTCTAACTGTTGTTAGCGTGTAACGCATGCACCGACTCGCCCATCTCCTCAAGACGAGTTGAAGATGCCAATATTTGGCATTAACGCGTTTGCTCCCTCACCACAGATTGGTAGATGCAACTATTGGGAACATAAATTTTTTCCTAATTGACTAGAGCAGGCGCAGTGAAAAAAAATTATTAATTTTTAATTTTAAATCTAAAGCCCTGATTTAATTAAAGGTAAATTACAGAAAACTCCTCTGACTTTTGCTTCAATAACAAAAAAAATCCATCACAAATAAAATCACGTACTAAACCTCCTAACTTTTGAAAAATTTTTACTTTGTCCCCAAATAACTTTTTTTTGACCATTTTACCCCTAATGTTTAATTTTGTTTTTAGAAAAGGATTTTATATTATTAGAAAAAAATTAAATATTTTATGTTTTTAGCAAAAAAATTAAGAAAATTTTCTATATTTATAAGAATATAATTATTTTAATTAATTATAGTAATATTATATAGGTTCAGAAGATAAATAATATTTTTAAAATTTTTAGAAAAAAATATTATAAGATAAAATACAATTTTTTTTGTTGAGGGGCAAAATGGTCAAAAAAGGTTATTTGGGGGCAAAGTGAAAAATTTTCAAAAGTTGGGGGTTTAGTGAGTGGTTTTATTTGTGAGGGGGGTTTTTTGTTATTGAAGTAAAAGTTAGGAGGGTTTTCTGTAATTTATCCTTTAATTAAATAATTTAATTAAATTTAGATCTTATTTTAATAGGTCATAATATGACAAATGAAAAACATTAAATAAAACCAATACAAACATAGTATGTAGAATAAATGAAATAAAGGAAAAAAATTAAATATCACATACTTAATTAAATATACATGAAGCGCAAATTCCAACTCCGACTTGAAGGTTTGAAATTAGAAGAAAGTTTCATGACATCTCAAGGTCATCTTTGCTATAACCTCTTCTAGCATCGGAAGCATGGGCTCCCAAAAGTATTTAATTTGAAAAAAAATTTCAGAACAAAATTTTTCCTTTAATATTTTCGAAAATTAATTTTTCAAAAAAATTATGCTAAACAATAATTTAGAAAATCTATAAAATAATTTTAGGATTTTTGTCATGGGAGAAAATCAGGCGTTAAACCTAAGTTTTACTTATCTATTTAAATCTGCATAGGCCGCGCTTATTTTAAATAGGCAAAAGGCATGGCACATTGCAAACAGATTGGCTGAGCTAGTGTCACTCGCCCATTGGGTACAGCCCTTGGTCAAGGATCGCTAGCTTACCTAGCATGTGCCCTGCATGTGTGCGCGGTCTAGTTCAACTTTCATTATTTTTCATTTTTTTATTATTTGTTTTGTTTAAATTTTCACATGTATAAACTTCATCTCATAAATATTATTTGATAAAATTAATTAATTTATCTTATGAATTATGTTTAGCAAAATTAATTTATTCATCTTATGAATAAATAATTTATTCCATGAATTCAATTTAAATATTTTCAAATGATGCTTAAGTTAAGGCTTGAGAAGGGACCTCAGGCACAATCTAACTCTAGCTCTAAATGGGTCGAATCTGAATATCATCTCATAATAATAATTGATTACCATTTAGTAAAATTTAATTTCAGTAAATAAATTTTACTACATTTTAGAATTAAATATATATTCATTCAAAAATTTCTCAAATAACATTTATTACCACAATTGAACCCTCTTTTAGATATCTGTGAGAAAAAGTAACTTTAACTACTATCGTTAAAATCCTCACATCTCTCGCCGTAGTTCTCGACTCGCCCTTCTAGAACAATTCAATAATATAGAAACAATTTCGTATTAATTCTAAATGTCAAACAAATGGAATACTCTAGCCAAAAATTATAGATTCTGTTCGTATATTTGCGAATCAATTAAGGGGACATCTTTATCTCGTTAGATACTATAGATTCCATGTAAAACAATTGTTCTATTCACACTTCATGTCATTACCTAACGTAAGTAAGATTCAAGTCAATGCACTTTGACCAATCATTTTGGCACATCAAACAATGAACAATCCATGCACAAGTTTAGATTATTTTCTGGATTTAGAGTTATCGTCTTAGAGAATTAATTATTTTTGATAGCTGTTAAAGAAACAACTAATTTAGGTGGTCATGCTCAGTATTCCAATCTTATTGACAACACCAACATAATACTCTTGGATCCCTATCCACATTGCCAAGACAAGTTATCAAATGTATCATATTATAATCTTATCAGACAAGTTTTCTAAACTTATTTTCACCTACAAGCATAGTTTGACATGTCACTAGTTTAATCCAAGTCTATCTGTAGCTCAATCTCATTGACTACGTAAACCAAACCTGACATGTCATCCGGACTATGTTCATCTCATAGAACGTTTCAGAAAACAATCACACGCATGTTTGACACGTAAAACATAATCAGACAATAAATAAATAAACAATTAGATTTATTTAATATTTAAAACTAACTAGTTGGGTTTCCAGGACACCAATTTCAACAATCTCCCACTTGTCCTTAAACCCGAATAATCATGCATTGTATAACTATCCCTAAGGGATCTGCCAACTCTTTGACTAAAAACTTTAACCAATATTGATCTGTCACTGTCTCATTCTTTTGCTCACATTTTTTCATCTATAAGGAACCTTCTGAGTCAAGTAGTCTACTTAATAACTTTATAGCTATCAGGTACCCGATTTCCATAATGAAGTAAGCAATACAAAACTGCTTCACTCTTTACCATCTAATGACTCCCACTAAAAGGTTGTTACGTTTGTGGTTAATTCACAAACGTAAGCTATGATAAAGAGAATATGAGATGAGAAAAAATATAGAGTTTAGATGAGAGAAAGAAGGGAAAGGGATGAGAAAGTAGAGGATATATCAAGGATATCAATTCATTCATCAAAGTTTTGAGGTTACAAGCCTAAGCCTTACTATTTATACTACTTACATGATATGATCTACTACATTGCATCTCACTCATGCCATAACCATCCTAAGCTCTAGACTTCACTTATTACATGACCTCACCAAAGCTTAAGCTACTAATTACAATATCAACTAGCTATTACAACTCAATAGGCTCAATTCCATGCCTTATTACATTTATACTTTATTTCATATGCCCCCTATTATGAGAATCGTAACAATACTCCCCCCTTTAAAAGATTCTTGTCCCCAAGAATCAAGAAGGAAGTTGAAGCTTGAAGAACCAATGCTACAATAGGAAAAACGAGCTAAACATCAGAAGAGCCGCAGCCAACTTGGATGAAGAGCTGTAGCCAGAATGCAGCAACATCTGAAGAAGCTAACACACAAGGAGCAGCAACTTAACCAATCAATCAACACATAAGCCTTAAATCTGCAGCATGACAGCAACAACACATCAGCAACAGCAAGAACACAACAGCAGCAGCAGAACAGCATAACAAAAACAGCAAGAACACAACAGCAGCAGCAGAACAGCATAATAGAGTTTAGCCATCCTAACATACTTTCCCGCCATTTATCCAATTTAAGCCCATGCCTCGGATTCTCGGTTTATAACATTCCCTTCCCCTTGAAAACATTCTTGTCCTCAAGAATGGAAGAGAGTTGAGACAATGAAGAACTCTAATTGCATAGAAAAATATAGCTGAAGTGATATAGTTTTGCTGAAATCTGCAGCTGAAATGATATCTTGTTTTCAACTTAAGATTGCGTTTGAATGCACAATACCACTCAGGAGGTCTGCACTGATCAAACCAAACATCAACAATACACCCACAACACCTCATTTTGCAGTTCATAGGACTCAAAGTTCTATCTGGCTGCAGAGAATCATAAAACACATCAAGAATTCTGAATCTTTGCTTGTGATAAGCTGCACAACAGGTTTTGTATGTCATGAACCACACCAAGATGCATTTGAAATCCTTTAACACCTCGGGAGGCCTTCCAAACTCAAACCAAGTGAACCAAACATCAAATTCTGATTGTTGGCATTCCCAAATGCAGCTCCAATAGACCCAATTCTTGATCATGGCAACCCAATACATTGTAGGTCCATAAGGATGCAGCTATGACTCCAAAAATTCAGTGATTTCTTGGTCCTCAGCTGAAACCTTGGAGACAAATGACTTGCAAATGTCCTCCCAGTAGCATAGCTTCATGATAGTGACCTTGTTGATCAAAACTCCCTTCAAAAACAGAATTATTTCACCCCGAACTTGCCTATCAGCATGCCGAAGGTGCATATTAGCTACTGGGATCTGATTTCTTGCTGATTTAACATGCTCTGCAGCAATGTTTTCCAACAAATTCAACTCACACAACCACCTAATAACCCAACTCATGACATGCTTAATAAATCCACGATTGTTTCTCAATTGCACTGAAAGTGATGCAGAATCCAGCAGCTCAGCAGAAACAACCCTGATGCAGTTCATAACAGCGTATTGCAGCTCGGTGTATGTCCATGTGGAAGTTACTTGAAGTGAACAAGTTATTACATCTTCTAAAAGACATAATAGCACCAATCAAACCAAATCTGAACAGCTCATTCCCAACTGACAGTGAAGAATGTCCCCAAGAATGTTCGGCAACCTTAAAAACCTGTAATTTGTTCTTTCCTGGATCAAACGGTCTGTCATCACCAATTACATCACCTAAATCACCAATTTCGACTCTTTTCAGCTTCATATAGTCTTGAGAGTCTTCCCCCGGTCAAGAGGCCACTTATCACAAAATTTTGCACTTGGATAAGTCACAATTCTACTCAAAAGAAGTAATAGATCATGCCGAACTTGCCGATCGGCATGCCGATAGTACATTTCAGCCACTCTACACTCGTAATCTCTCACCCCACACATGAGACCTTGCTCAACCTCCAAGATGATGTTGTTATGGACCCAAGTTAACACTCCATCATGCCCAAAAGTGAACTTAAGTATACCTTGGTCTGTATTTGAAGGTACTGCAGCAGCAACAACTGAATCTTCAACAGAATCACATTGCTCAGTGATGAAAATGCTTCCATTCTGCATATAAGCTTGCCAAGGAGTAATACTTAACGTATTTGGAGATGTACTCAGCGAACTTTCAGCAGCAACCTCGAATTTTTCAGTTGGAATCATAGCTTCTGCAGCAACCATACCAGAGTCTTGTGTACCAGCATGTACAGCAGTAAGATCAGCATTTTGAGTTAGCTCTTGTTGATCATCACACCTCATATGCCGCAACACAACCTTGCAGATCAATTTCTTCTTTGTGATCTTCTTTGTTTCCCAAAAATCTTTCAATGCGTTGTTAAGTTGATTCTTCTTCACTTTACTCTTTGCATTCTTTAACATTTCCATGACATGAAAATCATACTCCCAATCTTGGAGTTTGCCATGATGTAGCTCATCCTCTTCAAAATACTCTAACTTTAACAAAAAGTCTTCCTAAAGATCATCACGTTTAACCTTAGGTTCATCCAAATCGTTTTCATCAACTGTGGCAATACCTTGATCCAATTCTTCTTCAACTACATTAAGTGGCTCCACAATGTGCACTTCAGCTACTGTGGAAGAGTTTGGCCTTCGGCATTGTCCTTGAATCTCAGCTAATTTCACTTCAAGTTCCTCCCTACATTGATCCCAACGCTTGTTAATCCTATCCTCCAATGTTTGTGATTGAAAAATGATCTGATCAGATTTCTCCACTACAATCGGCTGAGCTTGCTGTTCAATCTTCATGTTGTTTTGCTGGTTCATTTGATGTATCCATTCAGCATTAGATTTATGGAATTGATCACACATTGTTTTCAACCAATCCGGAATTGTTGCATCACAACCATCCATAGTCGCTCTTTAACTTCACACTGAACGATTTTCATGTTAACCGCAGCAACAAGTATTGTTAAGATCGAAAATTATCTGGATTTCAAGATCGGGTTTAAGAATCACCTCATATTCAAACCCTACTGACAACTTCGAGCAGAGAAAGTTCGAACAAACCCTAATCGCAATGTTAGTTGATTAATCTAACTTACACTTCTGACCTAAGCTCGACTCAAGCTCGCAATCAAGTCCTCAACTAAATACCTAAAGCGAATTTCACCTATGCTATCAACAATTTTCACGAACGAAATCAGATTTCAATAATTTTCTCATCTGTCAGATTTTCGCTATGCTGTCAAATTTTCGCCTAGAACTGACAGATTTTCACCTAACTCTTCTCCACTCGATAACATTCAATGCAGATTCTTATGAGATCACACCACTTCTATGCTTTATCAACACAATTTCACCACAATCCAGCAACAACAAATAGATTCGGATCGAGTATGAACTTGTAGCAGAAACAGTTACCTCAATCTTCAATTTCTGAATTGTAGAGTAAGAATAAACCTCAATTCAACTTGTTTTGTGATCTTTTGATGATGATCAAGTGCAATGTGGATGAATTAGCTCACTTGTAACTTCTTCTAAGTAGATTCAAGTGCATGATTGACTTAGCTCAGCACCACTTCTTAAGCAGCTCGAACTTGCTTCAGCACTAAAATTTTTCAGCAAATTGCTTGATCGATTCCTGTAAATTTCAATCTGAATCAGCTTGATGTTGAATACACTCAACAATACTGATCAATTGAACTTTTGTTCTATGTAATTCACTCAATTATCATCTCAACCACAACACCTCTTAATCGCTTGCTGAAAACTGTGCAATAACCGCCACTTCCACTTCAAAATTCAGATTTGAATTCTGATCCCAAAAATCTGAACTAAATTTGTAACACAATTGTTTTTATTGATTAATTGCAATACAACTAATCGTATTTTGTAATTTCTTTCCGGATATGAGCATGATTCGGAAGCCAAATCAAGGCTCTAATGCCAATTGTTACGTTTGTGGTTAATTCACAAATTTAAGCTAGGATAAAGAGAATATGAGATGAGAAAAAATATAGAGTTTAGATGAGAGAAAGAAGGGAAAGGGATGAGAAAGTAGAGGGGATATCAAGGATATCAATTCATTCATCAAAGTTATGAGGTTACAAGCCTAAGCCTTACTATTTATACTACTTACATGATATGATCTACTACATTGCATCTAACTCATGCCATAACCATCCTAAGCTCTAGACTTCACTTATTACATGACCTCACCAAAACTTAAGCTACTAATTACAATATCAACTAGCTATTACAACTCAATAGGCTCAATTCCATGCCTTATTACATTTATACTTTATTTCATATGCCCCCTATTATGAGAATCGTAACAAAGGTAAACACGAATTTCAAACATCTAACATCTAAACTCCCTTTTAAAACAAATGACCCATGTTTTGAATTTCGTATAAGCTTGATCTTAATATAGTGTGCTCATCTTAGGTTTTTCACTTTTAAATAACTACACACTCAAACCTTTACTACTCATAAAAATTCTACACCATTTTTAATGAGTAAAATGTTATCTATATAAAACAGAAAGTTACTATTTTCTAGCCATGTCACGCGCACTCTCACGGTTCATTAACCATTGATTCAAATCAGTAGGACCTGATAACCATCATAGAATCTGATATTCAATGAACAAGATGCTTATTTAAGTCTACCCATAAACTTCTTCAATTTGCATACTATATGCTCTTGACTCCTGGCAACAAACTTGTATGGTTGTATTGTATACATAACCTTTTCAAGATGAACATTGAGAAAATGTCGTCTTGACTTCCATTTTTTGTTCTCATCATATGAAATATACTAGATAAGAGTATGCTTATGGACTTAAGCATAGAATATGGCTAGAAGGTATCATCAAAGATGGTTCCTTCTTATAGGATATTAACCCATTGCCATTAATCTAGCCTTGAAGGTCTGTACCTTCTCATCCACTCAAATCTATATTCTTGTAGATCCATTCAGATCAAATCTCCTCTACAACTTTCTAGACTTAGTTAAGATACAATTACTTTAACTTTACTTTTATTGCCCTGACCCATTGGTTTGCATGCTTATACTTAAGATTTTCATTGAAGTCTATAGGATTAGATTCACCATCATACTTAACCATTAAGACTGAAGACATGAATTCGTCAGTTGACCCTGACCATCCTCCCACTACACCAAAGCTCTCATGTACTTAATGTGACAATACCTTGGTTGAAGATATATCTAATACATCATCTGAACTATAAGTTGTATTAAGCTCTAAAGGCACAGTATCTCATATTGTCAATCTATCCAACACAAACTCTCTGCTATACTTTTATAACACTTTTTAAAACCTCTTACGTAATAAACCTTTTGATATGTAGAAGTGACTCATCATATGAATCTTACCATATTCAACAAAACATTATTGATCCTTTCTACAACTCTTTGTAATAAGGAAAAATTAAGAGTTATCTTAGAACCACCACTTCAATCTAACCAAAGTGATTTGATATAATTACCTAACTGATCCCAATTTTAGTCTTTAATTCTTTAAACTTTTCAAAGGATTTAAGACTTCAGTCTTCATATATATATCCATATATCAATTTACCGAGTAGTCATTCAAAAACATTTTATGAGATACTCATCGATTCCACTTGCTTGAACTTTAGCAGTCCATAAATATTTTATGAACAAGTCCTAGCAGCTCCATGGCTCCATTGCCTTTACCCTTAAAGGCTCTTTCAGTCACCACTAATTTGAATATGATTCACATACTAGTTATCATTTTAATACTTAATGATCACATAAGGCAAATCAACCCAGTTTTGAATCATACTAGATTAGTTTGACCTAATATTAAGTGCCACTTAAAAGCTATGTGGTTTCCGAAAATTTTCTTTTATATGGTTACACAGTCTAGCTTATATTAGACTAATAAATTGCTTTTAATGTAGTTTTGATTGAAATAAGTCAACTATCTACCAATATACCTTTTTAAATAAACAATTTATTTACTTTAACTATCAGTCCATTTTTCAGAAAAACAACCGAAAGACTATTTGAAAGCAAATAGTGGGTAGAAATCAAATTTCTAAAGTACATTAAGATAGTTTCTCAAATTCAACACTACATTTCCTGACTTAAACTACAATCTCTTGACGCCCTTACTGAAAACCCATTAGCCTAAACACTAGTGAACTACCTACTAGTCATAACTAGAGGAGACATGATATCAAATACCCTGCCATGTTGGCTTTCGGTCTTGGCAACATTAGTATATAAGTACCTAGTAAATTCCTTTCAAAGTCCAGTGCTATTATAAAAGAGACAAAACTATTTTTACTAATGTTTTATCTTACCATCTTGAGGTTCCTAATTTCTGAGATAGATGCTTACAGTAAGTGGACTCTTTCCTAAGTTCTCATGATACATTTTCTCTCAAATTGTACTTTCATCAATTCAGATAATGAGCAATCTCTATTACTCAATGTATCCAGCCTAAACTGATTAAAAACCTTAATACGCAAGTCAAAATCATATCCCGTTGAGATTGGCCATCACTATTTGCATTAAGAATTATAGTTTAACAAAAATGAGCCATCATCATACGACGCGTCGTTGAACTTAACTTTCCTAACGCAATCTTGTGTCTATTATCTTTCTCATTAGTCGTTCTCATGCTACTTGTTGTGATTTAGTTGATCTACACCATAGAAGGCACCAACACGCCGTCACCAGATCCCATTAGAACTCTGAAGTTAAGCGTGCTTGGACGAAAGTAGTACTAGGATGGGTGACCTCCTAGGAAGTCCTCACCCTCAGGTTGGGGGCACTAAGAAACAGCCACTCTTCAGGATAACACCCTTTAGGGGAAAGGCTGCGTACATCCGCCCCCCAGACCCTGAGTAGGTGGGAGCCCTTGAGGCACTGCATATGTTCCTTTTTTATTTAGTTGATCTGAAGCTGAACCAAAGAGGTGCTCGATTATGTGTTGAGGTTAACATAGTTCTGCAACAATTAAGCGTAGTGTCCAAATGGAACTAAGCACTACTAGTTATGTTAATCTAATTGTGCTGCTTTTGATTGCAATTGAGCTGACTTTAACTCAAGAAGCTATTGTGAGATTGATTGTACACGATTCAGATCACAAATTGCTGCTGATCTCTAATACTTCATTCGAACAGAGTTCAGAAATGATCAGATAGTGCGGCAGGGACTTAGACTTGTTGCTCCGATTGAAGTGGTTGAGAATTCAGTACCATGCTTCATGCACTTCTTGTTGTGGCAGCTTAATTTGAATTGGTGCTAAGTCTAGACTTGAATTGCTAATATACATTTTCTAAGTTAACTTAGACAACGAACCTTACATTGTCTTGAAGATCTGGCCAGAAGAAGGAGATACGTTGCAATGACTAGAGGTGTGACTACTCATTCACAAGCTGCAACCTATGCTGAAGTAGCTACTGGAACCACCCCTAGTGCTGCTGGTGTGGCTTTTGGTGGTGTTGCTGGAGGTATTCCTGATCAAATGCCAATATGACCGCAACAAATGCAAGAAATGTTACTAGCTTTGAGAAAAGATTTCTCATGAGGCAAGAGCAATTTAAAAAAAAACTCAAGCAACAGTTGAATGGGATGCAAGAGCAACTTAATAGACCAGCAATTCATCTTGGTGCTGGAAATCTACTTACAGTGCAACAGCAAGAAGGAAATTCAGTACCTTCCACTTCTGCTTGAATTGAGAATGCACCAATTGTACCACCCCAAGTTTGGCCTCAAGATCATATAGCACATGGACAAGTGGAAAAGCAAGGAGAGACCGTGGCAATAGTGAGGAGAGCTGGGTTTAGACAACCAATAGTTGAGCTTGATGCTTTCAATTCTACTCAACCACAATCTTGGACACGAAGATGTGAAAGATACTTTAGATTCTATGCTACTCCGGAGACAGAAAAGGTTGAGCTAGCCGTGATCTATTTGCAAGGAGATCAAGACGTTTGGTATCGTGGTTTATTCCTTAGCAATCCAACTATAACATGGCAAGATTTTGTGGACGAACTGTGTGAAAGATATGGGGATGGAGACCCGGGAGATGTAGTGGACAATTTCAACAAGTTAGCTCAAGTGAGTAGTGTCAAGAAGTACATGACTGGGTTTGAAAATTTGAAGGCAAGGATGATGTCCATTCATCCAGGGGCAAATGAGGACTATTATGTTTCAAGCTTCATTATTGGCCTCAACTCCAAAATAAAGAACCTCGTCAAGGCGCTTAATCCTCCAACACTGTCTAGAGCTTATTCGAAGGCAAGATTGTATGAGTCCACGTTATTACTGAAGAAGTCCAAGGTGGTAAAGCATTAAGTTTGGAAGAGAAAAGGGCTCAAAAGCTATGCTACAAGTGTAATCAAAGATACTACTTTGGTCACAAGTGCAGCCCTCAACATCTCATGATTCTAACAAGAAATGAGGCTGATGTGGAGAAAAGGGGAGGTTTTGAACATTGTGCGGAGATGGATGGAATTCAAGAATTGGAGGCTGTAGGTTATGGATAAGCCTACACTGTCTTAGTTCCAAATGAGCTCCCCGAGCTGCTTTTGGGCAACATTTCAGCAACTTGCACACGGGACGCTCTTATAGCTACAATTCTGAAGTTCAGTGCAACAACATCGCCGCTTCACATCAAGAATAAGTTCTTCAAGTCCATGCTCTCTCGTATGACTCTTGGGGACAAGAATCTCTAAATGGGGGAGTATTGTCATGATTGGATAAGAAATGTTAAGTAACAATAAGGTATTAGTTAGTATAAGTCATTAGTATAATTCTTGTTCGCTAGTTAGTTGCTTTGGTCAAGATATTAGTTGATTGTTGGTCTTGTTTGGCGGCTGGGGTTGTTAGGTCGGTTAGGTGTCGGTGTCAAGTGCAATGTTTTAGCTCTAGTATAAGTAGTGTCTTTGCTTTGTAATCTTATTATGTTGAATGATAATTGTTGATTGATTTCTCTCTCTCATCTAAATTCTCTGTATTTCTTGTCTCCTTCACTTCTCTTCTCATCTAAACTCTATCCTATCATATCCTATCCTTGGCCATGAATCAAGATTGATCTTGATTCATGACATTCTCTAACCAAATACTTCTTTCAAATATATGATAATCTCTACCATAGTTGACAATTCAAGTATCTAATACTAGAAAACGATCAACATCTAATCTTCGAATCTTGCTTCCGACTAATCTAGTTCAACGTTTCCAACACTCTTTTCTACTTAGTAGGTATACTAGTAGCAACCTTGAGAACTCTAAGCATCTACTAGTGCTCTACATGTACTAAAACATATCATATCATAGTGAGGATAATAGAACATACAAGTAAGATATGTTAGGAACAGTATCCTAAAATCCAGATTTATTATGGATATATTATTTTAATTAATAAATAAAATTGAAGTTCCAGTCATTTCCTAGTTAAATTTGTGCATGTGAGCGTTTATACTACACGTGATTTTCTTTTGGGAGACATCCATGAGACGGATGTAGTCCTTAGACTACAATTTACATGTTTAATCTAAGTGGTTTATGAGATTAAGCCACATATAGACTTGGAACAAATGGTATGGATTGTTGTTTGAAAGACTCATAGTCGAAGACAAGTGTGGACCACTTGTATGACAAGACTATAACGTGACACTTTAGATGACTTGTCTTGGTCATGTGGATGGAGATCCAAAAGTGTTACGTTAGTGTATTTCATAAGATTGACACACTGAGTTGGACCATGTGGGTTACTTATTTCTAGACTACTGTCGAAAATGAGTGATTCACGTTGTACTGTTTGAACGACGACTCTAAATCCTGAGGGTATTTTGGACTTGTGCGTGGAGCGTTAGTTACTTTAGTGTGCTATAAGTAAGGTCTAAACGAATGACTGAAATCCCACGTACACTGGGTAGCGGCGTGAAGTGTGACAAGGATCAAGCATTTAATAGGGAATCTACAGTCTCTTATGAGATACAGATGTTCCCTTAGTTGATTCACAAATATTTGAATAGTTCAAAAACTTTGACCAAAGTATTCTAAGTGTTTGACATTTGAAATTTATACTCTGAATATGTTCAAGTATAAATGAATTTTTTAGTGAAGGGCGAGTCGGTAACTAATGGAGAAGCTGTGAGAATAATAATAGTAGTGGTTATAGTTATCCATTGTCCTGGACATCTAGTGGAGGGGTTGTTGTCATTAATACAGCCTATTAGGGAGATATCGAATAAATGATTTAAGTCTGGAGTGCAGTGAGATTTATTTAATCGAATTAAGTCCCATTAAATGGTAATTAAATTAATATCATGAGATGGTTTAATTTAACCCATTTGAAGCTAGATTTAAACTATCCCTGAGGCCCCTGCTCAAGCCTCTTTATTTTATTACCATTGAAAAAATATTAAAGAATTCATGAGATGAATTATTTATCCATAGGATGGATAAAATTAACTTTGCCAAACATTGTTCATGAGATGAATAAAAGTTGAAAATTGTAAAATAAAATAATTTTGAAAAATTAAAATTTATAATATGAATTTTTACATGTGGAAAACAAAGAAAAAAAAAACGCGTTTATACTGCTTGTTTTCCGCGTACTTCCCTGGCAGCCAATCCGCACGCGGCATGTTTCGCGCGGTGGGCTGCCTAGGGTGGTTATCTGCGTGCCACGGTTTGGACCAATAGGCGTGTGACACGTGGCACGTGGTTTGAATTAAAAAATCGGGCGATTTTGACTGTTGTTGAAACGTAGTGTTTTGATTCGCTTTATAAATGAAACGTTGCGTTTTGTATTAAAACTACAATTATTTTGTACGCATCCCACATCGAATTTTTGTTATTTTTTCACTTTTATATATTCCTATAAATAGAGGCTTATTCCGAGGTTTGGCATCGAAGTTGAAATATTTCCTTAGGATTTCTGAAATTGTTTCGGAGATCTAATTGGAGAGAAAAATTTTCGTTGAAATTTTTCTTTCCTCAGTTTAATATTTTTCGGAGCCCACCCTTCAGGCAGTTCGAGGTCATTGCGTAGAAGGTCTCGGGGTCTCAATTTTGTGGAATATTACTGTCTTTCTTGTTTTTCTTTTATTGGAGCAATTCCATGTATGTTTTTCTTTCCTTCTTCTTTTAGTTTCGCTTTTCTATTTATTTACAATATTTGTTATTATGCCTGTATAAGTTTATGTATTGTTATGAATGTATTAGAGTAAAAGGCCTGTAGATCTAAATTAAGAATTTAGATCTGTTGATTTAAATTATGAATTTAAGTCAGTTGATTTAAAATTAGGAATTTTAAATCGATTCTAGGTTTAGAGTTATGAATTCTAAACCTGTTATGCTGCGTAAACTTTAGGAAGAATTTTTGAAATTCATCCCAACGACCGGTATTAGGGCAAAGGGTTTATAGAGATAAACCTATTCTCGGGAACTCTCGCACGTAAGGTGTCAAGAAGCGTGACTCTCCGACCGGGGGCTTAGGCCGGGAGAAGAGTCTCCTACTCTAAGTACTCTAATAGGTGCCTATTATTGTGACCATAGTTGAGAACTGTGAATCCAATAGTTGGCATCAAAGTTTATTTTCCAACCGAATTTATATGTTTTTTCCCAACAATTGGTATTAGAGCCAGTCTCCGATTACATTCATAATATACATGACTAGGTATAATAAGATCGAAATAAATAGATTTGCGATTTAATAAAATAGAGATTTTATTAAGAATGAAAGTTGGCTTAATTTGACAGCTCGATTTAAATTGTTTAAATGATTAAAGTAGTTAATTATTAATTAGAATATTTTAAAGTATCGATTTAAATTGTTTAAATTGGTTAAAAGAGTTAATAGTTAACTAGGTTATTTAAAGTAACGATTTAAATTGTTTAAATCGTTAATGAATTACTTGTTAATTAAGATTATATAAGGTGACGATTTGAATTGTTTAAATCGTTAATTAATTAAAAGTTAATTTGATCGGTAGAAGGTAACGATTTAAATTGTTTAAATCGGTAATGAATTAATCGATAATTCGGAACAACCCACAAATTTGTGAATGTATTGTTTGTATAATGAGATTGTACGTTCTCAGTCATGATTTACGAAATCAGACAAAATTGATCTAATAAGATTAGATTCATATTTTTTATGAAATCGGATAAAATTGATCTAATAAGATTAGATTCAATTTAATTTAAAATTAAATATTTTAATTTTAAGAATAAAAAAAAAATTGGACGATGTCAGCATCAGCTCGATGCTGACATCATCATGTCAAATTAAAAAAAAAGTTTTTTTTGATTATTATTTTGACGTGTAGACGTCAATACTGATTTACATAATAATTAAGTTAATGATTTTATTAACTAAAAAAGTTTTAGAATATGATTCTAAATTAGATTATGTGATCATCTAAGTTGTGAATTAGAGTATTTTAAATAAAAGTTATTCAAAATTATTTTAGAATAAGATAGTCTAAGTTAACTTTATTTTTAAAATAAAAGTAAAATTTTGTTAATTAAATTTGAGAATAAGATTCTAAACTAGACTATTGGATAGTCTAAGTTTGTTTGATTTTAGAATAAGATTCTAAAAAATAGACTATGGGATAGTTGAAGCACAAAATCACTATTGATAAAATTATTTTTAATTTAATTTTTGAATTAGATTTTGAAAAGTGGATTATGTGATAATCTAAATTAGATGTTGATATTGTTTTAATTAAAATTAATTAATTAATTTTATTGATTCGTTTTAGAATGAGATTCTAATGAGAGATTATGAGATAATCTATACTGTAAAACGATAGTATTTTAAATTAATAAATAAATTAATTTTGTTTAATCTTAGAATGAGATTCTAAAGGGGATTATGAGATAATCCAGGTTGTAAATGCAAGTTAATTAAAAACTACAGGTTATAAAAATCAAGTGGGAGCGAAGTTTCAATTGTTGTAACCTCACGGTCTCCATTACCGATGTAGCAGTATAGTAGATCGATAGACCTCCTTGCGGAGGATGTCGGTTTACAAATTACAGGGTTAGAGTTCTTTAGGATAAACCAAAGTAGAAAGAAGCGATGTGACCACGCTGCCATGGAGTATTTCATGAATTTGTATGGAGGTTTAGGTAATGGTTTACACTTGACTAGCATGATGCATTAGCCTCCCCGAGGAGCTCTGTTGTGTCATGTTAGAGACTAAGGTAAAGTGGTGAGTTAATCATGTTTAGTAAGAGTTACAAGAAAAAACAGGTTAATTGAGAATAGTTCTCACCCGAACTAGCTTCGTGCGACCCCGCTGCTGAGGAGTAAGGAGTGGTGTGTTTGGGTCATCATTGTATGCATGATAGTATAGTTTGGTGGATATTTGATTTATTGTGTATGCTAAATTGAAAGAATATATATCACTGCATTATACATGACTCATTTAAGGTAGTTACACGATTGTTTGCATTTACAGTGTTTTTGATATGGATACGACTGGTGAGCTTCACTTGATTTGGAATAAATAATGTACTCACAAGACCAAATTACTTTGCCTTGAAAAATAAGTTATACTTACTCTCTACTCACAAGGGACCTACTACAAAGAAAGGAAAGGGCGTGATTGTTATTGTAGCAACCTAGTCAATAAGGAAGTCAGCAAAAGAAAAGTGTTTCTTTTACAAGAAAACTAGGCCACTGGAAAAAAAACTACACTAAGTATATAGCTGCTCTTCCTATAAAGACTGCTAAGCCATCTGGTGAAGGTATATTGATATCTCACTTAGTTGAGTCATGGGCAGTTGAGAGTCCACCAGTTTCCTGGTGGGTGGACTCAAGTTCAACTGACCATATCTGTAATATATTACAAGAGCTCAGGCAAGGCTAAAGGCTAAATGATGGGTGTTGTACCTGATGGCCAGGGACAGTACAATAATAGTGGTCTTAAGTGTAGGAGATGTTAGCTTAGACCTTAGTGATAGAGTTTTGTTTTAAAGGATTGATTATTTAAACCTTCTCCACACAGGAATTTTATTTCTATGTCTTATTTTATGAATAATTGTTATTCAATTGATTTTGATAATGAAGATTTTAATATGAGAAATAAATTGTTTATTTGCAAATGTACATGAATGAATTGTTTATTCATGTTATTTCCTTATCAAAAATATGGTAATTGTTTAAATGAATTTAACGTAAGTTCAATTGTTCAGTCTTCTAAAAGAAAACACCCTAAATGTGATATTGCCTACACATGGCACCAACGTTTAGGTCACGCTAATTCGAACAGGATCCAAAGACTGGTGAAAGATGGACTGATAGAGTTTTTTGACTTGAGGTCATTAGCAGTTTGCGAATTCTGCATAGAATGAAACGTGACAAATTCTGTCTTTAAGAGTAAAGGCAACAGGGTTGGTGGCTTGCTTAAGCTGGTTAACATAGATGTATGTGGACCGATACATGTTCAGGCAAGAGGTGGGTATGAGTATTTAATCATGTTTATTGATGATTACTCATGGCATGGATATGTTGACATGATGAGATATAAGTCGGACACTTTTTGGAGAAAATCTAAGTATAGAAAGTTGAATTTTAAATGCTATCAGGTAAACAAGTTAAGTCACTTAGATCAGATCGAGGTGGTGAATATTTTTCGAGTGAGTTTTTTGATTTCCAAACTGCAAAATGAGATGAGATCTCAGCTTTCTACTCTGGTTACACCGTAGCAGACTGGTGTTACAAATAAAAGGAATAAGGACCATTTTTTCTATAGTTTTGATTGAAAAGGTCTTTTGTAAATATAATGCAAAATACTTAGAGAAGGATCTTGTAAGTAAGCTATAAAAACAAAAACAAAAATAGTATTAAAGGAAAATGACAATAATTCTGAACTGCTAGACACAACTTAAGACACAGTGGATGCATTAGATGCACCTACTGATAGGAATGAGAATGTTCCAGGTACACGAGAGCTTAGGTGTGGTGGGGGATTGTCAGGATACCTGGCAGGTTCGTAGCGGGAGCCTTAGTGGTAGACCGTGGCATTGAATCTGATTCTTTTAGCCACAATAAAGCAATTAAGTCTTCTACTTTTGTGCAATCGGTTGCTTGAACCATGCGTGTACAAATGACATTTAGAGAAAGTAGTGACTTTCTTGGTGTTATATGTCAACGATATACTACTCATTGAGAATGATGTAGGAGTGTCATTAGCTGTAAAGGTTTGGTTGTCAGGATAGCTCAATATGAAGGACATAGGAGAAGGCAACTCTACTCTTAGGATTAAACTTTTGCAAGGTCGTAAGAGTAGGATGTTGGAACTTTCTCTAGCCACTTATATTGACAAAATGTTGTCAAGGTATAGCATGGAGTCCCTCTCTTTTTTGAGTAGTGTTCTAGGACACCTTAAGAGGAGGAGCAATTGAGGAATATTCCATATGCTTTGGCAGTGGCAGCCTTAGGCACGCCATGTTGTGCACGAGACTTGATGTCTGCTATGCTGTGGCGTAGTAAGCAGGCGTTAGTCTAACATGAGTCCAATGGACTAGGTGGCAGTGAAGTGTTTTCTCTAGTTCTTGAGAAGAACTAGAGATCTTATGCTGATCTTTCAAAGTGACGAGCTAGTTCCAGTTGGCTATACTAATCTAAGACTTCCAGTCAAATTAAAACGATAGACGTTCGACGTCTAAGCATGTCTTTACCCTTGGAGTGGGAGCCATTAGTGAGAGGAATGTTAAGCAGTATTGTATTGCTGACTTCACAATAGAGTAATTGTGCTCACTAAGGCTTAGGCTCAGCAAATTTTTGTTCAAACTTAAAAGGGGCGAGTATGGACTTTGTCATAAATTGGAATTAGGACAAGTGGGAGATTTTTAGGAAAAGTGTCCCGAAATCCAGATTTATTATGCATATATTATTTTAATTAATAAATAAAATTGAAGCTCCAATCGTTTTCTAGTTAAATTTGTGTATGCGAGCATTTATACTGCATATGATTTTCTTTTGGGAGACATCCATGAGATGGGTGTAGTCCCCAGACTACAATTTACATGTTTGTTCTAAGTGGTTTATGAGATTAAGCCACAGATAGACTTGGAACAAATGGTATGGATTGTTGTTTGAAAGACTTGTAGTCGAAGACAAGTATGGACCACTTGTATTTTAAGACTATAACGTGACACTTTAGATGACTTGTCTTGGTCATATGGATGGAGATCCAAAAGTGTTACGTTAGTGTATTTAATAAGATTGACACAATGAGTTGGACCATGTGGGTTACTTATTTCTAGACTACTATCGAAAATGAATGATTCACGTTGTACTATTTGAACGACGACTCTAAATCCTGAGGGTATTCTGGACTTGTGCATGGAGCGTTAGTTACTTTAGTGTACTTTAAGTAAGGTCTAAGCGAATGACTGAAATCCCACGTATACTAGGTAGCGGCGTGAAGTGTGACAAGGATCAGGTATTCAATAGGGAATCTACAGTCTCTTATGAGATACAGATGTTCCCTTAGTTGATTCACAAATATTTGATTAGTTCAGAAACTTTGACCAAAGTATTCTAAGTGTTTGACATTTGGAATTTATACTGTGAATATGTTCAAGTATAAATGAATTATTCAGTGAAGGGCGAGTTGGTATCTAATGGAGAAGCTGTGAGAATGATAATAGCAGAGGTCATATTTATCCTTTGTCATGGACATCTAGTGAAGGGGTTGTTGTCATTAATACAGTCTATTAGGGAGATATCGAATAAATGATTTAAGTCTGGAGTGCAGTGGGATTTATTTAGTGGAATTAAATCTCATTAAATGGTAATTAAATTAATATCATGAGATGGCTTAATTTAAACCATTTGAAGCTAGATTTAAACTGTCCCTGAGGTCCCTGCGCAAGCCTCTTTATTTTATTACCATTGGAAAAATATTAAAGAATTCATGAGATGAATTATTTATCCATAAGATGGATAAAATTAATTTTGCCAAACATTATTCATGAGATGAATAAAAGTTGAAAATTGTAAGATAAAATAATTTTGAAAAATTAAAATTTATAAGATGAATTTTTACATGTGGGAAACAAAGCAAAAAAAAAAAAAAATCGCGTTTATACTGCTTGTTTTCCTCGTACGTCTCTGGCAACCAATCCGCACGCGACATGTGTCGCGCGGTGGGCTGCGTAGGGTGGTTATCCGCGTGCCACGGTTTGGACCAATAGGCGTGTGACATGTGGCATGAGGTTTGAATTAAAAAATCGGGCGATTTTGACCGTTGTTGAAACGTAGCATTTTGATTCGCTTTGTAAATGAAACGCTGCGTTTTTTTATTAAAACTGCAATTATTTTGTACGCATCCCACATCGAATTTTTGTTATTTTTTCACTCTGGTATATTCCTATTACTAGAGGAGCTTATTCCGAGGTTTGGCATCGAAGTTGAAATATTTCCTTAGGATTTCTGAAATTGTTTTGGTGTTCTAATTGGAGAGAAAAATTTCCGTTGAAATTTTTCGTTCCTCAGTTTAATATTTTTCGGAGCCCACCCTTCAGGCTGTTCGAGGTCATTGCGTAGAAGGTCTCGGAGTCTCGTTTTTTAAGAATATTATTGTCTCTCTGGTTTTTCTTTTATTGGAGCAATTCTAGGTATGTTTTTCTTTCCTTCTTCTTTTAGTTTCGCTTTTCTATTTATTTACGATATTCGTTATTATGCCTGTACAAGTTTATGTATTGTTATGAATGTATTAGAGTGAAATGCCTGTAAATCTAAATTAAGAATTTAGATCTGTTGATTTAAATTATAAATTTAAGTCAGTTGATTTAAAATTAGGAATTTTAAATTGACCCTAGGTTTAGAGTTTTGAATTCTAAACCTGTTCCGCTGTGTAGACTTTAGGGAGAATTTTTGAAATTCATCCCAACAACCGGTATTAGGGCAAAGGGTTTATAGAGATAAACCTATACCCGGGAACTCTTGCACGTGATGTGTCACGAAGCGTGACTCTCCGACCGGGGGCTTCGGCAGGGAGAAGAGTCTCCTAGTCTAAGTGCTCTAGTAGGTGCCTATTATTGTGACCATAGTTGAGAACTGTGAACCCAATGGTCGGCATCAGAGTTTATTTTCCAACAAAATTTATATGTTTTTCACAACAGATATACTGGTATTGACAGCGATGCAAAAGTATAACAACCAGTCTGAAATTAAAAGGTTTTTTGCAATTTACCACCTATATTTTATACTCTTTAGCTTTTAACCACCCAAATTTTTTATTTGGCTTAACCACCAAAAAAAATTTTTTGGTAGCAAATGACCACCATTTGATATTCCTGTTAGAAAAAATTGAATATTCCATCCAATTTCGAAATAATTCATATGTGTTTTATCCCGATTTTAGTTTTCGTAGTAAATAACCACCTGTATTTTATGATATATAACTTTTAACCACCCGAATTTTTTTTCATCACTTAACTGAATCATATAGAAGTTGTTAAACTATAACAATAAGTATTTTATCTACAAATATTATTATAAAATGTTCAAAAAAAAAACAAAATCTAATTTTGAGAAGAAATCACTATGCCACGCCTTATTAGTATCGATCTACAAAGCAAAATTGTAATATTTTCATGTAAATTTTGGTGTTTAATATTTTTCCTAATCCCGTTCAATTTGTATTTGGGTTACATGGGTGACAAATTTGTTGGTTCCGGTGCGTGCTTGAACAGTGACCTTGCGTTGTAGTGGTCTCTAGCGATTAGGGAGGGTAATAAACAAAGCGGTGGCTATAACGGAAAAAAAAAAGATTTAAACAAAAAAAATTTGTTTTTGGGATGGTTAAAAGCTATATATCACAAAATACAGGTGGTTATTTGTAAAGAACACCACAATTCGGAATGCAAGGAATATTCAAAAATTGGATGGAATATTCAATTTTTTTAATGAAAATATCAAATGGTGGTCATTTGCTACCAAAAAACAAGTTTTTAGGTGGTTAAAAGCAAAAATATTTTTTGGGTGGTTAAAAGCTAAATGGTATAAAATATTGGGGGTAAATTGCAAAAAAACCTGAAATAAAAAAACTGTAAAACAAGTCATATAACTTACAAGATTACTTTTTTTACTTTTAGCAAATAATCAAAGTTCGGAGTTCACAATTCGATACTTACCTGTATGCTGTGGCGACCCTGTTAGGAACAGTACCCTGAAATCCAGATTTATTACGAATATATTATTTAACTAATGAATAAAATTGAAGTTTCAGATGTTTTCTAGTTAAATTTGTGTAAGCGAGCATTTATACTGCATGTGATTTTCTTTTAGGAGACATCCATGAGATGGGCGTAGTCCTCAGACTTCAATTTTCATGTTTGTTCTAAGTGGTTTATGAGCCTAAGCCACAGATAGATTTAGAGCAAATAGTATGGATTGTTGTTTGAAAGACTCGTAGTCGAAGACAAAGTTTGGACCATGTGTATGTTAAGACTATACCGTGACACTTTAGATGACTTGTCTTGGTCATGTGGATGGAGATCCAAAAGTGTTAGGTTAGTGTGCTTAATAAGATTGACACACTGAGTTGGACCATGTGGATTACTTATTTCTAAACTACTATCGGAGACGAATGATTCATATTGTATTGTTTGAATGACGACTCTAAATCCTGAGGGTATTTTGGACTTATGCATGGAGTGTTAGTTACTTTAGTGTAATATAAGTAAGGTCTAAACGAATGACTGAAGTCCCACATGCATTGGGTAGCGGTGTGAAGTGTGACAAGAATCAGGTATTCAATAGGGAATCTACAGTCTCTTATGAGATACCGATGCCCCCTTAGTTGATTCACAAATATTTGAATAGTTCGGAAACTTTGGCCAAAGTATTCCAAGTGTTCGACATTTAGAATTTATACTATGAATATGTTCAAGTATAAATAAATTATTCAGTGAAGGGCGAGTTGGTAACTATTGGAGAAGCTATGAGAAGAATAATGGTAGTGGTTATATTTATCCTTTGTCATGGACATCTAATGGAGGGGTTGTTGTAATCAATACAGTCTATTAAGGAGATATCGAATAAATAATTTAAGTCCGGAGTGCAATGAGATTTATTGAGTGGAATTAAGTCTCATTAAATGGCAATTAAATTATTTCATGAGATGATTAATTTAACCCATTTGGAGCTAGATTTAAATTGTCCCTGAGCTCCCTGCGCAAACCTCTGTATTTATTGCCATCGAAAAAATATTATGTAATTCATGAGATGAATTATTTATCTATGAGATAGATAAATTTAATTTTGCCAAACATTATTCATGAGATGAATAAAATTAAAAATTATAAAATAAAATAATTTTAAAAATTTAAAATGCATAAGATAAATTTTTACATGTGAAAAACAAAGAGAAAAAAAAGAGAAAAAAATAGCAAAATATACACGCACAGGTATCAATCAGTGTCTATGCGTATTGGCCAACCAGCATGCGACATGTGTCGTGCGCTGGGCTGCCAAGGCATGATCTGCGCCTTTGGGCACGGACCAATCACGTGTCGCCATGTGGCATGCAATGATAAGCCAAAAACACGAGGGCTTTTGCTTAAGTGAAACGCGGCATTTTGACCATTATTTACCTGAAACGATGCATTTTGATTTTAACTGGGCAAATCTACATCGAAAATCAGCCAATTTTTCGCTCCAATACATTACTATAAATAGGGGTACCTATTCCAGGGGTTTGGCATTCAATTGAAATTAAATTTTAGGGTTTCTGGAAATTGTTTCGGAGACTTAATTGGAGAGAAAAATTTCGGTTGAAAATTTTCTTTTCTCGGTTTAATATTTTTCTGAGCTCACCCTCCAGACAGTTTGAGGTTATTGCATAGAAGATTGCGGGGCCTCGATTTTCTTAGCATTCTTTACAATTGGAGCAATTCCAGGTATGTTCTTCTTTCCTTCCTTTTTTAGTTCGCTTTTCTATTTATTTACAGTATTCGTTATTATACCAGTTGAAGTTTATGTATTATTATGAATATATTAGAGTAAAAAGCTTGTAGATTTAAATTAAGAATATAGATTTGTAGATTTAAATTATGAATTCAAATATGTAGATTTAAATTATGAATTTTAATATGTAGATTTAAAATTAGGAATTTTAAATCGACCCCGGTTTAGAATTATGAATTCTAAATCCCTTTCGCTGAGTAAATTATATGAAAGTGGGGATAATTTATGATATTCGTCCCTACAACTAGTATTAGGGCAAAGGGTTTATAAAGATAAACCTATTACCGGGAACTCTTGCACGTAAGGTGTCACGAAGCGTGACTCTCCGATCGGGGGCTTAAGTAGAGGGAAGAGTCTCCTACTCTAAGTGCTCTAATAGGTGCCTACTGTTGTGACCATAGTTGAGAACTGTGAACCCAATAGTCGGTATTAGAATTTATTTTTCAACAAAAATTTATATCTTTTCCCAACAATTGGTGTCAGAGCTAGCCTCTGATTACATTCACAATATACATAAAAAGATATAAAATAGAAATAAATAGATTTGCGGTTTAATAAAATTGAGATTTTATTAAAGAAGGAAAAACTTGTTTGAATTAGATTGTTTTAAAGTAACGATTTAAATTGTTTAAATCATTGATGTATTAAAGGAGTTAATAGTTGACTAGGTTATTTAAAGTATTGATTTAAATTATTTAAATCGGTTAAAATATTTAATAGTTAACTAGGTTGTTTATAGTAACTATTTAAATTGTTTAAATCGTTAATGAATTAATCATTAATTCATCACAACCCATAAATTTGCTATTATGTTTTTCATATAATGCGATTGTACATTCTCAGTCATGATTTATGAAATCGGACAAAATTGATCTAATAAGATTAGATTAAAATTTTTTTACAAAATTGGATAAAGTTGATTTATTGAGATTAGATTCAATTAATTTTACGAATCGGATAAAATTAATCTAATGAGATTAGACTTAATTATTTACTTTAAATTAAATTATTTTAATTTAAAAATTAAAAAAAAATTGATGACGTTTTACAGTTCAGGGCTGACGTAGCGCTGATGCAGCGCTGACATCAGCAAGTTTAAATTAAAAAAAAAGTAAAATAATTATTTATTTATTGATTTTCATAACAATTATAAATTAATTAATTTATTAATTAATTTATTTTTAGAATGAGATTCTAAATTAAAATATGAGATAATCTAAGTTGTGAATCAGTGTTATTTAAAATAAAAGTTAATTTTAAATTATTTTACAATAAGATTCTGAAATAAACTTTATGATAGTCTAAGTTAACTTTATTTTTGAAATAAAAGTTAAATTTTATTAATTAAATTTTAGATTAAGATTATGAACTGGATTATTGGGAGGATATGGCCTTAGATAGGTCCCAATGGAGCACTAGTATAGGGGTTATAAATGCTCCAGTTGGAGTAGAGTAGTCTAGCTTTCTAGTGCTAGGCCTTGACATCCTCCTGGTGCACTTAGGTTGTGTACTTGCTCTCATGAGCTGCTACTTGCCTACCTATCCTTTGATTTCTACTTGATGTGGCTTGTTTTGAGTTTGTTGTTTTGCTCGCCGTGTGTTTTGCCCTACTCATGCTTTGATGCTCTTCTACTGCTAGGTCACATGCTCTATGCTGCGAACCAATTTCTCAGGTTGGGGGTCCTCGAAAATAGCCTCTCTTCAGGGTAGCCCCCTGAAGGGGGAAGGCTGCGTACATCTACCCCCCCAGACCCTGCTTTTGCGGGAGCCATTGCAGGCACTGGGTTTGTTGTTGTTGTATTCAAAACTAGACTATTGGATAGTCTAAGCTTATTTAATTTTAGATAGAGATTCTAAAAATAGACTATGAGATAGTCTAAGCACAAAATCGCTACTGATTTTAAATAAAATTAATTTTTATTGATTAATTTAATTTTAGAATTATATTCTAAAAAAATAGATTATGAGATAATCTAAACTTTAGTATTATTTTAAATGCAAAAATTAAATTAATTTATATTAATTTATTTAGTTTTTAGAATGGGGTTCTAAATAATAGGTTATGAGATAATCTGTGGTATTATTTTTAACTGTAAAATTAATTAATTAATTTTATTGAATAAATTTAGAATGAGATTCTAAAGTAAGACTATGAGATAATTGATATTGTAAAACGATAATGTTTTGAATTAATTAATTAATTAATTTTGGTTTATTTTAGAATGAGATTCTAAAAGGGGTTATAAGATAATCTATGTTGTAAATGCAAGTTAATTAAAAACCACTGGTTATAAAAACCAAGTGGGAGCGAGGTTTCAATTGTTGCAACCTCACGTCTCCATTACCGGTCTAACACTATAGTAGATCGATAGACCTCCCTGTGAAGGATCTCGGTTTGCAAATTACAGGGTTAGGCTTCTATTAGAATAAACCAAAGTGGAAAGAAGCGATACGACCACGCTGCCGCGGAGTATTACGTGTATTTGTATGGAGGTTTAAGGAATGGTTTACACTTGACTAGCGCGATGCATTAGCCTCCCCAAGGATGTTTGGCTCATCATTGTATGCATGATCGTATAATTTGGTGGATATCTGACTTATTGTGTATGCTAATTGAAAGAATATGTATCACCGCATTATCCATGACTCTTGTTAGATAGTTACAAAAATGCTTGCATTTACAGTATTTTTGATTTGGATACGACTGGCGAGTTTCACTTGATTTCGAATACATAAAGTATTCACTGAACCAAATTACTTTGCCTTGAAAAATAAGTTAGACTTGTTTATTACTCACAAGGGACCTATTAGAAAGAAAGGAAAGGGCAAGGTTGCTATTGTAGGAACCAAGTCCATACGGAAGTCAACAAAAGAAAAGTATTTCTTTTGCAAGAAAACTAGGCCACTGGAGGAGGAACTACATTAAGTACATAGCTACTCTTCCTACAAAGGCTGCTATGCCATCTGGTGGAGATATGTTGATATCTCACTTAGTTGAGTTATGCGCAGTTGAGAGTCCACCAGGTTCTTGGTGGGTGGACTCAGGTTCAACTGACCATATCTGTAATACATTAAAGGAGCTCCGACTAGGCTAAAGGCTACACAATGGGTGTTGTACCTGATGGTCACGGACAGTACAATAATAGTGGTCTTAAGTGTAGGAGATGTTAGCTTAGACTTTAGTGAAAGAGTTTTGTTTTAAAGGATTGATTATTCAAACCTTCGCTGTACAGGAATTTGATTTCTGTATTTCTGTTAATGGATAAATTTTATTTAGTTGATTTTGATAATGAAAATTTTAATATGAGAAATAAATTGTTTATTTGCACATGTACATGAATAATTCTTTGTTCAGGTTATTTCATTATCAAAGCTCTGGTAATTATTTAAATGAATCTAATATAAGTCCACTTGTTCAATCTTCTAAAAGAAAACACCCTGAAAGTCATAATGCCTACACCTCGCACCAATGTTTAGGTCACACCAATTCGAACAGGATCCAAAGACTGGTAAAAGATGGAGCGATAGAGACTTCGGAATTGAGGTCATTGCCAGTCTGCAAATCCTGCATAGAACGAAAGATGACCAAGTCTGTCTTTAAGAGTAAAGGCAACAAGGTTGGTGGCTTGCTTGAATTGGTTCACATAGATGTATGTGGACCAATACATGTTTAGGTAAGAGGTGGGTATGAGTATTTAATCACGTTTAGTGATGATTACCCAAGGCATAGATATGTTTAACTGATGAGACATAAGTCGGATGTTTTTGGAGAAATTCAAAGAGTAGAAAGTTGAATTTTAAAAGCTACTAGCTAAACAAGTTAAATCACTTCGATCAGAATGAGGTGGTGGCTATTTTTTGGGTGAGTTATTGGTTTTCCTAACTGCAAATGAGATAAAATCTCAGCTTTCTGCTCTAGGTACACCACAACAGAATGGTGTTACAGATAAAAGGACATGGCGCTTTTTTCTACAGTTTTTTTCATTTAAAAGGTCTTTTGTAAATACAATGTGACATACTTAGAGAAGCATTTTGCAAGTAAGCTACAAAAACAAAAAAAAAAAGAATTAAAAGAAAATGACACTAATTCTAAATAGCTAGACACAATTCAAGACATAGTGGATGCATTAGATGCACCTACTAATAGGAACAAGAATAATCCAGGTACATGAGAGCTTAGGTATGGTGGGAAGATTGTTAGGACACCTGATAGGTTCATAGTGGGAGCCTTAGTGGTTAACCGTGGCTTTTGAATATGATCCTTTTAGCCATAATGAAGCAATTACGTCTTATAGTTTTCAGCAATTGGTTAAACAAACCATGCGTGTACAAATGTCATTAAGAGAAAGTAGTGATTTTCTTGGTATTGTATGTCAACAATATACTACTCATTCGGAATGATGTGGGGGTGTCATTAGCTGTAAAGACTTGGTTGTCATC
The DNA here is from genome assembly GCA_018398585.1 of Simmondsia chinensis. Lineage (NCBI taxonomy): Eukaryota > Viridiplantae > Streptophyta > Magnoliopsida > Caryophyllales > Simmondsiaceae > Simmondsia > Simmondsia chinensis. Next base: position 22,613,154 of record JAGTTD010000002.1, read on the forward strand.
ATAGCTCAATATGAAAGACATAGGAGAAGCTAGCTTGACTCTTAGGATTTAGCTTCTGCGATGTCGTAAGAGTAGGATGATTGGGTCTTTCTCTAGCCACTTATATTGACAAAATGTTGTCAAGGTATTACATGGAGGATTCTAAGAAAGGTTTTTTACCTTTCAGACATGGAGTCCCTTTTTCTCGTTAGAGCAGTGTTCTATGGCACCTCAAGAGGTGGAATAGTTGAGGTATATTCCATATGCTTTGGCAATGGGAGCCTCATGTATGCCATGCTATGCATGAGACCAGATATTTGCTATGCTGTGGTATAGTAAGTAGGTGTCAGTCTAACTCGGGTCCAAGGCACTAGGTGGCAATGGAGCATTTTCTCTAGTACTTAAGAATGACTAGAGATTATATGTTGATCTTTCAAAGCGATGAGCTGGTTCCAGTTGGATATATTGTTTTAAGACTTGCAGTAAAATATATATGATAGACACTCGACGTCTAAGCATATCTTTACCCTTGGAGTGGGAGCCATTAGTGAGAGGAATGTCAAGCAGTATTGTCTTGCTGACTTCATAATAAAGTAATTGTTCTTACTAAGGGTTGGCTCAGTAGACCATTGGTTCAAACTTAAAAGGGGCGAGTATGGATTTTGTCTAAATTAGATTCAGCACAAGTGGGAGATTGTTAGGAACAGTGTCTTGAAATCCAGATTTATTCTGGATATATTAATTAATTAATAAATAAAATTGAAGTTTCAGATGTTTCTTAGTTAAATTTGGGTAAGTGAGCATTTATACCGCATGTGATTTTCTTTTGGGAGACATCCATTAGATGGGCGTAGTCCTTAGACTACAATTTACATGTTTGTTTTAAGTGGTTTATGAGACTAAGCCAGAGATAGACTTGGAACAAATAGTATGGATTGTTGTTTGAAAGACTCCTAGTCGAAGATAAGTTTGGACCACTTGTATGTTAAGACTATAATGTGACACTTTAGATAACTTGTCTTAGTCATGTGGATGGAGATCCAATAGTGTTAGGTTAGTGTGTTTAATAAGATTGACACACTGAGTTGGACCATGTGGATTACTTATTTTTAGATTACTACCGGAGATGAATGATTCATATTGTATTGTTTGAACGATGACTCTAAATCCTGAGGGTATTCTGGACTTGTGCATGGAGTGTTAGTTACTTTAGTGTACTATGAGTAAGGTCTAAACGAATGACTGAAATCCCACATACACTGGGCAGCGGTGTGAAGTGTCACAAAGATCAGGTATTCAATAGGAAATCTACAGTCTCTTATGAGATGCAGATGTCCCCTTTGTTGATTTGTAAATATCTGAATAGTTCGGAAACTTTGGCCAAAGTATTCCAAGTGTTTGACATTTGGAATTTATACTATGAATATGTTCAAGTATAAATGAATTATTCAGTGAAGGGGGTGTCGGTAACTAATGGAGAAGCTGTGAGAAGGATAATGGTAGTGGTTATATTTATCCTTTGTCGTTGACATCTAGTGGAGGGGTTATTGTCATCAATACCGTCTATTAGGGAGATATAGAATAAATAATTTAAGTCTGGAGTACAGTGAGATTTATTTAGTAGAATTAAGTCTCATTAAATGGTGATTAGATTATTTCATGAGATGATTAATTTAAACCATTTGGAGCTAGATTTAAATGTCCTCGTGGTCCCTGCGCAAGCCTCTGTATTTATTGCCATTTAAAAAATATTGAAGAATTCATGAGATGAATTATTTATCCGTAAGATGGGCAAATTTAATTTTGCCAAACATTATTCATGAGATAAAAAAAATTAAAAATTATAAAATAAAATAATTTTGAAAATTTAAAATTAGTAAGATGAATTTTTACATGTGGGAAACAAAGCAAAAAAAAAAAAAAAAAAGAAAAAAAATCGCAAAATATACACGCACGGGTATCAATCCGTGTCTACGAGTATCACGTGTTGGGCTACCAGGGCATGATCCGTGCCTTTGGGCTCATATCAATCGCGTGTTGCCATGTGGCACACGATGATAAGCCAAAAACACATGGCCTTTTGCTTAAGAAAAACGCGGCGTTTTGACCATTGTTGACCTGAAATGATGTGTTTTGATTTTAACTGGGCAAATCCCACGTCGAAAATCAGCCTATTTTTTACTCCGGTACACTACTATAAATAGGGGTACCTATTCCAGAGGTTTGGCATTCAACTGAAATTAAATTTTTGGGTTTTTGGAAATTGTTTTGGAGACCTAATTGGAGCGAAAAATTTTCGTTGAAATTTTTCTTTCCTTTGTTTAATATTTTTCGGAGCCCACCCTCCGGCCAGTTTGAGGTCATTGAGTAGAAGATCACAGGGTCTCGATTTTTCTTAGTATTCTTTATAATTAGAGCAATTCTAGGCATGCTCTTCTTTCCTTCCTCTTTCAGTTTCGTTTTTCTATTTATATACGGTATTTATTATTATGCCATTTTACGTTTAGGTATTGTTATGAATGTATTAGAGTAAAATTCCTGTAGATTTAAATCGAGAATTTTGATTTGTAGATTTAAATTATGAATTTAAATCTATAGATTTAAAATTAGGAATTCTAAATCAACCCAAGTTTAGAATTATGAATTCTAAACACCTTCCGCTGCGTAAAATTTGTGAAAGTAGGGAGAATTTTTGATATTCGTCCCAACAACCGGTATTAGGGCAAAGGGTTTATATAGATAAACCTACTCCTGGGAACTCTCGCGCACGAGGTGTCACGAAGCGTGACTCTCCGTTCGGGGGCTTAAGTAGAGGGAAGAGTCTCCTACTATAAGTGCTTCAATAGGTGCCTACTGTTGTGACCATAGTATAGAACTATGAACCCAATAGCCAGTATCAGCGTTTATTTTTCAACAAAAATTTATATCTTTTCCCAACAGACCCAACTGAACTACCTAAAACTCCCCATCGACAAGACAAAATTGAGATATCAGAAGGGTACGAACGTTTCTCAAAAAATATGTTTTCTTGTAAACTCGTTACTAAACATATTTAATGAACCACTTTTCCCTTAGTCTCTTAGGTCCCACAACAGAGCTCCTCAGGGAGGTTAATGTAGACCCCAGTCAATTGTACACCAGTACCTAAACATCCATACAAGGTCTTGACATACTCTACGTTGGTGTGGCCATACTCGATTGCTTGGACTTTAGTTTATCCTAACAGAAGTCTAAACCTGTATTCCGTGAATTAACTTCCTCCACGGGGAGAAATGCAACCCACTATACTGTTAGACCAGTAATGAATTCTATGAGCATTCATTTAGAAGCTCACTCCCACTTGATATTTTTGAGTCTTGTGAACCTTTTAATAATTTTAGCAAACAAATGAAGCATGTAATTCACCTAACCAATCTCTATGTTTGGGCAACCGTGAGCTAACCAATCTACCAATGGGAGAGACGGTATAACAAGTAATTAGTCAAGTGAGAACTATTTTCAATTAATATGTTTTTTAAGCATATTTTAACTCACCACTTCTTCCTTGGCCTCTAAGAAAGTATCATAATGCTTCCTAGGAGACTATCATACTATTCTAGTTAAGTGTATACCATTGCCTAGACATTAGTACAAGTAAACAAGATACTCCACTTTAGCTTGGCCGCATTTGCTTTCCCATACCTCTATCTATCATAAAGAAGTCTAACCTTGTATTCCGCGAACAAATGCCCTCCTCGGGGAATAGCATCTATCCAATATACTATTAGATTGGCAATAAAGTCCGTGAGGAATCAACTCCTGATCCTCGCTCTCACTTAAAATTTACAGTGGCGGATCTTTTTTTAAAATTTGATTATCTTATAATCAATATTGAAATCACATTTAAATTTTTATTTTACCATTAAATAAAGCCCTAATCCAATTAGATACCTTTAATTAACCAACGTATGTCATCTAATTTCATTAGAGAGATTATGTGAATTTTTCCTTTCAAATAATTCAACTATTAAATTATCTAATCATATTCAATCTATTTTAATAATTCTCCCACTCGACGTAATAAAATATTTCACCAAGTTACATGTTTACATGGCCTTCTAACTTTGTTCACACTACACATAATATTTAACTCATTTAAATAATATCAAACATGTGAACGAAAGTTAACAAATGCCATGTTATCAAACAATTTGACAATAAACAACTAATGATTTTTCTAAACTCTTTTAGAAAATATTATCACATAATCCTAATTGAAATCTCATCATAATTAACTAATTAATTAATTTAAAATTATTTAAATAGAAAAATTAAATAAATAAAATAAAAAATTGACGTGACCCTCATGTCATAGCAATTTAATTTCATTATTTTTTATTATTTTCCTTTTTCATTATTCAAATAAATAAATAAATAAATAAATCCAATCATAATCTCATTATATCATAAATCGAACAACTAATCCTATTAGATAGTCTTTGTTTATGATTATCACAGAATATTGAATAATTTAATCTTTCACACCTTAGTTCATAATCTAATCACATTAGATCTTATAATCTAAATCGTTCAACTCTTTGAATATCTAATCTTATTAGATCTTATTTGGAATTACGCTCCTTCATTGAATCCTGATTCATATAAAATTTTAAACAATTTAAAAACTTTAAGGAGCGTTCAATCTTGTTGTTAAATTCTTTTAACAAAAACCTTCAAGGTTACCTTTTTCCTTAAATGAAATTCCAATTTTATATTTTTTTAATTCTACATGCTCCAATTTTACCAAACCTAATACTTTTGACGTCAATCATGAACGTATCCAGAGTTGGCTTTTATACCAATGGTTTTGAGCGTATTTCAAAAAATCTTACCTAATGGACTCGAGCACAGCGGAAAACTAATTTGAAATTCTTAATTTTAAATCTAAAGCAGTGATCGAATTAAACAATTTAATTAAATCTAGATGTTACTCTAATAGATTCACAGTATGACAAATGAAAAATATCGAATAAAACAAATACAAACATGGTATATAGAATAAACGAAATAAATGAATATCACATAATTCATTAAACATACCCAGGTCTTCTTTGCAATGACCTCTTCTAGCACTAGGAGTGCAGGCACCCAAGAATATTTAATTTAGGAAAAATTTTGGAATAAAAGTTTTACTTTAATCTGTTCGAAAAATAATTTTTCATAAAAATTATACTAAACAATAATTTAGAAAACTCCTAAAATAATTTTGGAATTTTCATCATGGGAGAAACTAGGTTTCAAAACCTAATTTTTACTTATATATTTAAATCTACACAGGCCACGCATATTTAAATAGGAAAAAGCCATGACATGTGTCAAAACAGATTCGTCGTGTCCAAACTTATCACCGACTATGAACGTAGTTTGACAACATGTCACTTGTATGATCTAAGTCTATCTGTAGTTCAATCTCATTAACTACTTAAACAAAACCTAACATGTCATCTTGGACTACTTCCATCTCACATAACATTTTAGAAAACAATCACACGTATGTTTGACTCATAAAACATAATCAAACCATAAATAAAAAAAAATAATTTCATTTATTTAATATTTAAAAATAACTAATTGGGTTTTCTAGAACGCCCATTCTAACAACAACCCGAGTCGAAGCCCCTGGGTCTCGATCCTGTTGAACACTGGTATGGGTGGGCCATAACTCGTGAGTCATATAAGTATCGTTGACTATGAGTGTATCAATACTCCCCACCCCACGAGAACCTTGTCCACAAGGGACAAATGTCAGGTATTTGTCCTGAAAATCCGTCCAAAACTCCCATGTTGATTCCTCAACTGGTCTTCCTTGCCACTTAACCAAAAGTTTCGTGATAGCTTGATTTGTTGTACTTTGCCGTATGTCGCTCCAAGATCATTTCAAGTACAAGAGGAGGTGGTATGTGATTCTACTCGTCCGGTAACATAATACGCGATGGAGGGGGCCCAAAATATCTCTTGAGAACGATACGTGGAATACGGGATGAATATTTGTTTCTTTAGAAAGAGCCATCCTATATGCTATAGGATTGATATTGTCCGGTATCTTAAAAGGACCAAAGTATTTAGGGGACAATATTTGGTCCATGCGTTGCTCCAATGAGCATTGACTATAGGGATTTATCTTGAGATCCACCCAGTCACCCCGTTCAAAACTACTGTAACTTTGATGTTTGTCTGCAATTTGCTTCATCCGATTTCGAGATCAGTGAAGATGATGCTTTAGGACATGAATAACCTCCTCCCGGGCACTTAGCCTACTTGAGCATAGCATCGTTAGTCAAAAAGGGATATGTAAGGGTGGGGCTTGTCCATAAACTATTAGAAACAGTGTCCTGAAATCCAGATTTATTCTAGAGATATTATTTTAATTAATAAATAAAATTAAAATTTCAGTCGTTTTCTAGTTAATATTGTGTATGTGAGCATTTATACTGCACGTGATTTTCTTTTAGGACACATCCATGAGATGGGTGTAGCCTTTAAACTACAATTTACATATTTGTTATAAGTGGTTTATGAGACTAAGCCACAAATACACTTGAAAAAATGGTATGGATTGTTGTTTGAAAAACTCGTAGTCCAAGACAAATTATGACCATTTGTATGTTAAAACTACGCGACATTTTATATGGCTTGTCTTGGTCATGTGGATGGAGATCCAAGTGTTAGGTTAGTGTGTTTAATAAGATTGACACACTGAGTTGGACTTGTCAGGAACAATATCCTGAAATTCAGATTTATTCTGGATATATTATTTTAATTAATAAATAAAATTAAAGTTGCAGTTGTTTCCTATTTAAATTTGTGTATAAGAGCATTTATACTATATGTGATTTTCTTTTGAGAGACATCCATGAGATGGGTGTAGTCCTCATACTACAATTTACATGTTTGTTCTAAGTGGTTTATGAGACTAAGCCACAGATAGACTTAGAACAAATGGTATGGATTGTTGTTTGAAAGACACGTAGTGGAAGACAAGCTTGGACCACTAGTATGTTAAGACTATAACGTGACACTTTAGATGACTTGTCTTGGTCATGTGGATGGAGATCCAAAAGTGTTAGGTTAGTGTGTTTAATAAGATTGACACGCTGAGTTGGACCACGTGGGCTACTTATTTCTAGACTACTATAAGAAATGAGTAATTCACGTTGTACTGTTTGAACGATGACTCTAAATCCCGAGGGTATTCTGGACTTGTGCATGGAGCGTTAGTTACTCTGGTGTGCTATAAGTAAGGTCTAAACGAATGACTGAAATCCCACGTACACTGGGTAGCGGCGTGAAGTGTGACAAGGATCAGGTATTCAATAGGGAATCATACAGTCTCTTGTGAGATACAGATGTCCCCTTAGTTGATTCACAAATATTTGAATAGTTCAAAAACTTTTGCCAAAGTATTCCAAGTGTTTGATATTTAGAATTTATACTGTGAATATATTCAAGTATAATAAATTATTTAGTGAAGGGTAAGTCGGTAACTAATGGAGAAGCCGTGAGAAGGATAATGGCAGTGGTTATATTTTTCATTTGTCATGGACATCTAGTGGAGGGGTTGTTGTCATCAATAAAGTCTATTTGGGAGATATCGAATAAATAATTAAAGTCTGGAGTGCAATGAGATTTGTTTAGTGGAATTAAGTCTCATTAAATGGTAATTAAATTATTTCATGAGATGATTAATTTAACCATTTGGAGCTAGATTTATATTGTCCCTGAGGTCCTTGCGCAAGGTTCTATATTTTATTGCGATTAAAAAAATATTAAAGAATTCATGTGATGAATTATTTATCCACAAGATGGGTAAAGTTGATTTTGCCAAACATAATTTATGAGATGAATAAATATTAAAAATTATAAAATTAAATAATTTTTTGAAAATTAAAATTCATATGATAAATTTTTACATGTGGCAAACAAAGCAAAAAAAAAAAAAAAATTGCACAGCCCTGAATCCATGTGCTCACGGATCAACCAACCAGCATGCGACACGTGTCGCATGCTGGCAAGCCGGAGGTAAAAAAATCCAATTATAACTGGCAAGATTTCGCTGAATGAAACGCTGCGTGTTGGTTTTTTTTTTTTTTTTTTTTAATGAAACGACGCGTTTTGATTTTAACTGGCGAATCCCACATCGATTATAATTGGATTTTTTTCGCTCCGGTATACTCCTATAAATAGAGGTGCTTATTCCGAGGTTTGACATTCAAGTTGAAATATTTCTTTAGGGTTTCTGGAATTGTTTCGGAGACCCGATTGGAGAGAAAAATTTCCGTTGAAATTTTTCTTTCCTCAGTCTAATATTTTTCGGAGCCCGCCCTCCGGACAGTTTGAGGTCATTGCGTAAAAGGTCTCGGGGTTTCAATTTTGAAGAATATTATTGTCTTTTTGTTTTTCTTTTATTGGAGGAATTCCCGGTATGTTCTTCTTTCTTTATTTTTTTTCACTTTTCTATTTATTTACAGTATTTGTTATTAACATGTTTAAGTTTATGTATTGTTATGAATGTATTAGTGTAAAAGGCCCATAGATATAAATTAAGAATTTAGATCTGTTGATATAAATTATGAATTTAAGTCAGTAGATTTAATATTGAGAATTTTAAATCGATCTTAGGTTTAGAGTTATAAATTCTAAACCTGTTCCACTGCGAAAACTTTGGGGAGAATTTTTGAAATTCATCCCAACAACCGGTATTAGGGCAAAGGGTTTATAGAGATAAACCTATTCCTGGGAACTCTTGCATGTGAGGTGTCATGAAGCGTGACTCTCCGACCGAGGGCTTAGGTAGAGAGAAGAATCTCATACTCTAAGTGCTCTAATAGGTGCCTATTGTTGTGACTATAGTTGAGAACTGTGAACCCAATCGTCGGCATCAGAGTTTATTTTAAAACAAGATTCATGTCTTTTCCCAACGGGACTATGCATTACTTATTTCTAGACTACTATCTGAAATGAGTGACTCATATTGTCTGTTTGAGCGACCACTTTAAATCCTGAGGGTATTCTGGATATGTGCATGGAGCGTTAGTTACTTTGATGTACTATAAGTAAGGTCTAAATGAATGACTGAAATCCCATATACATTGGGTAGCGGCGTGAAATGTGACAAGGATCGGGTACTACGGTTTGTTATGAGATACAATTGTCCCCTTAGTTGATTCTCAAATATTTGAATAGTTTAGAAACTTTGGCCAAAGTATTCCAAGTGTTTGACATTTGGAATTTATACTTTGAATATGTTCAAATATAAATAAATTATTCAGTGAAGTGCGCGTCGATAACTAATGGAGAAGCCGTGTGAAGGATAATTGTGGTAGTTTTATTTATCCTTTATCATGGACATCTAGTGGAGAGGTTGTTGTCATCAATACAGTCTATTAGAGAGATATCGAATAAATAATTTAAATCTGGAGTAAAGTGAGATTTATTTAATGGAATTAAGTCTCATTAATTAGTAATTAAATTAATATCACGAGCTAGTTTAATTTAACCCATTTGGAGATCGATTTAAATTATCCCTAAGGTCCCTTCGTAAGCCTCTGTATTTATTGCCATCAAAAAAATATTAAAGAATTCATGAGATGAATTATTTATCCACGAGATGGGTAAACTTAATTTTGCAATATTATTCATAAGATGAATAAGAATTAAAAATTATAAATAAAATAATTTTGGAAAATTGAAATTCATAGGATGAATTTTTACATGTGAAAAACAAAGCAAAAAAAGAAAAAAATAAAAATAATTACAAAAATCGCACAGGGATCGCGATCCGTGGCTAAGTTTGGCAGCCAATCAGCGAGCGCTGCCTAAGGGGAGGATCTGTGTGCACGTACTCCAGCCAATCACAGGATGACATGTGGCACGCTGAAAAGGATAAAATAATCTGTTGTTTGAACTGTTTGTAAAACGTGGTGTTTGGAGTATTTTTGAATATAAAGCGCTGCGTTTTGATGTTTTAACTGCGAACCCCACATCGAAAAATCAGCTTATTTTCACTTCGGTATACTCCTTTAAATAAAGGTACTTATTCCAGAGGTTTGGCATTCAATTGAAACAAGTTTTAGGGTTTCTGAAAATAGTTTCGGAGACTTAATTGGAGAGAAAATTTCGGTTGAAATTTTTCTTTCCTCAGTTTAATATTTTTCGGAGCCCACCCTCTGGGCAGTTTGAGGTCATTACGTGGAAGATCGCGGGGTCTTGATTTTCTTTGTTTTCTTTATTATTGGAGCAATTTCAGGTACGTTCTTCTTTCCTTATTCTTTTTCACATTTTTATTTATTTATAGTATTTGTTTTTATGCCTGTTTAAATTTATGTATTATTATGAATATATTAGAGTAAAAGGGCTGTAGATCTAAATTAAGATTTTAGATCTGTTGATATAAATTATGGATTTAAGTCAGTAGATTTAAAATTAGGAATTTTAAATCGACCCTAGGTTTAGAGTTATGAATTCTAAACCCGTTCCGCTTCGTAAACTTTACAAAATTAGGGTGAATTTTTGAAATTCGTCCCAACCCAACAACCGGTATTAGGGCAAAGGGCTTATAGAGATAAACCTATTCCCGAGAACTCTCGCATGTGAGATGTCACGAAGCGTGACTCTCCGACTGGGGGCTTATGTAGAGAGAATATTCTCTTACTCTAAGTGCTCTAATTGGTGCCTAATGTTGTGACTATAGTTCAGAACTGTGAACCCACTAGTCGGTATCAGAGTTTATTTTTTCAACAAAATTCATGTTTTTTTTTTCGCAACAATTGGTATTAGAGTCAGCCTCTAATTAAATTCATAATATACATAAATAGGCATAATAAGATCGAAATAAATAGATTGGTGATTTTATAAAATAGAGATTTTATTAAGAAAGAAAGTTAATTTAATTTGACGTATCGATTTAAATTGTTTAAATCGATAATGAATTAATGATTAATTCAGATGATTGTTTGAATTTGTGATTTAAATTGTTTGAATCATCAATGTAATTAATTGTTGATTAGATTGTTTTGAAGTACTAATTTAAATTGTTTAAATTGGTTAAAAGATTTAATAGTTAACTAGGCTATTTAAAATATCAATTTAAATTGTTTAAATCAGTTAAAAGATTTAATAGTTAACTAGGTTGTTCGTATAATGTGATTGTACGTTCTTAGTAATGTTTTACGAAATCGGACAAAATCGATTTAATAAGATTATATTCAAATATTTTTAATAATGGATAAAAATTGGTTTAATGAGATTAGATTCAATTAATTTTTATAAAATTGGATAAAGTAGATCTAATGAGATTAGATTCAATTATTTTATGCAAAATCGGATAATATTGATCTAATGAGATTAGATTCAATTTATTTTAAAATTAAATATTTTAATTAAAAAAAATGTGATACGCTAGCTGCTGACGTCAGCATGCGTCAGCCGCTGACGTCATGCTAACGTCAGCGTCATCAATTAAATTTATAAATTTTATTTACTGATTAATATAATTATTAATTAATTATTTTATTAATTAATTTTCTTTAGATTGAGATTTTAAATTAGATTATATGATAATCTAAGTTGGAAATCTGTATTAATTTTAAATAAAAGTTATTTTAAATTATTTTAGAATAAGATTCTGAAACAGATTGTACGATAGTCTAAGTTTAACTTTATTTTGGAAATAAAAGTTAAATTTTATTAATTAAATTTTGGAATAGGATTCTAAACTAGACTATTGGACAGTTTAAGGTTGTTTAATTTTAGAATGAGATTCTAAAAATTGACTATGAGATATTCTAAGCACAAAATCGCTATTAATTTTAAATAAAATTATTTTTAATTTAATTTTGAAATTATATTTTAAAAAAATAGATTATGAGATAATCTAGTTTTTGGTATTAATTTAAATAAAAGGATTTAATTAAATTAATTCAAATTAATTAATTTTGTTTTAGAATGAGATTCTAAAGCAAGATTATGAGATAATCTATATTGTAAAATGATAATATTTTAAAAAATTAATTAATTAATTTTTTGGTTATTTTGAGAATAAGATTCTAAAGGGGATTATAAGATAATCCATGTTGTAAATGCAAATTAATTAAATACCACTAGCTATAAGAATCAAGTGGGAGCGAGGTTTCAATTGTTGTAACCTCACGGTCTCCATTTCCGGTCTAGCAGTATAGTAGATCGATAGACCTCCCTGCGGAGGATGTCAGTTTGTAGATTATAGGGTTAGGCTTATATTAGGATAAACCAAAGTGCAAAGAAGTGATGCGACCACGCTGCCGTGGAGTATTTCGTGTATTTGTATGGAGGTTTAGGTAATGGTTTACACTTGACTAGCGTGGTGCATTAGCCTCCCCAAGGAGCTCTGCTGTGTCATGTTAGAGACTAAGGTAAAGTGGTGAGTTAATTATGTTTAGTGAGAGTTACAAGCAAAGTGGTTAATTGAGAATAGTTCGCACCCGAACTAGCTTCGTGCGACCCCTCTGTACATGACTCTTGTTAGACAGTTACAAGCAAAGTGGTGAGTTAATCATGTTTAGTGAGAGTTACAAGCAAAGTGGTTAAGGAGTGGTGTGTTTGGGTCATCATTGTATGCATGATAGTACAGTTTGGTGGATATCTGACTTATTGTGTATGCTAAATTGAAAGAATATATATCACCGCATTGTACATGACTCCTGTTAGACAGTTACACAAATATTTGCATTTACAATATTTTATATGGACAGGGCTGGAGAACTTTGCTTGATTTTAAATACATAATGTACTCCCTGAACCAAATTACTTTGCCTTGAAAAATAAGTTAGACTTAGTTATTACACACAAGGGACCTACTAGAAAGAAAGGAAAGGGTAAGGTTGCTATTGTAGCAACCAAGTCCACAAGGAAGTTGGTAAAAGAAAAGTGTATTTTTTGCAAGAAAACTAGGTCACTGGAGAATAAACTACACTAAGTACATAGCTGCTCTTCCTAAAAAGACTACTAATCCATCTGGTGAAGGTATGTTGATATCTCACTTAGTTGAGTCATGCACAGTTGAGAGTCCACCAGGTTCCTGGTGGGTGGACTCAGGTTCAACTGACCATATCAGTAATATGTTACAGGAGCTCAGGCTAGGCTAAAGGCTACTTGATGGGTGTTGTACCTGATGGTCAGGGACAGTACGATTATAGTGGTCTTAAGTGTAGGAGATGTTAGCTTAAACTTTAGTGATAGAGTTTTGTTTTAAAGGATTGATTATTTAAACCTTCGCTGTACAGAAATTTGATTTCTTTAGTTCGGTTAATGGATAATTGTTATTCAGTTGATTTTGATAAAGAAAATTTTAATATGAGAAATAAATTGTTTATTTACACTTGTAAATGAATAAATTATTTATTTATGTTATTTTCTTATCAAAACTCTAGTAATTGTTTAAAAAAATCTAACATAAGTTCACTTGTTCAATCTTCTAAAAGAAAACACCGTGAAAGTGATAATGCCTACATAAGGCACCAAGGTTTAGGTCACATTAATTCGAACAGGATCCAAAGACTGGTAAAAGATAGACTGATAGAGGCTTTGGATTTAAGGTCATTACTAGTTCGTAAATCTTGCATAGAAAGAAAGATGACCAAATTTGTCTTTAAGAGTAAGGGCAACAGGGTTGATAGCTTGCTTGGGCTGGTTCACATAGATGTATGTGGACAAATGTATGTTCAGGCAAGAGGTGGTATGGGTACTTAACCACATTTAGTGATGATAACTCAAGGAATGGATATGTTTACCTAATTAGACATAAGTCGGACATTTTTGGAGAAATTTAAAGAGTAGAAAGTTGAATTTTAAAAGCTATTAGGTAAATAAGTTAAGTCACTTCGATCAGATCGAGTTGGTGAATATTTTTGGGTGAATTTCTGGATTTCCAAATTGCAAATGAGATAAGATCTTAGCCTTCTGCTCTGGGTACACCATAGCAGAATGGTGTTGCAAAAAAAAAAAAAAAAGAACAAGGACGGTCTTTTTCCAAAGTTTTTTTAATTAAAAAAAGTTTTTTTTTTTAAATTCAATGCAAAGCAATTAGAGGAGGATTTTGCAAGTAAGCCACAAAAATAAAACAAAATAGTATTAAAGAAAAATGACAATAATTCTGAATAGCTAGACACAACTTAAGACATAGTGGATGCATTAGATACACCTACTGATAAGAATGAGAATGTTCCAGGTACACGAGAGCTTAGGTGTGGTGGGAGGATTGTCAAGACACCTGACAGGGCCATAGCGGGAGCCTTAGTGGTTGACTGTAGCATTGAATCGGATCCTTTTAGCCGCAATGAAGCAATTAAGTCTTATGGTTTTGAGCATTTGGTTGAGCGAACCATGCGTGTACGAACAACATTAAGAGAAAGTAGTGACTTTCTTGGTATTGTATGTCAACAATATACTACTCATTGAGAATGATGTAGAGGTGTCATTAGCTGTAAAGGATTGGTGGTCAAGAAAGCTCAATATGAAGTACATGGGAGAAGCCAACTCTACTTTTAGGATTAAGCTCCATCAAGGTCGTAAGAGTAGGATGTTTGATCTCTCTCCACCCACTTATATTGACAAGATGTTTTCAAAGTATAGCATGGAGTCCCTCTTTCTGTTGTGTAGTGTTCTTGGACACCTCAAGTAGAAGGACAATTGGGGAATATTCAATATGCTTTGGCAGTGGGAGCCTCAGGTATGCCATGTTGTGAACGAGACCTGATGTCTGCCATGCTGTGGTATAGTAAGCAGATGTCAGTCTAACCCGGATCCGATGGACTAAGTGGTAGTTAAGCATCTTCTTTCGTTCTTGAGAAGAACTTGAGATTATATGCTGATCTTTCGAAGTGACGAGCTGATTCCAGTAGGCTATACTGATTTAAGACTACCAGTCAGATTAAAATGACAAACGTTCGATGTCTAAGCATGTCTTGACCCATGGAGTGGGAGCCATTAATGAGATGAATGTCAAGCAGTATTGTATTGCTAACTTCACAATAGAGTAATTGAGCTCACTAAGAGTTAGGCTCAGTAGACCTTTGGTTCAAACTTAAAAGGGGTGAGTATGGATTTGTCATAAATTGGATTTAGGACAAGTGGAAGATTGTCAGGAATAGTATCCTGAAATCCAGATTTATTCTGGATATATTGTTTTAATTAATAAATAAAATTGAATTTTCGAGTTAAATTTGTGTATGTGAACATTTATACTGCATGTGATTTTCTTTTGGGAGACATCCTTGAGATGGGTGTAGTTCTCAGACAACAATTTACATGTTTGTTCTAAGCGGTTTATGAGACTAAGCCACAGATAGACTTGGAACAAATGGTATGGATTGTTGTTTGAAAAACTCGCAGTCGAAAACAAGTTTGGACCACTTGCATGTTAAAACTATAACGTGACACTTTATATGGCTTGTCTTGGTCATGCGGATGGAGATCCAAAAGTGTTAGGTTAGTGTGCTTAATCAGATTGACACCCTAAGTTGGACCATGTGGATTTATTTCTAGACTACTATCGGAGATAAGTGATTCATATTGTACTGTTTGTACGACGACTCTAAATGCCGAGGGTATTCTGGACTTGTGTATGGAGCATTAGTTGCTTTGGTGTACTATAAGTAAGGTCTAATTGAATGACTGAAATCCCACGTACACTGGGTAGCGGCGTGAAGTGTGACAATGATCAGGTATTGAATAGGGAATCTACAGTCTCTTATAAGATACAAATGTCCCCTTAGTTGATTCGAAAATATTTGAATCGTTCAGAAACATTGGAGAAAGTATTCCAATTGTTTGACATTTGGAATTTATACTATGAATACGTTCAAGTATAAATAAATTATTCAGTTAAGAGCGAGTCGGTAACTAATGGAGAAGCTGTGAGACGGATAATGGTAGTAGTTATATTTATCCTTTCTCCGGCCAATCACAGGCTGACACGTGGCGCCCTGAAAAGGATATAATAATTTGTTTTTTGAACTGTTTGTAAAACGTGGTGTTTGGAGTATTTTTGAATATAAAACGCTGCGTTTTGATGTTTTAACTACGAACCCCACATCGAAAAATCAGCTTATTTTCACTTCGGTATACTCCTATAAATAGAGGTACTTATTTCTGAGGTTTGGCATTCAATTGAAACAAGTTTTAGGGTTTCTGAAAATAGTTTCGGAGACCTAATTGGAGAGAAAAATTTCGGTTGAAATTTTTCTTTCCTCAGTTTAATATTTTTTCGAGCCCACCCTTCGGGCAGTTTGAGGTCATTACGTAGAAGATTGCGGGGTCTCGATTTTCTTTGTTTTCTTTATTATTGGAGCAATTCCAGGTATGTTCTTCTTTCCTTATTCTTTTTTACTTTTCTATTTATTTATAGTATTCGTTATTATGCCTGTTTAAGTTTATGTATTGTTATGAATGTATTAGAGTAAAAGACCTGTATATCTAAATTAAGAATTTAGAACTGTTGATTTAAATTATGAATTTAAGTCCGTAGATTTAAAATTAGGAATTTTAAATTGACCTTAGGTTTAGAGTTATGAATTCTAAGCCCGTTTCGCTGCGTAAACTTTATAAAATTAGGGAGAATTTTTGAAATTCATCCCAACCCAACAACCGGTATTAGGGCAAAGGGTTTGTAGAGATAAACCTATTCCCCAGAACTTTCACACGTGAGGTGTCATGAAGCGTGACTCTCCGACCGGGGGCTAG
This sequence comes from Simmondsia chinensis, assembly GCA_018398585.1. Taxonomy (NCBI): domain Eukaryota; kingdom Viridiplantae; phylum Streptophyta; class Magnoliopsida; order Caryophyllales; family Simmondsiaceae; genus Simmondsia; species Simmondsia chinensis. Next base: position 22,629,888 of record JAGTTD010000002.1, read on the forward strand.
GTAGAGAGAAGAGTCTCCTACTCTAAGTGCTCTAATAGGTGCCTACTATTGTGACCATAGTTGAGAACTGTGAACGCAATAGTCGGTATCAGAGTTTATTTTTCCAACAAAATTCATGTTTTTTTCCCAACATATACCACCTCATACGGTGTCGTGTGAGTTGGTATTATACCACCACTTGGCTAAAAGCAACAAATCAAACCATTTGTTGGGGAATTCAAAACACATAGAAGGAAAATACCTCTCATGACATCGATTTAAAACCTCTGTTTGACCGTCCGTTTGAGGATGACAAGATGTGGAACGATGAAGGTCAACTCCCTAAACACGAACCAATTTAAGTCCAAAAATGACTTGTGAAAATCGGATCCCAATAAGAGATGATATCCTTAGGAAACTCGTGTAACCTGTAAATTACTCGTCCAAAAATGTTAGCGACCAACACAGTAGTATAGGGATACAAAAGTACAAAAAAAATGACTGTATTTACATAAACGGTCCGCCACAACAGGAATAACATCTTTCCCATGTGATTTAGGTAAGCCCTCGATAAGGTCCATCAAAATACTTGACCAAACAATGTCAGGAATGCAGAGAGGTTGTAACAAACCTGGCTAAGCAACAGTCTCATTTTTAAAACATTGGCACACTACGCAATGATGTATAAACGTCTCCACATCATGTTTTATACCTTTCCAATAAAACAAAGTTGACACATGTTTTGTTGTTGCCATAATGCCGGAATGCCCACCCATGGGTTAGGCATGCATCCATTTCAAAATTTCATGTTTCTCGGGGCCAATCGAGCTAACCACCTGTTGAAATTAGTGTTCTAGAAAACCTAATTAGTTAGATTTTAAATATTAAATAAATAAAATTGTTTTATTTATTTGTTATCTTATTATGTTTTACGAGTCAAACATGCATGTGATTGTTTTCTAAAACGTTCCATGAGATGGACATACTCCAAGATGAAATGTCAGGTTTGGTTCAAGTGGTCAATGAGATTGAACCACAGATGGACCTAGATCAAACTAATGATATGTTGTCAAAGTCTATTGATAGTAGGTGATAAGCTTGGACAACTTGTCTGATTAGACTATAATATGACAATTTTGATGACTTGCCTTGGTCATGTGGAGTGGGATCCAAGAGTATCATGTTGGTGTTGTCAATAAAACGGCAATACTAAGTAGGACCATTTGAATTAGTTATTTTTTCAACTGCTATCAGAAATAACTAATTCTGTGATGATAACTCGTATCCTGAAAACAGTCTGAACTCGTGCATACCCAAAAGGATTAGTCAAAATGTGTTGACCTGAATCTTACATACATTAGGTAACGGCATGAAGTGTGGCGGGAACGGTTATTTTATGTGGAATCTATAGTCTCTAATGAGATAAATATGTCCCCTTAGTTGATTCACAAATATACGAACATATTCTAGAATGTATTGGTCAGAGTATTCCTTATTTTTGACATTTGGAATTAATACGAAAATTATTTCTGTATTATTAAATTGTTCGAGAAGGGCGAGTTGAGAACTACAGTGAGAGATGTGAGAAAAGTAATGGTAGTAGTTAAAATTACTTTTGTTCATAGATATCTACTAGAGGTTAATTGTCGTAATAAAAGTTATTTGAGAAATTTTTGAGTGAATATATTTAATACTAGAGTGTAGCAAAAATTATTTAGTGAATTAAGTTCTACTAAATGGTAATCAATTGTTGTTATGAGATGATAATCGGATTTGACACATTTGGAGCTATAGTTAAATTATCTCTGAGGTCTGTTCGCAAGCCTCAACTTAAGTATCGTTTAAATAAAAAAGGAATTTATGGGTTGAATTATTTATCTATGAGATAAATAAATTTTCATGCTAAACAAATATTAATGAGATGAATATATAATACGATAAATATCGTGCTTTTAAATTAAAACAAAAAAAGGGTGAAGAGTTACATGACGTAAGCAACACAATTTCAACCCTGTTACATGCGCTTGTGGATTTTGCATGACGTCAGCAGCTTGATTTTTGTTTACAAGTACGCTTTTTGCCGTGGGTTGTATTATTGATTATTAGGTTTTCTAAAATTATAGTTTAGCATAATTTTTATAAAAATTATTTTTTGAAAAGATTAAAAGAAACATTTTGTTATGAAATTGTTAGCTTCCAAAATTTAATTTTGAAATCTAACCTTATAGAAGAGAGTATGAGATGAGAAAAGAAGGGAAGGGGATGAGAAATTAGAGAAAAGCGATGAGAAATTGAGAATTTTTCCTTAGGAATCAGATTTCATTTAATTGGATAATCCAAATACACTTTTAAGCTCCAAATGTATACACAATGGATAGCCAAGCAAATTGATCTAACTACCAGCTAGAACTCCCGCCAAAACCCTCCTTTGTAACTGAATTTCCCGCCATGTGTAGGTCAGGAGCTGCACATGTAAACCGTCGAAAATCTGCATTTGTGTGGCACTCTTAAATTGTTATTACATCATATAAGACTCTATTTAAAAGTAATACTAAGAAATAAAAATGCATTATAAGTAAAATTTATTAATTCGTAACAATCCCTCCCTCTTGAGAAACTTCTTGTCCTCAAGAATTGAATCCCAGAAATTGACTCTTCAAGAAATTGTAATCTTCCCAAGTTGTAAAGCTCTCGTTTAAGTTGCTCCAAGACACTAGGACGTTTTGCACTGCCTTGTTGTTAAGCTGCAGCATTCTTTTAGCTCTAACAGTCTTCGGTTGCTGCAACAACAGCCCATTTGCTTCAGTAATTGGAGGATCTTGAACACATTCAACATCTCTCTTGACCTGTTTTTTAAGTAGGGATACATGAAACACAGGATGAATGTAAGAATGCGAAGGTAAGTCAAGTTTATATGCGACATTGCCAATTTTCTCCAAGATCTTGTACGGGCCAAAGAAATGAGCACACAACTTGACATTGCATCTGACAGCCACGGATGATTGTCTATATGGTTGTAATTTGAGGTAGACCATGTCCCCAACATCATAGTTCTTGTCTACCCTCTTCTTGTCTGCATAATACTTCATTCGAGCCCGAGTTTGTTGGAGATTGTCCTTAGGCGTTTGCATGATCTGTCTCCTCTGCTGCACAATTTCGGTTGCTGCAGAATCAGCAGCCCTTGGTTGTTGTAACATCATAGGAGAAGGTGGAGAATAGCCATATAATGCTTGGAAGGGTGAAGTGCCAGTGGATGTGTGGAAGTGTGTATTGAACCAAAATTCGGCTAAAGAAAGCCAACGGTTCCACTCTTTGGGCCTTAAGAAGACCATACTCTAAAGATATTGCTCCACACATTGGTTGACTCGTTCGGTTTGACCATCCGTTTGAGGATGGTAGGAAGAACTAAGAGCCAACGTGGTTCCCATGAGCTTGAACAATTCCCTCCAAAAGGTGCTTGTGAAGATTTTGTCTCGGTCCAACACGATGGATTGAGGTAACCCGTGTAACTTGTAAATGTTGTCAAGGAAGAGCCTTGCCAACTTTTCAGCAGTAACGGGTCGAACAAGTGCAAAAAAATGACTATATTTGGTGAAGCGATCCACCACGACCCATATGACCTCCTTACCGTCGGACTTTGGTAGTCCCTCGATGAAATCCATGCTAATGTGGACCCAAGCCCCCTCCGGAATGGGAAGAGGTTGAAGAAGTCCCTTGTATTGAGGATCTCCCAGCTTCGTTTGTTGGCATACTTCACAAGACTTCACATAGTCGCTCACATCTCTTTTCATACTCGGCCATGTAAAATATGTTTTAATGCCTTGATAGGTGCCTTTCACACCCTCGTGACCTCCCCAAGCAGCGTCATGTGAGGCTTGGATGACCTATTTTCTCAAGTCAGTAGCAGATCCCACATAAAGTTTGCTTTGGATCCGGATCAGGCCCCTCTGCACTGTTAATTCGCTGTTTTCTGCAGCAATGTTTGCGTCGGTTATAATCACAGCAGCAGCCAGCTTATCACGAGCAAAAGGGTCTCCCTTGTAGGACTTGTGTAGCTCTTCGACCCAAGAAGGAATTACCACGGAAATGGCTGAGCATGAGCTCGAAACAGCGTTCTCAAAACACCTTGACAGTGCATCTGCAGCTGCTTTTTCTCTGCCACTTCTATACTCGATGTCGTAATCAAGGCCTAACATTTTCATCAAGCCTTTCTTTTGAATTCTCGACACGATTTTCTACTCAAGGAGATGTTTTAGGCTTTGGTGATCTGTCCGAATGGTGAACTTGTGACCTTCCAAGTAATGCCTCCATTTCTCTACGGCTAAGAGAATCGCAAGGTACTCCTTTTCATAAGTCGACATTGCCTGATGTTTGGGACTTAGAGCTTGACTTAGATATGCAATAGGCCTTCCTCTTTGAGAGAGAATAGCCCCAATACCAGTACCACTTGCATCGGTCTCCAAAATGAAGCTTTCAGTGAAGTTCGGCATTGTCAAGACCGGTGCTGCACACATAGCGGCTTTGAGGGCTTCAAAAGTGGCTTGAGACTTCTCGTTCCACCCAAAAGCATCCTTCTTCAAGAGCTCCATTAAAGGTTTGGCAATGGAGCCATAACCTTTAATAAATTTTCGGTAATATCCGGTCAACCCCAAGAAACCACGCAATTGCTTCAAAGTGATCGGGATTGGCCATTCTTGCATTGCTCGGATCTTGTTTGGATCAGTAGCCACGCCCTCTGATGAGATGATATGGCCCCAATATTCGAGCCTCCTTTGAGCAAATGAGCACTTGGACAATTTTGCAAAAAGCCGGTGTTGTCGCATCAAGACGAACACTTGCCGGAGGTGTGTGAGGTGAGCTTCACATGTGGGACTGTAAATCAGTATGTCATCAAAGAGTACCAGCACCGAATTCCTCAGATAAGGCTTGAAGACTTCATTCATAGCCGCTTGGAAGGAGGCTGGAGCATTTGTTAAACCGAACGGCATAACAACGAACTCCAAATGGCCATGATGAGTTTTAAAAGCGGTTCTGTAAATATCTGATTCGAATACTCGGATCTGATGATATCCTTGCCTTAAGTCCAGCTTGGAAAAGAAACACGCCCCATGAAGCTCGTCAAGCAAGTCATCTATGACCGGAATTGGAAACTTGTCTTTTATGGTCAAAGCATTCAAACGGCGGTAATCGATGCACATTCGGGCCGTCCCATCCTTCTTCTTAACAAGGATTACGGGTGAGGCAAAAGGACTTCGGCTCGGTCTAATGAAGCTCAAATGAAGAAGCTCCTCCACTTGTCTTTCTATTTCGGCCTTTTGGCTATGAGGATACCGATATGGCCTAATTTTGAATGGATTGGCATCTCCACGTAAGGGTATAGCATGATCCACACTCCTTTGGGGCGGAAGACTCTTTGGCTCCTCAAAGATGTCCCCAAAGTCATTGATCAAGGACTGCACATCCGGAAGTAGGTCCTGCTGCACCATAACCGAACCAATCATGAACAAGTGCCCGATCCATTAGATCGCCTTCTTTTTAATTCCGCTTTGCACTCCCTTAGCTTCAATCAATTTGAGCTGAGCTTCCTCGGACATGACTTGCAAGGATACTTTGACACCATGAACCTCAAATGCCACGGTCATTTTGTCAAAATCAAATACAATCGGGTTGAAGGTTCTCATCCATTCGACCCCGAGCACCATATCGCAACCACCCAAAGGAATAACTCTAAAGTCAAAAGTGAATTGATGGTTTTTGCATAGACCATGGGAATTCTATGCACTTATTTTGAGTTGTTAAGGAGTTACCATCAGCCACCATTACCGCCAAAGGGTGTGTTTTCGTCACTTCGTGCTTGACCCTCTTAATCAACTTCGGGTCAACGAAACTGTGAGTGCTTCCACTGTCACAGAGAATAATAATAGAGTGTTTTCCAGCCCGTCCATTGATTTTGATTGTGTTGTGAGCTCCACTTTAGGTTAGAGCTTTCATGGAGATCTCGACCTCATCCTCGCTTGAGTTTCCTTGAGAAATGCACTCGGTTTCATCTGCATCTGCATCTGAATTGGTACTGTCATTTTTAGCAGGGACTCGGACTCCTTTTGCATACATAAGTGCTTGTGATTTGCACCTATGTCCGGGCTGGTAAGGCTGGTTGCAATGAAAACAAAGCCTCAGTGAACTTCTGTCGCTGTTCTGCTTGTTGCCGGTTGTTTTGTTCTGCTGCAAGAACTTCGGCCTGCTGCCAAACTACTTTCCCTTGTCATTTGAAGGGACTTGAATTGCTTCTATCAACTTTGCCTTATTATAAGCACTTGACAAAGTCTTAGGACCAATGGATTTCACCATATTCTTGATCCTAGGCTTAAGTCCACTCACAAAACAAGAGACGTAATAGGATTTGGCATCTTCGGGAGCAATGGCCAGAACTGACATCAAATTGGCTCTCAAATTCTCAAATCTAAGCATGTATTCTCTCACACTTGATGTTTGGACCAACTTGTTGAAGTTATCCACAACATCCGTTGATTTTCCTTCTCCATACGGTTCACACGTCTCATCTACGAATTGGCCCCAAGAAAGATGTGGTTTGCTTTTCAACAAACTATAGTACCAAACCTCATGATCACCATGAAGATGGACTGCGACCAGCTGAAGTTTCTCCTCCTCAGGTATGTTGTAATATAAGAAGTATTGATCACACCTCCTAAGCCACGATTCCGGTTGCTTTCCATCAAATGGATCGATTTCTACCCTTGGCTGTCTGTAAGAGCCAATCCTACCCCCAATTGTGTTGTCATTGGTCATGGTTCTATGCTGGAATGGACGATCAAGGGGTCTATCAAAATGTTCGAAATCATCGGCTGCAATATTTTGGTGCATAACAGAAACATGCGGACTGTTGTTTTGATCTGAATTTTCAGCATATGATCTGTAATTTGCAGGTCCAGAAGCACGATCTGGATTTTCTATATTAACTTCAGGTCGAATAGGTAGATTTGCAGCTGCTCTAATGTTAATTGATGGTCCTACACCGGGTTGCATCATAGGAGATTTACCTCGGGTGCGCATCACTCCATCCGATCTGTTTGCGCTTGCTTGTTGCTGATCTGTTTCAGTTGATTTATGTATCTGGCTTGTGGGCTTAAGGATAGCTTCAACACTTGATTCACCTTGCTTGTTAACTTGATCTTGCAAGTGCTCAATTTTTTCCTCAATTTGTTGCAATCGGTCCTGCACCTTTGCATCCTTTGCATCTTTGTCCATCAACAATGCCAAAATTTGATCCATTTTCTGATTAAAACCTTGCTGCAGCTCGTGAAGGTCTTCCTTAGTAGCATTTTGAGGTCCAGTCGTCGCATTACCAGTAACTGCAGCAATGAAATCCATATTTGAACCAGTTGCATTTGCTCCACCAGCGCCAGACCTGGTTCTTACACCATCGGCCATGAATTTTTTTTTTTTTTTGATTTTTGCTAGCTTAATCAATTAAGGGATTGTTAAACTAGCTCTGATACCAATTGTTAGCTTCCAAAATTTAATTTTGAAATCTAGCCTTGTAGAAGAGATTTTGAGATGAGAAAAGAAGGGAAGGGGATGAGAAATTAGAGAAAGGGGATGAGAAATTGAGAATTTTTCCTTAGGAATCAGATTTCATTTAATTGGATAACCCAAATACACTTTTAAGCTCCAAATATATACACAATGGAAAGCCAAGCAAATTGATCTAACTACCAGCTAGAACTCCCCCCAAAACCCTCCTTTGTAACTGAATTTCCCGCCATGTGCAGGTCAGGAGTTGCACATGTAAACCGTGGAAAATCTGCATTTGTGTGGCACTCTTAAATTGTTATTACATCATATAAGACTCTATTTAAAAGTAATACTAAGAAATAAAAATGCATTACGAGTAAAATTTATTAATTCGTAACAGAAATATTTCCTAAACTAATTATATTGGAAGTCCACACTCTAGTGCTAAAAGCAGTCATTGTGAAGAAGATCTTGAGAATTCCAGAAACTTTTTTCGAATTTTAGATCTTCAAGTTAGAGTTGTGATTCGCGCTTTAGGTATGACAAAATTAAACATTTGATATTTAATTTGTTTTTCTTTATTTTGTTTATTTAACATACTATGTTTATATATGAATTATATATCTTTTATTCAATATTTTTTATTTGTCATATTACGAACCTATTAGAGTAAGATGTATATCTAATTAAATAGTTTTGAGGTCAGGGCATTAAATTTAAAATTAAGAATTTAAAATTAGTTTTCTACTGTGCTCGCTCAACCTAATCTAGGAAAAATTGTTTTTGAAATACGTTTACAACAATTGTTTTTAGAGCCAACTTTGAATACATTAATGATTGACCTTAAAAGCATCAGGTTCGATAAAATGGTTATGTAGAATTACAAAAATATAAAATTGGGAATTTTATTAGAGGAAAAAGGTAACCTTGAAGGTTGTTAGAATAGTTTTATAATAAGATTGAAGGTTCATTAAAGTTTAAATTGTTTAAAATTTTATATGAGTCAGGATTTAATTAAGGAGCATAATTCTAAATCAGATTTAATAAAGCAAAGCAAAGCAACATACGCAGTGCCCCAAGGGCTCCCGCCTAAGCAGGGTCTTTGTTTGGGGGGGAGAGGGGGGGGGGGGGGGGGGGGGGGAGGGGACGGGAGGGCTGGATGTACGCAGCCTTCCCCCTTTAGGATATTACCCCTGAAGAGAGGTTGTTTATGAGTGCCTCCAACCTGAGGGTGCGGACTTCCCAAGAGGTCATCTATCCTGGTACTGTTCTTACCCAAGCACGCGTAACTTCAGAGTTCTAAATCGGATCTAATAAGATTAGATGTTTTATGAGTTAAATGATTTAAATTATTAATATAATTTGATTAGATTTTGAACCAAGGTGTGAAATATTCAATAGTTGAATATTTTATAATAATCCAAAATAAAAAATGTCTGATAGGATTAGATGTTCAATTTTTGATCTAATAAGATTAAGATTGAATTTATTTATTTATTTAATAAAAATAAACATAAAAATAATAAAATATATATGAGCGGAGGTGCCTAGCACCTCTTAAATTAAAAAATAATTATTTTTGTGCTAATTTTATTATTTAAATAATTAAAAAAAATAAATAATTGATTAGGATAAAATCATGATTAGGATTATACGATAATATTTTTTAAAAGATTTTAGAAAAATTATTAATTGTTCCAAGCTTTAGGCCCTTAAGTGTTGTTATTTAAATTGTTGAACCAAGGTTTGAAATATTCAATTGTTGAATATTTTATAATAATCCAAACTAAAAAATATCTAATAGAATTAGATATTAAAGTTTCGATCTAATAAGATTAAGATTGGTTTTATTTATTTATTTAATAAAAATAAACATAAAAATAATAAAATATAGATGAGGGAGGTGCCTAGCGCGTCTTAAATTAAAACAAAAAAATTTTTGTTTTAATTTTATTATTTAAATAATTGAATAAATAAGTGATTGATTAGGATGAAATCATAATTAAGATTATACGATAATCTTTTCTCAAAGAGTTTACAAGAATTATTAATTGTTCCAAGCTTTAGGCCCTTAAGTGTTGTTATTCAAATTGTTTGACATGCCATTTGTTAAATTTCCTTCACATGTATGATATTATTTAAATGAGTTAAATATTATGTACAACGTGAATAAAGTTAGAAGGCCATGTAAATATTTAAATTGGTGAAATATTTTTGATTTCATTGAGCGGGAGAATTTTTTCAAAAAAGGATCTAATATGACTAGAAAATTCAATAATTGAATTATTTGAAAAGAAAATTCTCAAAATGTATCTGATGAGATTGGATTACATAGGTTGGAAAATTAAAGGAGCCTAATTAGATTAGAGTTTTATTTAAAGATTAAATAAAAATTTAGAATGTGATTCTAATATTGATTATGAGATAATGAAATTTAAAAGAAAGATCCACCATTGTAAATTTCAAGTGGGAGCGAGGATCGGGAGTTGACTCCTCACGGTCTCAATTGCCAGTCTAATAATATAGTGGATAGGCGCTACTCCCAGAGGAGGGCATTTGTTCCCAGAATACAAGGTCAGACTTCTTTGTGATAGATAAAGATGCAGGAAAGCAGATGTGGCCACGCTAACGTGGAGCAACTTGTTTACTTGTACTAATATCTAGGTAATGGTATACACTTGACTATGATAGTATATTAGTCTTCTAGGGAGCATTATAATACTATCTTAGAGACCAAGGATGAAATGGTGAGTTGATTATGTTTAGGAAACATATTAATTGAGAATAGTTCTCAATTGACTAAAAATTCGTTATGCCCCTCTCCCATGGAATAATGGGTAGATTGGTTAGCTCATTGTTGCACGCAAATAGAGAATGGTTAGGTGGATTCCATGCTTTATTTGTTCGCTAAAATTATTATAGAAGTTCACAAGAATCAAAATATCAAGTGTGAGCAAGCGTCTAAGTGAATGCTCATGACAATCGTCACCGGTCGAGCAGTATATAGTAGGTGGGCGTGACTCCTCGAGAAGAGCATTCATTTTGTAGAATACAAGATTAGATCTTTTAGGATAGAGTGAAGTGCAAGAAAAGTGGTTGCGGCCATGCCGACATGGAGTACTTCATGGACTTGTATCGATGTTGAGGTAGCTGTGTACACTTGACTAGGGTGTACATTAGCCTCCTTGAGGAGCTCTGTCCTAGGACCTTAGAGGCTAAGGGAAAAGTGTTGTGGTAAATATGTTTAGTAAAGAGTTTACAAGAAAACATATTTATTGAGAAATGTTCTCACCCTTCTGATATCTTAATTCGGCCTTTCCAATGGGAGGTTTTGGGTAGTTTGGTTGGATCGCCATGGCATACATAGAAGGGTCAGATTGTGAATTCCGAACTTTGATTGTTTGCTAAAAGTAAGAAATGCAATCTTGTATTTTATATGACTTGTTTTACAGTTTTTGATTTCAGATTGGTTGGTATACTTATACATTGCGATCAATACTGTTATGTCTTACTTGTTTATTCTATGATGCTCACTATGATATGGTATGTCTTAGTACATGTGGTGCACTAGGAGACGCTTAGTATTCACTAATTTGCTACTAGTAGATCTACTAAGTTGAAAGAATGCTTAGAATGTTAGACTAGAATAAAGAGTGAGTTAGTTGTAAGATTTAGACATTAGATGTCGAACATTTTCTAGTATTAGATACTTGAAATCTCAACTATAGTAGAGCTTAGATATTGAAAAGAAGTGTTTTGATTAGAGAACTAGTAGCATGAGAATAGCTAATGAGAAAGATGATAGAAACAAGATTGCGTTAGGAAAGTTCAGTTCAAGAGTGCGTCATATGATGATGGCTCATTTAATTGAATTGGAATTCTTGATGCAAATATTGATAGACAATCTCAACAGAATATGATCCCAACTTACGTATCAAGGTCTTTCAATCAGTTTAGGCTAGATATATTGAGTAATAAAGATTTCTTATTGTCTGACCTGATGAAAGTATAGTTCTAGAGAAAAGGAGTCATGAGAACTAAGGGAAGAGTCCACTTAGCTTCGGAATTAGGAACATCAAGAGGGTAAATAAAACATGAGTAAAAAAGCATTTCCAGAAGAAATATATTTATGTTTCGTGAAAAGAATTTTTTCAATACCTAGTTGGTACTTAGACTTTGTCTATCCCAACTGTGATTTCCTAGATCTAGTTCGCTATAATGATGTAGATTTTACTTGTTACGAAGTGGCTAGAAATCGAATTGTGAAACTTGTCAATTTATTGGTCATGCTTTAATGTCGTGGTTTTTGGGGGGGGGGGGGGGGGGGGGGGGGGGGGGGGGGGGGGGGGAAGAGCATTGCATCATCTGCCATCGAGGTCAAATACATTACTTGTGGATGTCATTGGGCTCAAATATTTGAATGATACATGAATTTGATGATTAAGACTTTCATATCGATCATGCTCTTTTTATGCATGATACTACTAATACAATATCCTTAACCAAAAATCTTGCTCAATGTTTTGGATCCAATCATATAGAGGTAGACATCATATCATTTGTACATGATCATGTGCTTAAAGAAGATGTCATTGTAAAATTTGTTCCCACAAATGATCAATAGGAGACACTTTAACAAGGCTTCTATGTGGAACTATTTGCTGGCACTAAATGAAGGATTGACATGGCAAAAATATGCTTATCTACATTGAAAATGACTCTCAAAGATTCAATGTGATGGTGCTTGATTGTCCACCTATTCTTTGTCCACTTTATTAAAAATTAATGCTTGGAAACCTTTTTTAAAAGAAACATAAAAATTAGAGTTAACTTCGATCTCTATTTCGAACAAAAACACTCAAATGTTTGTTTAAGTTGAATCTTCTTTCACATTCTTGCTTATAAATTCTTCCTATCAATCAAAATTAAAATGTGTTATGAGAAATACAAAATTCTCTCAAAGTTTAAAACTCTAGCTTTGTAAAAAAGCTTTCAAGTTCACCTCATTGAGACATGCAAAAATATCAGCGACAAAAGCGGTGAAACTATTTTTTAACACATCGAGCTACATTTGCAAATTCTACCATTATATTTTTGATCTTTAATGTGTATAGGTCTCTCTATTTCCAATGTTATCTATTGGCAGAGGGAGAAAAAGCCAATGCGATTCTCTTCACTTTATTTTTTTTTTTTTGTTGATGACAAAGGGGGAGGGAGATTGGTGTTGTTTATATTGTTTTTAACATCGCGTAAATCATACCTTGCCAAAAAAACTTGGTACATATGATGAAGGGGAGAGAAATGTCAAACATGGCGCATTGAATTGATTTTTTCTTTTTTTGTTGATAAGAAAGCAGGAAAGAAATTGGTGTTTAGATAATTCACGTGAAGAAAATTATGTTGATGTAAGTTACTAAATGTTCAACTTCTCAAATGCATCAACTTAGGAGGAGCAAATGAGTTTGAACTTTAACATTATATATATTACTTCATGACTTAATATAAAATGGGTATTTGTATGTTTTGATTGGTTGATACTTTGTTATGATTCAAGGTCAAACTTGAATCCTAAACTTGAGATAATAGAGTATGAGATAAGGAGAGAAGTGAAAGAGATGAGAATTGGAGAGACATTAGGGTTGCGAGGGAAAGAGATCAATTTTTTATTCAATGAAAGAATAGAAGATATTTTGCTTATTTTTACACAAGATGAAAGATGGCTAAAAACAAAGCATCAAAACAAGCTTAAACCGGCTTAACAAGCTTACCCGCAAAAACAAGCCTTACTCGCTAACTAACCCAACTAATTTTCCTGCCAAAATACATTTGAATGAACAATGAGAAATTTACAGCTAAAAACAGCTTAGAATGCAGAAAATCCTTCATTGTCATGACAATACCCCCTCCTTAGGAACATTCTTGCCCTAAGAATGAAGAAGGAGGAAATGGCTTGGAATGAACTTTAAATTTTCCCAGCTAGCATCTGTTGAATACAAATTGACCCATTGAATCAAGACTTCCTCCATTGATTTTCTATTATGTTGCACCAGACGAGATCCAAGCACTGCTGTACAAGCTTGCACCAAGGATCCACTACTTGTTGACTCCAGAGGCTTTGTTGAACAATCTTTTCCTTCTATCCTATGTTTTTTAAAATAGAAACCTGAAACACTGGGTGAACAAAAGAATCAAGAGGGAGCTCCAACCTATACGCCACACTTCCCAACTTTTCTAACACCTTATAAGGACCAAAGTAACGAGCACCCTACTTCGCATTCTTGCGCACAACTGCTAAGGTCTATCGGTAAGGCTGAAGCTTAAGATACACCAAATCTCCAACTGTAAAGGACTTGTCAGTACACTTCTTATCAGCAAAATACTTCATTCTGGACTGAGCTAATTGTAAATTATACTTGAATTGCTGAACTAATAGCCTCTTTTGTGATAGAAGATCACTAACCTTAGCAACATGAGAAGATACACCCTGAAGCACCATTGGTGAAGGAGGATTGTACCCATATAAAGCCTTAAAGGGAGTAGTCCCTATGGCAGAATGAAATTGAGTATTGAACCAGAACTCTACCAAAGACAACCATCGAGACCCGTGCTTAGGATAGGTGAATGTCATGCTCCTCAGATACTGCTCAACACCTTAATTCACCCTTTCAGTTTGCCCATATGACGGAGGGTGAAATGATGAATTGAGAGCAGGAGTATGGCCCAACAACCTGAATAATTCTCACTAAAACTGACTGGTGAACATCCAATCCCAGGCTCAAACAATGGATTGAGGCAACCCATGCAACTTATAGGTGTTGTCAAGCATCATCCTGGCCAACTTTTCTACAGAAATAGGGTGACTCAAAGAAATGAAGTGGTTGAATTTGGTAAATCGATCCACAATGACCCATATCACTTCCTTGCCTCCAGCTTTAGGCAATCCCTCCACAAAATCCATGCTTATATGCTGCCAAGCTTTGACAGGAATTGGCAAAGGTTGCAATAACCCTAGATACTGAACAAGATATGACTTGGTCCTCTGGAAAACATCACACCCTTGAACATACTCTTCAACCCCCTTCTTAGCCCTAATCCAATAGAAGTATTACTTGAGCCTCTTGTTGGTACCATCTATTCCTGAGTGTCCACCCCAAGTAGATGAATGAAAGGCCTGAATTATCTATCCTCTTGAGTCAGTAGAGGCTCCTACATTCACTTTTCCTTTGATCCTCACAATTCCATTAATAACAGTGACTTCAGCTTCTGCAATTGAAGAGTTGTTCACACTGTAGGCTGTGACACAATCAGTAGCAAATTTATCGCCTTCATAGGACTTGTACACTTCTTCGATCCAATTAGGCAAAACACATGAAATGCCTGAGCATGAACCAGATTCACTTCCGTCTAATTTTCTTTAGAGGCCATTAGCAACTAAGTTTTCTCTGCCACAATGATATTCAATTGAATAACCCAAACCCAACATCTTCATAAGTCCTTGTCACTGCACTCTAGTTGTGATCTTTTGCTCAAGAAGATACTTAAGGCTTTGGTGATCAATTCTATTGATGAAATGATGACCCTCAAGATAACGTCTCCACTTTTGCACTACTATAAGCATAGCCAAGTATTCCTTTTCATAAATGGAAAGCTGCTAATTCTTTAGACTAAGGGCCTGATGGAGATATGCCACTGGTCCTCTTTTTACGAAAGAATTGCTCCTTGTCCCATACTACTAGGATCAGTCTCCAAAACAAAGGGCTCACCAAAATCTGGCATGATCCAGACTGGTGCCGAACACATGGCTACCTTGAGACCTTCAAATGCTTCCAAAGCAGCTTCAGACCATATGAATACATCCTTTTCCAAAAGATCACTTAATGGCTTAGCCAATACTCCATACCCAGTTGAGTACTTCCTGTAGTATCTAGTCAATCCAAGAAATCCTCTCAGCTGCTTGAGGGTTAGAGGGACAGGCCACTGCTTCATTGCTTGTATCTTGCATGGATCTGTTGGCATTCCCTCACTTGAAACTATATGTCCCTAGTATTCCACTTGAGTTTAAGCAAATGAGCATTTGGAAAGCTCACCATACTATTCTTGCACATAAACTGAAAGATCTGTCTTAGATGCTTGACATGTGATTTTAGTGAAGGACTGTAAACCAGTATGTCGTCAAAGAATACCAACACTAACTTCTTCAGATAAGCTTTGAACACTTAATTCATCAATGCCTAAAATGTAGATGGAGCATTGGTTAAACCGAAAGGCATATGCACAAATTCATAATGCCCATGACGTGTCTTAAAGGTAGTCTTGTGAATGTCCTTGTCCAACACTCGAATTTGATGATATTCCTGCCTTAGATCCAACTTGGAATAATACTGGGATCCATTAAGCTCATCTAAGAGATCATCAATAGTAGGAATTGGAAACTTGCCCTTGATTGTGAGAGAATTGAGATGCCTGTAATCAACACACATTCGAGAAGACCCATCCTTTTTCTTAATAAGGATCACCGGAGAAGCAAAAGGGCTATGATTGTGTCTAATGAAATTTGTCATTAGAAGCTCTTCAACCTATCTTTCAATCTCACATTTCTGAGAGTGAGGATCCTTATAGGGCCTTAGATTAACTGGATTGGTGTTAACCGTAAGAGGGACAGCACGATCCAAGACTCTCTTAGGTGGCAATGTGGTTGGCCGAGTAAACAAATCTTCATATTCGTGCAACAATCTTCCAATAAAAGGGTCAGAATTCACCTGGATTGCCTCCGGACTAGCAGTGATGGAGAACAAATGCCCAATCCACTGATAATTACCCTTTCTGACCATCTTCTCAAGGCTCTTTCCATTCATCATTTGTAATTGTCCATGCTCCATAATTCCTTGCAATGTCACATTTTGACCTTCTCTTTCAAAAGACACAGACAACTGAGCAAAATCAAAGATCAAAGGGCTAATGGTTTTCATCCAATCCACCCCTAGGACCATATCACATCCCCCCAACTTTAGTACTATGAAATCACACTCAAATTGGTGTCCTTGCATCCTGTAACAGAAACCTTTACATTTCATCTGTGTGAACATTGAGTTCCCATCAGCAACTGTTATAACTAAAGGACTGGTCTTGATCTTCTCATGCCCTACCTGCTTCACTATCTTTGGATCCACAAAACTATGCGTACTACCACTGTCCATCAAAATCAACATATGATTGTGTCCAACCTCTCTTTTGATTCTGATCGTATTGTGAGAAGCATTTCTAGTTGGAGCTCTGATAGATATCCCCGTTTCATCATCCTCAGAGTCCACTTTCTCTTCTTCCTCCTGATCGCCCACAAACTTCTCAACACTCTGAACCTCAATGTCATCACAAGCCTCTGCTCCAGTGACCATCGTTAATAGTTTAGGATTACACTTATGTCAAAAGAAGTACTTCTGATTACATTTAAAACACAGTCTTTGATTCTTCTTTTCCTCAAAACTTAATGCCTTTGAGACACCGGCAGGAGTTTCCATTTGAATAGATGATGATTGAGGAGCCTTGGTCTTTTGTCCATCAGAAGCAGCCAAGATAGTAGCTTCTATCAATTTTGCTTTAAAGAATGCCTGAGTCAATGTCTAGGTGATGCTTACTTTGTGTATGCGTTAGCAAGTGCACTAGTCGTATCAAGTAATAAAGTAGTGAGTAGAGTATCGTTCCCACGAGGATGGTTATTGAGTGAGTACCGAAATTCGTAGCCTTAACACTATTTGAAAGACCGAAAATTTACGTTTTTGATATAAAATAAATTAAAATAAAAGGAAAAAAATTTTTTTTAGTGAATTTTATCTAAAGTTTACAGATTTTTTGTGGTTTTTATGATTTAATAAAATCCAAGGCATCCGATTTCACCTAGTTGCATCAATACTCCTTTTAATTATCGTTATTCAAGTTGTTATTACTTGTCGATGGTTGAAAATCCTAATTTCCTAAATATTCCCTCTCGAGCAACATTTAGCATGCTATTTTACATATTAACCCATCACTCTCGTGCATAAATTTAAATAAGAAAAGAGTTTTTAAAGCTCGATGATTTTCACTTAAAAACCACACAAATCGTGTTAATCTTTATCGAGCATTTGCTCATTTTGTGGTGCTTATCACCTTGGAAATCATCATAAATCTCCTCTTGGACTCATTATGAATCATTATAGGCCTTAAATGGTGATTAGGCATTTAAAACTCATGAAGAACAATGATAAACACTTCAACAACGCAATAACAAAATATTGAATATGTTGAATTAGAAATGAGCGTATATTACAACTTAGGCTACATCGTAGCCTTGGAATAACAAAATTAGTTCATGATAAATTTAATATATGACATATTTAAGACAAAATTCATGAACTTAATGAAGAGAAGGATAGAAAAGAGCTTGAAAATGCAAAATTTCAAACCAAATTTCTTCTTTTCTCCTCCTTCTTTCTTCCTACGAATTTCTACCTTATTTCTCAACTTTGTATTTGATTTTTCTGGTTTTAATGATGATAAAAGACCTCCCAAGCATCCCTATTTATAGTATTTGAGTTTGGAATTACTTTAAAAAAAATATATATAGCAAGCTAAAACCTCATTGCACCTCCTTCCTGCTCCTTGCTACCCAGTTCTGCAGATTTCAACAAGTTGCTGATTTTTTCAATTGTTTCTTGCTTTACACCACCCAAAATCAGTTTTGACATCATCTTGGACATGTTAATGAATTTTTTTAAGTCATATGTGCATTTGATTTGTTCATTTTGCCACCCAAAATTGCAAGTTGAAGGGAATTGTGTAGGCATGTGTTTATTTTCTGCAACTTGCTATTCTTTGCTGTTTTTCTTCTGTTTTTTCCTGCTTTGGCCTCTCAAAATCAGTCTTAACATCAACTTGAACATGTTATTGAAGTTTACAAGAGGTTCTTTCACTTGATTCATCCATTTTGCCACCTAAAATTGCAAGTTGAAGTGAATTGTGCACGCTTATTTTCATTCTCTACATTGTTGTTGTTCTTGCTATTTTTCTTCGGATTTTTGAACTTAAAACCACCTAAATTCAGAGTTTACATCAACTTAGATATGTAAATGTTTTTCTTAATCAATCCTTGCTCTTGATTTGTGCATTTTGCCACCCATTTTCACAAGTTGAATTGAATTGTGCATGAACTTGGTGATTTCTTGCCAAAACTAGTGTTTTGATTGATTTAGCCCATTTTTATGCTTTTGTTTGATGTATCTTGCATTCAAATATTGATTTTGATGATAAAACCTAGTAAAATTTAGCATAAAATAAGTCTTTTTGCAAGAAATGGCAAAACGAACGAAAAAGAGCGAAACCGAGCAAAAGCCATAAAATTTTGATGTAAAATGGTTAAAAATGAATCAAAATGATAAAAATAATTATATAATAAATTAGACCTATCAAAATACACCCAAACTTAAATCTTGCTCATCCTCAAGCAAGGCTAAAACTTGAAGCATGGGATCTCGTGCTTTTTAAGAATTGTTCCACAAGTCAAAGTAGGTGCACTCTAAATTATAAAAAAATAACAGAGGCTCAAAGTTCAAGGTTATAAAGGCAAAGCCATCTTTTCAATGAAAAATCTGTCAATTACCTAGGTAATCGAATTCAAAAGTTTTCCGTTCTTTCTAATCTTAAAATATTCAAACCGAATAAAAGACAAAAATCATACCACTCATAACAAGACTTATCAAGTATGCCCAAAACTAATTATTTTTGCAGCATTTTTTTTTTCTTTGGAGGAATTTATTTACTCAAGTCAATTTCGGCTCATGAGTATATCTGCAGCGAGAATCAAGCTCCGACTCCTGGGCAATGACTCATAAGTAAGAGAAGGGACCACCGAGACACCCCCAATATTGCCATGTGAGTACATCTTTAGTGAGAATCAAGCTCCGACTCTTGGGCGATGACCCATAAGTAAGAGAAACCACCACTGAGATGCCTTCATTATGGCTTCCCGAGTATATCTTCAGTGAGAATCAAGCTCCGAATCCTAGGCGATGACCAATAAGTAAGAGAGGCCACCACTGAGATGTCCTCATAATGGGTAGCACATATCTGAAAATGTTTATAAATGAGATAGCAGTGCTAGAGATGATTTCCTGTCTATTTTTTTTTCTTTTCCTTTTTTCTTTTTTTTTTCCTTTTTTTTGGGTGCTTGGTTCCTTGTTAGCTTTCTAATTACCCCTTGTAGCGAGCTTTCAATGTGACAACTCCTATTCCAATTGGCCCAGGGTACCAGGTGTTGAAACACCCCTACGGATCTACTTGCTCGAGGTACCAAGGCACGAAACCATCATACCGCAGCACATATCCAAATGATGGACGTTTTTAATAGGATAGCGGTGCGTAGTGATTCTCTCCCTCTATTTTTATTATATTTTTCTTTTATTTAGACTTAGGCATAACTCTTCAAAATATATTATGTAAATGATAATCTTAATGCAATCTATTCAAATTTGAGCATCTTTTAATCAAAAAGAAAAGTAAAACAACCATGCTAACTAGTAAAGTCAAATACCATGGTTTTATCAAGATAGTGCCTTAGACTAGATCGTGTTTTGCAATTAGAACACAAAAATAATTGATTATCCGGCTTTTCAAATCAAATTAAAGTGAACGAGCTAAAAAGAGAAGAAAAATTGCCTAAAAAACATGATGATAGGTTTTTTTTTTAATTTAAAAAAGACTAATGTAGAAACTGTAAAAAAAAAATAGACAAACTTTTTGTTGGTCGACACTATCTACATCCCCATACAAAGGCTTCGAACTCTAGGAGGCACTAAAGCTGATGCTAAAAGACAAAACAGGAAAATTTTTTGAAATGAAATTTTGTTTAAAATTTTTAAAAATTGTCTCTTCAACTCCCAAACTTAGAGTTAACATTATTCTTAATGTTAAAAGACCTAAAAAGATTAAGTGGGCGAGAGATACTTCCCGGGTTTGAGGATTGCTTGTTGATGGTGTATGTTGACATCTTGCTACCCCCAAACTTGTTGTAAAATACATGTTTAAACAAAAATTTACATAAACATGAGACAATTAAAAAAATGACAGGAGAAATAAGATAAACAAGGATAGAAACACTTGAGCTGCCTTTCAAGAAGCGCTTTTGGTTATAGTCATTAGCTCGACTCTTTGAGTGGATTTATCCCATGTCTTGAAGAAGAATGGAGTTTCCTCCATCCACCCTCAATGACCATTTTCTTTCGTGGATCTTTCTTGTTCCCTTCTTTACTCGACCACCTCCACCTTTTCTAATCTTGAGATCTTTGAGACTGATTTGCCACAGCTCGAATTTCCTTTTTCGATATTTTCTGCTATTTTTCATTGAGGCATCCATTGTTTCAAAAATCTCTAACCATGTTAGATAAGCTCGACATTCTATTTCAATGATTGGTGGTGGTGGGTAGGTAAAGATGGGTTTGGTCATTGGTGGCTCTGAGTTGACTGAGGGGATTATGTCACATTTAGGTGGTTTCTCAAGTGTGTCTTCATCCCTCAATGTTATGGCATTAGTTTGCTCCCCTAGGTCGGTGATGGTATTGTTGGGCAACGAATCTTTAGATCTCTCCGAAAGTTCCTCTATTATAGTCCCTACTTGAGGTTCTGGATTTTGGATGGAGGCTCTTTGGTTCTTTAAGTCACTCACGGCTTTCATGAATTCCCTAAATGTCTCTTCTACGTCTTTATTCTTTTCTTGAGACGGATAAGTGGGTGACCAAGATGCTTCGTGATGATTCCAAGAAGGGTCCACCCATTCTTAACTATAGGTGCTAGAGTAGGGATTGTGCTGGGGTTGGTTATAATCGGACGTGAAGCTTTCTTGTTCAAAATCTCATGAGGAAAAGCTATTACCTAATTGGCATTCCATACTAGCATGGTTACCTGCACAAAATTCACATCTAGGAGTACGAGCATCAATCATATACTCTAATTGTCCTTGAATTTGTGAAAGTTGAGCAGATAATGCACTAATTTCACGAATGCTTAGTTGTCTTCTCGGTACAGCTTGAGGTCTCACAAAGTTATATTTTTCAAAACCAAATAAAGCAAAGCTATTACCCATTTGGCATCCCATATTAGAATGGTCACCTGCACAAAATTCACATCTAGGAGCATGAGCAGCATTCATGTCCTGAATTAGTGAAAGTTGAGCAGATAATGCACTTAATACCACTTGATATTGAGGCCTCGTAAAGTTGTAGCAAGCCATCACTTTTAGCTATCTCCCTTTTTTATGAAATACGAAAAAAAAATGAATGAATAATTTTTGGGAAAGATACAATTAGTGAGAAAACTTTTAAAATTATAACAATCTTTGCAAACCAAGTTTTTAAAGGGGTAGTACTACTAATGTTTTTGAAAATATTAAAATAACAAATTTAACTTTTAAAACCCCTAACAAAGTGAACTTATAATCAAAATAAAGACAAAATATAAGAAAAATAGTAAAATAACACGAAACAAAAAAAATTTTTAATATTTTTTAAGGGGGGTATATAAGAATTTATTTATTTATTTTTAAGAATTATCTTTACAAATAAAATAAATGAATGAAAAGAGATTTATATTTCAAATTTAAACAAAATTTAAAAATTATTAACAATTTCAAATTAACATAAAAAATAGTTGATATCGATATCACTCAAATAGAGACAATCCCCGGCAACGGCGCCAAACACTTGATGCTTACTTTGCGTATGCATTAGCAAGTGCACTAGTCGTATCAAGTAATAAAGTAGTGAGTATAGTATCGTTCCCACGAGGATTGTTATTGAGCGAGTACTGAAATTTGTAGCTTTAACACTATTTGAAAGACCAAAAATAGAGGTTTTTGATATAAAATAAATTAAAATAAAAGGAAACCAAATTTGTTAAGGGAATTTTATATAAATATTTGATTTTTTGAGGTTTTTATGATTTTAAAAAAATCCAAGGTATCCGATTTTACCTAGTTGCATCAATACGCCTTCCTATTCTCGTTATTCAAGTTGTTATTACGTATCGATAGTTGAAAATCCTAATTTGCTAAATATTCTCTCTCATGCAACATTTAGCATCCTATTTTAAATATTAACCCATCACTCTCGTGCATAAATTGAAATAAGAAAAGAGTTTTTAAAGCTCTGTGATTTTCACTAAAAAATCACCCAACTCGCGTTAATCTTTCTCGAGCAATCGCTCAATTTGTGGTGCTTATCACCTTAGAAATAATCATAAATCTCCTATCAGACTCATTATGAATCATTATAGGCCTTAAATGGTGATCAAGTATTTGAAACTCATGAAGAACAATGATAAACACTTCAACAACGCAATAACAAAACATTGAATATGTTGAATTAGAAATGAGCGTGTATTACAACTTAGGCTACATCATAGCGTTGGAATAACAAAATTATTTCATGATAAATTTAATATAAGACATATTTAAGACAAAATTCATGAACTTAATGAACAGAAGGATAGAAAAGAGCTTGAAAATGCAAAATTTCAAACCAAACTTCTTCTTTTCTCTTCCTTCTTTCTTCCTACGAATTTCTACCTTATTTCTCAACTTTGTATTTTATTTTTCTGATTTAATGACGATAAAAGACCTACCAAGAATCCCTATTTATAGTATTTGAGGTTCGGATTACTTAAAATAAAACATATAGAAAGCTAAAACCTTATTGCACCTCCTTCCTGCTCCTTGCCACCTAGTTCTGCAGATTTCAAAATGTTGCTGATGTTTTCAATTTTTTCTTGCTTTGAACCTCCCAAAATCAGCCTTGATATCATCTTGGACATGTTAATGAATTGTTTAAGTCATCCGTGCGTTTGATTTGATCATTTTGACACCCAAAATTGCAAGTTGAAGTGAATTGTGCAGGCTTGTGTTCATTTTCCGTAACTTTCTATTCTTTGCTATTTTTCTTCAGTTTTTTCCATATTTGGCCACCCAATATCAGTCTTCACATCCACTTGAACATGTTATTGAATTTTCAAGAGGTTCTTTCACTTGATTCGTCCATTTTGCCACCCAAAATTGCAAGTCAAAGTGAATTGTGCAAGCTGGTTTTCATTCTCTGCATTGTTGTTGTTCTTGCTATTTTTCTTCCGATTTTTGAGATTAGAAACACCTAAATTCAGTGTTTACATCAACTTGGATATGTTAATGTTTTGCTTAATCACTCCTTGCTCTTGATTTGTGCATTTTGCTACCCATTTTCGCAAGTTGAATTGAATTGTGCATGAACTTGGTGATTTTTTGCTAAAACTAGTATTTTGATTGATTTAGCTCATTTTTATGCTTTTTTTTGATGTATCTTGCATTCAAATATTGATTTTGATGATAAAACCTAGGAATATTTAGCATAAAATAAGTGTTTTTACAAGAAATGGCAATAGCAAAACTGAGCAAAAGCTATAAAAATTTGATGTAAAAGGGTTAAAAGCAATCAGAATGATAAAAATAATTATATACTAAATTAGACCTATCACCGGGGTTCAATGCCTCAGCCAAATTTTTAATTCTTGGTTTGAGGCCACTTATAAAGCTTGATATGTAACAAGATTCATTAGCTCCGGGGTTAACTGTCAACATTCTAGCCCTCAAAATCTCAAAACGAGTCATATATTCCCTCATAGAAGAAGTTTGAGCCAATTTATTGGAATGATCAATCACCTTACTAGGATCCTCTTCTCCATACCTCTCATAAGGTTCATTCATGAACTCAGCCCAAGTTAGGGATGGATTGCTGCATATCAAGCTGTAGTACCCGACTTCCTGATCTTTATGAAGATATGCCACAGCTAACTCCACCTTCTCTATGTCATCTATATGATGGAATCGAAAGTACCTCGTACACCTCTTAATCCACGATTGAGGTTGCTTTCGATCAAACGTTTAAGCTTTAAGACGGGGCTATCTGAATCCATGACTTCTTCCACTAGCCGTTCCATTCTCACTGCATCCAGAGGACAAAGGTTACAGGATGTCTTAAGGATGATTGTGTTGACTAGAAGCTGATAATACACCAGCTCCTGCAGGTTGATTCTGCCATGTGATTTCAAGCAGCAATCCATTGAGCTTTGATTCAATGTGTTGAGAATGTTGATCTAACTTCTCAGCTAACTTTTGATCCTGTGATTGATGTATCCTTACAAACATTTCCTTCATTTGAAGTCTTAATTGCTCAAATTGATTAACTGTTACATTAGCTCCAACGTTAGCACCAACAACAACAGCATAAGTAGCATTAGCAATAGCATTTGCTCGAGTTGTCACTTCACCAGCCATTGGTACTATCTTCTTGTGTCCAGCTAGCTCCAATCAATCAACAAGCAATAAATAAGCCGCAAACACATGCTCCGATACCAATTGTTATGATTCAAGGTCAAACTTGAATAATAAACTTGAGATAATAGAGTATTAGATGAGGAGAGAAGTGAAAGAGATGAGAATTAAAGAGAAATTAGGGTTGAGAGAGGGAAATAGATCAATTTTCTATTTATTGAATCAAGAATACAAGATAGTTTGCTTATTTATACACAAGATGAAATATGGCAAAAAGCAAAGCATCAAAACAAGCTTAAACCGATTTAACAAGCTTACCCGCCAAAACAAGCCGTACTGGCTGACTAACCCAATCAATATTCCCACTAAAATACATTTGAGTTAATAAAGAGAAATTCACAGCTAACAATAGCTAAAAATGCAGAAAATCCTTCACGGTCATGACAATACCCCCTCCTTAAGAACATTCTTCCCCAAGAATGAAGAAGAATGAAATTGACTTCGAATGAACGTCCAATTTTCCCAGCTAGCATTTGTTGAATCCAAATTGACCCATTGAATCAAGACTTCCTCCATTGATTTTCCATTTTGTTGCACCAGACAAGATCCAAGCACTGCTGTAGGAGCTTGCACCAAGGTTCCACTACTTGTTGCCTCTGGAGCCTTAGTTGAACAATCTTTTCCTTCTATCCTATGTTTTTTTAAAAGAGAAACATGAAACACCGGGTGAACAAAAGAATCAGGAGGGAGCTCCAACCTATAAGCCACACTTCCCAACTTTTTTAACACCGTATAAGGACCAAAGTAACGAGCACCCAACTTCACATTCTTGCGCACAGCTACTAAGGTCTATCAGTAAGGCCGAAGCTTTAGATACACTAAATCTCCAACTACAAAGGACTTGTTAGTATGCTTCTTATTAGTAAAATACTTCATTCTTGACTGAGCTAAGCATAAATTGTCCTTTAATTTCTGAACTAATGGCTTTCTTCATGACAGAAGATCATTAACCTCAGCAACATGAAAAGATAGACCCTGAAGCACCATTGGTGAAGGAGGATCGTACTCGTACAAAGCCTTAAAGGGAGTAGTCCTATGGTAGAATGAAAATGAGTATTATACCAGAACCCCACCAGAACCCTAAAGACAACCATCGAGACCAGTGCTTAGGATAGGTGAATGTAATGTTCCTTTGATGCTGCTAAACACACTAATTCTCCCTTTTAGTTTACCCATCTGACTGAGGGTGATATGATGAACTGAGAGCGAGAGTAGAACCCAACAACATGAATAATTGTAGCCAAAACTAACTGGTGGACATCCTACTTCGGTCTGAAACAATGGATTGAGGCAACCCATGCAACTTATAGATGTTTTCAAGGATCATCCTGGCAAACTTTTCTGTTGAAATAGGGTGACATAAAGCAATGAAGTGGCTAAATTTGGTAAATCGATCCACAATGACACATATCACTTCCTTGCCACCAGCTTTAGGCAATCCCTCCACAAAATCCATGCTTATATGCGGCCAGGCTCTGTCAGGAATTGGCAAAGGTTTCAATAATCCTGAATACTGAACATGCTATGACTTGGTCTTCTGGCAAACATCACACCCTTGAACATACTCTTCAACCCCCTTTTTAGCCCAATCCAATAGAAGTATTGCTTAAGGCTCTTATAGGTACCTTATATTCATGAGTGTCCACCCCAAGCAGATGACTGAAAGGCCTGAATTATCTATCTTCTCAAGTCAGTAGAGGCTCTTACATACACTTTTTCTTTAATCCTGAAAATTCTATTAATAACAATGACTTCATCTTCTTCAATTGAAGAGTTGCTCACACTGTAGGCTGTGAAAAAATCAGTTGCAAACTTATCTCCGTCATATGACTTGTATGCTTCTTCCATCCAAATAGGCAAAACACATAAAATGGCCGAGCATGAACCAGATTCACTTCCCTCTTATATTCTTAAGAGGGCATGTACAACTAAGTTTTCACTGTCACTATGATCTTTAATTTAATAACTCAAACCCAACATTTTCATAAGTCCTTTTCGCAGCACTCTAGTTGTGATCTTCTCCTCAAGAAGATACTTAAGGCTTCGGTGATCAATTCTATTGATGAAATGATGACCCTCAAGATAATGTCTCAACCTTTGCACTGCCACAAGTATGGCAAAGTATTCCTTTTCATAAATGGAGAGCTGTTGATTCTTTGGACTAAGGGCCTGATGGAGAAATGCCACTGGTCTTCCTTTTTGAGATAGAGCTGTTCCTAATCCCATACTGCTAGCATGAGTACCGAACACCAAAATATGGCATGATCCAGACTGGTGCGGAGCACATGGCTAGCTTGAGACCTTCAAATGCTTCCTGAGCAACTTCGGACCACAGGAATGCATCCCTTTTCAAAAGATCGGTTAATGGCTTAGCAAATACTCTATACCTAGCTATGAATTTCCTGTAGTATCTAGTCAATCCAAGAAATCCTCTCAGCTGCTTGAGGGTTAGAGGGACAAGCCACTGCGTCATTGCTTTTATCTTGCTTGGATCTGTTGCCACTCCCTTACTTGAAACTATCTGTCCCAAGTATTCCACTTGAGTCTGAGCAAATGAGCATTTGGAAAGCTTAGCATACAACTTGTTCTTGCACATAATCTAATAGACCTATCTCAGATGCCTGACATGTGATTCCAGTGAAGGACTGTAAACTAGTATGTCGTCAAAGAATACCAGCGCAAACTTCCTCAGATAAGCATTTAACACTTGACTCATCAATGCCTGAGATGTAGCTGGAGCATTGGTTAAACCAAAAAGTATAACCATAAATTCATAATGCCCGTGATGTGTCCTGAAGGAAGTCTTGCGAATGTCCTTGTCCAACACTCGAATATAATTGTATTCCTGCCTTAGATCCAACTTGGAATAATACTGGGATCCATTAAGCCCATCTAAGAGATCATCAATAACAGGAATTGGAAACTTGTCCTTGATTGTGAGACAATTAAGATGCCTATAATCAACACACATTTGAGAAAATGCATGCTTGTTCTTAACAAGGATCATCGGAGAAGCAAAACGGCTATGACTGTGTCTAATGAAATTGGCCTTCAGAAGCTCTTCAACTTGTCTCTCAATCTCACATTTCTAAGAGTGAGGATACTTAGAGGGCCTTAGATTAACTAGATTGGAGATAACCTAAAGAGGGATAGCATGATCCAAGGCTCTCTAAGGTGGCAATGTTGTTCGCTGAGTAAACAAATCTTCATATTCATGTAGCAATCTTCCAATAGAAGGGTTAGAATTCACCTGGGTTGCTTCAAACTAATGGAGAACAAATGCCCAATCCAGTGATACTTGCCCTTTCTGACCATCTTCTCAAGGCTCTTACCATTCATCATTTGCAATTGTTCACGCTCCATAATTCCTTGCAATGTCACATTCTAACCTTCTCTTTCAAAGGACACAGACAGCTGAGCAAAATCAAAGATCAAAGGGCTAATGGCTTTCATCCAATCCATCCCTAGGACCATATTACACCCCCCCCCCCCCCCCCCCCCCCAAACTTATGTACTCTGAAATCATACTCAAATTGGTGTCCTTGCATCCTCTAACAGAAAGCTTTACATTTTATATGTGTGATCACTGAATTTTTGTCAGCAACTGTTACAATAAAGGACTGGTCTTGATCATCTCATGCCTCACCTGCTTCACTATCTTTGGATCCACAAAACTATTCGTACTGCCACTGTCTATCAAAATTAACATATTCTTGTGTCCAACCTCTTTTTTGATTCTTATCGTAATGTGAGAACCATTTCCAGTTAGAGCTTTCACAGATATCTCCATTTTATCATCCTCAGAGTCCTCTTGCTCTTCTTCTTTTTGATCCCCAGTAACGTCCTCAACATCCTAAACCTCAATGTAATCACAAGCCTCTACATCAATGACTGTCATTAACAGTTTTGGATTGCACTTTTGTCCAAAGAAGTACTTCCAATTACATTTAAAACATAGTCTTTGATTCTTCTTTTCCTCCAAACTTAAGGAGTTGCCTATTGAATAGATGATGATTGAGGAGCCTTGGCCTTTTGTTCATCAGAACCGACCAAGATAGTAGCTTCCGTTAATTTTACTTTGGAGAATGCCCGAGTCAATGTCCCTGGGTTCAATGCATTAACCAAATTTTTAATTCTTGGTTTGAGGCCACTTATAAAGCTAGATATGTAATCAGATTCATTAGCTCCAAGGTTGGTTATCAACATTCTCGCCCTCAAAATCTTAAAACCGGTCATATATTCCCTCACAGAAGAAGTTTGAGCCAATTTATTGAAATGATCAATCACCTCTCTAGGATCCTCTTCTCCATAACTCTCACAAAGTTCATTCATGAACTCAGCCCAAGTTAGGGGTGGATTGCTGCATATCAAGTTGTAGTACCAGACTTCTTGATCTCCATGAAGATATACCACTGGTAACTCCACCTTCTCTGTGTCATCTATATGATAGAATTGAAAGTACCTTTTACGCCTCTTAATCCACAACTGAGGTTGCTTTCCATCAAACATTTCAATTTCAACACGAGGCTATTTGAATCCCTTACTTCTTCCACTTGTTGTTCTCATTGGATCTAGAGGACTAAGGTTGCAGGTTGTCTGGAGGACAATCGTGCTGACTAATAGCTAATAATACACCAGCACCTGTAGGTTGATTGTGCCTCGTGATTTGCTGCTGTAATCCATTGCGCTTCGATTCAATGCGCTAAGAATGTTGATCTAACTTCTCAGCTAACTTTTGATCCTGTGATTACTGCATCCTTACAAACATTTCCTTCATTTTAAGTCTCAATTACTCAAATTGATTAACTTCTACATTAGCTCCAGCGTTAGCAGCAACAATAGCAGCATATATAGCATTAGCAGTAGCATCATTTGCTCAAGTTGTCACTCCACCAGCTGCAAGTACTATCTTCTTGGGTCTAGCCAGCTCCAATCAATCAACAAGCAATCAATCGGCAGCAAACACAAGCTCCAAAACCAATTGTTATGATACAAGGTCAAACTTGAATCATAAACCTGAGATAATAGAGTATGAGATGAGGTGAGAAGTGAAAGAGATGAGAATTAGAGAGAAATTAGGGTTAACAGAGCGAAAGAGATCAATTATCTATTCAATGAATCAAGAATATAAGATATTTTGCTTATTTATACACAAGATGAAAGACGGCTAAAAAAAAAGCATCAAAACAAGCTTAAATTGACTTTCACTCTCTCTTTCTCTCAACATGGAACTTTCGTTGTCTAATGCTATCTGCTAGCTTCAGAAACTCATTTGCATCAAGAACATCATCACAATCACGACTGATGTTAGGATAAGCTGAACATTGCTGAATCATAATTTGCTGCATCATTTTGTCCCATTCCTTTCTCCTTTTCTGCTCATATTCTTGTTGCCATTCTTGCCTTAATTTCTTCCACTGCTCAATCAACTCGGCCATATTGACAATGAACAACAACTTCAATCTGGAACAACTTAGTTCGCAGGATATGAGTTCAATCAGCAGAGTTCAATTCGAATCTCTTTAATAGATGATTGCTTAAAGAAATTAACTCCTTCACTTGCACAATCAATCACTTGCTATCTGCTCCACCATCGTCACTGATTTCGAACCCTAGTTTGTAGAATTTTCGCCACACAAAGAACTCAATCAAACCCTAGCTGCCATGTTAGTTGAGTAATTCGACTTGCACTTCTGAATTAAGCTCGACTCTAGACACAATACTCAAAGCAATCTTCACAAATGAAATCAAACTTCAACACTTTCGGTGCTCAGTTCATTGTCAGATTTTCTCCTATGCAATCTCGACTCAATAACATATAATTCTTACAAATCAAACGCAGATTCTGATGAATCCTCACTACTTCTATGCTTATTAACACGAATTATACCACAAATCAGCAACAAAACACAGATTCTGAACGAATTGTAACTTGAAGTTCAGAAACCGTTACCTTAACCTCAGTTATTGAATTGTAGAATCAGAATTAACCTCAATGTCCTTGTTTCGGATCTTTTGATGATGATCAAGTGTAAGATTGATCCAGCAACTCACTTAAACTACTTCTTCAATTAATCAAAAGAATATTGGATTAAGATCAATTATGCTTAGCCATAATTTCAGCAACAATTGCTTTGCTTCAGCACTCAAGTTCGGCAGCAAATGCTTGATCGATTCTACTGAATTCAATCTGAATCAGCTTTGATGTTGTATGTAATCAACAAATACTGATCAATTAAACTTTCTCCAATGTAATTCAATCAATTTTATCCCAACCGAAAGCAACACCCAGGCACTTACAGATCAAAATTGCAGTAACCGCCAACCTTCAATTTCAAAATTTAGAATTGAATTCTGATCACATAACTTAACTAAATCAGTGTCAAACTTTTTTGTTGATTAATTGCAACACAATTAATCGGATTTTATAAATTTTTTTTTTTATTTAGAGCTTGATTCGGAAGCCAAATTAAGGCTCTGATACCAATTATTAAGATCGAGATTAAATCATGATCTTAACCTAAAATAAAGAGAGTATGGGATGAGAAAGAAGTGAAGGAGATGAGAAATTAGAGAGTGTTAGATAAGAGAAAGAAGGTTAATCTCAAAGAGATTGATTGATATTTTCATTGAATGAGTAAGAATTACACTTGATCCTCATACTTATAGGAATTACAAGATATGATCTAATACATTGGATCTAGACATTACAACCAACCAACTTACCAAAATATCTAAAGCATATGAAAAAATCTACTAACTAACTTCTAGCTTACTTGGCGCCATGACAACTAACACCACCAATACACTCATAGTAACCCCACAGCACTGCAGCCTCTACCGGCTAATGCCTTGGATTCTCGCATTCATAACACAAATCTTCTGACAAAGTCCCTTAGGGATTCTGAATCTCTTAGTTGTAGCTGAGCTGAGCTGCTGTCTTTTTCCTTCGTTTGTTACTCATAAAATGGTGAGAGAACTTAACTGGAAGCTGTGCCAAGCTGTCGAGTGTGCCTGAAGGTAAGGATGTAAAGCAGGATTGTGCAACTCCTTTAAGAGTGGCAGGGAAACACTTACACCTGGCTTCTTTCGAAACATCCTGTATATACATTCAGGACTTAAATCGAGGGAGGTGATCCTTGAAATCTTGGGTTCCATCGAAGAGGTGTTTATTGGGAATTTTTACCTTTCTTACTTGAAAGTAAAAAATTCACTTGGAGAACAGGGACTGAGTTCTTGGGACCTTTGGTGTCTCACCTGTCATATTTTCCACTAGAAGGAGATTAACTCCCCAGGACCGGGTATCCATATCTATGATAGACTCATGTTCTGGTTTGCTTCCTCCCATACGGCGGGGTTGATAGGTCTTTTTCTTACATCATTTCAGTCCTAACTCCAACTCCTGGGTTTCCCCCTCTTCCTCCCGGCCAGATGGTCTGTCATGCCCTTGACTCA
The DNA here is from genome assembly GCA_018398585.1 of Simmondsia chinensis. NCBI lineage: Eukaryota > Viridiplantae > Streptophyta > Magnoliopsida > Caryophyllales > Simmondsiaceae > Simmondsia > Simmondsia chinensis. The sequence goes on from JAGTTD010000002.1 coordinate 22,662,241, forward strand.
TCACTTCAGGATTTTTGTCTTTGAATAGTTCGAGGGCGTGCTGCGGTTCTTATCTAACTTATGCAACAAGCGATCAAATAGACTTTGAACCTCCTTTAGCTGCAACTTTGACGTGTACTTAGGCTCTTCACATGGATTAGGTGAGCCAGGTGGCTCCGTCATGGCCTCAAACCTTCCCGCAGAAGGCGCCAATTATGTTTTCAACAAATTTGACCAGTGTTTTTACGTATCGTGGTGGAGTTTGGTATGGGGTATGGTTGTAAGGATAAGCCGAACTCAAGCTTTTTGAGGTGAAAGAAACCACCAAGCTTCCCTTTTAGCTTTGGTGTTACTCTCTTACCTTTTCTACTCGTTGCATTTGGTATTTATAGGCCCACAACTGTCTGCTTCTGGGAGCCCTTTTCCAGCTCGCCGATCCTAGCTCGCTGGCGTCCAGCCTGCTTTTCTCTATCTAGCCTCTTTCTAGCTAGCTGGTGTCCAACTAGCTTCTCTCTAGCACGCCCCTTTCTCTAGCTCGCCTCTTTCTAGCTAGGCTTTCTCTAGTATGCCCCTTTCTAGCTAGCTCGCCTCTTTCTAGCTAGCCTTTCTCTAGCACGCCCCTTTCTAGCTAGCCTTTCTTCCCTTTCTAGCCAGCCTTTCTCGAGCTCGCCCCTTTTCTAGCTAGCCTTTCTCTAGCCCACCTCTTTCTAGCTAGCCTTTATCTAGCATGCCCTTTCTAGCTAGCCTTTCTCTACCACGCCTATTTCTCTAGCTCACCCCGGGGGGGGGGGGGGGGGGGGGGGGGGGGGGGGGGGGGGGGACATAAAATAGTGGCTTATGGCACGCTTCTCCTTTAATTCTCATTGTGTTGTGAGTCCCATTTCCAGTAAAGCGCTGTCACTGAGATCTCCATTTCATCATCTTCTGAGTCATTTCGTACTTCGTCAATCTGCACACCGGAATCTGGTTCTGCACCATGCTCTTCTTCAGCTTCAGCCCCAGTTACTGTTATTAACGACTTGGGATTACATTTATGCCCAAAGAAATACTTTTGATTACACTTAAAGCACAACTTCTGGGCTTTCTTTTCTTCCAAAATCAAAGGTTTGGAAGCTCCAAAAGTTGATTGTTGTAGTGGCGGAACTTAGTGCACAATCTTGCCCCTTTGTTCTCTTTCAAGTAAGGCTAATACTGTGGACTCAAACAATCTTGCCTTCGAGTAAACCTTAGATAAGTTTAGGGGATTCAATGCTTTAACAATATTTTTAGTCTTGGGTTTAAGACCACTAATAAGCTAGAGGCATAATATGCCTCACTTGCACCAAGGTTAATAGCCATCGCCCTTGCTTTCAAGTGCTCAAAACGAGTCATTTATTCCTTAACAAAATCAGTTTGGACTGCCTTATTAAAGTTATCAACCACATCTCCCGGATCTTCATACCTTTCGTAAAATTTATCTACAAACTCATGCCTAGTAAGGGAAGGATTGCTAATGGTCAAGCTATGAAACCATACTGCTTGATCTCCATGTAAGTAAATTGCAGCTAACTCTACCTTTTGTGCATCAGGAACTACATAAAAACGAAAGTACCTGTCACATCATCGAATGCAGGATTGAGGTTGCACGCCATCAAATGCCTTAATCTCTGCATTAGGCTGGCGAAACCCTATGTTTTTAATCAACGACAATCCATCTCCAACGTCTTCATTTGTCTTAGGAATTAAGGGATCAAGAGGCCTGACATGAGGGTTACCTGTAGGTAGTGTCCCAACTTCACTAGGTGCCGATTGCCTGTTGATTTGTTCTTGTATTCCTGTTAGTTGCTGCTAAATTTGCTCCTATGAATGACGCATATTACCCATAACAAGGACCAAGTCTCATAGCTGTTGTTGTAATTGAGTCATTTGCTCGGCCTGATTCGAACCAGCAGATGCATTGCCTACCATTAAGGGCCTATTTGGGATTGCTGTGAAAAAACGGCTTATTTCAAAAGCACTTTCTGTAAAAGTAATTCTTTAAAACGTGCTGTTTTAAAGAAGCAGCTTATGTTTGGCTCAACCAGCCAGAAGCACTTATTTTATTAGTGTTAGTGTTTGGCTAGTGTTTAAGAAAAGTGCTTTTTTCTGTGAAATTACCAAAAAGGACATGGGTCAAAGGCTTTTATATTTAATAGTGTTTAGACGTAGAATTGATTTTGTATAATTTTCGTAGTATATAATAATCATTTTATGTTTTCAATTTTTATAAAATGACAATGAATTGAAAAGTAAAAATAATATATTTTTTACTTTATTTATAATTCAGCGTTATTTTCTAAAAAATTAAAATATCTAAAATAACTATTCTTAATATTATTCTTAGTGTTATTATTATTATTATTATTATTATTATTCTTATTATTATTATTATTATTATTATTAATACTACTGCTACTACTACTACTACTACTACTACTACTACTACTACTACTACAATTATTATTATTAATATCTTTATCATTATCATTATCATTATATATTTATTTCATATATATATATATATATGAAATAAATGTAATATAAGTAATAAAACAAACTCATATATTTCAAATTCGTACATAGACAGCATAAGTAATATGGTTTTGAAAAATGATATTGTGTAAAGATATGAAGAATTGTAATGTCTTGAGTAGGGGTATTGTTGTCCTAAAAATTTTAAGTTTTTTATTTTGCTTCTACTTAGAATTAGAAGCACCAAATTTCTGCTTTTACTTGTAAATAGAAAAATAGCTTTTGTTTTTAATAAAAAGCACTTTTTGAAGTCTGCCAAACACCCTCCAATTTCCAGATAATTGTTTTTTCCCAGAAAAAGCACTTATTTCCCAGAATAAGCAATCCCAAATAGGCCCTAAAGCTTGTTTCTTCCCTTTGGCAAGCTTGATCAATGCTAATTTTGCAGGCTCTAATACCAATTCTTATGATCTTAGATCATAACCTAGGGTTTTAGACTATGGGATGAGAGAGAATATAGAATTGAGATGAGAAGAGAAGATATTTGTTGATTTCTTGAATACCTATTACAACATAAATCCAAGCTACTTATAATCCTTGATACATGAGGCAGCAAATGAAAATATCTGACACTCAAAATATCTAACTCACTAAGTAGCTCACTAACGGAACCCAACCAACATTCCCGTCAAAAGCATTACATGGCTAAACAAGAAGAATTAAACTAATGCAAATGAAGGACCTACTTAACCAATGAATACAATTCACAATGGCCTACATTGAACCTTGTCATTATATTTTATCATGACAGTGACTTTAAAGGTTTAGGCTATAAGCTGTAGACAGCACACAAATAAGTAAACTAATCTCAAAATGTAAAACTCCTCACAGGGGTGCGAAAGTAGTAACACAAAAATCATCATCAAAAATAAGATATAAATTCGTGATTCGAATGACTACCCACCCTTCACTCCAAAACTATGAGTTTACTCCTCCATTAGAGTTTTACAAATCACTAATTCGAAAAGAGAAAAGCGAAATAAAACTCATGGATTGTTGAACTCCCTTGATCAGTGTTGACTTGACTCTTGCATTGATTCCCCCATACTCCAACCACTTATGCTTTAGCCTTTATGGGAATTGGGTCTCTCTTGGCAGCTTGAGGAAGTAGAAGAAGTGAATGGAGAGCAAAAATTAGAAAAATAAGTCTCTTCCTCTTCCATAAGTGTTGTCGGATCAATGGGCAAAATATAGTATTGTATTCTATAAGTGGCCAATCGATTGACCACTTGGCTGATCGATTGGCTGCTTATAGTGGCCAATAAGATTTGTGGCCGATCAAGCAACGTTCGTTTTTGGCAGCTTGCATTGGTAACTCAAATGCGCATAATGTTTGATCTTGTTAGGAATTATGGGTCAAATTACATAAAAGAACAGAGTTCTTGAAGAGATCTACATTATCCTAATGGTTCATCAGTGGAATTGGATATTATTAGGTAATAAATACTTTTCTTTTAAGCTTTAGCTCATTTTTAGCTTGACCGCTTACAAAATGCATGCAGTCAATTTGCACACCCAAGGGGAGACTTTTCTTGGCTGAATCTTGACCCAGTTGGTCTTTTTCCCACTCGTGGTCGGGTTCCTAAACATAATCTTCAAAATTTTCCACTTTAACTCTTTTTCATGACTTTCCAATTTGTCTTTGCTCCAGCATGTTACAAGCCTGAATACACTTACATCATGCCATAATGAGCATGTGATTTATCGAAAATATCATAGAAATGGTATATAAAGCATATAAAATATAAGAAGAATAAATTACCATTTAGTAATATTTAATTCCATTAAATAAATATTATTGCACTTTACAATTAGATGTAATTATTCAATAATTGCCAAACTAATATTATACCAACAATCCACCCCTTTATTTGATACCCATGGGAAATTATAATTGAAAACTACCATGATTATATTTCTCACTTATTTTCTTTAAAACCCGACTTGCCCTTTTCGAAAAATTCTATGACGCAAAACATAATAAGCATATAAATTCTGGGGGCAATCACTTAGAATACTCTTGCCAAAGATTCTGAATTTCTCCACTCTTACAAATCTACTTAAGAGGATATCTGTATCTCAAAAGCGACTATAATTTCCATGTTGAATGCTTTGTTCCCGCTACACTAAATGATATCATATGACACACAAAGGATTCTAGCCTATTCATTGAGACCTCCCTTTTTAGTGCATGAATGTGACACATTGGTTTAGAGTCATCGCCCTTAATAGAATGAGTTAATTATTTTTAGTAGTTAAGAAATAAATAATATAAGGGATGCAGCCGTGCCTTTTAAATGGTGGATAGCTTGGTGGGTGGCATTTGGCGAGTTTCTCAGGATGGTGAGAAGGGAGGCGTATAGTCGAGAGAAGATAGAACTTACCTTAATTAGGAAAGCTTAGATTTTAAATCTATTTTGTTAATTTTATTTGTAATTTTTAGTTTTTATTTTAGAAAGATCACACGGATTAGGGATTTAATTTGAAATTCGTATTAGTTTGAGTCTAGTTAGGAAAGCTCCTCTAGTTAGGGTCTTAACATTCAATTATTTTAGAGAATTTATCCCTTTTATGAGTTTTTCTTCTATTCTTGGGGTGTGAGAATTAGGTAAACTATTTTTCTCTTTTTCTTTATTATTTTCTTAATAAGAATTAAGGGAAGGCTGTTGAACCTTCACGTTTTTGTTAATTTCCGCCTACATCCTGCATCAGTTTGTATCAGAGCTAAGAACGACTTCTGAGACAGCCCATGGGAGACAAAGATAGGCCGCCGTCGGAGACATATACGAACATGACTTTTAACGGCAGACCAAGAGGAGATTCGAGGAGATGGAAAGGAGATTGTCATGACCGTGAGGCTTTTTCTTCAATTGCGGCTACTGTCATAATGAATTTTTCTTTTGTTCATTCAGATGTCATCTTGGCGGGAAAAGTAGTTTATTTGGGCAGCGGGTGAGGTATGTTATTGCGTTTGGTTAGTTAGTCTATTTAAGTGTTTGTCTTGGTTCAATGTTTTAGCCTTCTTAAGTTTGTGTATAAGAAAGCAAAATATCTTGTGTTTTTGATTCATTGAATAGAAATTGATCTCTTTCCACTCTAAACCTAAATTCTCTTTACGTCCTCATCTATTTCACTTCTCTTCTCATCTCATACTCTCGTATCCTTATGTTATGATTCAAGATTAACAAATGGTATCAGAGCTTGTGTTAGCTGCCGATTGATTAATTGGAGTTGGCTAGATGCAAGAAGTGTTACCAACGGCTGGTTAAGTTACAACTAGAGCAAATGTTGCTGCTGATGCTACATATGTTGCTATTGCTGGCATAAATGCTGGGGCTAATGAAAAAGTTAATCAATTTGAGCAGTTAAAACTTCAAATGGAATTGATGTTTGCAAAAATGCAGCAATCACAGGGAGCAAAAGTTAGCTGAAAGCCTAGATCAACATTCTAAGCAATTGAATTGATGATCCATGGACTGCAGCAGTAGATTTCTATACAGAATTTGCCTACGGGAGCTGGAGTATTGTCAATTGCTAGTCAACACTATCATCCTCCGAATATTCTACAACCTCAGACATTAGGAGCCAGTGAAAATGGAACAATTAGCAGTAGAAGCAATGGATTCAGACAGGATCGAGTTGAAATTGAACCAATTGATGGCAAGCAACCTCAATCTCGGATTAGGAGGTGTGAAAGGTACTTCGATTCTACCACATAGATGAAGTAGAAAAGGTAGAGTTAGCTACGATACATCTACATGGAGATCAGGAGGTTTGGTAGTACAGTTTGACACGCAGCAATCCCTCCCTAACTTGGAGTGAGTTCATGGATGAACTTTGTGAAAAATATAGAGAAGAGGATCCTGGTGATGTGATAGATCATTTTAATAAATTGGCTCAAATGACTTTTGTTAGGGAGAATATGACTCGCTTTAAGAATTTAAGGGCTAGGACGATGTCAATGAAACCTAGAGCAAAGGAGTACTACTATGTATCAAGCTTTATCAATGGCCTCAAGCCAAGCATTAAAAATCCGGTAAAGGCATTGAATCTTGAGACACTGACTAAGGCCTTCTCCAAGGTTAAACTGTTGAAAGCTATGGTCTTGGCTAGTTCTGAAGGATAAAGGACCAAGGCTCCTCAATCGTCCTCTGCTTAGTAGACAACATCGGCTAGTGGCCTAAGAAACTTAAATCTGGAGGAAAAGAAGAACCAGAGATTGTGTTTTAAGCTTAATCATAAGTATTTCTTTGGTCATAAGTGTAATCCAAAGCTTCTAATGATAGTCGCTAGAGTTGAAGCTGATGATGGCGATGAGATTCAAGAAAGTGAGGAAATTGCTAATGATCAGGAAGAAGAAGTGTAAGAGGACCCTAAGGACGGTGAGATCGAGATATCAGTACAAGCTTTAACGGGGAATGGTTCCCATAACACAATAAGAATCGAAGGAGAGGTTGGCCACAAGCACATACTAATATTGATAGATAGTTGGAGCACACATAGTTTTGTGGATCTGAAAGTTGTGAAGTTGGTGGGGCATGAGATGATCAACACTAGCCCTTTAGCTATTACCGTTGCTAATGGGAATTCCTTGATAACTCAGATGAAGTGCAAAGGGTTCTACAGGAAGATGCAAGGACACCATTTTAAGTACGACTTTAGAGTGCTTAAGCTGGGAGGCTGTGATATGGTCCTTGGGGTGGATTGGATGAAAACCATCAGCCCTTTGGTCTTTGATTTTGCTCAGCTATTTGTTTCCTTTGAAAGAGATGGCCATAGCATGACAATACAAGGAATTATGAAGCGCGGACAGTTACAAATGTTGAAAGGGAAGAAGCTGTAAGAAGTGGTTAGGAAGGGCAAATATTAGTGGATTGGGTACATGTTTTCATCAATGCTGTTCTTGAAGCAGCTCAGGTGAATTATGATCCATCTATTGGCAGATTGCTACATGAGTATGAAGATTTATTTAGGCAACCATCTACATTGTGATGCAGCCGCCAAATAGCCTTTGGCGAGTGAAGACGAGTGAGCCCGGAATAAGCAGGATTAGGACGCCAAGCTAAGATGGGAAGCAACCTTGCGTTCATGATTGGCGCATAGCTGGGCAGGTACATGGTTGGCGGCATGACTGGTATGCGGGCTGAAGTCATACACCGCAGTTAGAATCCGTTAAGGTTTGGCATTAGCAAGTTCAATAGGGGCTTGACGTTAGCGGGATTCAAAGCAGGGCAGCGAAATTTAGGGCCTGCTTTGCGGATCTGATTTACAATTCAAATTCAAATCTCAAACGTTGAGTTTCCTTTCCGTTTCTGGTTATTTCCTTCTTTAATTCTTGCTCTTATTTCCTCTATATAAAGGAGGAGAGATTAGCATTGGGAGCTAGCGAATTATTTTAGAAAAATTTTAAGTTTTGTGGCTCTTTATATTCTCATGTGTGAGATAGAATGAATTTTATCTTTTCCCTTCACCCTATTATCCCATTCACACACTGCATCAATTGGGATCAGAGCTCAGAACTTTTTCTAAGATGGCCCAAGACGAAAAAGGAACACTAAAGTCGAAGACATGTATGACCATGAGCACCAACAACAGACCGAAAGAAGAGTACATGAATTGTAGGAGCAATTCTAGTGAATCGAGCATTGTTGGATTCATCTTAAGGCGAATCCCAATCTTGAACCGAGAATCACCCGTTGCCTATAAACACTGGGTGCTATCACTTGAGGAGCCGTGGTCTTCTGAAGAGGAGAAGGACTGGACCAAGAATCCAGCATTGTGTTAAGGTTTCACAGATTTCTCTTGAGCCTCAACCTTGGTAGGGATAGTGAGAGTAAGATATCAGAAGAGCATATAGAGTTTAGATGACGAAGAAGGGGAAGGATATGAGAAAGTAGAGAGAGATATCAAAAGATATCAATTCATTTATCAAAATTGATATCGATTACAAACTAATGCCCACTACTTATACTACTTACAAGATATGAGCTAATAAATTGAATCTAGCCACACAAGGACTAACCGCCTCTTAAGCGAGCAACCACATTTGACGGCCTTGACCACCATCACCTAACAACTCTAGACTTTACTTATTACAAGACTCAACCAAAGCTTGAGCTACTAATTACAATATCAACTAACCAATACCACAAAACATAATAGCAGCCCCATAGAACAGCAACACAGCAACGTAACAACCACAATGCAGCAGCAACAGAACTTATTCAGCACATAACAGCCTTAAAAACAACAACATACAGTAGCACATCAACCCAGCAGCAGCAAGACAGTAACCAGTACAACAATAGCCCATGCTTTGGATTATCGGTTCATAACATTCCCTTCCCCTTGAAAATATTCTTGTCCTCAAGAATAGAAGAGAGTTGTTCTGCATCCTCCAAAACTTCCTTTGATGGAATCTTGAGAGTAAACTTGTAAGATCTCAAAACTTCAGCCACTTCCTACCAAACTCTTGCATAGAACACACAAATTAGGAGTTCATAAACCATTGTGGAATGCCAAATGCACAATGTCAAAACTTGAGCACCCAAAACATTCCAAACGACACTACCAATGCTGCAGCTCACCCTTTGTGATCTGTACAGCAGATTTCTTGATACCCAAAGCTTTACTGGCCATCAATCTTGCCTCAAATGACCAAGTTTTGCTTCCTCATCAACCATGCCACCCATGAGTAACAAATACAACAAATGGAGACACCAAAAGAACTCAGGAAGCGCTGTAAAATTCTTCAACCTCTGAGATGTTCTGCTCCAAATTTTGTTGCTGATATACACTCCAACTTTAGCTAGAATTATCCTTGATGTTGCATTGATCTTTTCCATCCAAACATTGAGAAGATATTGAAGCTTATGCATATGAATTTTCCATTCGAAACAGCCACAACAGATCATCCCAAGCACATTCGGATTCTGCACCAAATCAGCCCCTTCCAGTTGCAATCTGTCCCAATTCTCAAGTGCTATCACCTTTGGCTTTACTTGGCTTTGCACTCCCGCAGCGAGGTCATACTCGCCGCCAAACACTTCCTCAAACCATCCACAGTTCTTCAAACCACTAACAACAATTATCATCCCTTCAAGTAAGCGCTTTTGTATGAACCGAAACAACACCAATTCCGGGACAATGGAAACATCATTTTCACAAGAATTATGCAGCTTGTAAAATGTATGATTCCTGTCTTCACAACTTGCTTTGTCGTTAACTTTGCAATGACCCACAGCCTCTACCATTTTTCCACCAATGCTTGTACTGACATCACATTCTTCAACCTCATACCGCAGCATCGAATGCCTAACTTGTCCAAACACATGTAAATCATTCTTTCCCGGATCAAGGGGACTTCCAACTCCAAACATATCAGTTACAGCACCAGTTGTATTGATTTTGGGCTGCACAGAAATCCGCTTTAGTATATCACTGCATTTATACACATCCAATAGCTTAATTGCTTGTGTAGACACAAGTCTTCTCCTTTGTTGGACCTTGAAACGCACTCTCGCAGCTTGATTAATTCCTTTCAATAGAGAATCAACTCTTTTCGGCTTCATATAAACTTGAAAATCTTCTCCCGAATTAGGAGGCAACTCGTCATATGAATGTGTATTTGAACACACCATTTCTCCACCTCGTGAATCTTGTCCTTCATCAGATAATACCTCAGCCGCAATAATTGATTTCTCAAGCAAGTGTGTCGTTTCAGCAGTGTAGATGCTACAATTCTGATCCAAAATTCCCATGTCAGCATTCCTCAAGTTTGGATTCTGCATACCAACTTGCCCTGGAAAAGCATTTAACCGATTGGACGATGTATTCATTGCTATCACCGCAGTAGCATCGACTTTTCCAGTTGTAATCAAAGATTCTGCAGTCTCCTCTCCTTGTATACCATTTGAATCTTGTATACCAGCATATACATCGGTAAGATCAGCATCTTGAGTTCGTTCTTATTGATCATAAAACATACTAAGCTGAAACACAACCTCACGCTTCAACTTCGGCTTTGTCAACTTCTTTTTACCCTAAAAATCTTTCAACTCTTCATCTAGATTGTTCCTCTTTGACTTATTCTTTCCTTTCTTAAACATTCCTTTGACATGAAAATCGTATTCCCATTTCGGATGCATGTCATACTATGCCTCAACATCATCAAGATACTCTAACTCTAGCATAGAGTCTTCATAAGGATCATCTTGTTCCAACTCAGGTTCTTCTAGCTTATGTTCATCAATTTCGGCATTATCGGACAATAGTTCATCTCCCACGGCAACAAATTCCACTCACTCTTTCTGCTCAACACGGAACTTACATTGTCTAAAGCTATCCAATAGCTTGGGAAACTCATTTGCATCATGAACAACAGCACCTTCTCGACTGATGTTTGCAAACTAATGAGTTGAACACTGCCAAACCACAAATTGCTGACGCACTAGGTCCTTTGTCAGCTCCAAAGAACTCTCGCATAATTTCTTCATTTCTTCCAAAATATACCTTGCCAAGAATTGAAAAGAGCCATCATCAACCAAACCAGCCATATTTACAATGTTAAGCAGCGTTTCGAAACAAACCAAACTCTGTTCGCAGAGGTATGAACCAACTCCGTTCGCTAAGGAACAATTTCTATTCAAACCACTTCACCAGATATTTTCTTACAGGAAATTTACTCCTTCGCTTGCACAAACGATCACTTGCTACCAGCTCATCAATCGTCACCGAGTACAAAACCTAATACGCAGATTTTCGCACACAGAGAATTCGAACAAACCCTAACTGCTATGCTTTCTTGAATAATTCAGACTAAGAATCTACAATAGGTTCAATTCTTGTCTTTAGTGATGATTAAAACACACGATACACCACAACCTTCTAGAACGAAGTCGGATTTCAACACCTTCGGTGCTCAGTTCGTTGTCAGAATTTCGCCTAAGCAATTCTCCACTTAATAACATATAATTCTTAAGAATTACGCACAGATTCTGATGAATTCACACCACTTCGATGCTTATCAACAGCATTTCATCACAAACCAGCAACAAAAGCAGATTCAGATTGAATATGAACTTGTAATTCAGAAACAGTTTCCTCAACTTCAATTTCTGAGTTGTAGAATATGATTAAACCTCAAGTCAGCCTATTTCTGATCTTTTGATGATGATCACGTGTAATGTGGAACAATTAGCATCACTTGACTTCTTCTCCACAGATCAAATGAATATTTGATCAAGATCAATTATGCTTTGCACATAACTTCAGCTTTGCACATAACTTCAGCAACTGATATTTTGCTTATGCGCTAACATTCAGCAGCTAATGCTTGATCGAATCTATTGAATTCACTATGAATCAGCTTTAATGTTGAATGTCGTCAACAAATACAGATCAATTATACTTTGTTCAATGTAATTCAATCAATTATAGTCCAAATCGAAAGCAATTCCTGGCCATTGCAGTTCAGCACAGCAGTAACCACCAACTACAACTTCAAAATTCAGAATTGAATTCTGATCACAAAATCTGAGCTAAATTTGCATCACAATTGTTTTTATTGATTAAATGCAGTGCAATCGATCAGATTTTGTATTTTTTTCGGATATGAGCATGATTCGGAAGCCAAATCAAGGCTCTAATACCAATTGTTAAGGTTTCACAGATTTCTCTTGAGCCTCAACCTTGGTTGGGATAGTGAGAGTATGAGATGAGAAGAGAATATAGAGTTTAAAAGAGAAAGAAGGGAAATGAGATGAGAAGTAGAGAGGGATATCTAAAGATATTAATTCATTTATCAAAATTGTTATCGATTACAAACTAATGCCCCCTACTTATACTACTTACAAGATATGAGCTAATACATTGAATCTAGCCACACAAGGACTAACTGCCTCTTAAGTGAGCCGCCACATTTGACTCAACTAACTAATGGCCTTGACCACCATCACCAAACAACTCTAGACTTTACTTATTACAAGACTCAACCAAACCTTAAGCTACTAATTACAATATCAACTAACCAATACCACTAAACATAACAGCAACCCCATAGAACAGCAGCACAGCAACGTAACAACCACAATGCAGCAGCAACAGAACTTATTCAGCACATAACAGCCTTAAAAACAGCAACATACAGCAGCACATCAACCCAGTAGCAGCAAGAGAGTAACCAAGACAACAATAGCCCATGCTTTGGATTCTCGGTTCATAACACATTGGATGCGAACTTACCAGATCCTGAGCTGAGGCAACATCAGCACAAATACCGAAGATGACATCGTTGAAGAACGGAGGGTGGGCACAAGCCTTCATGATGAATTTTAGAAGCTTAAAGAGGACGATGCCGTAGTGTTGGACGAGACCTAGGATGAGTTGGAGTCACTAGGCGAGGTGGAGATAGCAGGAGACGAAGGTCATTTACTGTTTGTCAGCCGAGCTGGCTTCACACCTAAAGAAGAAAAAGGGGCTGATTGGCTATGACACAACATATTCCAGACGACATTTACCATTGGCCCAAGAGTATGCTCCCTAGTCATCGACTCCAGGAGTTGTGAGAATGCCATCCTTGAAGAAGTCGTTTAGAAGCTAGGGTTGCAGCCGGAAGAGCATCCAAATCCTTACAAGTTGTCATGGCTCGAGAGCGAAGACCAGGTAACCGTGTCTACATGTTGGTTGGTAAAATTTTCAATTCGGTCGAAGTAAAAGGATGGCGTGTGGGTGTGACGTCGCCGCCATGGATGCTTGCCACCTATTATTAGGGCCACCTTGGCAATACGATAGGGGTGCCACGCATTGCGGAAGGAAGAACACCTATAGCTTCATCTTCTAGGGAACGAGGATCATCTTGTCACCCAAGAAAGTTGAGGTGCCATCTGTGTCAAAGACCAAGGACCCTAAGCCAGATGCGAGAGCTGTGTCCACTAACGAAGGTGGTGAGACTAAGTTGGTGCCTGCACTAGCAGGCGTCATCAGGGGAGAGCCTGGAGTTGCTAAACCAGTCCATGATGAGGTGGATCTAATACGATAAGGAGTCCATCACAGGAGGTTCGCCCAAAGGGTTTGGTGTATACATTGCCGCCAGCAAGACAAGCGCAGTGCCGGATGGCATGGGTTCCCGAAGACACCTTTCCGAGAAAGAATATCCCATACCGAGGAAACCTTGCAGAACATGTGGACCCCAAACACCAAGTGTTGAAGCTACTTTCTTGGAGTTACATCCGAGTAACACAAAAAGGCGGCTCAACGGAAATTGATGCCGACAAAGGATGGAGCTTGGCGGGATGAGGTTACTGGTGCTTCGTCGATGGTAAGGGCATGCCTACAGTGGCTGAGTCAGTTGCTGGGAGGTGATTTAGCGAAAAAGAGAAGTCTGCAACGGAAGATCCCTTGGAGAATTCAAGGGGAAATTCCCTTCCAACTGGGAGAGAATGATGGAGCCGCCAAATAGCCTTCGGCGGGTCAAGACAGGAGAACCAGGAATAGCCGGGATTAGGATGCCAAGGTTAGACAGGAATCGGTCTCGCGTTCGTGATTGGCGCATAGCTTGGGAGGTACATTGTCGGTCGTATTACTGGTACACGAGCTGAAGTCATTCATAGCAGTTAGAATCAGTTAAGACTTCGAGTTAGCGGGTTAATGAGGGGCTTGGCGTTAACGGGATTCAAAGCAGGGCAGCGAGATTTAGGGATTGATTTGCAGATCTGATTTCCAATTCAATATTCAAATTTAAAATGTTCATTTTCCTTTCCTTTTCTGGTATTTTCTCTTCCTTAATTTTAGTTCTTACTTCCTCCATATAAAGGAGCAGAGCTTAGCATTGGGAATTTGCTAATATGTCTAATCCTTAATTTCTCGGGTTGTGTGAAGCGAGTAATCTGTCCCCTTTTTGTTATTTTATTATCATTTTAATAAAATTCAAAGGGAAGGCTATTGAACCTTCCTATGCCCCTATTTTCCATTTCATGCGTTGCATCACATTCAAAGCAGGGCAGTGAGATTTAGGGCTTGATCTGCGGATCCAATTTCCATTTCCAATTCCAATTCGAATTTCGTACATTGATTTTCCTTTCATTTTCTTGTTATTTCCTTCCTTAATTTTAGTTCTTACTCCCTCTCTATAAAGGAGAGGAGATTAGCATTGAAAGTTTGTTAATTGTTTTAGAATAATTTTGAGTTTTGTGATTCTTTATATTCTCAAGTGTGAGATAGAATGAATTTAATCTTTCTCCTTGTAATTTTTATTATTAGTTAATAAAATTAAAAGGGAAAGCCGTTGAAACTTCCCGTATCCCAATTATCACATTCACGCGCTGCATTACATTGCCTTCTAAGAGGGTCCTGGAACATGCTATTCCTCTCAGGGTTGACTCTGATTCAGTTAATCTAAGGATTTATAAGTATCCTAACTCTCAGAAAAGTGAGATTGAAAGGCCGGTGGATGAGCTTCTGAAGACAAATTTCATTAGCCACAGCCATAACCCTTTTGCCACTCCGGTTATCCTTGGTTAGAAGAAGGATGACTCTTCTCGGATGTGTGCTAGTTACAAGTATCTCAATTCCCTCACAATCAAGGATCAATTTCCAATTTTCAATCATTGATGATACGGCAGAGGAGCTTAATGGGTCTTAATATTATTCCAAGCTGGATTTGAGGCAGGAATATAACCAAATCAGAGTGCTGAACAAGGACATTGTCATGACCGTGGAGGATTCTTATATAGGTTATAGTATGTTTTGATATATTGAGATTTCAATAAGAGTTTGGATGTTATATATAAACAAGTTAGTGAAATTGAGCATATGTACTTAGTAGTGATACTTAAGAGTATAAATAGTGGTACCTTAATTGTAATGGACAGGATTGAATACAAAATATACTCTCTACTTTCTCATCTCTACTTTCTTCTACTTCCTCATCTCCTTTCCCTTCTTTCTCATCCCAAATTCTATCTATCTCCTTAGTTATAATTCAGGTTTGATCCTGAATTACAACAATTGGTATCAGAGCTTAATTTGCTTCCAAATCAAGTGCAATTTGATATCAAATATCTTTTATCATATAGCTGGTGTGTACTGCAATTTGAGCTACTCCTACATTGTGTTTGAGGATTTGCATTTGGTTGGATTGAATTTGATTCAATTAGACTAAGCTTGTCTTGAATCAATTACTGTGGAGAGTTCAAAGTTACATGTACTAGGCTGGTGCTATTCAATTGAACAAGCCTCTCTGAAGCAAACTCATTCAGTTGCGGTTCAAGGTGAAGTTTGAGTTGAAGGTCAAGTAAGTTGTGTTGACACAAATTGTAGTGCTGGATCATACTATTCTTGAATAGAATCGGTAAGATCGGCAATGCTAAAATTGTGCTGTTAAGCATAGAAGAGTTAGGAATTCAGCTGATTTATAATAATTATCTGAAATTGAGTGGTTGCTTGTTCATGAGTAAAATTACCAAACAAGTAAGAATTAAATCGCAGCAAGCTGATTGGATTTTTGGGGTTTCGTGTTGAATAGTTTGTTGAGGTCGAAATGGCATCTGAATTCGAATCTAAGTTAGATTAAAACAATCAAAAGAGTTTGAAAAAGTCTTATTGTTAGGGTTTAGTTCGTGTTCTCTGGTTCGTAGCTCGGCGGGTAGGGTTTGTACCCGTTCATAGTTGATACGCAGCGATTGTGTGTGATTCGCACAAGGTAGGAGAGTAGATTGCTATTCTAGTGAATTGTGGCTGATAAACTACATCTTAAAAGTTGAATCGCTAGCTGAGGGTGCTAATAAGCATAGGTCAGTGCTTGTCGGGGGAAGTATTCATAGGTTGTTGCGAAATGGTTCAATATGGAAAGCCATGCTGGCTCAATCTAGCTTCAGTTCAAGTGGCTAGACTCTTAATCAAAATCTCGAAGCCGTATTATTGTATCGATGAGGATATCCTTTATCGAGTGTTTTATCCTTATGGACCCCTTGCAAATACCGAGTTGGTCTCAACTTCCCTTAGCGAGGTTAAGGCTCGCATTAGCTATTATACGAAAATAAGAGTTGTTTCCGCCCTCCGACAATTACATGGGAAAAACATATTTGACGGATGTTGCGTTTTAAACATAACCTACCTTGAGATGGGTATTAATGGGGAAAAGGAGTTGGAGAAAGTAGACCTCGATATTTGTTGAGCTCAAGAGTCAAATTCTTTATCCCTTGATCAGCCTTCCTCTGAGAAGCATGACATTTCGATAGTGGCAAATGTTAAGGAATCAGAGGATGATGTAATAGAGGTATGGGAGCAAGAACTTGAGCAAGAGAGGGCTGATTGTACTAGAACTGTTGTGAAGCTAGGTTACTCAGCAACAATTGATGTTGATGGGGTGGAATAGTACCCCTTGGATCAGAATCGTTCTCTAAGGCATCTTGATTCTCGAAACCAGCATCTGATTTGTGCTGGCAGCAAGGTCCTTGGCACATTGTAAGGTTCTTGGAGTGGAGAAATGTTGTATTCAAATACACACTCTTATGACAAGTTACCTCCTGATCCGGGGGAAGATACTTGTTAGCTTCCAAAATTTAATTTTGAAATCTAACCTTGTAGAAGAGAGTTTGAGATGAGAAAAGAAGGGAAGGGAATGAGAAAAGAAGGGAAGGGAATGAGAAATTAGAGAAAGGGGATGAGAAATTGAGAATTTTTCCTTAGGAATCAGATTTCATTTATTTGGATAATCCAAATACACTTTTAAGCTCTAAATATATACACAATGGAAAGCCAAGAAAATTGATCTAACTACCAGCTAGAACTCCTGCCAAAACCCTCCTTTGTAACTGAATTTTCCGCCATGTGCAAGTCAGGAGCTGCACATGTAAACCGTGGAAAATCTGCATTTGTGTGGCACTCTTAAATTGTTATTGCATCATATAAGACTCTATTTAAAAGTAATACTAAGAAATAAAAATTCATTACAAGTAAAATTTATTAATTCGTAACAATACTCAAGGCTTTGTGAAGCTGAAAAGAGTAGATTCCTTGCTGAATCGAAGTAATCAAGCTGCCAAAGTACATTTTAAGGTTCAACAAAAGCAAAGCATTGTTTCTGTACAACCAATTGAGTTGTTGGAGGGGTACAAATTCAGTATGATGGCAGATAATGATCAAGCTTCCATAGTCCTTGCTGCAGGAGTGAAAACAATTCTGAATGAGACCTTGAAATGCAGTGAACAAAAGGGAAATCAGACTGGAATTAGAGGTTTTTAGAAGGAGTTAAAGTTCATAAGTTTTAAGCTACAAAATTCAGATAGTTGGCGCATACAAAGAAGTAAAGTTGTTGCTGAGCACTTGAGAAAAGTTCTGAATTCTAGCTTCATTTTCTGTTATGACTTACGGCAGTGGCATCTGTTGATAGTCCCGCTGGGTTGGTTGCAATAGAGTGTTGAAAAAGTTGCTTTTAATCTAGATCAAGCAAGGGGGGTGGAACAAGACGATGAAACTGAGTTGAACAAAGCAAAAATCAGTGTTAACAATGTAGAATTTTGGAATTCTGTCTCACAGTTGCAAGAGTATGTTGTTGTATGGTGCCAATCAAGGATAAACCAAGGTTGTTTACAAGTTGAAGCAGTAGCTCAACTTGTCTATGAAAGATTAAGCTCAATTATAATAGAAATTAGCTCACATAACCCTAGAAAAGTCAAGCTCAGACTAGACCTTGCTCATGTGATATTTGCATCTGTTCTGAAATTCTATTGGCTTCATAGGCTGGTGTATTTTGCCAGCATACTAGTGCTCTTTATTAGGAGATCTGCGTTCGTTCATTTGAAAAGAAAGTGGGTTCATAATGAGCCTAAATTACAGGGTTCCTTGAAGCAACATTGCTGCAGAGCACCACTTATAAGCAAGGAGCAAAATAAGACACAAAGAGGAGCTGAAGTTTTGGTGAACAGCCTGGTATGGGTATGCTACAAACTGTGGGCTGTGAGTTTTGCTATATGGATAGTTCGATTGAAGATTATAGTTCACTTAAGCAGTCTTAGTGAACTTACCCACGGCAGCAACCGCGATATGAAGTTCATCAGCAAGATAATTGAAACTGAGAAATGTTGCTCTGCTGGAAGTATCAAACAACTGGCTGAATCAGACCCAGGTCTGGAAGCTTGTAAAGGGGATCAATTGGTTATCATTCGGTCTTTGATGCAGCATCTGAGGACGTTACTTGGACTCCTAGAAGTAGTAGAAACCTAAGAGCATATGAAGGACTTCCTTTAAGCATCACAAGTGTTGGGAACTACTGGGTTATTATCTGCAATAAAGTTTATGGATTTGGGTTGGCTGTTTTGATAGTTCAAACATTCATAGAATTTCCTTGGATTTCAACTACAAAACTGAAGGACTTATATTGGTGGAGGAAAGTTCAGAACCTTCAATCCTAAGCTTCAACGGCTTAGGCACCTCAGTTGGATTGTTGTGATGGGGAACAATTTGCTAGAACACTAGAGAAAATCTACAAGATATATAGCCGGTTAATAGTGGGATCTTGTGTGATAGTCCAATGGAAGTTTATAAGGGAAGCTGCAAGCCTTGGGCTTAGCATGTTATCTTCAAAGGCATATGTGCACAACAATGGTGAGAAATTGTTACTGGCAGTGGACAAACAAAACAGCAAATCAAAAATTCAACAGTTAAAGTTGTATTGGTAGTTGGAACTTGTGGGTCTGAATTACCTATTAGCAATACAGACAAATGGAAGATGAGGCTTGGCACTCATACCAAGATCATAGTATTTCACATGGGGTCCAAGCACGCTCAAAGATCAGCCGAAGGACAATTCCAATGCATAGCAAGAACACACAGCAGCTTAGTGGCAATTCTGGGTTGTTCAAGACTATACACTTTCCTGAGATTCTTGAGGACAAGAATCTCTAAAGGGAGAAGTATTGTCATGACCGTGGAGGATTCTTATATAGGTTATAGTATGTTTTGATGTATTGAGATTTCAATAAGAGTTTGGATGTTATATATGAGCAAGTTAGTGAAATTGAGCTTATGTACTTAGTAGTGATACTTAAGAGTATAAATAGTGATACCTTGATTGTAATGGACAGGATTGAATACAAAATATACTCTCTACTTTCTCATCTCTACTTTCTTCTACTTCCTCATCTCCTTTCCCTTCTTTCTCATCCCAAATTCTATCTATCCCCTCGGTTATAATTCAGGTTTGATCCTGAATTATAACAGACATCCATAATACTGCCTTCCGAACACATCATGGGCATTATAAATTTGTGGTTATGCCTTTTGGTTTAACCAGTGCTCTAGCTAGCTTTCAGGCATTGATGAACCAAGTTTTCATGGCTTATTTGAGGATGTTTGTGTTGGTATTCTTTGATGATATCTTGGTTTACCGCCCTTTATTAGACTTACATGTCAAGCATCTGAGGCAAGTTTTTCAGACTATGCGCAAGAATAAGCTGTATGCTAAACTTTCCAAATGCTCTTTTACTCAAACCCAAGAGGAATACTTGGGGCACATCATTTTCTTAAGGTTTCAAATATTGCTCTCGAGCCTTAACCTTGGTTGGGATAGAGAGAGTATGAGATGAGAAGAGAATATAGAGTTTAGATGAGATAAGAAGGGAAAGGAGATGAGAAGTAGAGAGAAATATCAAAAGATATCAATTCATTCATCAAAGTTGTTATATGAGGATTACAACTAGAGCCATCTATTTATACTACTAATCCTCTAGGATGGCACACTCCAAAATATCTAGAGATACATTGCATTTGGACCAAGGAGCTAATCGAATTAACCACCAACTAACTAGTTAGCTGCCACCCATGACCGGCCATTGACCTCCTAAGCAACATATCGCTAGAGCTCACTTATTACAAGACTTAACAAGTGACTTAAGCAACTAATTACATCAAGACTCAATCTAGTTACAATATCAACAAGCTAATACCACTTCCCTATACTAAATTATCTGCAAATGGCTGCAAGACAGCCACCATCGCAGCTCACATAAGCTAACAGCAGCCGCATCACAGCAGAACAGTATCACAGCCACCACGAGTTCATGCCTCGGATTCTCGGATCATAACATTCCCTTCCACTTAAAAACATTCTTGTCCTCAAGAATAGAAGAGAGTTGTAACCGTACAGATCAACTCCTAACTGAAGATCTGCAGCTGGAAGACATCTGAAGCAACCCAATCCGTGCAGATCATGAAGTGAATGGTACTGCAACTGGTCTTGCTGAAACTTATTGCAGCTGAAACGAGCCAATGATGCACTGACTCTGCAACGCAACAGATCCATGAAGATGAAATCTTGTTACGACAGAAGTTTATGTTTGAACGCATAATACTCCTCAGGAGGTCTGCACTGATCAAACCGAACATCAACAATACACCCACAACACCTCATGATGCAGTGAACATAGCTTAGAACTCCAACTTGCTGCTGGGAATCACAAAACGCAACAATGTTTCTGTATTTCTGCTTGTAGAAAGCTGCACAACAGATTTTGTTTATCTTTAACCCCATAAAACTGCATACGAAGTCCTTTAACATCTCGGAAGGCCTTCTAAACTAAGACCAAGAGAACCACGCATCAAATTCGGCTTGTAAACATTCCCCATTACAGCTAACACAGCCCCATATTTTAATCATGGTGTCAAAACAAATTGAAATCCAATAAGAATGCAGCTGCCACTCCTTCATCTTGGATCTAATCCAAAATTTGTATCGCTTAAACATCCATCTACTAAACCATCTCAAACCATGCTCAACCAACTTTTGATTATTTCCCAAATCCACATGATTAGCCGCAGAACCCAGAAATTCAACAGTGCAAACCCGGTGCAGCTCATAATGATAGATTTCAGCTCGATATATGTCCATATGGAAGCCCATTGATGCTAACAAGTTATTACATCTTCCCAAAATCATGATGGCACCAATCGCATTCCCTTTGAGCATCTCCTTGACTACTGTCAATGAAAGAATTAGAACTCTCCCAAAATTTTTAGCAGCTGCCTTACATTCGTGCTGTCCTAACTTGATCAATTTAACACTTGTGAATTTGGCTTGAAGTTCTGGGCTTATGCACCTCCAATCTAGGTACCCATGGGCCTTACTTGAATTCCAAAGACACAATGTCATAACGTTAACATCCCAAACCATTCCATTTGCAAAGCTCACGCAGAAGCTCACAACTTCCACTCTGCACAGCTGACGTCTTTGGACCCAAAGCACTACCAGCCACCAATCTTGCCTCAAATAATCAAGCCTGGTCTTCTTGTTAACCATCTCCAGCACGAGTAACAAATATAACCAATGGAGACACCAACAGAACTGTGGAACAACTGTTAACTTAAACAAATTAAGATTTGATCTGTCCCAAACTATATTGCTGATTTGTACTCTGATTTTAGCTGGAGTTTTCCTCAACCTTGCATTGATCTTCCCCATCCAAGCATTAAGGAATTATTGGAGCTTATGCATATGATTTTTCCATTCTGAACTGCCACAACAGATCACAGATGACCCATAAGGCTGCTACATGCTCCCACACTACAACAAATCAGAATCTCCAGCCCAAGGCTTTTGCATTCCAAAATCATACAAACCACCAAGCCCCATAACTTCAAAAGGACTCATATTTGGTTACACTAAGGGAACCTGCTCTATGCTCACAGCTTGATTAATGCACAACCTGAATTTGGAGTTCAACACACTTGCCACACCTCTATCCAACATAGCCATACCAGAACCATTATCAAAAATAAATCCAAGACCTCCAATGTTAATGGATCTTGGCTGAACAAACCTCATTTCCAGATCAGTACCCCCTTTGTGAACTTCTAACATGTTAAGAATTCTTCTAGAAATCAGTCTTGGCCTAAATTGAACTCAGGAAGTGATTTTAGCAGCTTGCTCGAACTTTTCCTCCAACTCAGCCTCATGTTTCAGCTTGTTACAATCAAGATCTATCTTCCCCGGAACCAATGGACTCCCAACATTAATTTCATCAGCTCAAGCATCTATTGTACTGCTTCTGGTCTGATCAGAAATCAGTTTCAACATATTACTGCATTTATACACATCCAACAGCTCAATTGCTTGTGTAGACACAAGTCTTCTCCTTTGTTGGACCTTGAAACGCGCTCTCGCAGGTCGATTAATTCCTTTCAACAGAGAATCAACTCTTTTCGGCTTCATATGAACTTGAAAATCTTCTCCCGGATTAGGAGGCAACTCGTCATATGAATGTGTACTTGAACACACCATTACTCCCCTCAAAAGCACACCTTGTTCAGCATCCGATAGCACCATAGCAGTAGCAGCTGGTTTTCCAACAGAATGTAAACGTTCAGCAGTGAAGATGCTACAATTCTGATCCAAAATTGACTCGTCACCAGGCCTCAAGTTCTGATTCTGTATACCAACTTGCCACGGAGTAACACTTAATTGATTTGACGATGTATCCAGTGGAATAACAGCAATAGCATCAAGTTTTTTAGCAGAATACTTCGGTTCCGCATAGCTCTCTACTTAATTGCTTACAAGGACTTCATAGTGACCCACTTGTTGCATCGAATCATCCTTTGGAGACCACGACTCAGTCACTGACTTGTCATGCTTCAATTTCTTCTTATTAAACATCTTTTTACCCCAAAAGTCTTTCAATGCGTCGTTAAGATGATTCCTCTTCACTTTACTCTTTGCATTCTTTAACATTCCTTTGACATGAAAATCATATTCCCATTGCGGATGCATGTCATACTACGCCCCAACGTCATCAAGATACTCTAACTCTAGCAAAGAGTCTTCATAAGGACCATCTTGTTCAAACCCAGGTTCTTCTGGCTTGTGTTCATCACTTTCGGCATTATCGAGGTCGAATTCATCTTCAACAACAACTGATTCCACTCTAGCTTTTCGCTCAACACGGAACTTCCATTGTCTAACGCTATCCGCTTACTCCGGAAACTCATTTGCATCAAGAACACTAGCACAATCACTACTGATGTTAGGATAAGCTGAACATTGCCGAATCATAGTTCGCTGCATCATTTCGTCCAATTCCTATCTCCATTTCTCTCGTTCTTGTCTCCATTCTTGCCAAAATTTCATCAACTGCTCAGTCAACTCAGCCATATTGACAATGAACAACAACTTTAATCTGGAATTAGCTCAGTTGGCAAAATACAAATTTGAAAATCACAGAAGTGTGAAAATCGTTTCGCAACTCATCAACAACCAATTGCTTAATGAAGTTCTACTCCTTTGTTCGCACCAATAATCCGCTGCTATCGATTCCACAATCGTCACGGATTACAAACCTAATAAGCAGATTTTCGCACACTCAGAGTTCGAACAAACCCTAAGTTGAACAATTTCTGACAATGATGTTTTCTTGAATAATCCAGACTAAGAATCTGAAACAGGTTCGATCTTTCTCTGTAATGGTGATTTAAACACACGATTCACCAAAATCTTCTAGAACAAAATCAGATTTCAACACTGCGGTGCTCAGTTTTTTTTCAGACTTTTCGCCTAAGCAAATCTCGACTTAATAACATATAATTCTTAAGAATCAAACCCCGATTCTGATGAATCCTCACCACTTATATGCTTACAAACACAATTTCATCACAATCCAGCGCAAAAGTAGATTCGGATCGAATATGAACTTGTAATTCAGAAGCAGTTACCTCAATCTTCAATTTCTGAATTGTAGATTATGAATAAACCTCAAATCAGCTTGTTTCTAATCTTTTGATGATGATCAAGTGAAATGTGGATCAATTAGCATCACTTGACTTCTTCTCCACAGATCAAATGAATATTTGATCAAGATCAATTATGTTTTGTACATAACTTCAGCAACTGATATTTTGCTTCTGCATTAACATTCAGCAGCTAATGCTTGATCGAATCTGCTGAATTCACTATGAATCAGCTTTAATGTCGAATGTAGTCAACAAATACGGATCAATTAACCTTTGTTCAATGTAATTCCATCAATTCTAATCCCAACCGAAGCAACTCCCAGGCCTTGTAGTAGCAAATGCAGTAACCGCAAATCTCAAAGTTCAAAATTCAGAATTGAATTTTGATCACAAGACTAAATCTGTAACACAATTGTTTTTATTGATTAATTGCAATACAGTTAATCAGATTTTGTATTTTTTTTTTCAGATATGAGCTTGATTTGAAAGCCAAATTAAGGCTCTAATACCCATTGTTAAGGTTCCAAAGATTGCTCTTGAGCCTTATTCTTGGTTGGGATAGAGAGAGTATGAGATGAGAAGAGAATATAGAATTTAGATTACATAAGAAGGGAAAGGAGATGAGAAGTAGAGAGAAATATCAAAAGATAACAATTCATTCATCAAAGTTGTTATATGAGGATTACAACTAGAGCCATCTATTTATACAACTAATCCTCTATAATGGCTCACTCCAAAATATCTAGAGATACATTGCATTTGGGCTAAGGAGCTAACGTAATTAACCACCAACTAACTAATTTGCCACCACCCCTGACTGGCCATTGACCTCCTAAGCAACATATCACTAAAGCACACTTATTAGAAGACTTAACAAGTGACTTAAGCAACTAATTACACCGAGACTCAATCTAGTTACAATATCAACAAGCTAATACCACTTCCCTATACTAAATGATCTGTAAATGGCTGCAAGACAGCCACCATCGCAGCTCACATCAGCTAACAGCATCCGCATCACAGCAGAATAGCATCACAGCCACCACTATTTCATGCCTCGTATTCTCGGATCATAACACATTTCAAGTAAAGGAGGGGCAACATATCCTAGCAAGATACAAGCTATGAAGCAGTGGCCAGTGCATCTTACTCTCAAGCAATTTAGAGGATTTCTTGGATTGATGGGATATTACAGGAAGTTCATAGCTGGATATGGAGTACTGGCTAAGCCTTTAACCGATCTTCTTAAAAAAGACTCTTTTGTATGGTCTCAAGTTGCTCAAGAGGCATTTGAGAGTCTGAAGCTAGAGCTCTTCATTTATGAAAAGGAATACTTGGCAATACTTATGGCAGTGCAGAATGGAGACATTATCTTGAGGGCCACCAGTTGAATATTGGAACTGACCATCAAAGCCTCAATTATCTTCTTGAACAAAAGATTACCACTAGAGTGCAGTGAAAAGGTCTTATGAAGATGTTGGGATTGAGCTATTCCATTGAATACTACAGCGGTAGCGAAAATCTGGCAGCATATACCCTTCTAAGAAGATTAGAAGGAATGGAATCAGGCTCCTGCTCCGCCATTTCATTTGCTTTGCCTTATTGGATGGAGGAGGTGTACAAATCCTATGAAGAAGAAAGATTTGCTAATGACTACATCATAGCCTATAGTGTGAATAATTCCTCATCTTCAGGAACACAAATCAAAGTTGTCAATGGAATTGTGCAGGTAAAAGGGAAAGTGTATGTTGGAGCAGCCACTGAATTAAGGAGACAGTTAATCCAAGCCTTCCATTCCTCTGCTTGGGATGGTCATTCAGGAATTAATGGTTCTTACAAGAGGCTTAAGAAGTATTTCTATTGGATTGGAGCTAAGAGGGGTGTTGAAGAGTTTGTCCAAGGATGTGACGTATGTCAAAGGACCGAGACAGGTCATGTTCAATATCAAGGTTTACTTCAGCCTTTGCCAATTTTTGACAGGGCTTGGCAGCACATTAGCTTGGATTTCGTGGAAGGGTTACCTAAATCTGATGGCAAGGAGGAGATATGGGTCATCGTAGATCGATTCACCAAGTTTAGCAACTTGGCAGCATCTATAAGTTTCGCGGTTTGCCTTGGTCAATTGTTTCAAACATGGATAGGATGTTCACTAGTCAATTTTGGCGAGAATTGTTCCTACTGCTTTGTTCTACAGTTGCTTTCAACTCATCATATCACCCTCAGATAGATGGACACACTGAGAGGGTAAATCAAGGGTAAATCAGTGTGTTGAGCAATATTTGTGAAGTATGACATTCACCTATCCTAAGCATTGGCATCAATGGTTGTCCTTAGGAGAGTTCTGGTACAACACACATTTTCATTCAGCCATAGGGACTACTCCTTCCAAGGCACTATCTGGATATGACCCTCCCTCACTTACGGTAGTGCATGGTGTAAGTTCACATGTTGCTGAGGTGGCTATCTCAAAGAAGGCAATTGGTCCAGCTGCTTAGGCACAATTTACAATTAGCACAATCGAGAATGAAATACTTTGTTGATTGGAATCATACTGACAAGTCTTTTGTTGTGGGAGATTTAGTTTATCTAAAGCTTTAGCCTTACCAATAGTCAACAATAGCTGTGAGTAAGAATGTCAAGCTATGAGCTTGCTATTTTGGGCCTTATAAGGTGTTAGAAAAGTTGGGAAGTGTGGCTTAGAGATTGGAACTTCTGCTTGACTCCTATGTTCATGCTATGTTCCATGTTTCCCTTTTAAAAAGACTCAGCGCAGAAAGAAAAGGATGCTCAGTGTTATGATCCGAGAATCCGAGGCATGAAACCGTGGTGGCTGTGAAGCTGTCCTGCTGCTAAGTTGTTGCTGTTAGCTGTGGTTTGGCTGCCGTTGCTGCTGCATTGTGGTCTTTTGGTGTAGTTGTTAGTTGTATTAGTGTGTTGGCATTATAATTAGTAGTAAGCTTGGTTGTGTCATGAGTTTAAGTTGGCCTTGGTACCAAAATATCTTAGAGTTAGTTAGTGTTATATTAGTTAGATATTCTTAGTTGATTTAGATATTTTCATTGCTTTAGATCCGATCTTGTAAGTAGTATAAATAGGAGGCTCTAGTTTGTAATCCATATAACTTTGATGAATGAATCGATATCCTTGATATCTCTCTCTACTTTCTCATCTCCTTTCCTTCTTATCTCATCTAAACTCTATATTCTTCCTCATCTCATACTCTCTCTATCCAAACCAAGGTTAAGATTCAAGAGAAATATTTGAATCTTAACAATTGGTATCAGAGCCTTGGTTTGGCTTCTGAATCAAGCTCTTATCCAAAAAAAAAAAATTTACAAAATCTTGTTAATTGTGTTGCAATTAATCAATAAAAACAGTTGTGGTACTGATTTTGTTTAGTTTTTACATTGAGGAATGCAATTCTGCACTTTTGAATTGATTTCTGGCGGTTACTGCATTTGCTACTGCAAGGCCTGGGAGTTTCTTCGGTTGGGATTAGAATTGATGCAATTACATTCAACAAAGGTTAATTGATCAGTATTTGTTGACTTCATTCAACATTAAAGCTGATTCATAATGGATTCAGCAATTTGATCAAGCATTAAGCTGCTGAATGTTAGTGCTGAAGTAAAATAACAGTGGCTCATGTTATATGCAAAGCATAATTGATCTTGATCAAATATTCATTTGATCTGTGGAGAAGAAGTCAAGTGAGGCTAATTGATCCACATTACACTTGATCATCATCAAAAGATCAGAAACAAGCTGAATTGAGGTTTAATCAGATTCTACAACTCAGAAATTGAAGTTGAGGTAATTGTTTCTGAATTGCAAGCTCAAACTCGATTCAAATATGCTTTTCTTGCCAGATTGTGATGAAAGTGTGTTGATAAGCTTAGAAGTGGTGAGAATTCATCAGAACATGCGTTTGATTCTTAAGAAATTATATGTTACTGAGTGGAGAAGTGTTAGGCGAAATTCTGACAGCGAAGCGAAAGTCTGACAGTGAACTAGGAAACGAAAATTGTTGAAATCTAATTTCGTTCGTGAAGTTTGCTTTAGGTATTGTGTTGAGGACTTGATTGCGAGCTCGAGCCGAGCTTAATTCAGAAGTGTAAGCCGAATTACTCAACTAACATTGCGGTTAGGGTTTGTTCGAGTTCCTCTGTTCGAATTTCGTCAGTTAGGGTTGGGAATCTGAGGTGATTCTTAAATCTGATCTTGAAATTCAGATAATTGTCGATCTTAACATTTTGTGCTGCGATTAATTCGAAAATCATTCAGATCAATTCATAGTGTGAAGTTTAAGACGATTATGGATGGTAGTGATGCAACATGTCCGGATTGGCTGAAGACATTGTTTGATCAACTCAAGAAATCTAATGCTGAATTGATACAGCAAATGAACCAGCAAAACATCGTGAAGATTGATCAGCAAGCTCAGCCGATTGTAATAGAGAGATCTGGACTGGTCGGTTTTCAATCACAAGAATTGGAGGATAGGTTTAACATGCGTTGGGATCAGCACATGGAGCAACTTGAAGTGGAATTAGCTGAGATTCGAGAACAATTTAGAAGGCCAAACTCTCCTGTTGTTCGACCTGTGAGGCCTTTTGAAGAATCGAATCATCCGGTGTATTATGAGGCTGATAAAACCGCAGTAGTTGAAGTGCACAATGTGGAGCCACTTAATGTAGTTGAAGAAGAATTGGACCAAGGTAATGCTGAAATTGATGAACACGAGTTGGATGAACCTGAGGTTGAACGAGATGATCATTATGAAGACTCTTTGCTAGAGTTAGAGTATTTTGAAGAGGAAGAGCTACAACATGACATGCTTCAAGAATGGGAATACGATTTTCATGTCATGGGAATGATAAAGAATGCAAAGAGTAAAGTGAAGAGGAATCATCTTAACGACGCATTAAAAGATTTTTGGGAAACAAAGAAGATTACAAAGAAGAAATTGAAGCGTAAAGTTGTGTTTCCCCCTAGGATGCTCGATGATCAACAAGAGCTTACTCAAGATGCTGCTCTTACTGATGTATATTTTGGTATAAAAGATTCAGATATGTATGTTGATATACATGGATTGGTTGCAACAGAATTTGTGATTCCAACAAAAAAACTTGATGCCACTGCTGAGATATCACTTAAATCATCTCCAAAATTGTTAAGTATTACTCCAAGGCAAGCTTATATGCAGAATCAAAGCACCTTCACTGTTGTGTAAAGTCATTCGGTGGGAAAGTCATTTGTTGCTGCTGCAGTGCCTTCAAATACAGATCAAGGTATGGTTAAGTTCACCTTTGGGCGAGCTGGAGTGTTAACTCAGGACTAGAACAACATCATCGTGGATGCTTTGCAAGGTCCCTTGTGTTACGTGAATGATTATGAATGTATAGTACCTGAAATGCACTATCGACATGCCGATTGGCAAGTTCGGGATGATTTATTCCTTTATGTGAGTGGAGTTAGGACTTATCCAAGTGCAAGTTCTTATGATAAGTGGCCTCCTGATCCTGGAGAAGATTCTCAAGACTATATGAAGCTGAGAGGAGTCGAATTTTTGCTGAAAAGAGGCACTTGAGCTGCGAGAGTGCGTTTCAAGGTTCATAACAAAACAAAGCTTGATTCCTATGCAAGCAATTGAGTTGTCGGATGTGTATAAATGATGTACTATGCTGGAAGAGAAAGCTGTGCAGCCCAGAATCAGTATAACTAGTGCACAAAGCCAAGTAAGGATAGAGGTTATAGCATTTGACAATTGGGATCAACTGCAATTGATTGGTGCTGATCTGGTGCAGCATCTGAATGTACTTGGGTGACCTGTTATGGTTGTTCCGAATGGAAAAATAATATGCACAAGCTTCAATACTTTCTCAATGTATGGGTGAAGAAGTATAACAAGGTAACAAGATCATTCCCAGCTGAAAATATT
Organism: Simmondsia chinensis; assembly: GCA_018398585.1. Lineage (NCBI taxonomy): Eukaryota > Viridiplantae > Streptophyta > Magnoliopsida > Caryophyllales > Simmondsiaceae > Simmondsia > Simmondsia chinensis. The sequence goes on from JAGTTD010000002.1 coordinate 22,692,431, forward strand.
TTACACTTCAGCAGCTAAGATCAGGATAGATTTTCCCTTGCACTGAAATTAATCTCAGATGTTCAATTGTGTCATTGGTGTCCTGATTTGAAGTTCATCTTCAAGTCTGATGATGGAAATTCGATTGTGACCCATGAGTATTTGATTTGGTGGAGCAAAAGTCCAGATATTCAAGCCAATGTCACAAGAGCTCAATTGATCAAGTTGGGACAGCATGTTTGCAAGGTAGCTGCTGAGGATGCTGAAAATTCTTAGAGGATTCCAATTCTCTCATTGACATCAGTAGATGAGAAGCTCAAATGGGATGTGATTGTTGCTATTATGATTATGGGAAAATTTCATAACCTGTTCACATCAATTAGCTTCCATATGGACATAAACCGATCTGCAATATGTCATTATGAGTTGCATTTGGGGTGCACTGCTGAATTACTGAATTCTGCAGCAAATCAACGTGTGACTTTGAGAAACAATCAAGAAGTGGCTGAGTTTGGTCTGAGATGGAATTGTAAATGGATGTTTAAGCAATACAAATTTTGGATAAAATCCAAGATGAAAGATTCGCAGCTACACTCTTATTGGATTGCTTTGGGTTGGGTCACCATGATCAAGAAATTGGGCTATGACGGTTGCGATGGAACATGTTTACACGCCAATTTTGATACGCGATTCTCTTGGTTTGAATTTGGAAGGGCTCCCGAGATGTTGAATTGTGTGGCTAATAACATACAAAGTCTGTTGGGAAGCATTCTACAAACAGATTTTTAGAATTACAGAGGCAATTGGTGATTCTCAGCAGCAAGTTAGAGTTTTGAGCTATGTTAACTGCAGCCTGAGGGGTCGTGGGTGTGTCGTTGATGCTTGGTTTGATCAGTGTAGACCACCAGAAGGTACAAAACATCCATACGGGGTCCTTGTGCAGAACAAGCATCATATTAAGGAGTACTGCTGCATTTCAGACTTCACTCTCTTCCATTCATGAGGACAAGAATGTTTTCAAGGGGAAGGGAATGTTATGATCCGAGAATCTGAGGCATGAAACTGTGGTGGCTGTGAAGCTATCCTACTGCTAAGTTGCTGCTGTTAGCTGTGGTTTGGCTGCCGTTGCAGGTGCATTGTGGTCTTTGGTGTAGTTGTTAGTTGTATTAGTGTGTTGGCATTATAATTAGCAGTAAGCTTGGTTGTGTCATGTAATAAGTGAGTTTAAGTTGGCCTTGGTGCCAAAATATCTTAGAGTTAGTTAGTGTTATGTTAGTCAGATATTCTTAGTTGATTTAGATATTTTCATTGCTTTAGATCCGATCTTGTAAGTAGTATAAATAGGAGGCTCTAGTTTGTAATCCATATAACTTTGATGAATGAATCGATATCCTTGATATCTCTCTCTACTTTCTCATCTCCTTTCCTTCTTATCTCATCTAAACTCTATATTCTTCCTCATCTCATACTCTCTCTATCCCAACCAAGGTTAAGATTCAAGCGAAATCTTTGAATCTTAACACTCAGCTAGTCCTCCGGAGGCAACCAACAATGGGAATCTGGTTCAAGCTCCTACAGTAGAGTCGGGTGCAGCAGAATGGCAAACCAGTGAAGGAAGTTTTGATACAAGGGGCTAAATTGGATGCAGCAGAAGCAAGTTGGGAAGAATTGAAGTTCATTCTAAGCCAATTTCCTTCCTCTTCATTCTTGGGGCAAGAATGATCTAAAGGAGGGGGTATTGTCATGATCGTGAGGCTTTTTCTTCAATTGCAGCTGCTGTCATAGTGAGCTTCGGTTTTGTTCATTCAAATGTCATCTTGGAGGGAAAAGTACGTTAGTTAGGTAGCAAGTGATGTATGTTTTGGCACTTAGTTGGTGTCATGGTACGGATTTGGAGGTGGTCATTATAGTGGCAATCCATGTGTTGTTTTCAAAAAAGCAGTATGGTGGGAACGCTTGTAATTGCCTTGAGTTAGTTAAGTCTGTTAGTACATTGCATTTGGTCCCACAGGCTTAAGTGATTCATGTTATAAAGTTCTTAGGTTGTATTGTTAGTTCTTCATTAATGAATGATAAGATTGAATTCCTCGTTTTCTCAACCCTAATTCTCTCTAATTCTAATGTAATTATCTAATTCTATCCTCATGTCCACTCTAATTCTTCACCTATCTCATGTTATGATTCAAGATTGATCTTGAATCATAACAATTGGCATCAGAGCTTGATAGATTGTTGTTATTCTTTGATTTCCAAACTGAATTGAACAATTTATGGTAACATTGGATCACCTCAATATTGCACAATCAGTTAAGTCTTATTGATGATTGTTGTTGATCCATTTCCTTTGACAATCAGTGGTAGTAGTTCCAAATGGCAGGGGGTGTAACGGAACGAGTTGGTGCTGCTGCTAATGCAGCTGGTAATGCTAGAGTTGCTGCGGGAACTTATGATGGAGTCATTGTAGGAGTGGATTCGAGTCAGGGTGATAGTATGGAGATGATGCTAGCTGAAATGAAGGTTGACAGCCACAGTGGCAGGCTTCCAAGAGAAATTGGATAACACTAGCACCTCCAATCAGCAACTGCAGCAACAAATATAAGTTAAGGTAGCATTTTGTCGGTAGTCAGGAGTTGGACTCTTAACACCTGCTAGTCAGCAAGGGAGACATAATGAGCAGAGACAGCCCAAAGATCCTGAACAAAGAACTGAAGCTACAACCAAGAGTAGTGGTTACAAATAGCCAAAGGTTGAGATTGATATCTTTGATGGATCACATCCACAGTCGTGGATAAGAAGATGCGAGAGGTACTTTCGCTTTTGCTGTGTGATGGATGTGGAAAAGTAGAGCTTGCTATAATACATTTGCAAGGTGATCACGAGGTATGGTTTCATAGCTTAATTCTTGGTAATCCTGACATACGTGGTATGCGTTTGTTGATGAATTCTGTGAGGTATGGTGATGTGAATACGGGAGATGTGCTAGATCATTTTAACAAGGTGACTCAAACCACATCTGTGAAAGAGTATATGTCACATTCTGAAAATCTAACAGCTAGAATGATGGCAGTAAATCCGAGTGCAAGTGAGGAATACTATGTTTTGAGCTTCATTAGTGGTCTTAAGCCAAAGATAAAGAACTTGGTTAAAGCCATTAGTCCTTTAGCATTGTCTCGAGCCTTCTCTAAGGCAAAGCTATATGAAGCCACAGTGCTTGGTAATTCAGAATTGTCATGAGGCAAGAATTTGTCCAGTAACTCCTCAGCATCAGCTAGTAATAAGGTTATCCCCAAAACCTTGAGTATTGAAGAGAAGAAGGCTCAAGGACTATATCATAAATTTAACCAAAGATACTTTTGTGGACAAAAGTGCAATCCTAAGCTACTTATGTCTGTTATCGGAGCTGAGGCTATGGATGAATTAGATGACCATGAGGTGAAGGAGGAGGCAAGTGATGAGACTGAGGATGAATTTTTACAAGAGAAAGATGCTATTGAGGACAAAATGAAGATTTCAATTAAGGATTTAAAGGGCAATGGAACACACAGTACCATCAGAATCAAAGGTGAAGCAAATCACAAGTCTCTTCTGATCTTGATTGACAGTGGGAGCACACACAATTTTGTTGATCCCAAGATTGTGAAGAGGTGGGTCATGAGATGATTAAAACAAGTCCCTTAGCCGTGATAGTTGCTTATTGGAATTTTATGCTCACTCAAATGAAATGCAATCAATTTCAGTGGCAGATGTAAGGCCATCAGTTATGTTATGATTTAAGAGTGTTGAAGTTGGGAGGATGTGATATGGTACTTAGGGTGGATTAGATGAAGACTATCAGTCCATTGGTATTCGATTTCAGCCAACTCTCAATCTCATTTAATTTACATGGTAAAGCAATCAAGTTATAAGGCATTGTGGTCCACAGACAACTTAAGATGTTAAGTGGCAGGACGGTTGAAGGAATACTGGGGAGAAAAGATTATCAATGGGTAGGACACCTCTTCCCCATTTCAGCAGAATTAGTTCAAGATGAGAAGAAGCTTGAGCCTCCAATTCAGAAGTTGATTGAAGTACAGTGATTTGTTTGAGCAACCAAAGAGCCTTTCTCTCAAGAGGACCTTGAACCATTCAATTCCATTGAAGACCATCTCTAATCCATTGAATTTGAGGCCTTATAAGTATCAACATTATAGAAGAGTGAAATTGAAAGGCAGGTGAATGAGTTGCTTAAGACTAAATTAATCAGACATTCTCATAGTCTCTTTGCTTCCCCTGTGATTTTTCTCAAGAAGGAGGATGGTTCTTTATGCATGAGTATAGATTATAGGCAGCTAAATTCTATCACTATCATGGATAAATTTCCAGTTCCTATCGTCAATGACTTGTTGGATGAATTATATGGTTCTCATTTCTTTTCCAAGTTGGATATGAGGCAGGGGTACCACCAGATTAGAGTTCTTGAGCAGGATGTCCATATGATTGCTTTTCGAACTCACCATGGGCATTATGAGTTTGTGGTGATGCCATTGGATTAACAAATGCTCCAGCTACATTCCAAGCCTTGATGAATTCAGATTTCAAGCCCCTTTTGAGGAAGTTTGTCCTGGTTTTCGTTGATGACATATTGGTATATAGTCGCTCACTTGAAGCACATATGGACCATTTGAGACAAATATTTGATCTGATGAGGCTACACAAGTTATTTTCCACGCTCTCTAAGTGTATCTTTTCCCCAGAGCAAGGTTGAATATCTAGGCCACATTATCTCTTCAGACGGTGTGGTTACGGACCCAGCTAAGGTTGATGCGATGAAACATTATCTAATACCTATTTCTCTTAAGCCGTTGAGGGGGTTCTTAGGTTTGACATGTTATTACAGGAAGTTTGTGGTTGGATATGGTATGATTGCTAAGCCTCTTACTGATTTACTCAAGAAGGATGCCTTTTAGTTGTCAGTGAAAGCTCAAGAAGCATTTGATTGTTTGAAGATAGCAATGTGTTCTACTGCAATGCTTGTCATGCCTGATTTTAGTGTTCCTTTCACCTTGGAGGCTGATGCTAGTGGCATTGGTATGGGAGCTGTTCTTTCACAATGGGGCAGGCCAATAGCTTTCTTAAGCCATGGTCTGAGTCCCAAGCATTTGGTATTATCCATTTATAAGAAGGAGTATTTGGCAATTCTGTTAGCAGTTAAGAAGTGAAGGCACTACTTGAATGGACATCACTTTGTTATAAGGACAGATCATCAAAGTTTCAAGTACTTATTGGAGTGGAATATCACTACAAGAGTGCAGCATAGGGACCTTATGAAGATGTTGGAGCTTAACTATTCGATTGAGTATTTTAAGGGCAAGGAAAACTTAGCTGTAGATGCTTTGCCACGTAAGTTTGAGGGGGTTGAATAGGCTTCTTGTTCAGCTATTTCCATGGTTCTACCTTCTTGGTTGGAAGAGGAGCACAAGTCTTATGATGGTGATTCCCTTGCTCAAGAGTATATCACAGCATTTAGCATTAACAATAGCTTTTCTGGAGATGAGTCTGATGTGTCTGTGGCTCATGGAATTGTGAGAATCAAAGGGAAATTTTACATTGGCTCGGTAACTGACTTGAGGAGGACAATAATTACAGCTTCACATGGGTCAGCTTGGGGAGGACACTCTGAAATTGAAGGGACATACCAGAGGTAAGATAGTATTTCCATTGGCACTGTATGAGGAAGGATGTTGTAGATTTTGTTCAGGCATGTGAAGTTTGACAGCATACTATGTCCAATTGTAAGCACTACTAGGGGTTACTGCAGCCCTTACCTATCCCTAATAGAGCTGGCGGCACATAGGCATGGATTTTATTAAGGGGTTGCCTTAGTCTGAAGATAAGGAAGTGATTTGGGTAGTTGTGGATAGATTTACCAACTTTGGGCATTTCTTGCCTTTGGGTCATCCAATTTCAGGTGAAAAATTTGCAAAATTATTCTTGGATAACATCTACAAGCTCCATGGTTTGCCTCAATCCATTATATTTGATCGCGATAGGTTGTTCACCAACAATTTTTGGCGTGATATTTTCTTGCTGTTGGGCTCTTCTTTGGCCATGAGCTCTTCATTTGACCCACAAACTCAAGGGCAGACAGAAGGGGTGAACCAATGCCTGGAGCAACATTTGAGGAGCATGACTTTTAGCTATCCAAAGCAGTGGAATAGATGGTAAGCTTGGGCTGAGTTCTATTACAATTCACACTCTCATGCTGCATTGTGGACAACACCATTCAAGGCTCTTTATGGCTATGATCCTCCATCTCCCATGCTAATACAGGGTGTTCCCTCTTCTGTGAGTGAAGTTAATGATTTGTTGATGCGGAGGAAAGAATTGGTACAGCAGCTGAAGACTAATCTGCAATTGGCCCAGGCTAGGATGAAGTTCTTCGCTGATAAGAAAAGAAGGCATAAGTCCTTCCAAGTTGGAGATTTTGCAGCCTTGTAGACAGACTAGTGTGGCAGTATGCGAAAATGTGAAGCTAGTGCTCGTTTCTTTGGCCCATACAAGATTTTAGAGAAGATTGGACAAGTTGCCTACAGATTGGAGTTGCCACCTGACTCATATGTACATCCTGTTTTCCATGCGTTCTTACTGAAGCAACATGTAGCAGAAGGTAGGATCAACTCGAAGGTTGCAACAGTGGTTACTTTAGATGGGAAGCTTAAGTAGGAGCCTACAGCTATTCTTGAATTTAGAGAAGTTCAGTAGTAGAAGAGATAAATTGAAGAAGTGTTGGTGCTGTGGACTAACTTGGATCAGGAAGCGGCTACTTCAAAAAATTTGAACATTCTGAGGAGCCAATTTCCTTTGTTTCATTCTTGAATCAAGAATGGTGCTTAGGAGGAAGTATTATCATGGTACAGATTTAAAGGTGGCCATTGTAGTAACAATCCATGTGTTGCTTTCGAATAAGTAGTATGGTGGGAAAAGCTTGTAATTGCCATGAGTTAGTTAAGTCGGTTAGTACATTGCATTTGGTTCAACCAACTTAAGTGATTCATGGTATAAAATGTTTAGTTTGCATTTTAAATTCTTCATTGATGAATGATAAGATTGAATTCCTCTTTTCTCAACTCTAATTCCCTCTAATTCTCATGTAATTCTCTAATTCTCTAATTCTCTCCTCATCTCCACTCTAATTCTTCACCTGTCTAATGTTATGATTCAAGATTGATCTTGAATCATAATAGTTAGTTAGTCGGTTTAAGTGCTTGTCCTGGTTCAATGTTTTAGCCGTCTTAAGATTGTGTATAAATAAGTAAAATATCTTGTACTCTTGATTAATTGAATAGAAATTGATCTCTTTCCTCTCTCAACCCTAAATTCTCTCTACTTTCTTATCTATTTCACTTCTCTTCTCATCTCATGCTCTCTTATCCTTAGATTATGATTCAAGATTTACCTTGAATTATAACAGAGATTTTGGCAAATTGAGTTGTGTTTAGTTCAATTAGGAGTGAATCCCAACCATACACTGACGACTCAGCCTCAAAACCTATAGGCAGGTGAATGCAAGGAAGAAGCGGACGAGAATATCCATGAGCCCTATCTTAAGGTTGAAGAACATGGGCGGAATGTGCGAGAGACTAGGATGAATCCCAGATTTTATGATTGGTTAGGCGAACAGCGATGGAAGCTCTGGCATCAAGAAGAATTTTTGGAGTTTGAAGATGATGGCATCATAGTGGCCGAAGAGGCTCGAGATGAGCTGGCATCATTAGGCAAAAAGGAAGTAGTGGGTGACAAGGGCCGCTTATTATTGGTTAAGCTTTTGGCTTCACGCCTAAGAAATCCGAAGGAGATGGTTGGCTTCGTGATATCATCTTCTAGACAACGTGCATAATTGGCGAGAAGGTGTGCACCTAGTCATTTGCCCTGGGAGTTGCGAGAACACCATCTCCAAAGAAGCTGTTCAAATGCTAAGGATGAAAATAGAGGAGCATCCGAACCTTTATTTGTTTTCATGGCTCGAGAAAGAAGATCAGGTAATGATATCTAAACGTTGTTTGGTAAATTTCTCAATTAGGGAAAAGTACCGGGATGCAGTTTGGTGTGACGTGGTTACCATGGACGCATGCCACTTATCGCTTCCATGATGGGAGACGCTCTACGTACAGCTTTGTGTTTGAGGGCACAAAGATAATTTTGTTGCCTAAGAAGGAGAAGGTGCTATGTCCAGAGGAAGCCGAAAACCCCAAAACCCGAAATGGGAGCCGTGCTGGCCAAGAAAATTGGCAAGAACAAGGAGATATTAATGCCACAGAACAAAGAGTGCTGGAAGATGCACGTCATAATATTAGAGGAAGAACTGAGTGCTATACCGCTGTTAAGGAAGGCTTGGGACCGAATAGGTTTGGCAACGAAGGCCTTGCTGAGAACAATACTTTACAAAATGAGTTTTGTGGAGTATGCAGAGCTCAGACGCCAAGTTAAGAAGCTTTTTGCTAGGAGTACTACTCGAGAGAACTTGATACCTCAAGCGGTTCTAGCCTTCTTTATGTCGGAGAAGAGTGGAACTTGGCGGGCGTGCATTGATGGCAAATCCATCAACAGGGTATCTTTTCTATTTTCCAATCCATAAGTAGATAGTTAACCAGGGATAGCGAGTAATCTAGATGTTGATGAAAGTGATGCAATCCTTGATTTGGCGAGAATGATCTGGAAGCGTCCTTGACGAATTCGAGGGCGAATTCTTTCCAATCTAGGGAGGATGATGCCGTTGACACCTTGGCAGGATAAGCTACAACCCATATCTTGGTAGAGTCGGTCATCAATCTACATTCGAGGTAAGCATGGAGGGATGGAGCTTGGCTGGATTGGAAACTAGCGTCAGGAAATGCAACCTGGCAAGAATAGCCAAGAAGATACATTGGCGAATTCGAGGGCGTATTCTCTTTAGGCCGGAGAGGATGTTGCAACCCTTCCTTTTATATGGTGGATAGCTTGGTGGGTGGCATTTGGTGAGCCTCTCTAGATGGCGAGAAGGGAGGCGTATAACTAGGAGAAGATAGATGATGTAGCACGCAAATGGAAATTAACAAAAATTGAAAGGTTCACATTCTTGCTCTCAAATTCTTAAAACGAGTCATATAATCTCTCACAGAGGAAGTCTGAGTTAGTTTATTAAAATGATCAATCACTTCGCCGGGATCTTCTTCTCTATATATCTCACATAATTCATTCCAAGATAAGCAAGGATTGCTAAGAATCAAACTATAATACCAAACCTCATGATCTCCTTGGAGATAAATAGCAGCTAATTCAACTTTCTCAGATTCATCAATGTGATAGAATCGAAAATATCTTTCGCACCTCCTTATCCATGATTGAGGCTGTCTCCCATCAAGTGCATCAATCTCCACTCGTGGTTGTCTGTGTCCTTGAGTCCTTCCACCAGTAGATCCATTCTCACTGGATCCAGCAGACTGATGAGCAGGATCAGGGGGCGATTGTGCTGACTAGCTGCAGATAGCACTCCTACTCCCGGAGGTTGATTTTGTCTGGTAATCAGCTGTTGTAATCCATGGAGCTTCGATTCAATTTGCTGAGAATGCTGATCTAGCTTCTCAGCTAGCTTCTTGTCCTGCGATTGTTGCATTCTTACAAACATTTCCTTCATCTGAAGTCTTAATTGCTTGAATTGATTAACCTCCACAGCAGCACCAGTATTGGCACCCACAACAACAGCATAAGTAGTATTCGCAGCAGCATTAGCTCGGGTAGTTACTCCACCAGCCATTGGTACTGATTTCTTGCATCTAGCCAGCTCTAATCAATTAGTCAAGCAATCAATCGGTAGCAACAAAAGCTTTGATACCAATTTTTAGGGTCCTAGATCAAACTAGGATCATAAACTGGAGATAAAAGAGTATGGGATGAGAAAGAAGTGAAATAGATGAGAAATAGAGAAGAAATTAGGGATGAGAGAGAGAATTAGATCACTTTTCATTGAATTAATCTTCAAGTACAAGAATGAAGCTTATTTATAGTCTAATTTGCCAACTGGAAGCTAAAACAAGGAAATAACAAGCTAAAGCATTACAATCACTATTCCAGCCAAAACACTCAAACTGGCTAACCAACTTTCCTGCTAAAACTGAATTTAAATTCAAAACATCAAAAAAATCAACTACAATCAACTAAAATGCATAAGGAACCTTCACGGTCATCACAGGATGGAATACAATAATTGGCATGCAGCCAATCCCTACCAAGCAAAGCATTGTAACTTGAGGTAGTTTCCACCACGAAGAAAGCTATTAGCTTACTTAAGCCGCTAATAGTTAAATCAATGGGGGTGACTCCTTAAGATTTGGTTGTAGCTCCAGAAAAGCCACAGATCGCTACATCTGATTTAATTAAGTCTTATCGAGACCTAGTAATGACCCCCCCCAACATATATGAAGGCAAGACATTGATAGACTCACCATTATCCACCAAGATCAAAAGATCAAAAGAAGGCAAGACGTAATTAAGTCTTCTCGAGACTTATCAAGAAGGCAAGACATTGATAGTGGAAAAGATCAAAGGACATAGATTGAAGGCCAATTTTGTCCGAAAAACCCAAATAAGCTTTTTGCCCTGGCAATACTAAATATTGCCCTGAATTTAACAATGGTCTAAAAGTAATAATCTTTCATCCGTAATGCACAGTGTTATTTATATTTTAAGGAACAACAACTTGCATAGTATTCTTATTTTAAGCTAAAATGATGTCATTATTCTAACTAATCAAAAGTGTACTGTACATTGTCGTAGTTTTGTATCATGTGTCATAATTATGGACAATATTGTTTTTATTAGATCGTATAATGAATTTTCCAAGTGTTTTGTATTGAAAAGGTCATATGTTAGCATCATCAATCATTCATATGTATATCGGAAGTGTTTATTGTTGATTCTATTATCTTGTTGTACATTGGTTTTTAACCAAACTACACTCCTCGTGTCATTGTCGACCTCAGTGGATCATATGAGTTCAATATATAGTATATTCAATTTGTATATATTGTTACCGAGTAGCAAACAAAAGCTACTATAATATCATTGTTAGACTTTGTGTCTTAAAAACCGAATTAGTTAGTTTTAAGTATTAAATAAATAAAATTATTTTATTTATTAATTATCTGATTATGTTTTATGAGTCAAACTTGCGTGTGATTGTTTTCTAAAACGATCCATGAGACAGACTTTGTCCAAGATGATATGTCAGGTTTGGTTTAAGTAGTTAATAAGATTGAACCATAGATAGACTTAAATCAAACTATTGATATATTGTCAAAGTAAGTTCATAGTCGGTGATAAGTTTAGCCAACTTGTCTGATAAGACTATAATATAAAACTTTTGATGACTTATCTTGGTCATGTGGATAGGGATATAAAAGTATTATATTGGTGTTCTATATAAGATTGGAAGACTACATAGGACCACCTGAATTATTTGCCTCTTAACTGCTATTAGAAATAATTAATTATGTAAGACGATAACTCTAAATCCAGGAAATAGTCTGAACTCATGTATGGATTGGTCGTTGCTTTGATGTACCAAAATGATTAGTCAAAGTGCGTTGACTTGAACCTTACGTGCATTGGGTAACGGCATGAAATGTGGCGGGAACAGTTGTTTTACGTGTAATCTATAATCTCTAATGAGATAAAGATGTCCCCTTGGTTGATTCACAAATATACGAACAGATTCTAGAATTTTTGGCCGAAGTATTCCATATGTTTGACATTTAAAACTAATATGGAAATTGTTTCTGTACTATTAAATTATTTGAGAAGGGCGAGTTAGGAACTACAACGAGAGATGTGAGAAAAATAACGATAGTAGTTAAAGTTACTTTTGCCCCTGGACATCTAATAGAGAAATTAATTGTCGTAATAAAAGTTATTTGAAAAATGTTTGAGTGAATATATTTAATTCTAGATTACATTAAAACTTATTTAGTGGAATTAAATTTTACTAAATGGTAATCAATTGTTATCATGAGATGATAAATAGATTTGACCTATTTGAAGCTAGAGTTATATTGTCCCTGAGGTCCCTCTGCAAGCCTTAACTAAGCATCATTTGAAAATATTTAGAAATAAATTCATGACATGAATTATTTATTTATAAGATAAATGAATTTTTATGCTAAACAAATATTCATTGGATGAGTATTTAATACAATAAATTACATTGTGTTTTAAACAACAACAAAAAAAAGGGCGAGAATTAATTGAAAAAATTGTGTGCTGCACAAATTCATGGGTGACGTCACCCTAGGCCATTTTTTATATATATATAAAGCTGCATTGAACCATGGGATTAAGTAATTTTAAATTTAAGTTTTTGAAGATGAAAACCCTAAAATTGTTTTAGGGGTTTTCTATATTATTTTTTTCAGAAAGATTAAAGGCAAAATTTTGTTTGAAAATTAAATATTTTAGAGCCCACACTCCCGTTGCTAGAAGTGGTCATTGCGAAGATGACCTTGAAGTGTCAAGAAACCTTCTTTCAATTTCAGGTCTTTAATTCAAAATTGGGATTCGTGCTTTCGATGCGTTTAATTAAATAGATATTTAATTTAATTTTCCTTTATTTTGTTTGTTCTACATGTCATGTTTATACTTATTTTATTTGATATTTTTCAATTGTCATATTATGAGCCTATAAGAGTAAGATCTTGATCTAATTGAACAGTTTAATTAGATTGGGGCTTTAGATTTAAAATTGAGAATTTTAAATTGGTATTCCGCTGTGCTCGTTCTAGGGAATATTTTTGAAATATGTTCTTAACAATCATTCACAATAACCAAGAGACCAAAAAAATTGATCTTATCTAAGATGCGAAATATGAACAATGCAACATGGTAAGACCTCTATCCTAAAAGACGAGTTCTTCACTGCTCTGATGCACAAAGAAACGTCGATAACCATCTTCCAAGATTCACACGATCTAATTCATAACATGAACTCATTAGTTATGGCTTGGATTGCCAAGAGAATTCTTTTCCAGAGTGGAGAGATGGTTGTAATGATTAAACAAGAGAGGGGGTTGGATAGGTGTTGAGGGCATTGGTCAAAACAACAATTTTATAGTGGTGGGAGGTGATTGTTGGGAGGAGGTGACAAAAAGCCCCAACAATCACCTATTGCAATAACTCCTTGCAACCATGATTGTCGGGATGAAGAGGATGAATGCAACAACTGCAAAAAGAGAAAAAAGAAAGCGACACTACTAAAGCATTTATCTTAACATTTTTCAAAAATTTTAAAATATATATTGTAAAAAAAAATCATTGCCTCGCTCAACCAGCAAGTAGGCGGCACAAACACGTGTGGTACCCTTCTACCCTTACCCTTAACTCAATTCAAGAGTACAACTTATGCTCCTATATTGAATGTCAAGGTCCGTCATAACATTTTCCAATGTGGGACAAGGTTTTGTAAGGTTTTGTTTTCAATAATTCGAGTACAAGCCTGAAAAATAGGAGTTTGAAACCTCTTTGCCTTCAATGATTTCTAACAATTCCTGGCAAAGAAAAAAGCCAAAGAAAGAAAAAAATATGTTAGAGCAAAAGGAAGTGGAGTGTTTCATTACCAATGTCTTGTGACATAAATTGACACCATGGGCCTGTTCGGTATGAGAGTATGGAAGGGTGAGAGTAGGAATAGGAAATTCAATTTAAATATTTTTAAGCAGTGCTCTATGTTGAGGCTAGAGAAGGGACCTTATGGACAACTTAATTATAGCTTTAAATAGGTTAAATCTAATTATCAGCACTTGATAACATTGATTATCATTTAACAAGATATAATTCCACTAAATAAACAATTCTGGTAGTTCAACTCTATGTTTCAATATTATTAATAAATACCAACATGATACTTCTGAATCCCTATCCACATGAATTAGACAAGTCATCTCAGATACCATAATGTAGTCTTATCAAACAAGTTGTCCAAACCTATCACGACTATGAACATACTTCTACATCATATGACAATTTTGATTTATGTTTATATGTGGCTCAATTTCATTGACCATTTAAACCAAACTTTGGCATGTCATCTTGAATTATTTCCATCTCATAGAGTATTTTAGAAAATAATCACATGTATGTTTAACTTTTAAAATATAATCAGACGTAAAATAAATACAATAAATTTATTGATTAGTATTCAAAAGCAAAATAATTGAGTTTTATGACAGTGTTCCCAATAACGGGTCCATTAAGAGTTAAAGCTCCCCTTTAGTATCTTGATAACATGTCGATAGAGTCTCTTAAGTGTGCATTTTCTCACACCATCAACACATAGTTGTGGGCCCATCTACTGTTAAAATCATACATAGGGATAAACAATATAATTTATTATATTAAATACTCGTCTAATGATATCTATTTTTTCCCCCTTACATGCATGCACCATTAACATAAGAAAACAACCGTGCCCTAAGAAATCAAATGTGAACATGTCTATAAGCACCTCATCCGTTGAAACAAAATTACTTCATCACTTTTGTTGCTTTTGAACTCCCTTCTTGTCCTGGCATCCTAATTCTTTTCTGCAAACTCGCATGCTTGTTGTGTTACTTGAATTCTTGTTTAGTTTCCTTGCAATTCTTTCAAATAAACTATTGATCTTTTTTTTCAACAATATCTTAAATAGCACGTTGCATTCATATCCATTTTGCACGAGCCAACAGCCCCATCGAGTAGCTCACGTGCTTGGTTCAGGCAAATAATGTTATTATCATTGTACAACTCCAAATTGTGGTCAATTCAACCACCTCAAAGATGACTCTTTCCTTTCTGTGGAAGGGAATTCTTCTTCGAATGTTCCAACCTTGATAATGTGTCCAATTTTTACCCTTGTCTTGAAGGTCTATGAGCTTTCAGATGTCTTCCTTAACACGCCTGAATCACCATTAGTAAGCACTTTCTCCTTAAAATCTCATCCCAATAAGTTATTTATTGATTTAAAAACAATTTTATAAAAAATTTTAATAAAAAATATCGTTGATGTCAGCACCTGATGTGCTCACATTAGCAGGTGACACTAGTATTGATGTCACTGT
The DNA here is from genome assembly GCA_018398585.1 of Simmondsia chinensis. NCBI lineage: Eukaryota > Viridiplantae > Streptophyta > Magnoliopsida > Caryophyllales > Simmondsiaceae > Simmondsia > Simmondsia chinensis. Next base: position 22,707,511 of record JAGTTD010000002.1, read on the forward strand.
AGTAGAAATTTTTTTAAAATAAATAAATAAATTACTTCTTAATCTCATTAGATCATAATAATTTTAAATAACCGAACATCTAATCCTATTTGATATTATGATATTATAAATATTTCTAAATGATTCAACAATTTGAATATCTAACTACTTTAGATTATTTAGAAACTAGGCTTCCTCTCCTGCAATGCATGGGTGGTAAATGTTCTGACACTGTACTTTATAGGTGTGAATTTTTGCATTACCTAAACTACATTATTTTGTACTTTGCAAAAATCAATGTTCTAGATACATAATTCGCGATGTAGTAAATTATGAAACTCCCAATCCAAAACTTTATAAAATTGTTGGCTAATAAGTTTGATATCGTGTCTCCCTTCATTGTTCCATCTCACTAATTTGGTTGGGTCCCCTACAACGAAAGTATGTTGCAATTAGGAGGTGCGTATTTTCTTTTGAATAGTAAAATACATTTGCTTGTTTACCTTATAATTTGATAGGCTGTGGTTGTATTATTTGCTGTCAGTCCTTCATGTGGTATTATTTTCCTTGTTGTTAGTCGATTTATCATGTAATGGTATTCTTCTTCCCAATGAACTTCTATGATGAATGCCACATTTGAGTTTCTTCTTTTGGTGCGATTTGTTGGAAGTTCGACGATTACCCAACTCCGTCCAACCAACTCGTCTATGTAGCTGGAGATCAAGTATTGTCCATATTCCTGTATGGATGAGCATCATTTAGTATTGTCTATGTTCCATATATATGTCTATTTTGACAAGGAATGAGAAAAATATTTTTGTGAATTCATATGCAATTGGAGGAAAAAATATTTTTATGAATACATACATATATCATATGTGAAAAAAATTCTTATTGAAAGCATGTGAGAAAAAAAATTTAACTAGATATATGTGTCTATGTAGGGAAAAAAGGTAAACTTATTTTTGATATATGTATGTATATAAAAAAACAAAAATTTTAAATGATACACATACTTCAAGCAAATTATTTTTGACATGCATATATTGTTGGATATTTTAATAAAAATATATTTTAATTATGATCTTGAAATTTAATTTTACTATTATAAATTATTGGTAAATTTCCATTATACTCGTTATTATGTTTTGACCAAATTTAAGTCTCTACTAGAAAAAGGAAAAAAATCAATTAATAATAGATTTGCATGAATGCATTTGCAATGAGCAATAACATTTCAGATTCTATGCTCCAGCCATTATGCATGCAATGGAAAAAAGTATAATTGTGTTGAGTGGTATATAAATCCATGGGTTGGCTTTAGCTCATGTATACAGTAAAAAAATACTTTCGATAAAGATCATTTTCTTAAAATTTCTGCTTCTTGTTAATTTTGGCTAAGTCAAGCATTGGGAAGGCTTTAGCTTTCAAGATTCTGTAGCTTTAAAAAGTGTCAACCATAGTTCGGTATTATACCCTAAAGGCAGTGCACCCGTGCCTGCTGCTCCAGTGTAATGATTGTGAAATACTAGATAAAGTAGTAATAATTCATTAGTAACAATCAAGTAGTATAAGTCTTTAGCACGGGTCAAATTAGCATTTCCTTTAGTCCATTAGTGTGTTTTCTCTTGTTTGGTTAAGTGGTAATAAGTCTTGTAAGGTAGTTAAGTTTAGGATGGAATTGTACTTAAGTTTGGTTTAGTAAAATTGGCGATAAGGTAATGTCTAGGTGAAATGTACTTGTAGACATTTTTACTTAGCTTGGCTTTAGTATAAGTAGATTTTTCTTGCATTTGTAATCTTCATGGGAAAGAAGAGAAATAGAGAGAATAGAGATGAGAAGTAGAGAGAATTGGAAGAAAGAGAGGATATTTTCTATATTGAATAATTGGTATTAGAGCTTGTGAAATTGCATTCGATCAAGTTGAATTTGCATTCAATTAGGTAGCATTTGCATTCGATCAAGCATGATCAAAGGAAAGAATCAAGCTATTCGATCTGGTGATGCTGCTGATGTCTCGATGCAGCAGGAGCAAGCGGCTTAAATGCAGCAGCTTGTGCAACAACTCACGTAAGAGCTGAAGCTGACAATGCAGCAAGTGCAGCAGTAGTATCTGCAATGGCAGTTGCAGATTCAGTAGCAGATCCTTGGAATTTAGGAGCAAATCAACATACGAGAGCTAATCTTGCAAGAGCTGGAGTCGATTCATCAATGGATGTTGCACCAACAGATCAGATTAAAGTTGTGCTAGTATAATTTGAAGTTCAGGTGGAATTGGAAGGTAAAAGTGGTGCCAAGATTGTTGTGTATCCGAAGGTAAATCAGAGTGATATAACAGCATTACAACAAGCTGCTGAGATTAAGCAAGATTAATAAAAAGAATCAATGGATACAAATCAAGCACTTGAGTTTCATAGCAAGAGTAATCATGCAGCACTTACATCTACTAGAGCTGATTCATATTTGAATGATGTTGCAGCCACTCAAATTAATGTTGCAGTATTGCATTCCATTCAAGTTGGATCTGTAAATCAGCAAAATAACTTGAAGTTTCACGATATTGAGCAACAAGTCCTTAAAGTTCATGATAAGATTGATCAAGTAGTAGGACAACCGGTTCCCGATTCTCCTTGGGTGTAATTGAATGATGTAACAATGAAGACAAAGGCTGTAATAGAAGCTCGATTCTAGAGCAAGCAGGTGGATATCACAGTACCAAATCAGGCTCAATTGAGGCCTCCTGATCTAGGAAAGGTGGTGCACTGTGTCAAATGTTCCAGAATAAAATAGTTTGATGAATTCAATGAGCTGGTACAATTGGATTCTGTAGAAGATTATGTGATGAGATTTAAGGAATTGAAGACAAGAATGATGTATATGCAACAGGGGACAAGTAAGGAGTATTGCGTGTCTCGTTTTATTAATGGCCTTAAACTTGAGCTCAAGTACATAGTAAAGGCCCTTAATCCTAGCACTATGACTATGGTATATGCTAAGGCAAGGTTGTTTAACCCAATAGTTCCTTCTCAATTAGAAGTAAAACGAGAAGGAAATGATCAAGTAACAAAGGAAAAGCATACTATTGCAAAATTAGCTCCAATCCAGGGTAAGAAGACAAAAAATCATTCTGTTGAGCAAAAAGGTGTGGAACAACTAATGGCTGCAGCTACAAAGTCAAAGGTGCACATTAAAATTCAGGACGACAGAAAATTACATGTGAAGTTTACATTATAGCCAAACTTGGTCTTCAAGTTGGCATTTCATCTTAGTCACAAGAAGTGTTATGCAAGCAAGAGAACGAGAGCAAGGACAAGGCCAATCTTGTATTACCATGGGAAACCACTAGATTTCCTACTTCTTAAGTCAAATAAAAAGTTTCTTGAAATGCTATACATGAACAAGAGGATGAGTTTGAGGCAGCCTAAGTTGGTGATGAGGGCCATTGATAGACTTGGGGCATACTGTTGGATCAAAATGACAATCAAGTTGGCAAAGGGGAGGCGGATCTCTATCAGTAATAATGCAAATTCGACTACGAATCAGGTTGCTAATACTGCAGTGCAATCAAATTCAGCAAGAAATTAGATTGTTATTACTGCAGCGCGATCAAATGTTCAATGTTAGCGGGGAAATATGCAAGATGAAATCAAATTTTAGGCTCAATTGAGTGGAGCTGGGGCTTATTCCTCTTTGAGCACTAACAGTAGGCCACCTAAGCCAGGGGAAGAGGTGGAGATAGTGATCTCTGTTGGACAACCACCTCTTTCTTGGATTCGAAGGAGTGAAAGAATTCAGCCCAAATCAAGATCCTAATTGGGTAGACAAGAGAGGAAAGCCCAAAGGATGGGATATAAGAGCAATTAAGGGAATTTCTTTGGACACAAATGTAACTCTAAGCTAATAACGATGGTTTTTCGTGCTGATTTAGCAAGAAAATCTGGACAAGAGTTAGGTGCTTGTGTTAATCTAGCTATGAGTAAGGGATATTCTCCAACGGTGCAACCAAATGTGAGACCTCCTAAAGTCTTTTGGCTTATTTTCAAACAACAAAAAGAAGATTAAGTTAAAGCAGCAAGTTCTCTTTGGAAGCAACAACTTATTCTTGGAGTTGATTGTGGAAGGTATTTGCGTTTATGTGATGTTCAAGATTACCAAAAGGGTGAGTTTGTGGAAGTGTGTATGAGGTATGTCGAGGAGGTATGCAAGATTAAGGATCATGAAGCTGCTGTTGAGAAGAGACAATTGATAGAGGAACCACATTATGTTGGAGAATTTGTGCAGATTGGCAATCTTCCATCTAGTCTAGTTTTGTTCAAAGATGTCAAGCAATACAGGTTGCACCAAGGATCTGTTCAGATGTTTTCTGAATCCAAACATGTGCTTACTTACAAGGAGGTAGTAGTTGTAAATGTGAGTAAGAAAGAGCTGCTTGAAAGGCTTGGAGACTGGATGAATGAGACTCAGTACGTCTGCAGAGCTTTATATGAGTGCAGTAAGAGGGAGGTTCAAGAAAGGCTTGAGAGAGTTGAGCAGGGAAATCTAAGAGAGGAAAGAAATTCAGTCTGGTGCTCAGTAATTATAGCTATTGGGCGTCCTTGGATGGCTAAAGCTTATAAATTCTAAGCCAAGAGTTAAATTGCCCTAGAGTACATGTTGAATGTAAGCACAAGGAAGTTTTTAATTGGTTTTGTTACATCTGAGGCTTTCTGGATTGCTGACAGTAGGCGTTTTGGAGAAATGATTTACTTGTTGTTTGCATCCAAAGACAGTAAACAGAACCAAAGGCTTATGCAGATGATAGCATTAGTTGTTTCAGACAAGGAAAGAAGGGAAGCTATTGTTGAAGATTGGTCCCAAGGCTTAAAACAAGAAGTGGTGACATGTTGTTCAGCTAGTAATGGCTTGTATGAAAAATGTTTGCAGATCTTATGGAGTTGAACCACGTGCTACACATTGGACTCAAATATTTGGAAGGGAAATGTTCTATTGTTTAGAGGTTTCTGCAGTATCAATGTTTGGAGGGGTGATAATTGCAAGCTCTTGTGTTTTGGATCAATTTGCTCTCCAATGTCTCATGAGGAGAATGGTGGAGAAATGTAAGCAATCTTGGATCATAGGCCATGATTACAAGAGCATTCTTGTTTCAATCAAGCATAATAGGGTCTTCATGGTAAAACCTTACAAAAGGGAGGAGATTTGCAAGTTCTTTATAGACACTGCTGCAAAAATGAACGCAACACTGAAGCTTGAGCTAATGATTTAGAATACTAGATGATCTTCTAGTGGCCATCGAAGCATGTTACTTGATTCAAGGTTCAAGTGGTTCACAGTGTAGATAGTTCAGCAGCAATAAGTGTTCTTCAAGCAGCATTTTTTAAGCTGCAAGTTCAGCACCAAAATGAGTCTTGAAGCTACAACTCTCTAATTAGATTCTTGAGGCAAGAATCTTTAAAGGAGGGAGTATTGTCATGATTGTGAAATATTAGATAAAGTAGTAATAATTCATTGGTAACAATCAAGTAGAATAAGCCTTTAGCATGGGACAAATTAGCATTTCCTTTTGTCCGTTAGCCGTGTTTTCTCTTGTTTTGTTAAGTGGTAATAAGTCTTGTAAGGTAGTTAAGTTTGGAAGGGAATTGTAGTTAAGTTTGGTATAGTAATTATGGCGGTAAGGTAGTGTCTAGGTGAAGTGTACTTGTGGATATTTTTACTTAGCTTGGCTTTAGCATAAGTAGATTGTTCTTGCATTTGTAATCTTCATTATTGAATATAGAAAATATCTTCTCTTTCTCCCAATTCTCTCTACTTCTCATCTCTATTCTCTCTATTTCTCATCTTAATTTCATTTCTTTCTCATCTCATATTCTTTTCCCTAGGTTATGATTCAAGATTGATCTTGCATCATAACATCCAACTTAGATCTGAGAGGGGCGTGAAACCATCTTAAAGAGAGAGTAATCCGCGCCTGGCTCAACTGTTACATTATTAGTGTTTTCATCATCTCTATAAGTTATTGATAATATCTTTTTACTTCATACGATTGTATAATTTTTTTTTTTGTTTAGTTCCAACAATTTTAGGACAGTTAATGGCTTTCCAAGGTAAATCTAGAAAGATCTCTACTATACGGAGCAATTCGTAGCCATGATAATTGAAATGGACACTATTAAAAATTATGATGGTTGGTGGGTAGACACTAGGGGACTCTCAAATTGCAAATGTCTTGGGATCAGTAACATAGAAATGAAGTTTATCTCTGTTAAGATTGTAACTTTAAAAGATATCCTTTCTACTTCTGAAGTTGGAAAAAAATCTTGTTTCTAGTTATCTCTTGAATAAGGTAGGCTTTGAGCAGATTTTTGAGTATAACCAATACATTATTACTAAAAATAGCGTCTTTAAAGGTAGAGGCTATGCTTGCTAAGGTATATTAAAACTCAATGTTGAAGTCGATAAAGTTATTCCTGATTTTGTTTATACTATTTCTTGTGAGAATCTTTGGCATGCTAGGCTTTGTCATGTGAATAGCAACCATTTGAATAATACGAGTTATTTAGGTCTACTACCTAAGTTCGGAAATGACTTTGAAAAATGTGAATTTTGTGGCATGACTAAAATTACTAAATTGTCACGTACAAAAGTAAAAAGAAATACCAAGTTGTTAGAAGTAATCTACTCGGATATGTGTGAGGTTGATGGAATATTAACGAGGGGCGGAAAAAGATATTTATAACCTGTATGCATGACTTTTCAAAATACTCTTACCCATATCTTCTGAAAAGTGAAGCTTTTGAGAAATTAACAACTTTTATTAAAGAGGTAGAAACCGTTTTGATAAAAAATTAAAAAAGTTAGAACCGATAGAGATAGAGAATATGACACATATGGCTTGATTTATTATATACGATCCATTGAAATAGTACATGAAGTTAGCCCTCCCTATTCTCCTGCTTTTAATGGTGTAACGGAATGGAAAAATAGATCGTTAATTAACTTGACGAATTCTATGTTAGTTAGCTCCGGAGCCCTTAACAATCTATGAGGAGAAGCAATTCTCACTGCTACTTACATATTTAATAGAGTGCCTCGTAAGAAAATTTTGAAGACGCCCTATGAATTATGGAGAAATAGAAAACCAAAATTGGATTATATAAGGTTTTGGGGATGTTTAGAATATGTGAGAAAAACGGATCCCAAAATTCCTAAGTTGGGAATAAGAGCAACAAAATGCGTCTTTGTAGGTTATGCTTTGAATTGTAAGGCCTATAGATTTTTAGAACTTGAGAAGAATGTGGTAATAGAGTTGCTAGATGCTATATTTCATGAAGATAAATTCCCTTTTGTATCCAAAAATAGTGGTGATAAAAGAATTATTGATAATGATGCTAGCTCTCCTCAATCTAGAAAAGAAGTTTGTCCTGAACTAATTCGAAAGAGTAAGAAGCAAAGAATAGAAAAAACTTTGGTTCCAATTTTCTTTTATACCATGTTCAAGATCATAATTTGTTTTTTGAGAATTTTGTTTATATGGTAGATAATGAATCTAAGTCAATTCTAGAAGCTTTATCATCACTGGACTCATATTTTTGAAGAGAAGTGATAAATGATGAAATTGACTCTTTAATGACGAACAAAACATAGAAAATTAGTAGACTTACCTTTGGGATGCAAAACTCTAGATTGCAAGAGGGTACTTCGTAGAAAACGTAAAGTTGAAGGTACTATAGACAAATTTAAAGCTAGATTCGTAGCTAAAGATTTTAAACAAAAGAAAAAATACTGATTTTTTCGATACCTATTCTCCTATTATTGAAGGGACTTCAATAAGAGTTTTGGTTGCTATAGCCATTCTACGTAATCTTTTAATACATCAAATAGATGTAAAAATGGCTTTTTAAATGGAGACTTAGAAGAAGAAATATATATGCATCAACCTGAAGGATTTTCCTAACTACGGAATGAGCATAAAGTTTGCAAATTAACCAAATTATTGTATGGTCTTAAACAAGCCCCTAAACGGTGACATGAAAAATTTGACCAGTGTCTGAAATCTAGTGGGTTTAAGTTGAATGAAGCTTAGATCAAAAAAAAGTTGAATGAAGCTAATAAGTGCATATGTTATAAATATGTGAGTGATGCTCATGTTATTATTTGTCTATATGTTGATCATTTGTTAATTTTTGGAACCAACTTAAGTATTATCAATTCAACAAAAACTTTATTAAGAAGTGTTTTTGATATGAAAGACATGGGTGAAGCAAATGTGATATTAGGAATGAAAATCACTAGAACTAGTGATGGCTTTTTTCTTGACCAATCCCACTATATTGAAATTTTTTTTAGAAAATTCAATATGTTTAATTGCTTGCCTGTTAGTATTCCTTTAGACCCACATGTCTATCTTTATCCATATGATAACGATGCTGATCTTATGAACCAAAGCGAGTATGCTAGTGTAATTGGCAGCCTATGATATGCAGTTGATACTACTAAACCTAATATTTCATATGTCGTTGGCGAACTCAATCGATTTACTAGTAGGCCTTCATTTGTGTTGTGATTGAGTGATTGAGTCATATAATTGTAATCAATAAATAAGTGTTTAGCTCATGAGTTTAGTGGAGGGAAAGTGTCATGATTGGAGCTGTTTTAAGTCTTCTTTCTTGTTAAATTTCATGTAAGGGTTTGAATTAGCATTTTGGCAGGAAAAGAGATTGTTAGTTGGCTCATGTGTTCTATTTTGTGACAGCTGTGTAGTTGGTAGTCATTGTCCCGATTCTTTGTATCTTGAGTTAGTTGTCTAGTATAAATAGCTTGTTATCTCTTGTAATAAGATTTACGTTGTGAATGAAATCAATTTCACCTTTTCTCAACCCTTATTCTCTCAAGTCTCATCTCTTCTCTTAATTCTTATATTAATTCTCACCTCAATTCTTCTTCAATCCAAGGCTATGATTCAAGAATTACCTTGAATCATAACAATTGGTATTAGAGCTTGAAGAATTGCTTCCGATCGAGTTGAATTTGTCTTCAATTTAATTGATTTAGCAGCTCAACAAGCTTCTTTTGTCCCTGATTTAGTTTTTTAGATTGGATCAGTCTTGCTTTAGCTCTTGTGATCCGTGTTCACAATTTGGCCAGACGAAAGAGGACAGTTAAAATGGTTAGAGGAGTAACTACTCGAGCTAATGTTGCCACTAATGCTGCGACTTATGCTGCGGCTATAGCTGCTAGAACTAATGCTGGAGCTACTACAGTACCTTAACAAGGAGATCACTTTAAACAATTTATGAATCAGATGCAGCAGATGATGGCTATGGTGCAAGGGAGTATGGATCAAAAGTTTGAGATGCCATCTCAATAGCTTAATGGTTTACAGGAGCAAATACATAGGCAAAACTTACCTGCGGGAGCTGGAGTGCTTTCAGTTGCTAGTCAGCAAGTCAAGCCTCCAGACCCTTCAAATTCTCAGCATTCTGGTGAAAGTAGAGATGCTATGCCAGGGCCTAGAAGAAGTGAATTCAGGCAATCGCGATTGGAATTGGAATCTTTTGATGGTACACATCCTCATTCCTAGATCAGGCATTGTGAGAGGTATTTTCATTTCTACCAAGTAGCTGAAGCTGAGAAGGTTGAGCTGGTTGCTGTTAGTTTATGTGGTGATCATGATGTGTGGTTTTATAGTTTGATTTACAGCAATCGTAATGAACACTTGAAGGCTCAAATGATGGCAGTGAATCTAGGGGCCACTGAGACCTACTACGTTTCTAGTTTTATTAGTGGATTGAAGCCTAAAATCATGAATTTGGTTAAAGCATTGAATCCTCTTACATTGTCTCAAGCATATTCCAAGGCCAGGCTTTTTGAGAACACAGTTTTGGTTGCACCAGAGGGCCAGTGTTCCAGGATTGTTCCGGGGACAACACCCTTGTAAACCACAGCTCCTGCAACCAATAGACCCTTGAGTATAGAGGAGAAGAGGGCTTAGAAGTTATGCTTTAAATGCAACCAGAAATATTTCTTGAGCCATGAGTGCAACCCAAAGTTTTTGATGACTGTCACTGATGCTGAGACACAAGAATCTTCTGATATGCCAGTTGGTAAGGAAGATTATGAAGTACAAGATCAGATATATGTGGAGGAATCCAATGATGATGAAATAAAAATATCAGTTCAAGCTTTGACTGGTAATGGATCACACAGTACCATTCAAATCGGAGGTGAAGTTGGACATAAACCATTGTTGATTTTGATTGATAGTGGTAGCATGCATAGCTTTGTGGATCTAAGATGGTGAGGGTATTGGGACATGAAATGATCAAGACCGGTCCTTTAGCTGTTACAGTGGTAGATGGAAACTCTATTTTGGCACAAACAAAATGCAAACAGTTCAGTTGGGTGATGCAAGGACATGACTTCATGTATGATTTCAGAGTTCTTAGATTGGGAGGGTGTGATATGGTCCAAGGAGTGGACTGGATGAAGACAATTAGTCCTATGGTGTTTGATTTCAGCCAATTGACAGCACCCTTTGATAAAAGGAATTCAGTAGCGGGGTATTGTTGAACAAGGGCAACTGCATATGTTGTCAAGTAAAATATTGGAAGGAGTAATCAAGAAGGGAAGCTATCAATGGATAAGCCATCTTTTCTCTGGTGATGCTTGGCTAGTGGATGCTTAAGTGAAATTAAACCCATTAATTGACAAACTTATCCTGGATTATAAGGATCTTTTTGAACAACCGGCTGTTCTTCCCCCACAACGAGCATTAGATCACGCTATTCCACTGATAGTTGATTCTAATCCAGTTAACTTGAGACCTTACAAATATCCACACTCGCAAAAGAGTGATATTGAAAGACAAATAGATGAACTGTTGAAGACAAATTTCGTTCGATATAGCCACAGTCCTTTTACATCTCCTATGATCTTAGTGAACAAAAAGGATGGAACCTCTCGCATGTGTGTTGATTACAGGAAACTGAATTCACATACAATTAAGGACAAGTTCCCAATACCTATCATTGATGATCTATGGAATGAACTGTATGGTTCTCAGTGCTTCTCAAAGTTAGACTTGAGACAGAGTTATCATCAGATTCGAGTGAAGCATCCTGATGTACATAAGACTACATTTCACACACACCATGGGCATTATGAGTTTATGGTTATGCCTTTTGGGCTAATCAATGCTTCGGCAACCTTTTAAGCCCTTATGAATGCAGTGTTCAAGCCTTACTTGAGGAAGTTTGTTCTTGTGTTTTCTAATGACACTTTGGTTTATAATCATTCTATGGAGACTCATGTGGAGCATCTGGGGCTGTTCTTTGATATCATGAGGCAGAATAAGTTGTTTGCCAAATTATCTAAGTGTTCATTTGCTTGGGCTCAATTTGAGTACTTAGGTCATATTATATCAAGTGGTGGTGTGTTGCTACTGACCTAACCAAGGTTCATGCAATGAGGAATTGGCCAGGTCCTGTTACACTCAAATAATTGCGGGGATTTTTAGGTCTTACTGGCTATTACCGCAAGTTTATATTAGGATATGCTATGATAGCCAAGCCTTTGACAGATCTCTTGAGGAAAGATGCCTTTGGATGGACAGAAGCATCCCAGGAGGCTTTTTAGAAACTTAAGGAAGCTAGGTGTACTGCTCCTGTGGTGGTTTTGCCTAACTTCAAGCTGCCCTTTATATTTAAGATAGACGCTAGTAACACAGGGGTGGGAGCTGTTCTTTCACAGGTAGGAAGGCCGGTAGCCTTTCTCAGCCAGGCCTTGTATCCTAGGAATGCAAGCTTATCGATATATAAAAAGAAGTATCTTGCAATCTTATTGGCTTTGCAAAAGTGGAGCCACTACTTGGATGGCCATCATTTTATAATCAAGACTGATCATCAGAGTTTAAAATACTTGCTTGAATAGAAGATTTCTACTTCAGTGCAGCACAAGGGACTTATGAAAGTGTTAGGCTTGGACTATTCGATTAAGTATAGAAGTGGAAGAGAAAACATTGAAGTAGATGCTTTATCTCCAAGTCATGGGGAAGGAAATGCTGCAACTTGTAATGCCATATCAGTATCCTTACCTTCTTGGATGCAGGAGGTACAACATTCATATGTAGGGGACACATTTGAACAAGAGTGTATCACAGACTTAAGTGTGAAGCTTGCTGCAGATGAGGATTCTGGTGCAGTGGTTTGCAGTGGGATTATCAGAATCAGGGGCAAGGTGTATATTGGAACAATTACTAACTTAAGGAAGCAGGTTATTCTAGCCTTCCATTCTTCATCTTGGGTAGGCCATTCATGTATTAAAGGTACCCATCGAAGGTTGAAGACTTAATTTCATTGGAATGGTATGAAGGGAGATGTGGTGAAATTGGTGCAGGCTTGTGAAGTATGCCAACAAACCAAGAGTGATCATGTCCCTTATCAAGGACTGTTATGAATCAAGATCAATCTTGATTCATAACCTAGGTTTGTCGAGCTAAGATGAGAAAAGAAGTGAAAGAAGATGAGAATTAGAGAGAATCCAAAGATATTTTCATTCATGAATGATTCTTACAAGAGATTGGACTATTTATACTAAACTAGATTAAGAGAAATACATTGCACTTAGACTTTCCTAATAACCAACTCAAACTAGCCTAGCTGCCAAAATGGGCTAAAGCATTACAACCACTACAACCGCCTTTCCCTCTAAAAGAACATTCAAAAGCAAAAGAATTAAAACGAGCTCTGGCTACTTCTCTTGCTGCAGATTACTCCAATCCTGCTTAGCTAAGGCCAAATCATAACTATGCCCCCAGCCCCGGCAACATTCTTGCCTCAAGAATAGAATGAGGGAAACTGAGATCTCAAGAAATGCTAATCTTCCCATGTTGCATTCTCTATGCTTAAGTTACTCCACTGTACCAATACCTCTTTTATCTGTCTGCCCTGCTACAGCACTATCCTTGAGTCTAAAATTGCTTGGGGCTGTTGTACTAAGAGTCCTTGCAATGTAGCTTGTGGTTGATCTGCAGAAGCACTGGAACCAGCTTCCACATACTTCTTAAGCAACGAAACATGAAACACAGGGTGAATTGAAGTCTCAAGAGGCAACTCTAGCTTATATGCAACCTTTCCAACCCGCTCCAACACATTGTAAGGACCAAAGAATCGAGCACAAAGCTCAATATTCTTGCGAACCGCAATGGAAGATTGCGTGTAATGCTGTAATTTCTAGAAAACATAATCACCAATTGTAAAAGTTTTGTCAATTCTTTTCCTATTAGCAAAATACTTCATCCTTGATTGAGCAACCTGCAAATTATCCTTGAGTTGCTGTGCCATATAGCCGCTCATTAACTTCAACCACATGAGAGAGTGCTCCTTGTAACATTAAGGTTGCTGGTGGATCGTAGCCATATAGAGCTTTGAATGGTGTAACTCTTAATGCCGAATGGAAATGCTTTTTATACCAGAATTCTGCAAGGGACAACCATTTGTTCTAGTTCCTTGGATGAGTAAACGTCATACTCCTCAAATATTGCTCAAGGAATTGGTTTTTACTCTTTCAGTTTGTCCATCCGATTGTGGATGGTATAAGGAACATAGAGCCAATGTCGATCCTAGCAATGCAAACAATTCATAGCAAAAGTTGCTGATGAATAACTTGTCTCTGTCAGAAACAATGGATTGTGGCAATCCATGAAGCTTATAAATCTAATCTAGGAAGAGCCTTGCCAATCTTTCAGCAGTAATGGGATGATTAAGAGCCACAAAATGACTGAACTTCGTGAAATGATCAACCACCACCCAAATAACTTCCTTTCCCTTTGATCTGGGCAGGCCTGCAATAAAATCCATACTATTATGCTGCCAAGCTCTCTCTGGAATTGGAAAGGGTTGAAGCAAGCCTTGGTATGGCACATGCTCACTTTTTGTTCTCTGACAAACCTCACATTGTTGAACTAGTACATGAACCTCCTTCTTCATACCAGTTGAACTAGTACCTGAACCTCCTTCTTCATACCAGTCCAATGAAAGTCTTGCTTCAACCTTTGATAAGTGCCTTCTATTCCAGATGGTCCACCCCAAGCTGAACTGTGAGAGGTCAACACAATTTGCTTCCTTAATTCTGAACCTTCTCCCACATGAATCTTTTCTCTAATGCTTATTATGCCACTGATAGCAACAATTTTAGAATAAGAACCCATAGATCCCTAAACATAATGAGCAGCAATACACTCTTGAGCTAATGTGTCTCCCTCATATGATTTGGCCACTTCGTTCATCCAAGTTGGAACAACTTTTGATACTGCAGTGCAATTAGCAACTTCCGAATCCTCTAACCTCCTTGAGAGAGCATCTACTGTTTGGTTATCTTTTCCTTTTCAATATTTAATAGTGTAATGTAGGCCTAGCATCTTCATAAGGCCCTTTCTTTGAACCCTCGTAGTGATCTCTTGCTCAAGTAAATATTTGAGGCTTTGGTGATCTGTTTTGATTATGAAATGATGTCCCTCCAAATAATGCCTCCATTTTTGTATTGCCATTAGGATTGCAACATTCTGCTTTTAATATATGGATAATGCTTGATTCTTGTAACTCAAAGCCTAACTTAGATAGGCGGCCTTCCCTTCTAAGATAACACTGCGCCAATTCCTTTGCTGCAAGCATCGGTTTCCAACACAAAGGGCAAGGAGAAATTAGGCATAACCAATAATGGAGCAGAAGACGTAGCTACCTTTAATCGTTTAAATGCCAACTCAGCCAATTTAATCCAATGGAAAGCGTATTTCCGGAGCAAATATGTTCAAGGCTTTCCAATTACCCCATAACCAGCAATGAACTTTCGGTAATACCCTGTTAATCTAAGGAATCCCTGTAGTTGCTTGAGATTTTTTGAAATAGGCCATTCCCTCATTGCTTGAACCTTGCTGGGATCAGTAGCCACACCATTCTCTGAGATTAAATGACCAAGATACTCCACTTGTGTTTTGGAAAAAGAAAATTTAGAAAGCTTGGCATGGAGTGTATGCTACATCATGGTCTGGAATGCCAGCTCTAAATGATCCAAATGAGTCTCCAAGGAAGGACTGTAAACCAGTATATCGTCAAAGAATATAAGGACAAACTTCCTTACGAAGGCCTTGAACACCAAGTTCATCAAAGCTTGAAATGTAGCTAGGGCATTGGAGAGCCCAAAAGGCATCACCATGAACTCATAATGTCCATGATGTGTCCTAAAAGTAGTCTTGTGTACATCTTGTTCTTGAACTCAAATTTTATAATAGCCTTGCCGAAGATCTAGCTTGGAAAAGTTCTTAGATCCATAGAGCTCATCCAACAAATCATCAATGATTAGGATAGGGAACTTATCCTTGATAGTGAGGGAGTTCAATTCACGATAATCTATACACATTCGAGAGGTACCATCCTTCTTTTTAACCAAAATAACTGGAGAAGCTAATGGACTGTGACTGTGTTTATTTAACTTTGTCTTCAACAACTCATTAACTTACCATTCAAACTCACTCTTTTGTGAGTGAGGGTATTTGTAAGGCCTAAGGCTCATAGGATCTGGACACCCCGCCCCCCCCCCCCCCCCCCCCCCCCCCCCCCCCCCCCCCCCCCCCCCCCCCCCCCCCCCATCCTTTTCAGTGAAATAGCATGATCTAATGCTCTCCTTGGTGGCAATGTGCTTGGTTGTTCAAATAAATCTTGATACTTCAGTAACAATGAATCAATAAATGGATTAGAATTCACATGCTATTCTTTTGAAGTAGCACTAATAGAATGAAGTTGCCCACTCTAGTGATAACTCCCTTTCTTAAGCACATCTTACAATTGCTTCCCACTCATTAGTTGCAGATGTCACTACTCCCTAAATTCCCAGCAGCTGCACCTGCTAGCCTTCCCTTTCAAGCGACACAATCAATTGAGTAAAATTAGAGTAAATGGCTGATGGTTTTCATCCAATCAACCCTTAAGACCATATCACAACATCCTAATCTTAGCACCTTGAAGCCATATTCAAAATTGCGCCCCTGCATCAACCACTTGAAGCTCCTATACTTAGTCTGCGTCAAGATTGAATTACCATTTGCCACTGTAACTGCCAGGGAAGTGGTTTTAATCAACTCATGCCTAACCATCCTTACAATCTTGGGATCTACAAAGCTATGCATGCTCCCACTATCGATCAAAATCACTAAGGATTTATGTCCAACTTCTCCCTTGATTCTAATTGTATTATGTGAACCATTTCCAGTCAAGCCCTTGACAGAAATCTCAATCTTATCGTCATCTAACTCCTCACCTTCCCCTTCCATATGCTCTCCTGGATCAAGTTCATTCCCATCCGCCTCAATTTCAGCTGCATCTATTCCAGAGGCTGACATACGATATTTTGGATCACATTTATGTCCAAAGAAGTAACGCTGATTGCACTTGAAATAATGCTTTTGAGACCTCTTTTCTTCCAAGCTCAAGGGCCTATTACTTTCCTGAAAGGTTCTAGATGTTGAAGCTCCAACTGGTGCAATTCTTCCCCGCTGAGCTTCAGGAGCAGCGGCAACTGTGCTTTCAATTTTCCTGGCTTTAGAATAAGCTTGAGACAAGGTTATAGGATCAAATCTGGACATATATTCCTTTACAGATGTTACTTGAGTCACTTTATTAAAATTATCCATGATGTCAGTCATATCTTCATCCCCGTACCTCTCACAAAGCTCTTCCACAAACTTAGGCCACGAAATTGCAGGATTGCTATGCAATAAGCTATAATACCACACTTCCAATTCTCCACGTAGATAAACAGAAGCCAGTTCTACCATTTCAACCTTAGCTATGTTCTAGAATCAAAAGTTCCTTTCGCATTTCCTCACCCAGGACTGTGGAGTTGTTCCATCAAAAGGCTCCAAATCCACTCTTAGCTGTCTAACTTCGTTGTTTCTCATAGTTGATACACTATCTCCACTGTCAGCAAGTCCGGTTGGAGGATTAGGATCCGGTGGTCTGGTCTATTGGCTCATTTTGACTCGCTGGCTTGTAGGAAGAAGAATACTCTCTCCAACAAGCTGAGTCTGCCTCTATACTTGCTGCTGCAAACCTACTAGCTGCTGTGATTATGTATCAAACCTCTGTTATTATGCCTCAAACTTTTGATCCATGTCTTGCTTCATTGACAGAATCAAGTTCATCATCTGTTCAATCCGATCGACTTGATTACTTCCTGAATCAACTCCAGCTACCGTAGCAGCATAAGTAGCATTGTTATTAGAGCATTAGCAGTTGCATTAGATCTCGCAGTCACACCACCTACCATTTGTGCTGATTTCTTGTGTCTGGCCAGGATTGTGAACAATTGAGGCACAGAACAAGGAAAACTTTGCAAATGCAATTGCAATCAAATTAAAGCATCGTCAATCTGATTATATTCTAAGCTCAAGCTCTGATACCAATTGTTATGAATAAAAATCAATCTTGATTCATAACCTAGGTTTGTAGAGTTAAGATGAGAAAAGAAGTGAAAGAAGATGAAAATTAGAGATGAGAAAGAGAATCCAAAGATATTTTCATTCATGAATGATTCTTGCAAGAGATTGGACTATTTATACTAAACTAGATTAAGAGAAATGCATTGCATTTAGACTTTCCTAATAACCGACTCAAACCAACCTAGCCGAAAAAATAGACTAAAGCAGTACAACCACTATAACCGCCTTTCCCGCAAAGAACTAGCTCTAGCTACTTCTCTTGCTGCAGATTACTCCAAACTAGCTCAGCTAAGGCTAAATCATAACAAGGACTTCTTCAACCTTTGCCTATTCTTGATAGGGGATGGCAACATATTATTATGGATTTCATAGAAGGGTTACCCAAGTCAAAGGGGAAGGCGGTAATTTGGGTTGTGGTTGACCGTTTCACTAAATTTGAGCATTTCATTGGCCTCAATCACCCCATTATAGCTGCAAGACTAGTAAGATTGTTTGTTGATCACATCTATAGGCTTCATGGGTTGCCCCAATCTATCACATCAGATCGAGATAGGTTGTTCACAAGAAATTTCTAGTAGGAGTTGTTCTTGTTGCTTGGCTCTACACTTGCTCTTAGTTCCTCTTATCATCCATAAACGGATGGACAAACTGAGGGAGTTAATCAATGTGTGGAACAATACTTGAGAGGGATGACTTTCTCTAATCCAAAACAATGGCACATATGGCTTTCCTTAGCTGAATTTTGGTATAATACGCACACTCACTCATCCTTTGGGGCAACTCCTTTTAATGCACTATGTGGCTGTGATCCTCCATCTCCTATGGGCCTTCAAGGAGCTGTGGCTGTAGTGACAGACGTTAGCAAGTTTTTAGAGCAGAGAAGGCAGCTTCTACAACAGCTTAAGGACAACTTGCAAGTGGCTCAAGCACGAATGAAATTTTTGCTGATAAGAAACGTTCTGTTAAAGTTTTTGATGTTGGTGATCAGTTTTACTTAAAATTGCAACCATATAGGCAATCTTCAGTTGCTGTTCACAAGATTATCAAGATTGGTGCTCGTTATTTTGGTCCTTATAAGATCTTGGAGAAGCTTGGATCGCTTGCTTATAGACTAGACTTGCCTGCAGACTCAAGCGTCCATCCAGTGTTCCATGTCTCCCTCTTAAAGAAGCATTTGGCTGATGGGGTTCCATGTTCTGCAGCACCTCCAACAGCTGCTTCTAATGGCATTCTGATGCAAGTTCCCTTGACTGTCCTGGAGTCACGAGGATTGCAGCAATAGCACAAGAAAGGCAGAGGTGCTTGTTCAATGGGCTAATTTGGATTCACAACATACTTCATGGGAAGAATTGAACTTTCTAAGGACACAATTTCCTTCATTTCATTCTCGAGACAAGAATGTTGTTGAGGGGAGGGTATTACCATGATTGGAGCTGATTTGGAGCTATTTTAAGTCTTCTTTCTTGTTAAATTTCATGTAAGGGTTTGAATTGGCATTTTGGCGGGAAAAGAGTTTGTTAGTTGGCTCGTATGTTCTGTATTGTGGCGGCTATGTAGCTAGTAGTCGTTGTGCCAATTCTTTGTATCTTGAGTTAGTTGTCTAGTATAAATAGCTTGTTATCTCTTGTAATAAGATACATGTTCTGAATGAAAATCAATTTCCCCTTTTCTCAGCCCTAATTCTCTCAAGTCTCATCTCTTCTCTTGATTGTTATCTTGATTCGCACCTCAATTCTTCTTCAATCCAAGGTTATGATTCAAGAATTACCTTGAATCATAACAGAAAGTTAGTTGGCTTGTAAGTCAGTTGGTTGTAGATATTTTGGCACCAAGGATTAGTTAATATAAGTAATGCTAGTATCCTATTGTAAGAATTATTCAAGAATATATAAAAGATCTTCTTCTCTCATCTCAATTCTCTCTACTTCTCTTCTTTATCTCACTTTTTTCTCATCTCATATTCTCTCCCTTAGTTATGATTCAAGATTCATCTTGAATCATAACAATTGGTATCCGAGCTTGCAAATTACATTCAATAAGCCTTGTTTTAGCACGCGATCAAGGTGGCCGGAGGTAAGAAACAACCAACCATGGTAGGAGAAACAGCTGTAAGTGTGAATAAAGCTGATCAAATGGCCAAATTGCCGTAGCAGATGTAAGAAGTATCGCTGGCACCTGGTAATATGCATTAATTGCAGCAAAAAGTGGAGCCTAGATGGTCTGGTATGCAAGAACAACACGATAGGTAGGCTGTTCCAATTGGAGCGAGAATCCTACCTATGAATGTTGTTCCAGGCAGGCGACCTGATCCCTTGCCTAACCTCATGAGTAGCAAGAAGAGGTGATTCCGAGTGTCAAAAATTTAGGATTTCGATAGCCAAAGGTTGAAATTGATTCTTTTGATGGCACTCAACCCCAATAATGGATACGAAGATGTGAGAGATACTTCAAATTTTATGCAATTCCTGAGGCAGTGAAGGTGGAATTGGCTGCAATTTATTTGCAAGGTGACCAAGAGGTTTGGTATCATAGTCTAATCCTTAGCACCCCATCTATCACTTGGCAAGAATTTTTTGATGAGTTGTGTGAAAGATATGGTGATGAGGACACGGGAGAGGTAGTGGACAAGTTCAACAAAGTACCACAAGTGAGCATTGTAATGGAGTATATGACTCGTTTTGAGAACTTGAAGGCCCAAATGATGTCCATAAATCTAGGAGCAGCCGAAGCTTATTATGTTTCAAGCTTCATTAGTGGCCTAAAACCCAAGATCAAGAATCTTGTGAAGGCTCTGAACCCTCTACCTTGTCCAAGGCCTACTCCAAAGCAAGATTGTTCGAGACAATAGTTTTAGCTTATCCTGAAACAGGGCGAAAGAGCAAGACTGTAGTTCCCTTGCAGCAGTTGGCACCAAGCACTTCTAAACCATTGAGTTTAGAAGAGAAAAAGGCCCAAAGATTATGCTTTAAGTGCAACCATAGGTACTTCTTTAAACATAAATGCAGTCCTAAAAAATTAATGGCAGTCACGGGAAATAAGGCTGAAGAGGATCAGTAAGAGGACTCAGAAATTGATGTTCTAGTAGTAGAAGTACCAGAGGAAAGTGAAGAGGATGAAGATGAGATCTCGGTAAGTGCATTGGCTGGTAATGGGACTCACAACACCATCTTGATTAAGGGAGAAGCCAATCACAAGTCCTTGCTGAGACTGATTGATAGTGGTAGCACGCATAGCTTCTTGGATCCAAAGATAGCTAAGATGGTGGGTCATGAACTCATCAGAACAAGCCCACTGGCAGTGACTGTGGCTGATGGAAATTCAATGCTAACTCAAGAAAAGTGTAGGCAGTTCAAGTGGAGAATGCAGAATCATCAATTCACCTATGACTTTAGGGTGTTGTAGTTAGGTGGTTGTTACATGGTTTTGGGTGTGCATTGCATGAAAACAATCAGCCCAATTGTCTTTGATTTTGCTCAACTGACAGTAGCATTTGAGAGGGAGGGTGAGCCGGTTAAACTGCAGGAAATAGTAGAACAAGGCAGCCTACAAACGATGAGCTGCAAGCGATTGAAAGGAGTTCTTAAGAAGAAGAATATTTAGTGGATTGGCCATCTGTTCTCCATCAGTCACAGCCTATGGAAGCAAGGGTGAATTCCAATCCATCTCTTAATAGGTTGTTGCATGACTTTAAGGATCTATTTGAGCAACCTACCGCCTTCCCTCCAAAAAGATCCCTTGACCATGCCATTCCTCTAAAGATTAACTCTAAGCCAATCAATTTGAGACCTTAAAAATATCCACATTCATAAAAGAATGAAATTGAAAGGCAAGTGGAGGAGCTTTTAAAAACTAATTTCATAAGGCATAGCCATAGTCCCTTGCTTCCCCGGTGATTTTAGTCAAGAAAAAGAACGGCACCTCAAGAATGTGCATTAAGTATCGCCGATTAAATTCCCTCATAATTAAAGACAATTTTCCAATTCCTATCATAGATGACTTGATGGATGAACTCCCTGGGGCAGTCTATTACACAAAACTTGATTTAAGACAAGGCTACTGCCAAATAAGAGTAGTAGAGCAAGATATCCACAAAACAGCTTTTCGAACTCACCATGGCCACTTTGAATTTGTGGTTATGCCATTTGGATTATCAAATGCTCCTGCCACTTTTTAAGCAACCATGAACACTGTATTCAAACCATTTTTGAGGAAATTTGTCCTTGTTTTCTTTGATGATATCCTCATTTATAGTCCAACAATGCAGTTTTATATTTCTCATTTGTTCCAAGTATTCAGCACCATGAGACAACATAAACTTTATGCCAAACTCTCAAAATGTGCTTTTGCCCAAACTCAAATAGAGTACTTGGGTCATGTAATTTCCTATGATGGGGTTGCAACTGATGCTTCCAACATTTTAGCTATGAAACAATGGCCCATTCCTATTTCTTTGAAACTATTGAGAGGTTTCTTTGGTCTTACTGGATATTATCAAAAGTTCATTCATGGTTATGGGGTCACTGCTAAACCTTTGAATGATTTGTTAAGGAAGGATGCATTTGTTTTCTGGTGAATCAGCTCAAGAGGCCTTGGAGAATCAGAAAAGGGCTATGTGTGCAGCTCCTGTGTTAAGGTTGCCAGACTTCAATGAATCATTTGTCATCGAAGTAGATGCTTGCAGCAAAGGAGTGGGGGCTTTGTTATCTCAACAAGGAATGCCCATTGCTTATCTCAGTCAAGCCCTTAGTCCAAGACACTTAAGCCTCTCTGTTTATGAAAAAGAATACCTAGCGATCTTGATGGCAGTTTAGAAGTGGAGGCGGTATTTGGAAGAACATCATTTTGTGATCAAAACTGATCACTAGAGCCTCAAGTACCTGTTGGAACAGAAAATAAACACCAAGGTGCAACATAAGGGATTAATGAAGTTGCTAGGATTGGATTACTCAATTGAGTATAGGAGAGGAAAGGACAATGCCATAGCTAATGCATTGTCAAGAAGACAAGAGGATAGAAAGAAAGTGAATTGCTTAGCCGTCACACCTATTCAACCTTCCTAGATGAAGGAGGTGCATAATTCATACTTAGGTGATCAGTTTGCTCAGGATCTCATCACTGCCTTGAGTGTCAAGAGTATTGCTGATGTGAATGCTGGTTATGAGATTACATTGCTCAATGGAATTTTGAGAATTGAGGGCAAGGTCTACATTGGTTCAGCAACTAATTTGAGGAGACAAGTTATGACTGCCTTCCATTCCTCTGCCTTAGGTGGACACCCTGGTATTGAGGGAACATATCAGAGAGCAAAGGAATATTTCTATTTGTAATGTATGAAGAAGAAGGGAGTGGAATGTATGCAAGCTTGTGAGGTGTGTCAGTGCACCAAGAGTGAGCATGTCCCCTATGCAGGACTATCACAACCTCTTCCTATTCTGGATGGGGTTTGGCAACATATTAGTATGGACCTCATAGAAGGCCTACCAAGATCTAGCAAGGAGATTATTTAGGTTATTGTAGATCGCTTCACAAAGTATGGACAGTCCATAGCTCTTAGTCATCCTCTATGTGCTGAGAGGTTGGCAAAGGTGTTTTTGGATAATATCTTCAAGCTTTATGGCCTTCCTCAGACCATTCTCCATGACGGTGATAAGTTGTTCACAAGCAACTTCTAGACAAAGTTGTTTAAGCTTTTGGGATCCTCTCTTGCATTGAGTTCCTCTTACCATCCTCAACCAGATGGACAGACTAAATGCTTAAGTTAGTGTGTGGAATAATACTTGCGCAATATGACTTTTCATAATCTAAAATAATGGGGCAAAAGGTTTTCCTTAGCTGAGTTTTGGTACAACACCCATGCCCCCATTCTTCTTTGGGTACTACTCCATTCAAAGCACTCTATGGTTATGATCCTTCATTCCTAATTGGGTCTCAAGGGGAAATCTCCAAGGTTGGTGGGGTCAATGAGATGTTGCAGCGGAGAAAGCAGCTTGTTTAACAGATGAAGGATAACTTGCGGTTAGCTCAAGCACCCATGAAAAGTTTTCCTAATAAAAGAAGAATTGATCGTTCTTTTCAGATTAGGGACATGGTTTACTTTAAGCTGCAGCCTTATCGTCTATCTTCCGTGGCTGTGTGCAAGAATGTGAAGTTGTATGCTCGTTTCTTTGGTCCATATAAGGTGCTGCAGAGGATAGGATCTGCGGCCTATCGGTTGGAATTGCTTCCAGGCGCTCCCCTTGCTTCCTCAAATGAAATTCTCCTCTGGGAGCCAGTTGCAATCTTAGACTTTCGAGTTGTGTAGTAGAAGGGAAAGAACATCAAGCAAATTTTGATCGAATGGTCCAATCTTCGTCAAGCAGATGCCACTTGGGAAGATCTCAACTTCATCAAGAGCCAATTTCCCTCTTTTCACTCTTGAGGACAAGAATGGTTTCAAGGGGGGGAGTATTGTTGTGATTGAGTCTTGTAATTGTAATCAATAAATGAATGTTTAGCTCATGAGTTTAGTGGAGGAAAAGTTAGTTGGCTTGTAAGTTGGTTGGTTGTAGATATTTTGGCGCCAAGGATTAGTTAGTATAAGTAATGCCAGTATCCTATTGTAAGAATTATTCAAGAATATACAAAAGATCTTCTTCTCTCATCTCAATTCTCTGTACTTCTCTTCTATATCTCACTTTTTTCTTATCTCATATTCTCTCTCCTAGGTTATGATTCAAGATTCATCTTGAATCATAACAATTTGATCATTGGACTACCTTAAATCGTGTTATGAGATACTTGAAAAAAAATGTAAGTTATGGTTTATGTTATAAGAATTACCCTGCTGCTCTTAAAGGTGTTAGTGATACAAATTGGAACTCCCACTGTGGTGATGCTATTTCTACAAGTGGTCACTTGTTCACACTTGGTGGTGGAGCTGTGAGTTCGAAATCAAAAAAGCAAACGATTATTGCTAAATCCACCATGAAGGTTGAGCTTGTAGTTCTAGCCATTGCTAGTGATAAGGAGGCATCATGGTTAATAGAACTATTGTTTAATATTCCTATGTGCGATAGGCCAGTACCACTTGTTCTCATACATTGTGATAGCAATGTAGCTATTGGCACGGTTCATAATAAATATTATAATGGAAAAGCCATATCTGTAAGAAAGAAACATAGTATAGTGAGGTCACACCTCACGAATGGCGCCATGCATATTGATCATGTGAGAAGTGATGACAATATTATAGATCTGCTAATGAAGCCTCTAGCTTGAGGAAAGATCTAGGTTGCATCAAGGGAGATGGGACTGAAGCCCAAAGATGAAACTGCTTACCTATGAGGATACCCTGAAAAGGGACGAATGAATCAAAGAGTGATTGGGGAGTTAGCTTGCATTTTAATGGACTTATTCATATCCCTATGGTGCGGCATGCTTACTTGTGGCAATGTTGAGGTTGCTGGGTACATATTTCAAAAATTATCCCTAGGTCGGCTTGAGCGGGCACAACAAAAAATTAATTTAAAATTCTTAATTGTAAATCTAAAGCCCCTATATAATTAAACTATTTAATTAGATCAAAGTCCTACTCTAGTGGGTTCATAATATAACAATCGAAAAATATCGAATAAAACAAGTATGAACAAAGCATGTAGAATAAATGAAATAAAGGAAAACAAATTAAATATCAAATACTTAATTTAGACATACCTGGAGTGCGAATCCCAACTCCAACATGAAGATCTAAATTTTAGAAGATAAATTCTCGACACCTCAAGATCTTCTTTGCAATGACCTCTTCTAGCATCGGGAGTGCGGGCTCCAAAAAATATTCATTTTAGGAAGAATTTGAAAGAGAAATTCCTCTATAATTTTCCAAAAAATCATATTTTAAAGAGAATTTTCAACTGCCACATTGAACCACAAATACCTCTATTCATAATAACTCTTGGTTTAGACAATAAGTGACATATCGATGTGGGAGGGAAATTCATGCTGGGTAAATAAAAAAGGCTATTGTAGTCAACACATGAAAGCAAATAACAGTAAAGTATTTGAGTTGATGATGTCAGTCAAAAGACTCCAAAAGAATCTCATTGTTACGTTTTCCATAGTATATCCATTTTCATTTCCCCTTATGATTTTTTTTTTGTAAAATAAATTTATTCATCTTATGAATAAATAATTCATCTCATAAATTATGTTTAGCAAAATTAATTTATTCATCTCATGGACAAATAATTCATCTCATGAGTTCATTTTAAATATTGTGAACCGGTGCTTAAGTTGAGGCTTGCGAAGGGACCTCAGGGATAATCTAACTCTAGCTTCAAATGGGTTAAATCTAGTTATCATCTCATGATAACAATTGATTACCATTTAGTAAAACTCAGTTTCACTAAATAAGTTTTACTATATTCGAGCATTAAATTCCCAAATAACTTTTATTACGACAATTAATCCCTCTAGTCGATATCCCTGAGCAAAAGTAACTTTAGCTACTATCGTTACTTTTTCACGTCTCTCGCCATAGTCTCCAACTCGCCCTTCTCAAACAATTCAATAATAGAGAACAATGTCCGTATTAATTCCAAATGTTAAACATATGAAATACTCTGGCCGAAGATTCTAAAATCTATTCGTATATTTGCGAATCAACTAAGGGGACATCTTTATCTTGTTAGACACTATAGATTCCACGTAAAACAACTGTTCCCGCCACATTTCACGCCATTACCTAATGTACGTAAGATTTATGTCAATGCACTTTGACTAATCCTTTTGGCGCATCAAAGCAACGAATAATCCATTCACGAGTTTAGAGTGTTTCCTAGATTTAGAGTTATCGTCTTACAGAATTAATTATTTGTAATAGCAATTAAAGGAACAACTAATTCAGGTGGCCCTGCTCAGTGTTCCAATATTATTGATAACATCAACATAATACTCTTTAATCCTTGTCCACATGACCAAGATAAGTCATTGAAAGTGTCATATTATAGTCTTCTCGGACAAGTTGTCCAAACTTATCACTGGCTATGAATATACTTTGACAACATATCACTAGTTTGATCTAAGTCTATTTGTAGTTCAATCTCAATGACCATTTAAACCAAACTTGACATGTCATCTTGGACTATATCCATCTCCTGGAACAATTTAGAAAACAATTACACGCATGTTTGAGTCGTAAAACATAATAAGACAATAAATAAATAAAATAATTTTATTTATTTAATATTTAAAATCTAACTAATTGGGTTTTTCAGGACACTAATTCCAACAATCTCCCACTTGTATTGAACCCAATTAGCCGTGCATTGCATACTATCCCTTAGTGATATGTCATCTCTTTGACTTAAAACTTTAACCAATACCAAACTCTCACTAAAACTTTAACCAATACCAAACTCTCACTATCTTTTTTTTATGCTCACATGCTTTCATCTTTTAAGAACCTTTCGAGTCATGTAGTCTACTCAAAAACTTCATACTTGTCTAGTGTCTGACTTCCATAATGAAGTAACCAATACAAGACCACTTCACTTTTCACCATCTAATGACTCCCACTAAAAGGGTAAACACAGATTTTGGACTTCTAATGTCTAAACTCCCTTTTAAAACACTAAAGCCCATGATAAACTCAACATCACTTTTTTGAATCTCTCTAAAGCTTGATCCTCCTAGCATACTTGGGTCATCTTAGGTCTTTCATTTTTAAATTAACTGGACAATTAGACTTTAACAGGTTATAACAATTCTACACCATTCTTAATGAGGCGAATGTCATGTATATACAACACTTAGAAAGTCTTTACTTTCACGTTATGTCACTCGTACACCGATAGTTCACTAACCATTGATTCAAATCTCTAGGACTTGATTAGCCATCATCAAATCTACTATTCAATGATGCTCATTTAGTCTACAAATAGACTTCAATAGTTTGCATACTAGATGCACCTAAATCGCATAATACTTTATCAAAGTGAAGAGTGCCGATGGTGCAAGGTATAGTGAAACTCCCTGGATCTTTTAGCTTCAGAGGTAACTTCTTTTGGAGTATGGCACTACATTCTTCTGTTAGTGCAACTGTTTCAAATTCTCACAACTTCCTTTTGTTAGATAGAATTTCCTTCATAAATTTTGCATATCTGGGCATCTGTTCTAACATGTCAGCAAAAGTGACATTAATATGTAATTTTTTGAAAATTTCCAAAAATTTTGCAAATTGTTCGTCCGCTTTTGTTTTTTTTCAAACATTGAGGAAATGGGACCTTCAGTTTGTAGGGTTGAGGTTCAGCCTTTTTTGGTTAGTCTTCATTTTGGAATTTTGTCCCTTCCTCATTTTCCAATTCTTGGTTCGCGTCTATGGACATGTAAATTATGGATTGCTCATTTTGTATGGTCTTGACTACCCGAGTTGGTTCATTCAGGGTTTTCCCACTGTGTAATTCAATTGCTTTTACATGCTCTCGTGGGTTAGTAACTGTGTTTCTAGGTAAGGAACCTTGCGACCTTTTAGAGAGTTGGTTTGAAATTTGTCTAATTTTGGTCTCAAGGTTTCCAATAGTAGCTTCTTTATTTCGAATTAAAGTTTCTCGATTTCACAGATTTGTTCATGTGTTTTGCATGAAATTTCTAAACAAATCTTCGATATCAGTTTTCTTTTCTGGTTGTGCGGGAAGCGGATGTTTTTGAATCACTGGGCTACTCCATGAAAAATTTGGGTGGTTTCTCCACCTAGGGTTGTAGGTGTTGGAGTAGGGACTATTTTGTGGTTTTTGAAATTTTGAAACAAAATTTGCTTGTTCATAGCTAGATGTGCGGAAAGGGTTTCCTGTTTGACATTCTATGCTTGCATGATTTCTTACACAAAATTCACATGTTAGCATAGGAGAGTTAATGGCATTAATATCATGTTACTTAATTGTTTTTGAATCGTTGAAATTTGAGCGGATAGCTTGGTCAATGCATCTACTTCGTGCACACCTACAGGTTTCTTTTGATCAGCTGGTCTTACATAGTTATTGCTAGCCATCACTTCTAGAAACTCATATACTTCATTTGGGGTCTTGTTGTTTAGGGCTCCCCTAGCAGCCAAGTCTACCATTGTTTGGGTATTAGGTGCCAAACTATTGTGAAAAGTTTGGATTTGCATCCAATCTGGCAAACCATGGTGTGCACGCCTTCTTAAAAGCTCTTTCTAACGTTCCCATGCTTCATACAGAGATTCCATATTGTCTTGTACAAAAGAGGTAATATCATTCCTCATTTTGGCTGGTTTGGCAGGTTGAAAATATTTAGCAAGAAATTTTTGAGCCAAATCGTCCTAAGTGGTGATAGTACCTGGCGATAATGACATTGACCACGCTTTGGCTTTGTCTCTTGGTGAGAACGAGAACAGCCTTAAGCGAATGGCATCATTGCTGACCCAATTATGCCTAAATGTGTCGCATATCTATAAGAAGTCAGCGACAAGCAGGTTTGGGTCCTCACTAGGTAAACTGCCAAATTGGACAATCTGTTGAATCATTTGTATTATTACAGATTTAATTTCAAAATTGCTTGCTTCTATTGGTGGACGTCGAATGCTAGAAGTGCATCCTCCAACAATTGATATAGCATAATCTTTTAAAGATCTTTCATCATCATTACCATTGTTATTATTAGGCATTGTTTCAGTTTGTTTAGTTTTCCTGATTAGTCGAAGTGTTCTTTCGATTTCAGGATCAAAGGGGGTTATTTCGTTTTCATTTTGATTTTACATACCAAGTGAAAAGATAACTAAAAAGTCAAAAGAAAGATAAAAACAATGAGAAAGAACCAAAAATACTATAATATGACACAAAGTTTAACAAACCAAAATTTAAAAAAGGGGCGGGGGCAGTAACACTAATGTTTCGAAAATCTTATAAATAATAGCGTTTAGCTTTCAAAATTTTAACAAAGTGAACTTATAAGTAAAGAAAGGTGAAAATAAGGATAAAATAGAAAATAACAACAAAATAACACAAAATTAACAAAACTTAACAAAAACACAATTTTAAAGGGGGTGCTATACAAATTTTTGAAGTAAAAACAACTTAACATATAAAATTATGAGAATGAATTAAATGAATGAAAAGAAATTTATTCTTCAAAATTAAACAAAACTTGCAAGTTTTAACAAACAACTTCAAATTAGTACCAAAGCTAGTTGGTATAGATATCATTCAAATAAGGACAATCCTCAGCAACGGCGGCAAAAACTTAATGCTTTACTTTGTGTATATGCTTAGCAAGTGCACTAAGTCATAACAAGTAATAAAGAGTGAGTAGAGTATCGTTCCTACAAGGATTGTTATTGAGAAAGTACCCAAATTAGTAGTTTTATTGCTATATGAAAAACCGAAATTTGTATTTTTGAAATGAAACAAATCAAAACAAAAAGAACTAAAATGTTTACTGATTTTTATAAAAATTTATTCTGAATTTTTGATGGTTTTTATGATAATAAGATCCAAGGCATCCAATTTTACCTAGTTGCATCAATACGCCTTTCTATTCTACATATTCGGGTCGTTATTACGTGTTGATGGTCGAAAACCCTAATTTACCAAATATTCTCTATCTAGAAACATTTAGCATGCTCTTTTACATATTAATTCATCAATCCCTTGCATGAATTTAATTAAGAAAAGAGTTTTGAAGATCCATAGTTTTCACTTAAGATTACACAAATTGCGTTAATCTCTCTCGAGTATTCGCTCAATTTGTGGCATTTATCACCTTAGCAATCATCTTAAATCTCCTTTCAGACTCATTATGAATAATTATAGGCTTTAAATGGTGAACAAGCATTCAAAACTCATGAAGAACAATGATAAACACTTCAACAAACGCAAGAACAAAACATTGAATACGTTGAATTAGAAGAAATCGTATATTACAACTTAGGCTATATCGTAGCCTGGGAAAAAAAATTTAATTCATGGTAAACATAATATAAATCAAAACTAAGAAAAAATCCATGAACTTAAAGAAGAAAAGGATAGAAAAGAACTTGAAAATGCAAAATTACACAAACCAAACTTCTTGTTTTCTCCTTCTTTCTCCCTACAAATTTCTACCCTATTTCTCTACTTTGTATTGAGTTTTTCTGCTGGATGAGATGATAAAAAAACACTTCCCAAACCTCTCTATTTATAGTACATGAGATGGGGAATGCTTGAAATAAAAAAATTTACAAGCTTTGCTCTCATTTGCTCACATTGCCACCCACTGCCACCCATCCTATGCAATTTGTTGCATTTGTTGTTTTTTTCAATATTTTCTGTTATTTCACCATCCAAACTCAGTATTTCCATCAAGTTGAACATGTTTATGTATTTTTTAATCCTACTTGCATCTGATTTGTGAATTTTTCCGCCCCTTGTTGCAATTTGTACATGTACTTGTTGCTTTTCTTTCCTTAGCTATGAGGAATTGTCTTCTTTGCTCATTTTGGTTTTTTTTTTTTTTTTATGTATCTTGCATTCACTTGTTGATGTTAATGATAAACCCTAGCAAGATTTAGCATAATGAGTTTTTTTCCAAATAAACAACAATAAGAACGAAAAAAAGTAAAAGCGTGCAATAGCGATGAAAATTAGAGGTGAAATGGTTAGAAAATGGCCCAAAATAATATGAATAATTATATAATAAATTAGACTTATCATGAAAAGAGTTAAGCCTAACTTGGTCTAAGTTAGTTAGTTCGTCCATCATAGCCTGCTCTTACTTAAGTTCAAAAAACCTCCCTTGATGGGCTAGTTTAATAGACTAAACCGTTACTACCATAGGGAGCGCAACATCATGGCGATATGTAAAATGGAAGGGAGCTTTCCAATTTGCATTTCATTTAGAGATCCTGTAGGCCCAAAGGGCATCCAGTTGCAATTCGTGCGACTTCTTGGGACTATCCTCAATCATTTTTTCAATATTGGCCTTTAGAAACATATTAGTTGACTTTGCCTATCCATTGCTTGAGCATAGTAAGGGGTTTAGTTCAAGATTTTTATGTTGAAACTCTTGGTGATTTCCTTAACTTTAGTTCCATTGGACGCTCTAGCTTGGTCCACAGTAATGGTTTTTGGGATACCAAAACTATACAGGATGTATTCTTTAATAAAATCAATCACATTGCTGATTGATGTTTCAATATGGCTTAGCCTCCACCCACTTTGTGAAATAATCTATGGCTATGAGGATGTAATAGTGTTGTTTACAAGAAGGTAGGTTAATTTCTCCTATGATGTCCATTTCCCAACCTCTAAATGGCCAAGGTTTGACAATGGCATGCATTTCAGCCGTAGGGACCCTTGTCACATGGTCATGTCTTTGGCTTGCGCAGCACCCCTTGGCATACTTTATGCAGTCATCCATTATTGTTGGCCAGTAATTCACCATAATATTTGATGAGCCAGTGCAATTTGTTGCCAGCTAGATGGAATCCTTAGATACCCTCATGGGCTCCTCAATTACTAGCATTTCTTTGTGAAAGTTAAGGCACATGAGAAGCACTCCGCTAGCGTCCCATTTATATAAGTCTCCAAATTCATCATCAAGATGGAATCTATGAGCCCTCATCTTCATCTTTCTATCCCTAACCTAGTCTTGAGGGTTCTTAAAATAATCCATTAGAGGCTTCCTCTAGTCCTCACGGTGACTCAGGACAATTTGATTGATTTAAAAGCATTCCAAGTGTTCATTTGGCACTGCTTTGCTCTCAAGACTGAAAGACTCGATGTTATGGTCCAAAACTTTGGTTTAATGACCATGGTTTCTTTACTCCAAATCCTGGACAATTTATATCGTGATGGTAATTAAGCTAAGTTATTGACTGCTTTATTCAGTTCCCTGAGAATATGTTCAAACTTTGCACCGTCGAATTTACTCAATAGCTTTTGTGCCACTGAAAAGTATCAATTTGAGGTATCGCTCAAACATTTAAATTCCCCTTTTAATTGGCAAATTACCAGCTATGAATCCCCCTTGACAATAGCATTGAGGACTTGCATTTCCAGGAGAGTTTGTAGGCCTACTATCAATGCCTCATGCTTTACCATGTTGTTGGAACATTTGCCAACTAAAGTAACAGCCAATTTGGTGATGATCCTAGTCAGAGATTCTATCACAAGTGTAACTCCAGCACTTGAATTGATCCTTGATCCATCGAAGAATAAATTCTAAGGGACCATTTCCATTACCAAGAGTTGGTCTGGTTCATAGTCCATGCCAGTATTAATGTTTGGGTGGTCAACTAAAAAGTCCGCTAAGACTTGGCCCTTTATTGACTTTTATGATACATAAATCGATTGAAATTGAAGTAGAGTTATACTCCACTTGTTCAACCTTCCCCTTATTAATGGTATATGTAGCATGTACTTAAGGACATCTGTCTAAGCAAATATATATATATAGTAAATGCTTGGAAGTAATGTCTCAATTTATGAATACAGAACGTTGATGGCCGCGCCATTGTTCACCAGGACCTTGTTCACTAATACGCCATCAAATTTGTCCTTGATGGAATGATGTGTTTATTTTCGGAGTTAGGCCCAGCAGACATAATCTTCATTATGTTAGGTGATTCATCAGGCGATTTGCATGTTAGGGTATTAACATTAAAATACAAGGGGTCAGGGTTACCTTTGGTGGCTGCTACTTCAGTCATAAGCTCCACTTGAGGATCCTCATTTGATGTTATAACGTCTCCCTAAAGGGCTTCTTAAGTTTCAGTTGCCATGAACTCTAGAGGGAGGAGTAATGCAGTAGTGACATCAACTTTTTTTGGGATCGTCCCAAATTGTATCTGGATCCCTTGGTTCTTTCCCTTTTCAGGGTTGTCAACCATGGATGTGTCCTGATCTTGGTTTTGAGGACTGCCATTCATTGGCATATCCTGCCCTAGAGGCTAGTTTTCTGGATTAAACCCTGGGGTTTAAGACTCCTCCATTGGTTGGGGGAAGCCCTCCTTGTGGAAATCATTCTCTATATCAGACCATGTTGGGTTAATCTGGCATAGAGGTTCAGTAAGTTGGTGATGACAGGGGAGAACTCCTCCTTGTCCTCAGCTGCTCCCTGAGCTAGCGAATGCTTGGCAAGTGATCCCACCAAGACTCTCGCCCTTCAGAAGATGAGAGGATAGCCTACCTCTTGAGCTTCTTATGTGTCTTCCCTTTATCGGTAGTAGTAAAAAGCTTGGACTTAGTCGTTGGATCCTTGAGATCCATTTGCGCAGTTTCCTTGCCCTTACGGACTTTGGCCACCTCTTAAGGGAGCCTAGTTAAGCAAGTATCACGCAAAGCCCTCCGCTGAGTTGCCTTCTTTTGCAACTCACTTCTCTTTTGAGTTTTGGTAAGGTTAGAGAGACTAACCTCCCCTTGTTCAAGGTGATTTCTCCTCCAAACATTTCCAAATCGGACCCCAGAAGGTTGGCATCCTAAATGTC
The DNA here is from genome assembly GCA_018398585.1 of Simmondsia chinensis. Lineage (NCBI taxonomy): Eukaryota > Viridiplantae > Streptophyta > Magnoliopsida > Caryophyllales > Simmondsiaceae > Simmondsia > Simmondsia chinensis. The sequence continues at coordinate 22,741,435 of JAGTTD010000002.1, forward strand.
GTGTTGCTTGACTGGTGTCCACGTCTAGTAGGTGGCAATTTGGATATTTCTTTTGTTTCCCAGTTCTCATGATGATCTGGGTGTTTGAAGTAAGACCACGAAGAGGTCCTATTAGTGGTGTTTTTTCTGAGAGAGTTGGTTTATGTTTTGGGTAAAGACTCAACTTCTTCATTTCTGCCACTAACTTATGACCACAACTCCACAGATGTCATGTGTGAGGCACAGGAGTTTCCTAGATGCCTATTTCTTGGAAGCGAAGACTGTCTGCCAGCTATCATTGGCAAGGATACGGATGGCTAAATCTTCTTCATTAGAGAGAAGAATGATTCCTTCTTCTAATTGCTTCTGTATGAACCTTTTGAACATAACACAATTGTGTGTTGAAATTTCAGCCGTAATGTGCCACTTGAAGAAATCCTCAAGCAATCTCAACGCAGCTCTAGGGAACCTAAGTGTTCTATATTCCAGAGTCTGTCAAATAAAGCATCGGCCATGACTAGCCCACCTTTGTTCATATGCATCCTCTATAAAGAGCTGCCATTAGTTTAGCTGTTATAAGAATCACAAGGTTTTGCTAACTCGATTATATTGACTTGGACAAGACTTGGGAAGGGGTCTTTGTTAACGCCCATCTTTCCTTTTCCTAGGAAGATTAATTTTCTTGCTTCTATGGCATCCTAAACCACGTTCCTGAAGATAACGAAGTTCTTTGTTGAATGGGTCAACGAATCGTGCCATTTACAATATACCTTTTCCCTTATTAGAATTTGGGTCAGGTTACGTTTACCCATGATATTGGGTTTTTTATTTGCCACAAGCCAATCAAATATTACATCGGCTCTTCAGAGGTCAAATGAGTATTTTCTCAAGTCTTGGGATTGATAAGACTTCTTGGCTTTGACAGCCTTATTAACAAAAGGATTGCAAACCATAGGAGTCCCCTTGACACATTCAACAATGTCAATATCATAAGGAGGATCTTCATGTTGGGATTAACTAACCTAGTCATTAATTTATTTAACTTTGATGCCAATTGTTGGGTCCACAATTCTCCAACTGTGGTCAAAACAAAGTGCACCTATCAGAACACTCAGCGTAGGAGACTCTTCTCACAATCTAAGCCCCCAGTCGGAGAGTCATACTTCGTGAGACCTCACGCGTGAGAGTTCCCGGGAGTAGGGTTATCTCTATCCCTTTGCCCTAACACTAGTTGTGGGGTTGGATTTCAAAAATCCTCCATAATTTAATTAATTTAATTTTAAACCTATTGTTGATTTAAAATTTCTAATTTTAAATATTTAGATTTAAATTCTTAGTTTAAACACATAAATTTATATCAAGCATAATAAGAGAAACTTTAAATAAATAGAAAAACGAAAACTAAAAGAAAAGGAAAGAAGAACGTACCCGGAATTGGTCCAATATAAGAAAATCAGAAAGATAATAATTTCCAGAGAGCCAAGAAACCGAGACCTAGCGGTCTTCTACGCAATAACCTCGAACCGCTTGGAAAATGGGCTCCAAAAACTATTAGACTTGGAGGAAAAAAAATTTCAAAAGAAATTTCTCTCTCCAATTAGAGCCCCTGAAAGTCAATGTTTTCTAGAACCTTTTATTTTGAACTAATTTCGAACCTTTTGAATAAGAGCCTCTATTTATAATAGTGTACTAGAGCAAAAATAAGCCATAATTTCAATGTGGGATTCATTGTTGTTAAACTAAACGCAGAGTTAAGTACAAAATAAAACAGAAAACGATGCGTAGTGCACAGGACAAAGTCGGGCCTTTTTACACGGCTTGATCTGCCACGTGGCGGAGTATGATTAGGCTGACCTAAAGCACACGGATATCCATCCAGGGCATCCCATTGTTGACTAATACCATCATGCCACATTTCCACTCACCATTGGACCAGCTGCACTCACACGAATCCAGGCCTGATTCGAACGCTGTTTTGGTTTTTTTTTTTTTTCTTTGTTTCCCATATATAAAAATTTATCCTATAAATTTTAATTTTAAAAAATGTTTTATTTTATAATTTTTAATATTATCCATTTCATAAATAATATTTGACAAAATTAAATTTACCCTTCTTATGGATAAATAATTCAACTCATGAATTGTTTAATATCTTTCAGATAGGGATAAATACAGAGGCTTGCGCAGGGACCTCATGGACAATTTAAATCTATCTTCAAATGGCTTAAATTAACCATCTTATGATATAATTTAATTATCATTTAATGAGACTTAATTTCACTAAATAAATCTTACTACACTCCGGACTTAAACTATTTATTCGATATCTCTCAAATAGACTATATTGAAGACAACAACCCCTCCATTAGATGTCCATGACGAAGAATAAGTATAACTACTACCATTATCCTTCTCACATCTTTTCCATTAGTTACCCACTCGCCCTTCACTGAATAATTCATTTATACTTGAATATATTCATAGTATAATTTTCAAATGTCAAACACTTGGAATACTTTGGCCAAAGATTCAAAACTACTCAAATATTTGCGAATCAACTAGGGGGACATCTATACCTCGTAAGAGATTGTAGATTTCGTATTGAATACTTGATCCTTGTCATACTTCACGCTGATATCCAGTGTACGTAATACTCCACGACAGCGGGGTTGCATCACTTCTTTGCACATTGGTTTATCCTAATAGAAGTCTAACCCTTTAATCTGCAAACCGACATCCTTCGTAGGCAGGTCTATCAATCTACTATGCTGCTAGACCGGTAATGGAGACCGTGAGGTTTAAACAATTCGACCTCGCTCCCACTTGATTTTCATAAACTAGTGATTTTTAATTAGCTTGCATTTACAACTTGGATTATCCCATAACCCCCTTTAGAATATCATTCTAAAAATTAACAAACAAAATTAATTAATTATTTTTTGTTTAAAATACTATCGTCTTGCAACATAGATTATCTCATAATCTTGCTTAGAATCTCATTCTCAAATTAACCAATAAAATTGATTAATTAATTTTTATTTAAAGTAGTACCAACTTATAATTTAGATTATCTCATAATCTTATTCTAGAATCTCATTCTAAAATTAACCAACAAAATTTATTAAATAATTTTTATTTAAAATAGTTCCAACTTATAATTTAGATAATTTCATAATTTTTTGTTAGAATCTCATTCTAAAATTAAATTAATTAAAATAAATTAATTTTTATTTAAAATAATACCGTAGCTTAGATTATCTCATAATCCATTTTAGAATCTTATTCTAAAATTAATTAATTGATAATAATAAATTTTAACTAAAATAGTACCATCTTACATTTTAGATTATCTAATAATCTATTTTTAGAATCTAAATATAATATTAAACTGTTTAATAATAATTAATTTTTAATTATTATGCAAACCGATACTAATGTCTATACGTCCCAAATTCTTTTTTGAAATTTGTTGAAGTCAGTGCTGAAATCTTCATATTTTTTTAAAATTAAAATATTAAAATATTAAATTTAAAATTAATTGAATCTAATCTCATTAGATCAATTTTATCCGATTTTGTAAAAATAATTAAACCTAATATCATTATATTAACTTTATCCGATTTTGTACAAATTAATTGAATCTAATGTCATTCTATCAATTTATCCGATTTCAAAAAATCATGAAAGAATATGCACAATCTCATCATGCGTATAATATGAATTCAATTTAATGAATTAACAAATCCGAACTAATAAATAATTCATTAAAGATATAAACAATTTAAATCGTTACTTTAAACTATCATCTAAATTAACTATTAATTCTTTATCGATTTAAACAATTTAAATAGATACGTAGATTATTATCAACGTCAAATTAAACTAACTTTCCTTCTTAATAAAATCTCTATTTTATTAAATCACAAATCTATTTATTTTGATCTTATCATACATATTCATGTATATTATGAATGTAATCAGAGGCCGGCACTAATACCAATTGTTGGGAATAACTAACTTAGTTATTAATTAATCTAATTTTGATGCCGATAGTTGGGTTCACAGTTCTCCAACCGTGGTTACAACAAGTGCACCTATCAGAGCACTCAGCGTAGAAGAATCTTCTCGCTACCTAAGCTCCCGGTCAGAGAATTACGCTTCGTAACACCTCACGTGCGAGAGTCCCTAGGAATAGGGTTATCTATATAGATCCCTTTTCCCTGATACTAGTTGTTGGATTGGATTTAAAAAATCTTCCCTAATTTAATTAAGTTAACGCAGAGGAAAGATTCAAAATTCTTAATTTTAAACCTAGGGTTGATTTAAAATTCCTAATTTTAAATATACGGATTTAAATTCTTAATGTAAACCTACAAGCCTCTACTCTAATATATTCATAACAATAACATGAATTTATATGAGGCATAATAAGAGAAACTGCAAATAAATAGAAGAGCGAAAACTAAAAGTAAAGGAAGGAAGACCATATCCGGATTTGGTTCAATATAAGAAAATCAGAAAGATAATAATTCCAAGAAAGCCAAGAAACCGGGATCAAGCGGTCTTCTACGCAATGACCTCGAACCGCCCAGAGAGTCGGCTCCGAAAAATATTAGACATTGAGGGAAAAAATTTCAAAAAAAATTTCTCTCTCCAATTAGAGCCCCTAAAAGTCAATACTTTATAGAACCTATTATTTTGAACTAATGCCAAATCTTTGGAATAGGGGCCCCTATTTATAGTAGTGTATCGGAGCAAAAATATGCCATAATTTCGATGTGGGATTTATTGTCATTAAACTAAATGAAGTGTTAAGTACAAAATAAAATCGAAAACGGCGCGTATTGTACAGGGCAAAATCATGACTTATTTTGCAATTTAGTATAATTTAAAAAAAAATTTAGAAAAGCGGAATAGTTTGAAAAATATTTAGCAAAATGGGATGATTTACTGTAGCTTGTTGGTTGCACGCCAAACCAAATGTCGTTCAAAGGAGAAAAATTACAGCCTTGGTTTCGAGCCTGTTGCACGACGTGCCGTACGTCGTGAAACCGGTGACGCAGCCCCCAGGTCGTTGCACGACGTGCCGGAGGGTGTGCAACGACCCCCATTTATTATTTTATGTGCAGGGTTCTTGTTTGGTCGTTGCACGACGTGCCGTACGTCGTGCAACAGGCTCGAGCCCCGGGCTGTAATTTTTCTACTTTGAACGACGTTTGGTTTGGCGTGCAACCAACAAGCGACAGTAAATCATCCCATTTTGCTAAATATTTTTTAAACTATACCACTTTTCTAAATTTTTTTTAAAATTGTGCTAAATTGCAAAAAGAGTCCAAAATCACGCCCTTGCAGTTGACTTCAACTGCCACGTGGCGGAGTATTATTGGGCTTGCCAAAAGTACACGGATACCCATCCAGGACATCCCAGCGCTGACCAATATCATCATGCCACATTTCCACTTGCCATTGGGCCAGCTACATTCACACGGATCCAGGCCTGATTTGAACGCGGTTTTGGTTTTTTTTTTTCTTTGTTTCTTACATATAAAAATTCATCTTATGAATTTTAATTTTAAAAAATTATTTTATTTTATAATTTTTAATATTATTTATCTCATGAATAATGTTAGGCAAAATTAAATTTACCCATCTCATGGATAAATAATTGAACTCATGAATTCTTTAATATTTTTTCAATGGCAATAAATACAGAGGCTTGCACAAGGACTTTAGAGACAATTTAAATCTAGCTCCAAATGGGTTAAATTAACCATTTCATGATATAATTTAATTACAATTTAATGAGACTTAATTTCACTAAATAAATCTCACTGCCCTCTAGACTTAAACCATTTATTCGATATCTCACTAATAGACTGTATTGATGACAACAACCCCTCCACTAGATGTCCATGATGAAGAATAAGTATAACTACTATCTTTATCTTTCTCAGAGCTTCTCCATTAGTTACCAACTCGCCCTTCACTAAATAATTCATTTATACTTGAATATATTCATAGCATAATTTCTAAATGTCAAACACTTGGAATACTTTGGCCAAAGATTCCAAACTATTCAAATATTTGCGAATTAACTAAGGAGACATCTGTGCCTCACAAGAGATTATAGATTCTATATTGAATACCTAATCCTTGTCACACTTCATGCCACTACCCAGTGTACGTGAAAATTCAGCCATACGTTTAGACCTCACTTATAGTACACCAAAGTAAGTAACGTTCCATGCACAAGTACAGAATACCTTAGGATTTGGAGGTGTCACTCAAACAGTATAATATGAATCACTCATCTCCGATAGTAGTCTAGAAACAAGCAACTCACATGGTCCAATGTGCAAATCTTATGAAACACAACAACATAACACTTTTGGATCACCATCCACATGACCAAACAAGTCATCTAAAGTGTCATGTTTTAGTCTTAGCATACAAGTGGTCCAAACTTGTCTTTGACTGCGAGTCTTTCAAACAACAATCTATACCATTTGTTCCAAGTCTATCTGTGGATTAATCTCATAAACCACATAGAACAAGCATATAAATTGTAGTCTTAGGACTATACCCATCTCAAGGATGTTACCAAAAAGAAAATCACATGCAGTATAAATGCTCGGTTACACAAATTTAACAAGGAAATGACCGGAACTTCAATTTTATTCTTTAATAAAATAATATTAACAGAATAAATCTGGATTTTAGGATACTATTCTTAACACTTCATCCTCTTCGATTAGATAGTGTACGTAAGTTCCATACACACTATTTTTCTTTAGGAACAACCGATTTTGGCGCCAAACTACAAGAATTAGAATTTGAACATGAAACAGCAGGCAACTAGGACAAAACTAATTCCGATCGTGACAATACCCTCCTCTCCAGAACATTCTTGCCTCAAGAATGAAAGGAAGGGAATTGAGACTTGAGAAGCTTCCAACTTTCCCAAGTAGCACTGTCTGCACGAAGGTTTGCCCATTGAACCAATACCTACTTCCCTTGATCATGTACTGACCTATTGTACAGAATAGCCATAGGCTCAAGAGCTAACAGTCCATTGGAAGCTTGTAAGACAACCACTGCTCCTTTTTTTTTGATCTGGCACATGCCTTTTAAGGAGGGAAACATGGAAGGCCGGGTGCACCAAACTGTCTTTTGGTAGTTCTAACCGATAAGGAACCTTACCAATTCTCTCATGAACCTTGTAAGGACCGTAAAATCTTGCAGACAGCTTGATATTTTTGCGGATAGCCACTGAGCTTTGTCTATAGGGCTATAATTTAAGGTAAATGAAGTCTCCCACATTGAAATTTCTGTCAATCCTCTTCTTATCTGCAAAGAATTTCATTCTAGCTTGTGCCAATTGGAGGTTATCCTTAAGCTGTCTTGCTAGCTGAGCCCTCTGCTGCAACAACTCATTAACACCTTTAACCTGTGATACTGCTCCTTGTTGAAGCAACGAAGAAGGGGGATCGCAGCCATACAAAGCCATGAAGGGGGTTGCACCCAAAGAAGAGTGAAAGTGAGTATTATACCAATACTCAGTGAGAGATAAGTATTTATTCCATTGCTTTGGGTGTGTGAATGTCATTCCCCTTTGGTACTATTCAATACACTGATTAACCCTCCCAGTTTGGCCATATGACTGAGGGTGATAAGAGGAGCTCATAGCCAACGAAATACCCAGCAGCAAAAATAATTCACGCCAAAAAGAGCTGGTGAATAATCTATCCCGATCAGAAACAATGGACTGTGGTAGCCCATGATGCTCGTGCACCTGATCCAAGAGCATTCTAGCTAGTTTTTTTTTGCTGTAATGGGATGACGGAGAGCTACAAGTGACCAAATTTGGTGAAACGATCTACAATCACCCAAATGACCTCCTTCCCCTCTGATTTTGGTAGCCCTTCAATAAAATCCATAGTAATGTGACTCCAAGCACTTTCAGGAATGGGAAGCGGCTGTAACAATCCCTTGTAAGGGGTGTGCTTCACTTTCGTTTGCTGACAGATCTCACATTGCTGCACAAACTCTTGGACATCTTTTTTCATGCCAGGCCGCTAGAAGTATAGCTTGATTGTCCCGTAAGTTCCCTCTATACCTGAATGTCCTCCCTAAGGTGAGTCATGTGAAGCTCTAATGATTTGTTTTCTCAGCCCTTACCTTCCCCAATGTATATATTCCCTTTAATCCGGACAATTCCCTGATTTACAGTCACATCTGCAAGAGCATTAGAAGAATCAGATTGTATGCAATCAGGAACAATGTAGTTCTGCGAAAAGGCATCATGTTCATAAGAGCTGATCACTTCCATCATCCAAGAAGGAACCACTTGAGTAATGGCTGCACAAGAACCTTTAGCTTCAAGGTCCTCAAACCTTTTAGATAAAGCATCAGCTACCACATTTTCAGCCCCTTTTCGGTATTGGATGGTGTATTCCAGACCTAGCATCTTCATTAATCCCTTCCTCTATACTCTTGTTGTTATTTTCTGCTCAAGAAGATACTTGAGACTTTGGTGATCTGTCTTGATCACAAACAAATGTCCTTCAAGGTAATGCGGCCATTTTTGTACAGCTAACAGAATAGCCATGTATTCTTTCTCATAAATCGAAAACCCTTGGTTCTTTAGACCTAAGGCTTGACTGAGAAAGGCCAAAGGCCTTCCTTTTGTGAAAGCTTAGCTCCAATCCCTGTACTGTGGGCATCAGTTTCTAATGTGAAGGGCAACTTGAAATTAGGCATGACTAGTACAGGGGACATGGTCATAGCCTGTTTAAGTCTTTCGAAGGCTTCAGTTGCTTGATCACTCCAAAGAAATCCATCCTTCTTTAACATATCGGTTAAAGGCCTTGCAATGATTCCATACCCAGCAATGAATTTACGGTAATACCCTGTTAAGCCTAAGAACCCTCTTAGTTGCTTCAGTGTCTTGGGCTGAGGCCAATCTCTCATGGCCTGCACCTTGCTAGGGTTTGTTGTATCACCCTCTCTGAAGATAATATGCCCAAGGTATTCAACTTGTCTCTTGGCAACGATGCACTTGGAGAGTTTAGCATACAATTTATGCTGCTGCATTGTTTGGAATACCTGCTCCAGATGAGTGTAATGCTGCTGCAGTGAAGAACTATAAAAAAGGATATCATCGAAAAACACTAGCACAAACTTCCTCAAGTAAGGATTAAACACAAGGTTCATCAATGCTTGAAATGTAGAGGGTGCATTAGACAAGCCAAAGGGCATCACCACAAACTCGTAATGCCCTTGGTGAGTTCTAAAAGTACTCTTATGGATGCCTTGCTCTTAAGCTCTAATTTGATAATAACCTTACCTCAGATCAAGTTTAGAGAAATACCAAGCACCGTGCAATTCATCTAGCAGATCATCAATAATAGGTATTGGAAATTTATCCTTGATGGTAATGGAGTTCAACTTTCGGTAATTAATACACATCCTAGAGGTTCCACCCTTTTTCTTCACCAAAATCATCGGAGAATCAAAGGGTCTATGACTATGTCTTATGAACTTGGTCTTCAATAGCTCATCAATTTGTCTCTCTGTCTCATCTTTCTGAGAATGTGGATATCTATAGGGCCGCAAGTTCGTCGGATTAGATCCCTCCTTGAAGGGAATTGTATGATCAAGCTCTCTCTTGGGCGGTAAAGAATCAAGCTGCTCGAACAACACTTTATACTTCTCGAGCAAGGCCTCTAATTCAGCACTGGATTCATTTGTCTCAGTTTCTGCACCAGCCGAGATCGAGTATAACTGTCCTACCCAACTGTAATCCTCCTTTTGAAGCACCTGCTTTAAGCTTTTGCCTTTCAATAATCGAAGATGGCCTTGTTCAACTATGCCTTGCAGCTGGATCTTTATTCCCTCCTTCTCAAAAGATACAGTCAATTGTGAAAAATCGAAGTGTATTGGACTGAAACTCTTCATCCAATCCACTCCCAAAACTATATCGCAGCCCCCCAGCCTCAAAATTCTAAAATCATACACAAACTTATGCCCTTGCATCTTCCGCACGAAATTCTTACACTTAGTGTGAGTCAAAATGGTATTTCCATCAGCAACGGTGATAGCCAATGGACTGGTTTGAATAAGCTCTTGGTACACTACCCTCATCACTTTAGGATCCACAAAACTATGGGTTGAACCACTATCAATCAAAATCAACAGCTCACGCTGCCCTGCTATGCCCTTGATGCGTATTGTGCTATGAGAACCACTCCCTGTCAATGCCTTAACAGAGATTTCTACATCTTTTTCTTCATCAGATTCTATAGATACCTCATTCTCAACTCCTGGACAGTCTTTTTCTTCATCTGATTCAGCTTCCCCTGCTTCTTCCCCACACGCTGACATAAGGAACTTGGGATCACATTTGTGGCCAAAGAAATATCCTTGGTTGCATTTAAAACGAAGCTTCTGTGGTCTCTTATCATCACCAGTTGCAATCTTGTTGTTGTTCTGTGTGAATTTAGTGGCGGCAATTCCAGTAACATTGCTTCTAGACTTAGATGAATCTGAGACTAAAACTGAACTCTCAACCTTCTTGGCCTTAGAATAAGCTTGAGACATACTGCAAGGATCAAAGGCCTTCACCAAAATTTTGATTCGTGGCTTAAGACCATTCACAAAACTGGAAACATAATAGGATTCAGGAGCCTTAGGATAAACCGACAGCATTCTGGCCCTTAGGCCTTCAAACTGTGTCATATATTCTTTTACTATGGTAGTTTGGACAACCTTGTTGAAGTTATCCACCACTTCACTAACATCCTCGTCACCATATCTATCACACAACTCATTAGCAAATTCAGTCCAAGAAATGGTAGGTTTAGTACGCAACAATCAATAGCACCAAGTCTTCATTTCACCACGTAAGTACACAGAAGCTACTTCAACCTTTTCGCTCTCGCTAATGTTGTAAAAACGAAAGTACTTTTCACATTTCCTTACCCAAGATTGAGGGAATGTACCATCAAATACCTAAGATTGAGGGAATGTACCATCAAATACCTCCAGATTAACTCTAGGCTGCCAGAATCCATTGTTTCTTGCACTTGAAGCACTATCAGCATTTCCAGTGGGGACAATAGCAGGGTCCGGGGGCCTAACTTGTTGATTTGATGTAAAGATCCTTCCATCACTAGTGGATGATTGCTGTCTATCCATCCTCTGCTGTAGACCAGAGAATTGTTGAGTGAATTGCATAGACTGTGCCTCAAACCTATGGTTCATGTCTTGCTGCATCATCTGCATCATATTCTGCATTTGCAGTAACACTTGCTCCACACTATCACCTTGTTGGTTAGCACCATCACCAGTAACAGGTGCAACATAGGTTGAGGTTCCTCCACTGGCATTGTTAACAACGTTAACAGCTGCATTACTAGCAGCATTAGCTCATGTTGTCGGTGCCATGGCAGATTTCTTCTTCCTGGCTAGATTACTATGATCAATGCCACAGTACCTCAAACCTTAATCACACAATTCAATCCAATTGAACACAATTATCAAGCTCTGATACCACTTGTTAAGCTCAAGGTAGTTCTTGAGCTTAACCTAGATAAATTGAAAGAGAAATTGAATAAATTGGAAATGTAAAAAGGAAAAGAGATACGTTTTTCATTGAATTCCCAACACTTACAAGACAAACCTTACTTGTAGCCAAAACAAGGAGACAAATATCTAGACAAAAATATCTAGACCTTAACTGACTTAAATATCTAGACAAAAATATCTAGACCTTAACTGACTTATTACAACCAACAAAACAAAAAGAAACTCAACAATGCTAACTAACAACCAATTTTGGGGCCAAACGGCAAAAATTAGAATTTGAATGTGAAATAGCCGACAACTAGGACAAAACTAACTCCGATCATGACAACTTTCTTGTTTCAAGATAACCTTGTATCTAGCGGCACATTCGACTAGCTGTAGAAGCATCATGAAGTTAGTGCCTAATGTCTTCCTAAATTCAATATGCAAGCCATTTAAAGCGAGCTTGGCGTATTCAATTTTAGGAAGAGCTATTGTGCACTTTAACCTAGCTCTCTTGAACCGGTTAATGTATTCTTCCACATATTCGCCTGACTTTTGTCTCATTTGAGCTAAATTAGACATGAAAGTTCTTAATTCCATTATTAGAAACTTGGCCTGAAATTTCCTTCCTATGTCATACTAATAATAGATGGAATTATGTGGCAGGCTAATGTGCAACTGAAACGTGGTCCCAGTTAAGGTGCTGGGCAAAACCTAAGGTTGAGATACTGATTGTCAGTCGCTTCCCTCCACTGGCAATTAAGGGTAAGGTTTACTGTATAGGGGTCTATTAACCGTTCTAAGGCCTGGCCCATACATTTGCTTGATAAGAGTGGCCAATTGGTCTTAGAAGGTTAGGTTAGGCACATGGTTATGTGCCTTCCATTGCCTCCCAAGTCCGAGAGTATCTTAAGGGGGATCTGTTGGATACCCGTAAGCACCCATCATAATTGGGTGTGGGAACGGATGTTGTTGTCCAAACTCGGTGTAAACCCCCCAGTCAATATGGCCATGCGCTTGGTTGGCCATGAAATACGTTCCAGCAGGACCTGGGTTATATGTCATGCTGGGGAGCACACCCATATCAGCATGTTGTTGGTTCATCCTTGCTTGATTAGTCCCTAATCCATGGTCTTGAGGAAGTGGTGTTATGATCTAAGGATCAAAACCTAGGAGAAAGAATATGAGATGCAAAAGAATTGAGAGAATTGGGATGAGACAAGAAGATATTTCTATTTCTTGGATGAACATTACATTGATAGAAGTAAAGCACTTATACTTACCAAAGATTAAGGCGACAAAGCAAAATATCTAACTAATACAATAACAACTAATTCAACTACTGTTCCTGCTAAAATATCAACTTACACTAATTCAATTAGAGCTCACATACGATTCACAATTCATTCAATCACTTCAATTCACAATCACAACAATACTCCCTCCTTTGAAAGATTATTGTCTAAAAAATGGAAGGTAGGAAATTGACTCTTGATAAACTTTAAGACCTCCCATGTGGCATCTTCTTGCCTCATATTTGCCTATTGAATTAATACCTTATCAATCCCTTGACCCTGCTACTGCACTGTGCGAGAGTCCAAGATAGCTAAGGGTTCTTGAAGAATTTTACCATTTGAAGAGGCTGTAGGAGGTGTAGATGAGCTTAAAATACCATCAGCCATATGTTTCTTCAACAAGGATACATGAAACACTGGATGGATAATTGCATCAGGAGGCAACTCCAATCTATAAACAACATTTCCCAACTTCTCTAGCACCTTATAAGGTCCAAAATAGCGAGCACACAGCTTGACATTCTTGCGTATAGCCACAGAAGACTGCTTGTAAGGTTGTAGTTTCAAGTACACCATATCACCAACTTGAAAGGCCCTATCAGATCTCTTCCTGTCAGCAAAGAATTTGATCCTCAATTGAGCTACCTGCAGTTTGTCCTTGAGCTGCTGCATCAACTGCTTCCTCTGGTGCAACAGATCATTCACTTCCATCACAAAGGATGAAGAACCTTGAGAGACAATGGGGAAAGGTGGGACATAGCCATAGAGGGCTTTGAATGGAGTTGTTCCCAAGGAAGAATGGGCATGCGTATTGTACCAGAACTCAGCCAAAGAAAGCCACTTGTGCCGAGTGTTTGGGATGGAGGAATGTCATGCTTCTTAAACACTGCTCAAAACATTGATTCACTCTTTCTGTTTGACCGTCCATTTAAGGATGATAAGAAGAGATTAAGGAAAGAGAGGAACCTAGAAATAAGGACAACTCACGCCAAAAAATTGCTGGGGAATAACCTGTCACGTTCTAGAAGAATTGATTAAAGCAAGCCATGAAGTTCGTATATGTTATCCAAGAACATTTGAGCAAGTCGTTCAGCTGAAATGGGATGATTCAGGGCAATGAAATGGCCAAACTTAGTGAAATGATCCACCATAACCCATATGATCTCTTTCCTTTCTAACTTGGGTAATCCCTCTATAAAATCCATGCTGATATGTTGCCAAGATCTCGGGGATAGGCAGGGGTTCAAGCAACCCTTGATAAGGCATATGATCACTTTTGGGGCGCTGACACACATTGCAAATTTGAACATATTCCACTACTTCCTTCTTCATGCCTAGCCACTAAAAATATTGTTTAAGTCTTTGGTAAGTTCCCTTAATTCCTGAATGAGCTCCCCAAGCTGAAGCATGGAAGGCCATAATGACTTGCTTCCTCAAATCTGTGGCAGAGCCAATGTGCACCCTCCCTTTCATTCTCACAATGCCATTGGTCATAGTTACACCAGATTCAACAGCTAAGAGATTCGTAATACTGAAGGCTATGATGCAATCTTGATCAAGACTGTCCCTGCATAAGACTTGTGAACTTCTTCCATCCAAGAAGGCAAAAAAAGCGAGATAGGCCCTTACGTTTACTCCACCTCTTCTTGCTTCCTTGACAAAGCATCAGCTGCCAGATTTTCCCTTCCTCTAAAGTGCTCAATCGAGTAATCCAACCCCAACATCTTCATAAGGCCCTTACGTTGCACTCTTATTGTGATCTTTTGCCCTAAGAGATACTTAAAGACTTTGGTGATTAATCCTGATAATGAAATGATGACCTTCAAGGTAATGTCTCCACTTCTGCACTGCCATGAGGATTGCTAAGTACTCTTTCTCATAAATTGACAAATTCAGATGCTTGGGATAGAGTGATTGGCTAAGATAAGCCATTGGCCTTCCTTTCTGAGACAAAACTGCACCCACACCTTTGCTTCAAGCTTATATTTCAATGATAAAAGCACACTGAAATCTGGCTTCGCTAGAACTGTAGCTGAGCACATAGCTACTTTCAAATTTTCAAATGCTTCTTAGGCTGTATTAGACCACACAAAGGCATCCTTCTTGAGAATGTCCGTTAGAGGTTTAGCTATCACACCATACCCACCACAAAGTTCTTATAATATCTAGTGAGCACCAAAGAGATTCTCAATTGCTTGAGAGATGTGGGAGTTGGCCACTGTCTCACAGCCTGGACCTTGGTTGCATTAGTGGTACATGACTGAAGTACTCTACTTGAGGTTGGATAGAGGAACATTTATAGAGTTTAGCAAAAAGATTGTGCTTCTGCATTATTTTGAACACCTGACAGAGTCGAGTCACATGGGAGTCCGATGAGGGGCTATGCACAAGTATATCATCAAAGAACACAAGAACAAACTTCCTCAAGAATGGTTTAAAGAATGAATTCATTAATGCTTGAAATGTAGCAGGAGCATTTGATAAACCAAATGGCATAACGACAAATTCGTAATGTCCATGATGGGTTCTAAAAGCTGTGTATATCTTGGTCTAGCACTCGAATTTGATAGTAACCTTGCCTTAAATCCAGCTTAGAGAAGTATTAGGAACCATGGAGCTCATCCAAAAGGTCATCAATGATTGGAATTGGGAATTTATCTTTTATTGTAAGGGAATTGAGTTGTCTATAGTCGATACACATTCTAGAGGTGCCATCTTTCTTTTTGACTAAGATAACGGGGGAAGCAAAGGGACTATGGTTATGCCTAATTAAATTAGTTTTCAAAAGCTCCTCCACTTATTTCTCTATTTCATTTTTCTATGAGTGAGGGTATTTATAGGGCCTAAGATGGACTAGATTCGAGTTAGTTTTGAGCGGAATAGCATGATCCAAGGTTCTTTTTGGTGGAAGTGAGGTTACCCTTAAAATCATGTATTAACTTGCTAATTGATGGGTTAGAATTCACCTTAGCTTCCAATGGTTCGGCATCGGGGGAGAACCCTTGCGAATCCATTGATAAGCACCCTTTCTGATCACTCCATCTAGCATCTTTCCACTCATCAACGACATCTGTCCTTGTTCCACTATTCCTTGTAGCTTGATAGATATGCCATTTCTCTCAAAGGAAATAGACAGCTAAGCAAAATCAAACACCAAGGGATTGATTGTTTTCATCTAATCGACACCAAGAACCATGTCACAACCACCAAGTCTCAGCACTCTGAAATCACCTACAAATTGATGGCCTTGTATTTTCCATCTATACTGTTTACACTTAGTCAGTGTTCGCATAAAATTCCCATCTGCAACTGTCATAGCGAAAGGGCTTGTCTTGATCAGCTCATGTCCTACCAATTTGACAATCTTATGATTTACAAAACTATATGTGCTACCACTATCAATCAGTATCAAAAGTGGCTTGTGGCTTGCTTCTCCCTTGATCGTTATTATGTTATGAGTGCCATTACCAGTCAACGCTCTTACTAAGATCTCCATGTCGTCCTCATTTGAGTCATCTTGCATTTCTTCAATTTGAACACTAGAGTTTATTTTCACCTTCTGTTCCACCTGCTCTTCTTCAGCCTTAGCCCCAGTAACTGACATGAGCAGCTTAGGATTGCATTTCTTTCCAAAGAAGAATCTTTATTGCATTTGAAACACAACCTTTGAGCCTTCTTCTCTTCCAAACTCAGGGTTTTAGGAGTCACCGCTGCAAGGGTGGAACTGATTGTCCACTCTTATTCTTTTGCCCTCCATCTGGTACCGCTAGGACAGTGGACTCAAATAATCTAGCTATAGAATAAGCCTTAGACAAAGTCATAGGGTTCACTGCTTTGACATGAGTCTTGATTTTTGGTTTGAACTAATGAAACTAGAAACATAATAAGCCTTGCTTGCTCTCGGATTCACAACCATCATTCTTGCCTTTAAGTGCTCAAAGCGTGTCATGTATTCTTCAACAGAAGTAGTTTGTGCTACCTTGTTAAAGTTTTCCACAACATCCCTGGGATCCTCATCCCCATTACCTCTCACATAGTTCATCCACAAACTCATGCCAAGTAAGGAAAGGTTTTGCTAAATATCAAGCTATGGAACCACACTTCTTGATCTCCATGCCGGTGAATTACAGCCAACTCCACCTTTTGAGAATCAACAACATCATAGAAACAAAAGTACCTTTCACAACTTTGTCATGATTCAAGATCAACTTGAATCATAACCTAGGATAGAAGAGGAATTTGAGTTCAGAAGTTGAGGAATTGAGAGAAGAAGTAGAGAGAAGTGAGATTGAGAAAGAAGAACCAATATGTGTTCATTCAATGAATCCATTTAAGGCGATCGAGATGAAAATATCTAACAATTAACGGACTTAACCACCAAACACCACGAAGAAACCCTCCTAAGCTTTCCCGCCAATCACTTTATTCAAAATTTACGAGTTTTGCCATTACTTACAATTTCCTTAAGAACAAATCATGACAACCACCCCCCCCCCCCCCCCCCCCCCCCCCCCCCCCCCCCTCTCTTCTTTAGAACATTCTTGTCTCAAGAATGAAAGGATGGGAATTCACTCTTAATGAAACTTAAGCTCTCCCAAGTAGCATCTTCACTATTCAAATTGGCTCACTACACTAGTACTTCCTGCATTTGATTACCCTACTGTTGTCCCATCCTTGAGTCTAAGATAGCTACTGGTTGCTGCACAATGTCACCACTGGTAGCTACTTTAAGAGGAGAAATTGAACTGACCTTACCCTTAGCCATATGCTGCTTTAGAAGAGAAACATGGAAAACCGAATGGACAAAAGAATCTGGGGGCAGTTCCAACCTATAAGCAACTCTTCCCATCTTCTCCAATACCTTTCAAGGCCCAAAATAGCGTGCACTCAACTTCACACTTTTGCATAGTGCTACACTGGACCGTCTGTAAGGCCGTAGTTTTAAGTATACAAGATCTCCAACCTGAAAGGACTTATCCATATGCTTTCTGTTAGCATAGAACTTCATTCTAGCTTGTGCTAATTGCAAATTATCCCTCAACTGTTGCACCAATTGTTGCCTCTGAAGTATCAATTCATTAACTTCATTAACAATAGAGGTTGCTCCTTGTAACATCATTGGAGATGGAGGATCATATCCATAGAGAGCCTTGATAGGATTTGTCCCTAAAGCAGAATGAGCAGGAGAATTGTACCAAAATTCTACCTAGGACAACCTCCTATGCCATTGCTTTGGATAGATGAAAGTCATGCGCCTCAAGTATTGCTCTAAGCACTAATTTACTCTCTCTGTTTGCTAATTTGTTTGTGGATGATAGGATGAGCTCAAAGCTAAGGAAGAACCTAACAATAGAAACAACTCATGCCAGAAATGACTTGTAAACAACCGATCTTGATCAGAAATAATGGTTTGAGGCAACCCATGGAGCTTGTAGATGTTATCCAAGAACATTTTGGCAAGTTTCTTAGCTGAAATGGGATGATTCAAAGCTACGAAATGCCCAAACTCAGTGAATTGATCCACAACCACCCAAATTACCTTCTTTCCTTTCAGACTTGGGCAACCCCTTAATAAAATCCATACTTATGTGCTGTTAAGCTCTATCTGGATTTGGCAAAGGCTACAGCAAGCCCTAGTAAGGTGTATGACTGGCTTTAGCATGCTGGCACACATCACAGGCTTGAATAAAATCCACAACATCCTTCCTCAAACCAGGCCAATGGAAGTACTGTCTCATCCTTTGATATATCCCTTCAATACCAAGGGCCCTCCCCAAGTTGAATCATAAGAAGCGATTAAGATTTGCTTCCTCAAATCAGTCACAAAGCCAATGTACAATTTACCCTTCAACTTAACAATTCCATTTGCAACAGACACATCAGAATCTGTGTCAGGGAAGCTGTTCTTGATGCAAAATGTTGTGACACGCTCTTGAGCAAAACTGTCACCATCATAGGACTTATGACCTCATCCATCCAAGAAGGCAAAGCAAGAGGCTGATTATGTCCCTCCTTGCTTGCGTAATAAAGAGTCAGCAGCTAAATTCTCTATGCCCCTGAAGTACTCAATTGAGTAGTCTACCCTAACATCTTCATAAGCCCCTTACGCTGCACGCTTATAGTGATCTGTTACTCCAATAAGTATTTAAGTCTTTGATGATCTGTTCTGATAATGAAGTGGTGTCCCTCTAAATAATGCCTCCACTTCTTGAATGCTATGAGGGATTGCTAGATATTCCTTCTCATAAATGGATAAAAACTAATGCATTTTGGGCTAAGACCTTAACTCAAATAAGCCATAGGTCTCCCTCTTTGAGATAAAACTGCTCCCACTGCAGTTCCACTTGCATCTGACAAGCACCGAGGCTAAGCATATAGCAATCTTCTGTTAGGAACAGTGTCCTGAAATCTAGATTTATTCTAGATATATTGTTTTAATTAATAAATAAGATTGAAGTCCCAGTCATTTCTTAGTTAAATTTATGTATGTGAGCATTTATATTGTATGTGGTTTTCTTGTGGAAACATCCATGAGATGGTTATAGTCCTCAGACTACAATTTATATGTTTGTTCTAAGTGGTTTATGAGACTAAGCCACAGACGGACTTGGAACAAATGGTATGGATTGTTGTTTGAAAAAGTCATTATCGAAGACAAGTTTGGACCACTTGTATGTTTAGACTGTAACGTGACACTTTAGATGACTTTTCTTAGTCATGTGCATGGAGATCCAAAAGTGTTAGGTTAGTGTGTTTAATAAGATTGACACACTAAGTTAGACCATGTGGTTTACTTATTTCTAGACTATTATCGGAGATGAGTGATTCATATTGCACTATTTGAACGACGGCTCTAAATCCTGAGGGTATTCTGGACTTGCGCATGGAGCTTTAGTTACTTTGGTGTACTATAAGTAAGGTCTAAACGAATGACTGAAATCCCACATAGACTAGGTAGCGGTGTGAAGTGTGACAAGGATCAGGTATTCAATAGGGAATCTACTGTCTCTTATGAGATACAGATGTCCCCTTAGTTGATTCGCAAATATTTGAATAGTTTGGAATCTTTGGCCAAAGTATTCCAAGTGTTTGACATTTGAAATTTATACTGTGAATATGTTCAAGCATAAATGAATTATTCAGTGAAGGGCGAGTTGGTAACTAATGGAGAAGCTGTGAGAAGGATAATGGTAGTAGTTATATTTATTCTTTTTCATGGACATCTATTGGAGGGGTTGTTGTTATCAATACAGTCTTTTAGGGAGATATCGAATAAATAATTTAAATCTGGAATGCAGTGAGATTTATTTAGTGGAATTAAGTATCATTAAATGGTAATTAAATTATTTCATGAGATAGTTAATTTAACCCATTTGGAGCTAGATTTAAATTGTCCCTGAGGTCCCTGCGCAAGCCTCTGTATTTATTGCCATCGGAAAAATATTAAAGAATTCATGAGATGAATTATTTATCCATAAGATGGGTAATGTTAATTTTGCCAAACATTATTCATGAGATGAATAAAATTGAAAATTATAAAATAAAATAATTTTAGGAAATTAAAATTCATATGATGAATTTTTACATGTGGAAAACAAAGCAAAACTTAAAAAAAACAAATCAAAGTCGCTTTTAAACAGAGGCCATCCTTGTGTTTTGGATCTGATGAACCAACGTGCGACACGTGTCGTGCTATGGGTCGTACACTGGGCAATCCGAGTGCACGGGCGCAGACCAATGGGACGGTGCCACGTGTCACGCATTTTGAAATAAATAAACGCGCGATTTGAGCTGGTTGTGAAACACAGCGTTTTGACCATTATTCACCTAAAATGATGCGTTTTGTGTTTAAATTGGCGAATCCCACATCGTTAATTTTATAATTTTTCGTTCCGATATACTACTATAAATAGAGGTACCTATTCCAAGGGTTTGGCATTCAATCAAACAAATTATTTTGGGTTTTTGAAAATTGTTTCGGAGACCTAATTGGAGAGAAAATTTCCATTGAAATTTTTCTTTCCTCAGTTTAATATTTTTCGGAGCCCACCCTCCGGGCAGTTTGAGGTCATTACATGGAAGATTGGCTGGTCTTGATTTTCTTGGTATTCAGAATTATTAGAGCAATTCCTGATATGTTCTTCTTTCCTTATTCTTTTCGCTTTTCTATTTACTTAGAGTATTTGTTGTTATGCCTGTTTTAGTTTCTGTATAGTTGTGAATGTATTAGAGTAAAAGGCCTGTAGATCTAAATTAACGAATTTAGATCTGTTGATTTAAATTATGAATTTAAGTCAGTAGATTTAAAGTTAGGAATTTTAAATCGATCCTAGGTTTAGAATTATGAATTCTAAACTTGTTCCGCTGCATTAACTTTATAAAACTAAGGAGAATTTTTGAAATTCTTCCAAACAACCGATATTAGGGAAAATGGTTTATAGAGATAAACCTATTCCCGGGAACTATTGCACGTAAGGTGTCACGAAGCGTGACTATCTGACCAAGGGCTTAGTGATAAGTCTAATTTAGTATATAATTATTTGTATCATTTTAATATAATTTTAACCATTTTTTGCATCAACTTCTATCAATTTTGCCCGGTTTTGCTCGTTTTGAACTATTTTGCTATTTTCTTGTAAAAATATTCATTTTATGTTAAATCTTGATAGGTTTTATCAATAACATCAACAAGTAAAGGCAAGATACATCAAATAAATACAAAAAATTAGCAAAATATCTCATATTACACGGCTAAATACAATTGTCACATAAAATAACACAAGTTGCAATTTGTGCGGCAACTTTAAACAATTGTTTTTACCCAATACATTGCATACTACTTAATCATCCTCAAATTGATCTTTTTTGTGCAGATATGGGCGGTGGAAAAGCTGAAAAATAGATAAAAAGCTTAGGCAACTTGATGAAGCACCGCAAGAACTAACGAATCAAGATGAAATTTGATGTAATTTTTTGCATTTTTTTTTTTTTAAATTCTACTAGGATAAATAGAGGAGGTTTGGTGATGTTTGATTCATCCCTCAACCAGCAAAAAAAAAAAAAAAAAAAAATCAAATAAAAAGTAGATGTAAATAGAAAAAACATGAGGGAGAAAGAAGGAGAAGGAAGGAGGGATGTTTTGTTTGTAATTTTGTATTTTTAGTTCTTTCTATCCTTTTTCTTTCCTAAGTTCATGAATTTTGTGTTTATAATGTTTAATATTAAGTTTATCATGAGCTAATTTTGTTATTCTAAGGCTACGATGTAGCCTCAGTTGTAATATACTCTTACTTCTAATTCAACGTATTCATTGTTTTGTCATTACGTTATTGAAGTGTTTATCATTGTTCTTCATGAGTTTTGACTGCTTGATCACCATTTAAGGCCTATAATGTTTCATAGCGAGTCCGAGAGGAGATTTATGATGAGTGCTAAGGTGATAAGCACCACAAATTTAGCGAATGCTCAAGAGAGATAAATGCGATTTGTGTGGTTTTTAAGAGAAAATCATAGAGCTTTAAAAACTCTTTTCTTATTTAAATTCATGCACGAGAGTGATGGGTTACTATGTAAAAGAGCATGCTAAATGTTGCTCGAGAGAGAATATTTAGTAAATTAGGATTTTCATCCATCAACACGTAATAACAACTTGAATAACGAGAATAGAAAGGCGTATTGATGCCACTAGGTGAAATCGGATGCCTTGGATATTATTAAATCATAAAAAATTTATAAAATCAGTGAACATATTTTATTTCTTTTTAGTTTATTTTATTTCATATCAATATCTCAATTTTTCGGTTTTTCAAATAGCATGAAAGCTACTAATTTTGATACTAACTCAATAACAATCCTTGTGGGAACAATACTCTACTCATTTCTATATTACTTGATATGATTAGTGCACTTTCTAACGCATACGCAAAGTTTGCATCACTTAGGTAGAGAGAAGAGTCTCCTACTCTAAGTGCTCTAATAGGTGCCTATTGTTGTGACTATAATTGAGAACTCTGAACCAAATAGTTGGCATCATAGTTTGTTTTTTCAACAAAATTCATGTTTTTTTCCCATCTTCAACCTTTCAAATGCCTCTTGAGCTGCTTCAGACCAATGGAAAGCATCTTTTTTGAGGAGATCAGTCAATGGCCTTGCAATCATACCATATCATGCTACAAATTTAAGGTAGTAACCAGTTAAGCCAAAAAATCCTCTCAATTGCTTGATAGAAAAAGGTGTTGGCCATTGTTTTATTGCTGCAATCTTGGTTGGATCAGTGACTACAACAGCAGATGAGATAAGGTAACCTAAATAATCCACTTGACATTAAGCAAAAGTGCATTTAGAAAGCTTAGCATACAACTTGTGCTATTGCATGAGCTCAAACACTTGCTTAAGATGATCCACATGTGAGTCTAATGAAGGGCTATATACCAAGATGTAATCGAAGAAAACTAAGACAAACTTCCTCAGATATGGCTTAAAGACTAAATTTAGCAAAGGCGTTAAATGTGGTTGGAACATTGGTCAATCCAAATGGCACCATCACAAATTTGTAATGCCCCTCATGACTTCTGAAGGCAGTCTTATGAATGTCTTGCTCCTTCACTCGAATTTGATAATACCCTTGCCTCAAATCCAGCTTGGAATAGTAGTGTGAACCATGCAATTCATCCAAGAGATCATCAATAATTGAAATTGGAAACTTATCCTTTATGGTGAGGGCATTCAGTTTCTTGTAGTATATACACATTCTTAATGAGCCATCCTTCTTTTGTATAAGAATGACATGAGAAGAAAATGGACTGCGGCTTTGTCTAATGAACTTAGTTTCAGTAGCTCATCTACCTGTCCTTCAATCTTGCTCTTCTGTTAATGAGGGTACTTGTAAGGCCTCAAATTGATAAGATCTGAATTGGATTTCAATGGAATAGCATGACCAAAGGATCTTCTAGGAGGAAGGTAGGTAGGCTGATAAAAAATATCACTGAATTCCTGTAACATCTTACTTATGGAAGGATTTGAATTCACCCCTGCCTCTTCTACCTCAGCTGTGATAGAGAACAAATGTCCTATCCATTGATAATCTTGTTTCTTGATTACTCCCTCCAATTTCCTGCCAGTCATCAACTGGCCTTGTTCCACAATCCCTTGCAACTGAATTGTTTTACCATTCATCTCAAAGGATATTGAAACATGAGCGAAATCAAAACCCAAGGGACTGATTATCTTCATCTAATCCACCCTAAAAACCATATCACACCCTCCTAACTTCAGACTCTAAACTCATACACAAATGAGTGGCCTTACATCTGCCAACTGAACTAATTGCACTTCATTTGTGTAAGCATTGAATTCCCATCTGCAACAGTCATAGCTAAGGGCCTATTTTGATCATTTCATGGCCTACTCTCTTGACAACTTTTAGATCAACAAAACTATGAGTACTCCAACTATCAATTAAGATCGAAAATGATTTGTGACTAGCTTCACCCTTGATTCTTATAGTATTGTGCAAGCCATTACCAATTAGAGCCTTAACTAAAATTTCCATCTCATTCTCCTCGGCTTCTACTTCTTGTTCCTCCTCCACGTGATCACTGTACTCCTCTTTTTTCTCTTGACCATTTGAAACCTCATATGCCTCAGCTCCAGAAACATACATAAGAAGCTTAGGATTGCATTTATGTCCAAAGAAGTAAAGCTGATTGCACTTGAAGCATAACCTCTAAGCCTTTTTCTCCTCCAAACTCAGGGGCTTAAATGAACTCTCATTGCTAACTTGCACGGCTGAACCAACTTGGCTATCTTGCTCTTCTGAACATCAGAACTTGCAAAGACCGTAGCGTCATACAGCTTGGCTTTGGAATAATCCCGAGACAACGTCAAAGGACTGATTGCTTTAACTAAGTTTTAAATTCTTGGCTTAAGGCCACTGATGAAGCTAGAGACATAGTATGCCTCACTAGCTCTGGGGCTCATAGACATCATTATTGCTCTAAAGTTCTCAAATCGAGTCATATACTCTCTTATTGAGGTTGTTTGAGTTACTTTATTGAAGCTATCCACCACATCCCCTGGGTCCTCATCACCAAACCTCTCACAGAATTCATCAACAAATTGAAGCCAAGTAATATCAGGATTACTAATAAGCAAGCTGTGGAACCATACCTCATGTTCTCCATGTAAATGCATCAATGCTAACTCCACCTTCTCTATCTCCAACATATGATAAAAATGAAAGTACCTCTCACACCTTCTAATCCAAGGTTGTGGATGTGATCCATCAAACGTGTCAATTTCCACCTTAGTCTTCCTTTAACCAGTGTTTCTGACCACGGCTGCACCTTCAGAATGCTCTACAGAACCTCGATGATATAAGGGATTTGAAGGCCTGCTGTGATGGCTTGCATGTGACAATGTTCAAGCTCCTGGAGGCAGGGCTTAGTGATCTACTTGCTCTTGTAATCCTGCCAACTGTTGTTGTACTTGCTGCTGTGAATGAGTCATACTTTGACTCAGATCACTTACAAACAGCAACAAATCCTGAATTTGCTGTTGCATTTGAGCATACGATCATCTAAACCTGAATTCTTAGTTGCAGTAGCACCGATACTAGCTCCAACGTTAGCAGCAGCTCCAACAGTAGCTTCTGCAGTAACTCTAGCACAAGAAGTAGCTTGAGCTCTAGTTGTAACTCCACCAGCCATTGCTAAAGATTTCTTGCATCTAGCCAGGTCCAATCGATCACACAAATGTCAACCACACAAGGTGTGATGTGCAAATCATCTATCCAAATGGAATCACAGCAAGATCAAAGCAAAATTTAGAAAGCTCTGATACCAATTGCTATGATTTAAGATCAACTTGAATCATAACTAGGATAGAAGAGGAATTTGAGTTGAGAAGTTGAGGAATTGAGAGGAGAAGTAGAGAGAATTGAGTTTGAGAAAGAAGAACCAATATGTATTCATTTAGTGAATCCAAATACAAGAATTGTGCAAACATTTATACCTCAATCTCATTGAGGTGGTGGAGCTAAAAATATCTAACAATTAAACTACTTAACCACCTAACACCAAGAACAAACCCTCCTAAGCTTTCTCGCCAATCACTTTATTCAAATTTTATAAGTTTTGCCACTACTTACAATTTCCCTAGGATCAAATCATGACACAGATCAGATCCTTATATTTTGAAGTTCAGAGCATTCCTATGAAATGTAAGTGAAATAGAGTTGCGATGGTATTCCCTTAAGGCTTTAAAAGTACGATTAAATAAGGAAAGGGCTTGCTTACCCCATTTGAGTTTGTAGGGTTGTGAAATTGAGATTTTTGGTACTTATAGATCCTTAAGCAAATACGTCGGGTCACTTTGGGCTTATGATAGATTTATTAAGAAATACCCTGAAATTCGAACTAGTTAGGTGTATGATCAAGTAAAGGGACATTTTTGGACTCCAAGGAGGGTTTGCTATCAGTAGTCTCGAGGCTCACTAGGGGATAGGCCTGTAAACCTACCGTATATTAACACGGTGGCTTAGAAAATGTTCACTTTAATAAGTGAGAAGGAGTACACTCGTGCTAGGGAGCCACGGGAGGTTTGTCCACCTGATTCATGCGAAAAAAAGCATTAGCTGGCATGTGGCTCATAAAGAGGGTCCATTGGCGCAAAAACCAAAACCTGTTAGAAGGGTTTCGCATATTAAATGGGATAACAAACCCAACAACACTGGGTTTAGTGGTTCCAAGAACCTTAAAAGGATCATCCTCAATTGTCAATAGGGTTCTGAAGCCTGGTAGGAGACAATTGAAGTGTGTGATTGAACCAGAAGCACTAACTGCTCAATAGGGCTGTCAGGTTGGGGAATCGGAGTAGGGATGGTGTGAGTGATTTGGACCATCGTTACTTGGTTCAAGAAAATGCAAAGCAATAAGGAGCCAATTGAATCAACAAGAATCAGAGATTCAAGAACAAAGAGCAAGTGTTTTTGAAGCGCTTGGTTATAGGAAAGAGAGGGCACAGAATAGAGAATAGTGAAGATTCGAAGCCCTAACTACCATACTTATAGACATGTGGGAAAGAAGAGCAAACTTTAAATAGCATTTTCTCGAGCTTCTTGTAGCCGTTCATGGTCAAATCAAGCAGATTTTTACCCGTTGTAAAATTGAATTTAGCAACTACTAAAAGGTGGGCATTTATTTACACCCTAATTTTGAGGAGTGAGGAAAATTCCATTTTGGGAAAGGTTCCATGTGCTTATCACATGCGGTCCTCCTCGACGAAAATCAGACCTTTAGATGCTGAGATAGTGGCATTTCCAGCCCAACATCTTAAGAAGTGTATCACCCTAACAGGGGTATCAACCACTAGAGGATCAAGATGGTTGAAGTGTGAAGGGAGCTCAAGCTTAAGGGACTGCTAAGAAGGCTACAAGACAAGTGGCTTCCGAGCTTGAGACAATTACTAGGAGCACAATTTCAGATACGTGGGCACCAAGCTTAATCCAAGAGAATGTGCAGCATCTAGAAGAGACTTCGGTAAAAAATGTGGATGCGGGCTTCAATGAATTGTTAGGAACAGTGTCCTGAAAATCCAAATTTATCATGTAATAATTACTTTATTATAGAATGAAATTTATGTTCCAGTAGTTTCCTCATTAAATTTGTGTAAGTGAGTATATATTGCATGTAATTTTGTTTTATGTAACGTCCATGAGATGTATACAGTCCTCAGACTACATTTAAATGTTTGTTCTAAATGGATTATGAGATTAATCCCACATTAGACTTGGAGCAAATGGAATGAATTGTTATTTGAAAAACTCATAGTCAGTGACAAGTTTGGACTACTTGTCTGCTAAGGCTACAACATGACATTTTAGATGACCTGTATTGGTCATGTGGATGTTATCTAAAAGTGCCATGTCGGTGTGTTCAATAAGATTAATACACTGAATTGGATCATGCGAGTTACTTGTTTCTAAACTACTATAGGAAATGAGCTATTCATGATGTACTATTTGAATGATGACTCTAAATATTAAGAGTATTCTGGACCTGTGTGTGGAATGTTGGTTATCTTGGTGTATGAATCCATGAGATTGGAATGAGATATCGCAACTTGAAATAAATATTTTCTTTGTGTTCAGTACTGATGGGCACATAAGGTATTGAAGTACGAAAGTCAAGGTCTCCCGCCCGTGTTAGCTTTAGCTCTTCTTCTTGTCGTTTCAATCTCTTTTCATATCTAAGGCCTGAAGTTTTTCTTTAGCCTGATCAGATAATAATAAGGCCTTAGTAAATGGCCGAAGTCCCATGTACAATGGGTAACGCCATGAAGTGTGACAGGGATTAGATATTCAATATGGATTTTATAGTCTCTTATGAGATACATATGTCTTCTTAGTTGATTCACAAGTGCTTGAATTAATTCTGAAACTTTGGCCAAAGTGTTACAAGTGTTTGACATTTGAAATTTATAACGTGAATTTATTCAAGTATAAATGAATTATTCGGAAAAGGGCGAGTTGGTAACTAATGGAAAAGTTGTGAGTAAAATAATGGTAGTAGTCATAATTATTTTTCGGCATGGATGTCTTATGGAGGGGTTGTTGTTATCAATATAGTCTATTTGGGAATTATCAAATAAATAATTTAAGTTTAAGGAGCAGTGGGATTTATTTCGTAGAATTAAGTCTCATTCAATGGCAATTAAAATTTTATCGTGAGATGATAATTAATTTAACTCATTTAGAGTTAGATTTAAAATTTTCCAAGGTTCCTGTGCAAGCCTCTCTTTTAAATACTGTCGAAAAAATATTAAAGTGTTTTTGGGTTGAATAATTTATTCATGAGATTAGTAAATTTAATTTTTATAAATATTATTAATGAGATGAGTAAAAGTTAAAAAGTATAAAATAAAATAATCTTTTTCAAAAAATATTAAAATTCATAAGATGAATTTTTGCATGTGGGAAACAAAAACCAAAAAGAATACAAAATCGGGTGACTATCCGTGTGTGCCACAGTGTGTCGCGCACTGGTGGTCCTTTCCCAGCGATTCGCACCTTTGAGGGAAGACCAATAAGAGCATGCCGCATGCTCTGGGGTGCTATACGGGAGCAATTAGCAGCTTTGAGCGTGGGCTAGTTGGGAGCTGACACGTTGCATGCGGTAGGTAATTAACGCGTTATACTCTTGGGCTATGATACGGTGTCGTTTGGTTTTACATAATTAATCCCACAGCAAAATTTCTTTATGTCTTCACTTCGATAGCCTACTATAAAGGGATCTCAGAGTCAGGGTTTAACATCCAATTTGAAATTAAAGTTTTCTTAAAGTATTGGCTTTCAGAGAACTAAAAGAGAACAATTTTCTATTAAAATTGTTTTCTCCTATATTTAATATTTTTTGGAGTTCACACTCCGGGTTTTGGGGAGATTACAAAAAAGGCTTCTGGGTCTCGGTTTTCTTCTTAGTTTCTTTATTAGGAGCAATTTTCAGGTATTTTTCTTTCCATTTCCTTTTAGCTTTTCTGTTTTCTATTTGTTTACGTTATTCTTATTGTGCTAGTTTTATATTCATGTTATTATTATGAATGTATTAGAGGAGAGGCCTATAGATTTAAAATTATGGATTTTAAATCACCTATAGGTTTAAAATTAAGAATTTTTAACCATTCTGCTGCATTAGTCTAATAAATTAGGGAATATTTTTGAAACTCGTCCCCACAATTGATATTGGAGCCAGCTTCTAATTACATTCATAATATACATGATAGCCACACTATGATCGAAATAAATAGACTTGTGATTTAATAAAATAGAGATTCCATTAAATTACAAAGGAAAGATTATTTAGTTTGATATTGATCATATTTGTAGTGATGACATGGCAGTTTAAAACAAATTTTTTGGGACGTGTAGACATTCGTACTAAATTAAATAATAATAATTAAAAATTAATTTTGTTAATCAATTTATTTTAGAATATGATCCTAATGTAGAATATGAAATAATCAAGTTGTAAATTCAATTTAAATAAGACCACTAGTTTATAAAATTCAAGTGGGAGTGAGGTTCAATTATTAAAACCTCACGGTCTTCATTACCGGTCTAGCAGTATAGTGAATCAACATCACTCCCCATGAAGGGTGTTGGTTTGAAGGTAACAAGGTTAGACTTCAAATAGGATAAACCAAAGTGCAAAGAAGAGATGCGACCACACTGCTGTGGAGTATTACATGTATTTTTATGTAATGGTTTAGACTTGACTAGCGTGATACATTAGCCTCCCCAAGGAGATATGTTGTGTCATGTTAGAGACTAAGGAAAAGTGGTGAGTTAATCATGTTCAGTAAGAGTTACAAGAAAATATGTTAATTGAGAATAGTTCTCACCAAAACTAATTTCATATGGCCCTGCTGCTGGGAAGTAAGAAGTGGTGTCTTTAGGTCATCATTGTATGCATAATAGTTTAGTTTTGTGGGCACCTAACTCATTGTGTTTGCTAAATTAAAAGAATAGACATCACTGCGTTATACATGACTTTTTTTATATACTTACACAAATGTTTGCATTTACAGAGATTATAATGGTTGCGACTGGAAGAGTTCATTCAATTATTAAGTATAATATACTTTCTGGACCAAATTTTTTCCTTGAAAAAATAGTTTGGACATCATTCTAATTCACGAGGGTCTTAAGTTTGTTCTTACTTATGGTCGTCCTTTTTGTGGCCACTAACAATCGTATAGTAGTTGTTAAAGAGCATTATGAACACTGGTAAAGGGCTAATGAGTTAGCCATATGCTACATATTGACCTCTGTGTCAGACGTACTCAAGCATCAGATTCTTGAGATGCAAACAATAGCTGAGATGATGAAACATTTAGAAGAAAAATTTGAACAACAGTATACAACAACTAAGAAAAATCTGATCAGAAAGTTGCTCAATATATGGATGTTCGAAGGAATGCCAGTTGAGGAACACATCACTAGTTTGATGGAGTGTATTTTTAAACTGGAAGTCCTTGGAGCTGAATTTGACAGACAAACTAAGCAGGACATCATCCTCAATTCTCTGTCCGGCTCATTCACTCAGTTCAGGTTGAATATTTCCATGAATAATAAGAAATATTCATAGCCTGAGCTAATGAAAGTGCTACAAGTAACAGAGGATCGGTTGTGGGAGGAATGGAATGTCCAATTGACGCAAGAATTAAGGACAAGTAAGCAAGACAAAATAAAGTGCATTCTTTGCAGAGATATGAGCCACTGGACAGGGGATTGAACTACGGACTTAGCTACCCTTCCTACGAAAACTGGCAAGCCATTTAGTGAAGGTATGTTGATATCTCACATAGTTGAGTCATGCGTAGTTGAGAGTCTACCAAGTTCCCGGTACGTCGACTTAGGGTCAAAGGACCATGTCTGTAATATGTCACAGGGGCTCAGGCTAACAAGAAGGCTACATGATGGAGATGTGTACCTGATGATTGGAGATGGAAGAACAGTTGTGGTCTTAGGAGTAAGAGGTGTTAGTTTAGTTTTTAGTGGTAGGGTTTGTTTTTGAAGGATGGTTTATTTGTACTTATGTTGCGTAGGAATTTGATTTCTGTGTCTCAATTTATGGATAATAGTTATTTAGTTAATTTTGATTTTGAACTTGTTATTTTGAGAAATAAATTGTTTGTTTGCAAAGGTACATTTGTGGATGGTTTATTCATGTTATTTCCTAATTAAAACTCTGATATTTGTTCATTCAAATCTAACACAAGCTCACTTGTTCAGTCTCTTAAAAGAAAACACATTGAAAGGGATAATGCCTTCACATGGCACAAAAGTTTAGGTCATATTAATTCTAACAGGATCCAAAGGCTGGTAAAAGACGGACTGCTAAAACCTTTAGGCTTGTAGTCCTTTCTAGTATGCGAATCCTGCATAGAAGGCAGAATGACTAACTTTGTCTTTAAGAGAAAAGGGAACATGGTTGGTTACTTGCTTGAGCTGGTTCACATAGATGTATGTGGACCAATGAATGTTCAAGCACGAGGTGGGCATGAGTACTTCATCACATTCACTAATGATTACTCTAGGTATGGATATATTAACCAAATGTGACATAAGTCAGACTCCTTTGAAAAGTTGAAAGAGTACAAAACTGAAGCTGAGAAGCAATTAGGTAAACAAGTCAAGTCACTTCTATCAAATCGAGGTGGAGAATATCTTTCAATTGAATTTTAGGATTTTCTAGCTGCAAATGGGATGAGATCTTGGCTTTCTGCTCTAGATACACTGCAGTAGAATGGCGTTGCAAAAAGAAGGAATGGACATTATTGGAGATGGTAAGGTCTACGATGAGTCATGCTACTTTATCAATATCCTTTTGGGGTTATGCCTTGGAAACAACATCACATCTCCTTAATATAGGTTCATCTAAGTTAGTTCCTAAAACAAGTCAGGATCGTCTTTCTTAGGGTCTATTCCTTGGTTGCGCATGTATTGCTTCAACATCTCGTTCAAGGAATTGATGGTTGCTGTTATCTCCTTTGCCACATTGTTATAGTTATAAATGAGCTCATTGTGGATCTCATCGATGCTTTCTTTAAGAGGCATGAAGAGTTTAATGTCTAATGCACAACAATAGTTGTAGACATTTCTTCCATGTATCCCTTTGCGTGCACTTTTAGCATGCTCCCTTGAAGTGTACGTTACTTGTGCTTCCACCTCTAAAGAAGATGTTGAGTTGATTACAATTTACACCATAGGGAGGGAAGACTTGGTTGAGGACCTCCTTGGTGATGGAAAAGAGAAGATTCGTAACCTTAACCAAGAGTGTAGCCTTGTTGGAAGCTTGAAGAGATTGAGCATACTTATTTTTTTCTTTTTTTTTTTTTGATGAAGCTACAGTTCAGCTTAGCTATGGCAGCATCGAGCGCCTTGTTGTTGCCCTACATGCTCGAAACGTAGCTCTGATACCAATTTGTCACAATCTCAGGATAGTGATGGCCAAAGTTCACCAACTTAGGCCCGTAATGACAATAAAGGTTTAGATGAGAAAAGAAAGAAAGAGAGTTAGATGAGAAAAGAATTAGACTTAGAGAAAGATGAGAGAATTGAGAGAATTAGATGAGAAAATATGAGAAATATTTCATTAAGTCTTGGATTGGATAATCCCAAAATGAATTAAAAACCCTCTATTTATAGATCATACATCAAAATATTAAAAATATTAAATAATATCTAAAATATCAATTTAATATCTAAAAGATATAAAAATACCCACTACATTAAGTAAACCTTCGAATAAAATCTAGAAAAGCCTTAAATCTCCAACGGCTAGCTGGAGCAGGGCCAGGGACGGCTTGCCTGTGTCGCGGACCTGGGACGGGCGGGCGTTGCAAGGGTCAGCCTTGACACTGTCGTGGCATTGCCGTGACACTGTCGTGACACTGTTGGCATGGTCTTGACACTGCACTGGCACGGACTTAGGGCACGGACCTTGGCCTTGTCATGACATTGTCGCAAGTGCTTCCCCGTGCGCACCCTTGATAGGTCATGGACACTCCGTGCTCATGACAGTGACCTAGAAAGTCTGACCTAGAAAGTGGTGGCCTAGAAAGTTACAGCCTAGAGACTTCGAGCTAGAAATAGAGACCTAAGAATGGCGAGCTAGAAAAAGGCGACCAGAAGCAAGCAGCTAGGAATATATAAATGCCAGAAGAACGAGAAAGGAGTGAAGCAAGTAGTAACACCCGAGGGACCTTTCATCCTCACCTCAACCCCATCCCATGAGAGACCGCTCTCTCTCTCCCATCAGGCAAGCCTCGTCTAAGGTTGACCTCTTGCATGCCTCGTCCTCCCGTAGCTCATTACGACCCCCTCTCTAGAGCAGCGAATGCTCAAAGCTCTCCACCTCACTCAACCTAAGAAATATCAAGTTAGGTGCGCAGCTAGAGCTTGAGTCCAGCTCGTCCTTATGAACCCCACCTCATACTGGACTCTCTTACAATGAATAAGCTCACTGGCCAAATTCATCGAAAACATGATGGTTGTAAGAGAATTCTTATTTGTCCTTATTGCAAAGAGTTGTAGAAAGGATCAATAATGTGCTTTTGAGTATGGTAAGATTCATATGATGTGTCATGTTTACAAATCAAAAAGGTTTGCTATGTCAACTATTTTAGAAAGTGTTATAAAAGTGTAACAAATAGCTTGTATTGGTTAAATTGATAGTATAAGATATTGTGTTTCAACAGCTGGATACAACTTATAGTGTAGATGATTTATTGGATATATCTTCAACTAGGTTATTGTCACACACGGTACATGAGAGCTTTGGTGTAGTGGGATGATAGTCAGGGTCACCTGACGAATTCTTGTCTTCAATCTTAATGGTTAAGAATGATGATGAATCTGATCATTTAGACTACAATGAAACTCTTAAGTATAAGGATGCATACCATTGGGTCGGGACAATAAAAATTAAGTGAAAGTAATTGCATTTTAACTAAGTCTAGGAACTTATAGAGGAGTTTAAGGGCATTAAATCCATTAGATTGGATCTGAGTTGGTCTACAAGTATATAGAGTTGAGTGGATATGAAGGTAGAGACATTCAAGGCTAGATTGATGGCGGTGGGCTAATACCCTATAGGAAGGAATCATCTTTGATGAAGCCTTCTAACTGAATGCTATGCTTAAATCCATAGGGCTTCTCTTTTCCATTGTATCTCATTGTGATGAGGTATGGGAATGGAAATGAAGATGGTGTTCTCTGAATGGTTATCTTAAAAGATTATGTATATGATACAACCAGAAAAGTTTGTTGCCAAAAGTAAAGAGCATATAGTATACAGACTAAGCTAGTCTTTTTGTAGACTTAAATAAGCATCTTATTCATCGAATAGTAGATTCGATGACCCTTAATTGAGCCCTAGGAATTTGAATTAATTGTTAGTGAACCATCGTGTACGAGTGACATGACAAGAATGTATAGACTTTCTAAGTGTTGCATATAGATGACATTCTACTTGTTAAGAGTGATGTAGAATTGTTATAAGTTGTTAAGGTTTAATTATCTAGTTAGTTAAAAGCAAAAGACCTAAGATGAGCCAACTAATTTATAAGGATTAAGCTTTGGTGAGATTCAAAAGAAATGATGTTCGGTCTATTATGGGTCATTTTTTTTAAAGGGAGTTATAGGCATTTGTCAGAATTCTTCTTTACCCTTATAGTGGGAGTCATTAGATGATGAAGAGTGAAGTAGTATTGTATTGCTTATTTCATTATGGAAGTCGGGAACTTTACAACTAGGGAGTTGTTGAGTAGACTACTTGACTCAGAAGGTTCCTTATAGATGAAAGTATGTGAGCAAAAGAATGAGACAATGACAGATCAGCATTGGTTCAAGTTTACAGTCAAAGCGTTGACAAATCCCTAGGGAATAGTGATGTGTTTTTTTATGTCTATCAAAATTTAATATTTAACCCTATCTATAAACACATTTAAATTGAAGTGCAGGGCGAGAGGATGTCGAACCATGGGGACTAACAGTACGTAAAATTATTTTATGACCAAAATTGATTTGAATAGATTTGAGAGGTTTTTGTGTCAATTAATCTAGAAAACGAGAATCAAACTAAAGTAATCCACTTCTAATCGGGAACGTGTATTAAATTGAAGCCTAGGGTTTCGAATCTATCATTAGCTAATTATTTTTATATTAACTCTTAAATTGAGATTATTGATTGTCACACAGGTAGTGGTTTAGGCTATAAGATTCAACCTACTAAAATAATGTTGTTAGTATCGTGTATTGACCCTATCTAACTAAAGCATAATGAAAATAGGCACTACCTAACGTATTGTTAATTATTATGTATTGACCCTATCTAACTAAGCAGAGGGAAGATAGGCTTTAATAAACAATTCGGTTAATACTATTGCTTGATTAATTAATCCTAAGGCTACAAGCACAAAGAATTAATTTATAAATATCGATATCAACAATTAAACATTACAAACTCAATAATCATATCAATTGAATAGACAACTAAAGTGCAATACTTCATAGTATTTCTCACAATCAAGCAATTCATGTAACAAATAATTATCCCAAAATTAAAAGCAATACAAAGTAAAAAGACTAAGACTTCATCTAACCCAAGAGAGCAAGTAAGTTCTCCATCAAGGATGAACCGGTGAAGGAGGAGATGTAGAAAATCATGTCGATCTTCCCGCTAATTTCGCTCTTGTTCTCATTTAAAGAAAAAAAAAGAAAAATAAAAGATGACAGAAGAGAGAGAGAAGCCGAGTGACTAAAGACCCCAAAAAATGAGAAAACGGAGCTCAAAAAATGAACAAAAACCCCCCGGGCCCCTGGCCGAACTACCTCTCCTTCTTTTATAATTGATGATGCCCAAACCCTACCGTAGTTGGGCTGCGTTGATGGGCTTGGTGGTTGTGCATTAATGATGGGCCAAGCTTGCTGGTTTCAGAGGTGAGCCGTGGCTTAGCAACGATGGTCTGAGCCTAAGCTGCATTTGGGCTGTGACGATGATGGTGTTGGGCCAGTGTGGGTGTCGGAGTTGGGCTTGCGGTGGTAGGCTGTGTTGTGACAGTGGGTTTGATGAGATCTGGAGGTACGGGGTGATGAATAGTGCGGGCTTAGGTCGGTGCGGGCCAAGCTTATATGTTCTTGTCCAGAAGCTCGATTGACTTGACTTAATTATTTATGCGTCGAATTTGTCTTATTTGCAACCAAATTTGACAATTTCAGGAACTTTAATGTCGAACCTGTTAAACATAAAAATTGCCAAAATGAGTATAGAATTATAATTAAATCGGTGCAAAATAATTAAATTAACAATTAATAGATGCGTAAATATGAGATGCATCAACCCCCTCACACCTAACCTTTGCTAGTCCTCGAGCAAAGCATATGATTTAGCATAAAGACTACAGTGACCAACTACTCCAACTATCCTAACCCTTACCAAGTTTTTCGAGATTAACACCTATATTACAATTTAAGACAAGATTAAATCATCTAGAACATTCTCTAATTCCATGAATTTAGATTATTAAACTTCAGAACTCGTCATAGAATTTTATTAGCCCTGTATCAACTAATAGGAACTACTCAAGCAATTTAAGCACACAAGTGAAAATGAATAGGATTTCATGTCACATAATTTCCCTGAATTCTTGCTTCCAACCAAATATATAAAATTTTTGTACACCCGCACCATTAAATCACCTAAACACATGCCCATACATAGATATATTCTAAGTGGCATCCACTTTACAACATTTTGACCTCAATATAGCACCAGAGAAGAAGAACTTTATCATTAATGTACGTCAATTTTTACTTTATTCTTTTTCTTTGGCTTTTTTTTCTTTTCTTTCGAGGGAATTTTTTTTATTCTTACTTTTCATTTTTTTCTTCTTTTTTTTTTTTTGTTTCCTCTTCTTTTTCTGTCCAATTTTTGGACTTTCGCGTAACAAGTACCTCAACTTTATAATTGACATTGATAAACAAGTACTTTACATTGTATTAAGAGGCGAGGATTAGGATAATCCAAAAGGGCAAGCTTGCAAAACTCAAGATATATAGGGTTGTTTCCTCAAATTCTTCAGATTTTCCAAAACACGAAAGTCCTATGCTTAGTGAATATGTGAGCGGCAAGAGTAGAACCCATTAATATCAACAATA
The DNA here is from genome assembly GCA_018398585.1 of Simmondsia chinensis. Taxonomy (NCBI): domain Eukaryota; kingdom Viridiplantae; phylum Streptophyta; class Magnoliopsida; order Caryophyllales; family Simmondsiaceae; genus Simmondsia; species Simmondsia chinensis. The sequence continues at coordinate 22,778,995 of JAGTTD010000002.1, forward strand.
ATCAACAATACTCATTAACAAGTATGAAGTAGAATCATTTAGCTTCATGGAATTAGGAGAACAAAATAAACAACTAATCCCACTGTCATCATAACATACGCATCGATCAAGGAAAACTTGGTTAAACGGTTATAATGCACGCTCAAAATGCAAAAAGATGCCAAAATTTTAAAATTTTGACCAAAAAACTGGGCTCTTACAAATGAGCCTCACCCCCACACCTAAATCATGCCTTGTCCTCAATGCGACAACATAAAGCATTAAAGCACAAGAGATAGGTGAGATAGAGTGATACAACCTAACAAGGAGCCGCAAACATGTATATATGACTCATTTAACACGGGACAAAAACCTAAAAAGAGATAAAAAATTCTCCAACAAACTAATTAGTTCAAAAACTAAACTAAAACAAGAATTAACAAAACCTAGGTTGCCTCCTAGGAGCGCTACGTTTTACGCCTTCAGCTAGGCGCAATGGGTCCAACGAAGATCAAGTAATGGCATCAACCAAAGAAGCAACTTCTCTGAGCTCACCTAAAACACAATCTACCGCATAATCAGAAGTGTCACATATGATTTCAGAAAGGAGAGAGTAGTTGGGTGGATGCCTAACGGGAGCAGCAAAAGGTGTAGATCGAAGCTTAAGAACAGCTTCCAACCAAGACTCATTGAGCTCAACTGATATGTCCTTAGATAGCACATTAGTCAATGGTCTAGTCAACTTCCCACAGTCCTTAAGGAATCCCGTATAGAAACTCGCCTGACCTGGAGAGGCTCTAACTTGCTTCACATTTGAGGAAGGGGGCGAGTTCACGTTCAAATATATCATAGCTCTATCAACCTCAATACCCTCTTTAGACAACCTATGGCCTAGTATAATTCCCTCCTGAATCATAGCATTGTGATTCTTCTCCCAACCTAAGACTTCTTTCATGTCCAGTTCAACCTTCGTTGCATCTCTCTAAGAGGTTTTGCATTTTCATCTAGAGGATCGCTAACTAGGGTAGAGGAGAGTGTTTGGTCCACCAAATCTTCAGCAATATCCACACAAAAAGACTCTGACTCATCCTCACTAGTGAGTGACAAAGAAGCCTTAAAAATGTTTAACCTAATAGTCATATTTGCAAAACTAACATCCATTACCCCAGATCTAAAATTAATTGTGGCATTAGCCGTCGCTAAGAAAGACCGACCTAGAGTGACAGGGATGTGGTTTTTCGGATGACTAGAAGGTTCCATATCAAGCATAAGAAAATCAGTGGGAAACATGGCTTTGTCTACCTTCACCAGTACGTTAGGGAGCTCACCATGGGTCACTCTAGTTGATTAATCTGCTCACTGCAAGGTCACCATGGTGGGTTGTAACTCTCCCAAACCTAACTTCGCATAAACTGAGTAAGGAATAATGTTGACACTCGCTCCTAAGTCCAGAAAAGCTTTATGAATCTGGTAGTCTCCAAGTGAACAAGAGATGGCGCGGACACCAGGGTCTTTATACTTAATTGGGAGTGTCACACTTCAGAATATAGCTCACTTGCTCGACTAAAAATGCTTTTTTAGGCATATGTGGTCTAGATCAACTTTTTTGGTTCAGTAAGTCCTTAATGAACTTCGCATAGGCCGGGATCTATTTAATTGCATCAAGAAGGGGAATGTTTATCTTTACTTGCCTAAATGTCTTCAAAATATCTTCCCACTTCTTGTCCTTCCCATTTGGATGTGGTGCAACTAAAGCTTGGGGGAAGGGCACTCTAGGTACATATGAAGAAGGAAGATCATAAGTCTTAGGAGTGAGAGAAGGGTGCATGACCTCATCGGTTGCCTTATCTCTTTTCTTGCTCTTCTCTTCTTCCTCACCACATATGGGTACTTCACTCTCAACACTCACCCCATTGTCAACCTCCGTCCCACTTCTCAACACTGCAATGGACTTTGCTTGTTTTTGATGGGGAGGATAGTTGTCTTGCCTTACACAGTTCCTAGGGTTTTCTACGGTTTGGCTAGGGAGTCTTCCCTCATCTCTCCTATTCAAAGTGTTAGCCAATTGACCTATTTGGGTTTCTAGCTTTGAGATCGATTGTGTATGGGAGTGGAGGAGTTGGGAATTAGCTTCCAAACCTTTCAACGCACTTAAGACCTTCTCTTCGAAATTCGAATTGGAGCTCAAATTAGAATGTTGAGAGTAGTTAGAGGTATACCCTTGTGGTTGGAAATTAACGGGTCGTGTCATACCAAGTGAGTGAGGCTGTGGGTGAGATTGTTGTGGCACAAATTGTCCTTCTTCTCCTTGCCTTTAGGAGAAGTTAGGACGGTTTCTCCAGCCTGGATTGTAAGTGTTATAGTATGGGTCGTTTCGTGAGAATCCTTGGGCTGCATTGACTTGTTTATCCAACCACTCCACATAAGGTGAAGCAAAGGGACATTCACGTGTAGAATGAGAGACACTAGAACATGAAGAGCAAGCACTATGCACATTCAAAACATAAGACATGTTAGGTACAGTAGAAGGGGCCAATGTAATCTTAAATAGGAAGTTAACTGCTCTACAGAAGAGGCAAGGGAGTCTACTTTTTTATCTAAGTTGGAGGTGTGAGCTATTTTGTTTACTCCTCTATTTAACCTAGTAGCATTTAGACGTGCATGTGCAACAGATTGTTGTGAATTCTCACTTAAAAGCTCGAAAAGTTCCCATGCCTCGTCTTCATTCTTCCTAATGAACTGACCACCAGAGGAGGCATCAACAGTCTATTGACCCTTCTCATTTAACCCATAATAAAAGTTTTGAACTAGGTGCCATTTAGGGATAGCATGATGCGGACATGCTCGTAAAAGTTCCCTAAACCTATCACAACTCTCGTGAAACTCTTCAGTAGGAAGTTGGGCGAAGGTGTTAATGACTCTCCTAGCAGTGTTAGTCTTACTAATGGAATAGAATTTCCTAAGAAATTCTTGTTGCATTTGGGTCCAAGTAGTAATCGTCCCACTAGGTAAGGTGCCTAACCAATAATTAGCTTTATCACTAATGTTAGGAATCCTGAAGGTTGAGCAGAACTCCATGAAGCTATCCAAGTGTGTGTACAGGTTCTCATTACCTAAGCCATAGAATGAAGGAAGCATCTGTATGGTATGTGGCTTAAGCTCAAACTGATGGGCTACAGGTGGCAACCTAATGTATGAGGGTGAAGCAAATGTGGTGGGAGTAAAGTACTCCATAAGTGGACGTGGTTGTTGTTCGTCAGCCATTGCGGGTTGTACTCGGTGTTGAGCTCTAAAGTTTCTTAAGGTCCTTTCAATTTTAGGGTCGAATCTAGTAAGGTCAAGAGACAAAGAGTGGCGACCGTGCATAAATAAACAATCACAAAAAGCAAATAAAACTAAAACTAGGAAAACAAACACTTAAAACGAAAAACAAACGAAAAACAAATAATAAACTATCCTAAAATCAACCTATGCACGAAAATCCCAAGGTAAATAATGCTTTAAAAATAAATAAATAACCTTTTTAAGAAAAGTAATGAAAATATTTTTTATCTACTTTTTTACTTTTTATTTTTTAAAGAAAGAGACAATAACAATTAAAAACAATCAAAGAAAATTAAAAACCAAAGAAAATCACAAAAATAAAATCACGAACATTCCCTAGTCCCTGGCAATGACGCCAAAATCTTGATGTGTTTTTTTATATCTATCAAAATTTAATATTTAACCCTATCTACTAAACACATCTAAATTGAAGTGCAGGGAAAGAGGGTGTCGAACCATAGGGACAAAAAAGTACGTGAAATTGTTTTATGACCTAAATTAATTTGAATAGAATCGAGAGGTTTTTGTGTCATTAATCTAGAAAATGAAAATTAAACTAAAGTAATCTACTTCTAATCGGAAACGTGCATTAAATTGGAGCCTAGGGTTTTGAACCCAGCATTACCAATTATTTTTGCGTTAACTCTTAAATTGAGATTATTGATTTTCACACGGGTAGTGGTTTAGGCTACAAGCTTCAACCCACTAAGATAATGTTGTTGGCATCGCGTATTGACCCTATCTAACTAAAGCATAAGGAAAATAGGCTATACCTAATGTATTGTTAATTATTACGTATTGACCGTATTTAACTAAGCATAGGGAAGATAGGCTTTAATTAACAATTAGGTTAATACTATTGCTTGATTAGTTAATCCTAAGGCTGCAAGCACAAAGAATTTATTTATAAATATCAATATCAACAATTAAAGGTTACAAACTCAATAATCATATCAATTGAATAAACAACCAAAGCACAATACTTCATAGTATTTCTCACAATCAAGAAATTCATGTAACAATTAATTATCCCAAAATTAAAAGTAATACAAACAAAAAAGGCTAAGACTTCAGCTAACCCCAGAGAGCAAGTCAGCTCTCCATCAAGGATGAACTAGTGAAGGAGGAGATGTACAAACTCATGTCGATCCTCACGCTAATTTTGCTCTTGTTCCAATTTAATGAAAAATGGAAAAATAAAAGCTGACAGAAGAGAGAGACAAGCCGAACGGCTGAAGACCCCCAAAAAACTAGAAAACGGAGCTTGAAAATAGAATGAAAAACCCTTCGGGTCCCTGGTCAAGCTGCCTCTCCTTCCTTTATAATCGATGTTGCCCAAACCCTACTAGAGCTCGGCTGCGTTGATGTGCTTGGTGGTTGTGCATTGATGATGGCCCCAGCTTGCTGGTTTCAGAGGTAAGTTGCGGCTCGGAGACGATGGTCTGGGCCTGAGCTGCGTTTGGGTTGTGACGATTATGGCGTTGGGCCGGTGTGGGTCGGGTTGGAGCTGGGCTTGCAGTGGTGGGCTGTGTGGTGACGGTGGGCTTGATGAGATTTGGAGGTGGGGGTGATGATTAGTGCGAACTCAGGTCGGTGCGGGCCGAGCTTATACGTTCTTGTCCCGAATCTCGATTGACTTGACTTAATTGTTTACGCGTCGAATTTGTCTTATTTGCACCAAAATTTGACAATTTTTGGAATTTTAATTTCAAACCTGTTAAACATAAAAATTGTCAAAATGAGTGTAGAACTATAATTAAATCGGTGCAAAATAATTAAAATAACAATTAAAAGATGCATAAATATGAGACGCATAAGATAGTTATGCAATGTAGACTATTTGGATTTAAGGACAAGTGGGAGATTATTGGAATAGGTATCCTAGAAAAAGTCAATTAGTTAGTTTTAAATATTAAATGAATAAAATTACTTTATTCATTTATTGTCTAATTATGTTTCACGAGATAAACATGCATGTGATTGTTTTTCTAAAACATTCCATGAGATGGATGTCGTCCAAGATGACGTGCCAAGTTTGGCTTAGGTGGTCAATGAGATTGAACCACGAAAAGACTTAGATCAAACTAGTGACATGCTGTTAAAGTATATTCGTAATCAATGATAAGTTTGGACAACTTGTCTGATAAGACTGTAATATGATAGTTTTGATTACTTGTCTTGGTCATGTGGATAGGGATGTAACAGTATTATATTGGTGTTTTCAATAAGATTGAAACACTAAGCAGGATCGCCTGAATTGGCTGTTTCTTTATTGCTATCAGAAATAATTAATTTTATAAGAAGCTAACTCTAAATTCAGGAAATAGTCTGTACTTGTGCATGGAATGTTAATTGCTTTGATGCCCAAAATGATGAGGTTAAAATTGAATAACCAAAATCTTACATCGTTGGGCAATTGCATGAAGTATGGCGGGAATGGATATTTTACTCGGAATCCACAATGTAAGAAGGCCCCTTAGTTGATTCGCAAATAAACGAGCAGATTCTAGAATTTTTTGCCAAAATGTTCCATATGTTTGACATTTGGAATTAATACGGAAATTGTTTCTATGTTATGAATTGTTCGAGAAGGGTAAGGCGGGAACTACAGTGATAGAGATGAGAAAAATAATGATAGTAGTTAAGGTGTTTTTGCTTACGGAGATGACAATCAGATTTGACCCAATTGAAGCTAGAGTTAAATTGTCCCTGAGGTCCCTCCGCAAGCCTCAACTTAAGCACAGTTTGAAAATTTTTAAACTAAATTCGTGGGATGAATTTTTTGCTCATGAGATGAATAAATTAATTTTGCTAAATATAATTAATGAGATGATATTTATTCGTAAGATGAAAAAATTGATTTTACCAAATAAATATTCAAGAGTTGAAGTTTATACATGTGGAAATTGAAACAAAAAAAGGGAAAAATAGCGTTAAAACACATGCATAATCCATGTGCTTGCTAGACAGCCAATGGGGAAGCGCTAGGTGGTGCAGATAATTAAAAAAAGGGGCTTGCTATCCGTGTGCCCTCATATGGGCCAGTACCAAAGTGACACATGCCTTGCCTTTTGTTTATATATAAGGCGGTACATTACCGCGTTTTCATTCAATGATCTAAGATTCTAGGTTTTGGAACCTAGTTTTCTCCCACGATGAAAAACCTAAAATTATTTTAGGGTTTTTCTAAATTAATGTTTAGTACAATTTTTCTGAAAATTTGTTTTTTGGAAAGATTAAAAGAAAAAATTTTGTTCCAAAATTTTTCCTAAATTAAATATTTTGGGAGCCTATACTCCGATGCTAATAGAGGTCATTGCGAAGAAGATCTCGAGCTGTCAAAAAGTTTCTTCTTCCAATTTCAGATCTACAAATTCGGAGTTTGGATTTGAGCTTCCGGTATATCAAAATTAAGTATTTGATATTTAATATTTAATTTGTTCATTCCTTTATTTCATTTATTCTACGTACCATGTTTATACTTGTTTTATTCGATGATTTAATCGTTATATTATGAGCCTATTAGAGTAAGATTTAGGTTGATTTAAACAGGTTAATTAGATTAAGGCATCATATTTAAAATTAAATATTTTGAATTTGTTTTTCGCTGTGCCCGCTCTAATCATTTAGGCAAAAAGATTTTGAAATGCGTTCCCAGCAGCCCCTTGATTCTTGTACTTCTTTAGAAGCTGAACGTTTTACCTCCTCCTTCTCTATCATGGACCTGCCTTGAGGCTATAAGTCTTTTGTTAAAGATTTTATAATAGAGGACCATGACTTTGGGTAAAGTTCCACAGAAGAGAATGTGTGCTTCTACTTGTTTTGGCTAAATAAGTTTTTCTTCACAAACTCTTCCAACTTAGTCCTTAAGTTCCTTAGGACCTTGGCCATCAACCTAACTTTTGGTAATGGCCTTTTATCCTTGGGACCATTGCTTTTGGCCCAAGTATATTGTTGCCTCACAGACATCATTGCCTAAAAATATGCTATCCACGCAGGTGGTCCCTTGTGGGTGGTCCAACTTTGGGCCTAAGCCTATTTCCTTGAGTTGTGCCCCAGAGGCTCTTGAGCTCACATAGGTGAGGAGGTTTCTTGTTTTGGGGAGTAGTTTGCTTGTTGTGAGATCTAACGGCCTTTTGGATAGTCATTTGTCCAATGCCTATAGAAACTGATGTCCCCTCGAGACAGGCGACAGGCACAATGGACTCCTGTCAAGAGAATGAATCTTGGTCCTGAATGGTTCAGGAAACGGGACCTTCATGATGATGTCTCAGTGGACATAAACTCCCAAATCTGGCAAGCAATTTTATGCCCCTAAGATTTGTACTTTTATCACCAGACTCACCCTAGTGTAGAGACGTATAGGCTTGGGTTGTTTGCCAGGCAATTTGGTATGGTCTAAGATGTGCCTTTTCCAAGCCTAAAGACCAAGAGCCTTTTGTAGGCCAAGAGAACTTCTCTTCAACCTACCTAGCTTTAAGAGCTTCAAGCTCTGAATTAGGAAGTCAGATCCCTTTATGGCTGCCCTGTGGCTTATAGGTACATTCCACTTGCCACGCCACATTTCCCAGCTTGGTACCAAGCCTATTGGTTCTCCGTGAAGGCCAGAGGTGCTAGCCAGTCAGCATCAGGCCAACCTCGTAGAAGGCACGATAGGGCAAGCACCCACTTCCGAAGCATGCTTCAGTCATTTAGTGGTTTGAATCAAAGATTGATCTCTGTCTGTTTCTTTTATAGAAATTGTCTAGGAAACCCCTAGGAATGCTAGGACTAGGTGCTTTACTCAAATGTTGCTAATGTCCCCTCCAGGCACCTCTTCACCAGCCCTCGAGGTTGGTGGCTTAAGAAAGAGGAAGAAGGATGTTGCTTCTCCAAGTCTCCCCACTACTGCAGAAGAAGAAGAAGAAGAAGTAGTAGAAGAAGAAGAGATACCCATCTCACAATTAGTGAGAAAAACAAGAGCCAGACTCCCTGTACAAGAGGTATTAGACTTTCTCCATTGGTGCTCTCATTTATCTCCATTAAGGCAGCTTCTAACATGACTTTTTATAGCCACAGGAAGAGCCAGCTCCATATATTGTGGAGATCCCAGACTCTCCATCTCGAGAGACTACACTAGAGCCCCATCAGGACACCGAGTCATTTAGCTCAAGCACTGAAGAAGAAGGTGATATGGCAGTCTCAGTTATGGAGCCAATCGCAAGTCACCTAGAGCTGGAAAAATGTGACCCGACTCGATGACCTGACCCGTTTGACTCGCTATTTGATCTGACCGTAACTCGAAAAATTTTTAATTTATTGTGACACAAACCGAAAAATGAACCGACCCGAATTTGACACGACCCTAAATTGACCCAACCCAACCTTACGCGAAACCCGAAATGACCCGACTCGTGATGATCTCTGACTCAAACCAGATCCGTCATATGTCTTGAAATGCCACAAATAGAAATCTAATTTATCACAGAATCAAAATAAAATGCTAATTATAGTTATTGCGTTTTGCAGCTTTAGTTATAAATTTCAAGATCGAATAAATATATTATCAAAATAACTTGATTAGTCAACCTGAAATCCAACCTGGCCTAATATATCCAACCCGCGAATAACCTGACCTAAGGCTAACCCAACCTAATGTCGACCCAACCTGAGACTGACCCGAGCCCGAGGATGACCCAACCGAAGTCTGACCCAACCCGAATTTGACCCGACTCGAGATAGACCTGATGTAATTTCCAGGTCTAAAGTCAGCCCTATGAAGAGGTTTCCTTCCCAGCTATCTTGAGCCAGGATCTTGAGCAAGCTCCCTTCCTACTCTTAGGAGGCCCAATCTCTGATGAAGAGACTGCTGAAGGTAAAGACCTATCTAGTTCGCAATTCTTGATGTTTCAAACCATATTTTATTCGAACAAGCAAACCTATTTTTCAAAAGTCTCTATCGAGGAAGGAATATTAGTGGCTGAAGAGCCAGCACTAATCCCAATAGTTGAGACACCTGTTGAAACTTTAATGACGAATGTACCATCGGAAGCTCCCTTGGTAGCAATGCCAATAGGGGCTCCTTCTTCGCCTCCAACTAAGGCCACTGAGGTAAAGGCTTTTCTTTTAACCTTGGTTGGTTGTTCTCCAAAGTTAAAATCTTTCCTAACTCTTTTATTGTTATCCTTTCGTAGGTTACCCCTCTTGGAACCATTCCTTCGTCAAGGATAGGGGAAATGTCTTCTCCTTTAGAAAGGTTTGGAGCCAGTGGCATATTGGCTTTCTAGCAACTGGACCAAGAATCACCCAAACTCCAACGGCTAAGAGAAATCACACATCTCCCTGTTTGAACCCTAGTTGAGGGGGCCACTTTTAAGGAGGCCATTTCCTTTATAAGATCCATGAAAGAAGATCCAAGGATGGCTCCCTCTATTGCCAGGGAATTTCAGGCCCTTGAAGAAGTATTCCTGAAGGTGAACCAAGATGTCCCAGCCCTTCTTCAGAAAAAATGGCATTACCAAGATGCCATTAAAAATCTTGGGTGCTAAGCTAGCCTAGGTGGCCGGCAGCTGTTATTTAAAGAGCTCCAAGCAGTAAGAAGGATCCAAGACCATCAAGCTCAAGGGATCAGATATCTAGAAGACAAGATCCATCATCTAGAGGAGAAGCTAAGCACCCCAAAGAAGAGCTGCTCTCTTTGAGATAACAATATACCTTCCAAGGTTCAGTGGTTGGAGGACTCGACACCCTTTCACTTGATTGTGAACTGAATGGCACAACCAACCAACTATTTTCAATAGAGGAATCCTTAGTGAGGATTAGGGCTCAACTCTTTTGATATTTTTAGTCCATATAAAGAGATTTGGGCTATACAATTTGTAATTTTTCTTTTATACATAGGCCATGTACTCGTTTCATAACTAATGAAATACACATTTTGTTTAATATGTATCTCAAATTGGTAGTTCTTTCTTTTCTTTTTGTCTTCATTTAAAGATCCTGGGGTTGATCCTCCAAGAACTAGTATTGAAACTAAGCCCATAGCTCCAGGAATCTATACTTAAAGACTTCCTTGTTAGAATCACATATTGATGGCACATATTTCTTTAAGAACTTGCCATTGATATCCTTTGGGTGAGTCCTTCCATCCATGTCTTGGAGCAGATAAGCATTACCTCCAAATACCTATATGACTCTTAACGGACCCTCCTAGTTTGGGGACCATTTCCTAAAGACTCGATTCTTGTGGCGAATGGGTAAACCACTTTCCAGATGAGATCCCCTAAGTCAAAAGACCTGGGTTCGACCTCTTTGTTATAGGTGACAATCCTCTTCTTTTGAGTTTCCAACTTATGAAGGACATCAAGCCTTACTTGGTCTAAATTAGCAAGCTCATGCGTCATGGACTGCTTACATTCAAGTTCAGAAAACTTCCCTTGATGAGCTAGCCTATTAGACTGAACTGTTTACTTATATTGGGAGCACTCCATCATGGCCATACGTCAAATGAAAAGGAGTTGTTCTAGTTGCATCTCGTTTAGAGGTTTTGTTAGCCCAAAGGCGTTTAGTAGCAACTCATGCCAATTCCTAGGATTATCCTCTTATCATCTTTTCAATGCTGGCCTTCGAAATCTTGTTGCTTGACTTTGCTTGGCCATTAGCCTAAGCATAATAAGGTGTTGAGTTTAAGATCTCTATGCTAAAACTTTTGGTAAACTCCTTAACCTCAGCCCCATTAAACACTCTAGCTTGGTCCACTTTAATGGTTTTTGGGATATTAAACCTACATAGGATGTGTTCTTTGATGAACTCAATCACGTCTTGCTGATTGATATTCCTATACGGTTTAGCTTCCACCCACTTTGTGAAGTAGTCAGTAGCCACCGGAATATAAGAGTGTTGTTTACTAGAAGGAGGGTTAATCTCCCCTATGATGTCCATTGCCCAACCCCTAAATGGCCATGGTTTGACAATAGCATGGATCTCTGCAGCAGGGACTCTTGGCACATGTCCATGTTTTTGCCATGCTCTACATCTTTTGGCATACTTTATGCAATCATCTTTCATTAATGGCCAATAGTAGCCATAATGCCTGATGAGCCAATGCATGTTGTTGCTAACTAGATGGGATCCACAGATACCCTAGTAGGCTCCTACCATTACTAGCATTGCTTCATCCAAGTCAAAGCACTTGAGAAGCACTCCACTAGCGTCCCTTTTATATAATTTGCCAGACTCACCATCCAGATAAAACCTGTTAGCTCTCGTTTTCATCTTTCTGTCCTTAATGTAATCTTGAGGGTTCTTGAAGTAATCAAGCAAAGGCTTCCTCCAATCATCTCGTTGACTTAGGACAGTTTGATTAGCCTCAGAGTACTACAAGTGTCTACTTGGCATGTCTTCACCTATGAGGATAAGGGCTCAATGAACTCGATGTTATGATCCAGAACCTTAGTTTTGATGACCGTGGTTTCTTCACTTTAAGTTCTAGGCAATTTGTACCTCGATGCCAATTGAGCCAAGTCATTGGCTCCCTTATTCTATTCCTTGGGAATATGTTCAAACTGCACATCATTGAATTTACTCAATAGCATTTGTACAACTGATAGGTATTGATTTGAGGTATCACTCAAACATTGAAATTCCCCTTTTACTTGGCAAATTACCAACTATGAATCCCCTTTGATGACAACATTGAGGACTTGCATTTCAAGGAGAGTTTGAAGGCCAATTATCAATGTCTCACACTCTGCAATGTTGTTAGAATATTTATCTGCCAAGGTGACAACTAATTTAGTGATGATCCCATCAAGGGATTCCATCACGATTCCAACTCCAGAACTTGAATTGGTCCTCGAACCATCAAAAACAGTTTCCAAGGAATCAGTTCTACCATTAGAAGTTGTTCTGGCTCACCGTTTAAGCCAGTACAGATGTTTGGGTGGTCAACCAAAAAGTCTGCTAAAGTTTGTCCTTTCACCGACTTTTGTGAGACATAAACCAACTCAAACTAAAGTAGAGCTATGCTCCACTTATTCAGTCTCCCTCTTAGAAATTTCTATCTAGTATATAATTGAGGACATCTGTTTTGGCAACCACATATAGTAAACGCCAAGAAATAATGTTATAATTTTGTTGATGTGTGAAACAATGATAGACACAAATTTTCAATTGGGGAATACTTTATTTCACATTCATTTAGGAAATGGCTAAGGTAGAACACAACCTGTTCAAAACCTTTCTTATTGTCTCGTACAAGCAAACAACTAATAGATTCCTCAGAGGCAAAGACATAGATCTTCAAAGTCTTGCCCTGCTTTGGATGAATAAGTATTGGCTGCCTTATCAAGTATTCCTTGATGGCCTCAAATGCTACTTGATGTGGTTCCTCTCACTTGAAGTCCTTTTTAGACTTGAGTCTCAGTAGTGGAGATAAGACTTTCGTTTTCCCAACGACATTCGAGATAAAATATCTTAGGAAGTTAAACTGCCTAAGGAAGCATTGAAGCTCCTTTTTATTTGAAGGTGGTTTGGCCTATTGGACGGCATTATTCTTATTGATATCCACCTCAACACGACTTTGGTGCACCAAAAAGCAAGGAAGTTTCCAGTCGGTGCGCCAAAAGCACATTTTACTGGGTTCATCTTGGGGTCATGGGCCCTCATACTGAGGAACGTATCTCTCAAGTCGTCCAAGTGTGTGACTTGGGATTTTAATTTAACCATGATGTCATTGATAAAGACTTCCATGGTCTTGCCAATGAGGTCATGAAAAATCATGTTCATGGCTCTCTGGTAGGTGGCTCCAGCGTTCTTCAAACCAAAGGGCGTAGCCACCCATTCGGACGTCCCTATTAACCCAGGACACCTGAATGCTATTTTTTGAGTATCCTTCGAAACAATCATGAGAATAGGCATCCATAAAGGACAAAACCTCAAGCCTTGAGGCTCAGTCAATGAGCACATCGGCAATAGGTATTGGATACACATCCTTTAGGCTGGCTGCATTGAAATCTCCAAAATCAATACATACCCTAAATTTGCCATTCTTTTTAATAACGAGAACAATATTTTTCAGCCACTCAACATACTTGGAAGTTCTGACAAATTTAGCCTTTAAGAGTCCTTCAATCTTTTCCTTGACCAAATCAATGACTTCTTCGGACATCCTTCTCTGGGCCTGAATGATGGGGCTCGAGCCCGACTTAATAGGGAACATATGCTCGACCACTTTTTTTTCTAGGCCAGGCATCTCATGACGATCCCAAGGAAAGTAGTCCTCCAATTCCCGAAGCAAAGTCACGTACTTCTGTCACTGCTCCTCAGAAAGCATAGTGCTCAAATACCTAGGTCTTGGGTCTTTTGTTGAACCCAAATTAACCTCGAGGCGATTTACATCCTCTAGTATGGGCGTAACTTGAGGATTCAGCACTCCTAGTCCAATCCTTTTTCAGGTGTTATTGAGGAAATCTTAGGATTGGTTCGCAGCCATCTCATTGCTGCGCCTAAGCTTCGTGGTATCGATCGTCATTCTCAACTTTTGCAGGAGTGAGAGATTGAGCATTAGATTTGTTCTGGCTTATGGCTTTTATAGAGCTTATGCTTTTGCTAGTCATGTTGACCTTTGACGCTTTTTAGCTTTTTGATTCTTTGTCTTTGACATTTGATTCATTGGGACATGGCTTGGGGTATGCCCCTCGTAGACTTATCAAGGGGGAAAAAAACTCGAGGAGGTCTTGGACTTCAGCCCTTAAATCCTCCATTTTGGCTGTTGGTGCTCATATGTCAGAGAACTCCAGCTCTTTTTCTTGTGTTGTATGGACTTGGAAACCATTGAATAGTTGTTCAGTCCAAAGTTGATCCTCAGTGTGCCAGGCCATAGGCCTTGTCAATGCTGAGGAAATTGCCTCATGGGCCATCACTGGTAGGTCTTGGTGCCTCCGCATCAAGGTTCCAAAGCGCCCTGGAAGTCCCCTTCGTTGTGAAGGATTCTCATGCATCCCTAGAAGTCTGAGCCTCCAGTCTCGAGATCTGCTTGACCAACCTCAGCTTTTGTCAGAGGACTGTCAAGGAAGAGTATCGTGTCTTGCTGTTGGGCAGATTATGGAGTGGGCCCTTTGATGCTTAGAGGTCCTATGCCATCTTTGTAGAATTTTGCCTTAACGCAGTTGGAGCCATCCATGAATGGCTTGTTATCTGCCATAACAACCTCATACTTGTCATGGTTCCAGAAGATAAGCGACTGATGAAGTGAAAATGGATTTACAATAATTGGCATAGAACCAATCTCTACCAAGCAAAGCATATAGCTCGAGGTATTTTCCACCACAAAGAAAGCTGTCAGCTTGCTCAAGCTGCCAACAGTTAAGTCAATTCGGATGGCTCCTTCAGATTTAGTAGTAGCTCTAGAAAAGCCACAAATTGCCACATCTAAAGTAACTAAGTCTTCTCAAGACTTACTAATGACATCCAGCATATATGAAGGTAATGCGTTGATAGCTAGCCATTATCCACTAAAACCATGTTCACTAGAATGCCATCAAATTTGGCCTTGATGTATTGGGGCTTGATGTGTTTATTGCCGGCGTTAGGCCCATCAAACATCATCTTCATCATGTTAGGTGTATCATCAGGAAATTTGGATGTAGTAGCACTAACCTTAAACGAGAAAGGGTTGAATGTAGTGGCAGCTACTTCAGCCACGAGCTCCACATGAGGCTCCTCGCCCGATGCTATCATATCAACTTTGAGATCAACTTGGTCGTCAGCTGCCACGAACTCCAAGGGAAGGAGTAAATCAACATTTCAGGAAGTGTCCCGAATTGAATCTGGATCCTTTGATCTACTCCCTTCTTAGGGCTGTCAACCACGGATGTATCTTGATTTTGCTGCTGAGGACTACAGTTAACTAGCACGTCCTGTTCTTATGATTGGTCCCTAAGATCAACCTCTTGTGTTTGAGACTCCTCCATAGGTTAGGGGAAATCATTTTTGTGGAAATCATTCTCGATGTCAGACCATGTTGAGTTGACAAGGTTCATAGGTTCCACCAAGTTAACGTTGAGAGGGGAGTAGTCCGCCTTGTCCTCAGTAGAGTTTAGCATTAGGGGGTCCTTGGCAAGGTGTCCCACCAAGATTCTCGCCCTTCAGATAATGAAGAACTGGTCCATCTCTCGAGCTTCCTGCGAGCTGGCCCTTTTCTTGTATTAAGAGGTTTGGACTCAGCCATTGGATCATCAAGATCCATATGCTCAGTTTGCTTGCCCTTTTAGACCCTGGCCACTTCTTAAGAAAGCTTGGCCAAGCAAGTATAGAGCAAAGTACTCCGTTGAGCTGCCTTTTTGCACAGCTACCTTCTTCTCTAGGTTCGAGTAAGGGGCTAAGGACTAACTACCTCTTGATTAAGGTGATTCCTCTTCCAGATATTGCCGAACCTAACACTAGAAGGCTAACAACCTGACTCCCGCGGTACCAGATTGGTGTCCACATCTAGTAAGGAGTACTTTGTATTCCTCTTAGGATGCCTTGTCCTCATGATGACCTGAGTCTTCGAGAGAGAATCCTTGGCAGGATCACTTCTTTGAGATCTCTTAAATGGAATCTTTAGTTCTAAAAGAGGGTCAGTGGGGGGAACATACTAAGGAAGCAACCTTAGTTTCCTCATTGCGGCTTGTATTTTCCCGCAGCATTGTCAACACACTGTGTATGACATCCGTTCTAGATCGTGAGATATTTCTTCTCAACTAGTTAGACCTTGAGAGGATCCCTGGTTGCTACTGATCTCCATAGCCAGCTCTTCTACCATTGTTAGCGTAAAGGCGGAGCTATTGTGGAGCTTGATCAGAAAAATCTTAAAAATGGCACACCTGTAGGTAGGATGGAGTTCAATGACATGCCAACAACATATTCCATCATCAAGTATGCAAACCAGTCTAGGAATCCCAATATTCCTTCGAAAAAGTGGTCAGCCACTTTTACCTTCTTATTACCACAGAGAACCATTTTCGTCATGTACAAGGAAAAAAGGTTAGTCTGGACACAGCAGGGCTTTTCTTTGTCAAAGGTCTCGACAACATTGACCTGAAGAGGACTAGGGACAAGGTCCTTTATTCATGTCCATTTGTCCTTCTCTCAGGAAGATCAATTCCCTTGGCTCCGTGGCATCTTGAACCACGTTTCTAAAGATCACGTAGTTCCTCGTTGTATGGGTCAATGAATCTTGCAACTTATAGTATACCTTTCCCTTTTTAAAATTGAGGCCAGGTTTTCTGTGTTTACCCCTAATCTTGAGCTTATCATTTGCCTCAAGCCAATCAAATATTACATCGGCTCTAGAGAGGTCAAACGAGTATTTCCTTAAGTCTTAGGACTGATAAGACTTCCTGGCTTAATATCCTTCTTGACCAAAGGATCACAAACCAATTGAGGCCCTTTGACGTATTCAGCAATGTCAATATCATGTGGGGGATCTTCTTCCTATTTTATGTTATTTTTCTTAATGCTTTTTTTTTAAGACAGCCTCGTATCTAGCAACACATTCTGCCAGCTGAAGAAGCATTTTAAAGCTAGAGCCTTTGAATTTCTCCCTGAATTCAATATCCAAGCCGTTAAAGGCCAGCTTGGTGCACTCAAGATCGAGAAGGGCTACGGTGCATTTTAACTTGGCTCTCTTGAACCAGTTAATATAGACTTCGACTAACTTGCCTGACTTTTGTTTCATCCGAGCCAAGTTTGGCGTGGAAGTTCCCAATTCCATTCTCGAGAATTGGGCCTAGAATTTCCTAGCCATATCATCCCAACGGTAAATAGAATCAGGGGGCCGGCTGATATACCACTGAAAAGCTGTCCCAATTAATGAGCTAGGGAAGAGCCTGAATTTGCGATATTGATTATCAGTCGCTACTCTACATTGGCAATTAAATCTTGCCAAATGCTTGAGGGTAGAAAGAGTCTCTTCTCCTTAAAAGAAGGTAAACTCGGGGATATTGTATTCTCCAGGAAAAGGGTAAACCCTGTCTATGTAGTTAGGGTAAGGTTTACTATACAAGGGTCTGTTGATCCTTGCGAGACTTGGCTCACACATTTGCTCATTGAGGGAAGCCAACAGATCCTAAAGAGGTAGGTTAGGCACATGATTATGCACCTACCATTGCCCTTAAGTGGGTGAGGATCTCGAGGGGGCCCTACAGGATACCCCTGAGCACCTGCCACGATCGGGTGTGGGAATGGTTGTTTCCCCCCGATTCTTGGGTGAACCACTTGATTATACAATCCATGCATTTGATTGACCATGAAGCATGTCCCAGCAGAACCTAGGTCACATGGCAAGCCTTAAAGCGCACCAGTGTTAGTAGGCCATTGGTTCATTTTTGCCTGATCAATCCCCAAGTCATGATCTTGAGGAAGCGGGTTGTTAACCCCAATACTACAAGCATGAAGAGGTCTAGGATGAGAAATCTGATTCCCGAAAGTGGTGACCTAACCTTGCACTCCTACTTCAAGGCCTTCACTAGGCCTCGTGGCAACCTCTGCTACTGGAGGAGGATGAGAACTAATATGCACCCCCGTATTGAGGACAGGTAACACCGGCACATTGGCGTTGAGGTCCCTCGTGGTCAGAGAGAAACTCTGATTCGAAGGCCCAACAACCCCAAGGGGCACGTTGTCACCTGTTCGACTGGATTTCGAGTTCTTAAAACTTGGGTTTTCCGCAGTTAGGTTCTCCGTTCTCTCAAGGACCTTGTAGTCAACCTGAGCAATGGGCAACCATGAACTCGAGGGTACTTGGTGAGCGTAACTAGCTAGTACTGATGGAAGAGATATAGGCCTAAGCTGCTTGATATCCTCCCTAACGTATTGGACCAAGCCATTATGAGTCTCTGCTTGTCTAACCAAGATAGGTTCAACTTCAACCACCATCTGCCTAAGCAAGTCCTTAGCAATAAGAGTAGAAGTAGAAGACAAGGTCAAGCTTATTTCCACTAAGACTCTGTCAGTTTCTTTATGAATCCTTTCATTCATAGACGTTCTAACGTCGTTAAGTACGTCTCTCATAGCTGTAGAGTTTTCAAGCTGTGCCACATTGTCTCTCGAAGGCTTCCCTTAATGTTTGTTGGACTCTTTGGTCCATAATCTCTAAATGACGTTTGTGCATACCCATAAAACTCTTGCGAGAATGGTCATCGAGCCCAATATGTTCATCTTATGGGATGTCATCATCACAATCACTTTCGCTGCCATGGCTATGGCTTGGTTCAGCCCTTTGGGATATGGGACTTTGCTCAAGAGGACACTTATGCATGGATCCAACTCGAGAGCCCTAGACCCCCTGGTCCTGACCACAGACGAATGGCCGGCAATTACTCTCTGGTAATCCACGATGGGTTAAAGACAATGAAGTCTCGTTTGAAGCCTCTCACCAAAAAGGCATCTTTGCTCAATTTTGTTTCAAGCTAATGTGTGTGGTCGCCGAAAATGGGAAAACAAAAAAAACTAGCAAAAGGGACTCACCACAATTAGGGAGTGAGCCTAATTATGAACTGCACATCTTTGACCCCAATCACTCACCGTTTTCGGAAAAACGGTTGTGATATGTTGGTGTATTTGACTTCGGTTATGCCGTGAGTTCTGCTTATGCCCAAATTTAGAAGACTTTGTTAAATGTTTTTATGTATTTTATGACAGAAAATTAAAAGGATATGGACCTAACTCGAATGGCAGTTACAGTGACGGAGCAGCGCCCACACACACCTTTCTTCATACACTCAAAAGTCAGAAATTGAGGTGGAGAAAAACCCAAGAGAAAAGCAGTTCACTTACAAGCTCGAGTCAATCAGGTTATAAAGCCTGGCACCCTTGACTAATAACAACTCGAATGAGTTTAGATCTAATAAGATTAAGATGAAGCAAACTGTAGTTGGGTCACTGGGTTAGGACAAACACAATCAAGGGAAAAGTTTTGGGCGTCAAAGCAATAATCAATGGCACGAACCTTAGTTCACCTGACATATCAAGCAGTGACAGTAGTAGTAAGACCAACGTAATTAAGGGACAAACCTTGGCCGTCAAAGCCTTAAACTAAAGTGTCAAGTCTCAACTTGTCGATTTAAGAGATCAAATTAAAACTAAAAAGTTATACCTAAAGCCCGAGAATTGTATTATTATGAAGGTAAGCACAACAGAGATCTACGTTACTCTACATCTCGCTAAGTTATGCTACTCACGAGGAAAAAGCTCAAGTGTGCTGCAAAAGAAAACTTGAAAATTTTTTGTAATGAGTTTATACTACTTTGGACTGACGTAGAGTCCTTTATTTATAAAAAAACATGAAATAATGGCTGCTCCTTCTTTCCTGGCAACTCCACCCATGTCTGACTCACTAAGCATTCTTCTGCACATGCCAATCTTCAATGAACGTGCCCTGAATTCAGTATTAGAGGGAAATCCTTGGTAGCAGAAGTCCCTTCCTAAAGCTCTACGTTCGCTTGGAGTAAGCTTAATGCCCAAGTAATTAAAATTGAGTTCGAAGTAACTACTTCGAGCTTGGGAACCACTTATTTTTCCACCGTCTTGATAGCCCCTCGAGCTCACTTCACCCCTCAACCATCTCAACCCTCAAGTGGCTGATCCCCTTGTTAAGGGTAATTACCTTTTCAGGATGCTGGGCCCGAGACGCCGTTATCTTAGTACTTAAAGCCCTGACTCCCCTTGCGAAATTAGGGTGTAAACAGGGACTATACTCATCCTCATCATCAAAAGTTCTTTGAGCCAATGAATCGTTGGCAAGCTGGCCCCACCAAGATTCTTTACCCTCAGAAGATAAGAAACTAGCCCATCTTTCGAGCTTCTTACGTGTCTTACTTTTACCAGTGGTGGTTAAAGGTTTTAATTCAGTTTCTGGATCCTTGAGATCCATGGACTAAATACACTTGTGAGCATAATCAAGTAAGTCTCAAGTAGAGCTCTTTGTTGCATTTCTTTGTTTCACAGCTGCCTCCTTTTCTATATTCGTTAAGGTTGGAGGGGCTGGCATCTTCCTACTCGAGTTGATTCCTCCTCCAAACATTACCAAAACGAACCCCCTTAAGGTTGTTTGCCTAACGACCCTGGTCCCTGATAGGTGTCCACTTCGATTAGGTGATATTTTGGATTCCTCTTTTAGTACCCAGTTCTCATGATTATCTAAGCCTTTGAAGTGAGACCATGAGGCGGTCCAAGTAACAAAGCCTTCTTAGAGGGAGATAACATTTTCCTTGGATAAAGGCTCAAGTTTTTCATTTAAGACATCAACTTGTGACCACAACCCCCACAAAGGTCCGTGTGAGACATATGAGCGTTCTTGATGCCTCCTTTTAGCGGCAAAGATGGTTCGCTAATGGTCATCCGTGGACATTTCCATGGCTAACTCTTCTTCTCTTGAGAGGAGGATAGCTCCTTCTTCTAGTTGCTTTTTTAGAAACCTCTTGAAGGTGGCATAGTCATGCATCATAAGTTTTGCAATAATGGGCCATTTATAGTTTTCATCTGCCAATTCCACCGAGGTTTTAGGAAACTTGAATGCTCCTCTCTCTAGTAGTCTATCAAACAAAGTGTTGGCTACTGCCAATCTTTCCTTGTCATCGCTCATTATGCAAAGAGGTCCACCATTAGTTTGGCTATCACATGTACTTCGAAGTTTTACTGCCTCTATTATGTTACTTCGACAGGATTAGGGAAGGGGTCTTTATCAACACCTATTTGTCTTTCTCTAGGGAAGACTAACTCCCTCATATCAATGGCATCTTGGACCACGTTTATATGGATTACATAGTTCTCAGTTGAGTGAGTCAACAAATCATGTCATTTACCATATGCCTTCCCCTATAGTGAATTGGGGTCAAGTCTGTGTTTGCCTCTAATCTTGAGCTTACTATTTTCCTCAAGCCAATCAAATAAAACATCGGCTCTTAAGAGGTCAAATAAGTATTTCCTAAAGCCTTTGGATTGACAAGGCTTCCTAGTTTTAATATCCTTCTCGACCAAGGGATTACAAACCATAGGAGGCCCCTTGACGTACTTAGCAATGTCAGTTTCATATGGAGGATAATCATCCTCATCAATCAAGTCATGTATGTAAGTTCCATACACACTATTTTTCTTGAGGCTTTCTTCCTTTAAAATAGCCTCAAACCTAGCAGCACATTTTTCCAGCTGTAGGAGAGTTGTGAAGTTTGGCGTATGGTTATGTGCCTGCCATTGCCCCCCAAGTGGCTGAGGATTTTGAGGGGGATCAGCAGGACACCCCTGAACTTCCATTACAATTGGATGTGGACACGGTTGTTGCCCCACATATGTAGGGTAGTAAACCCATTGATCATTTTGGCCATTCATTTGATTAGCCATGAAGCATGCTCCAAAATATCCATGATTACTAGCAAGCCTGGGCATACCTGTTAACACTCACACCCCCCAAAACGGCATGCTAAAGAAAAAGGTGACCTAGAGGGTACTAGCTAGAGATTGGTGACCTAGACAATGGTGCCCTAGCTAGTGGAAACCTAGACAATGGCGCCCTAGAGGCGGCAACCCAGACAATGGCGCCCTAGAAAACAGCGACCTGGACAATGGCGCCCTAGAAATGGCGACCTAAGTAATGGTGCCCTATAAGCGACGACCCAGACAACGGCGCCCCAAAATTGGCGACCTAAGTAATGGCACCCTAGGCGCAACGACCTAGACGATGTTACCCTAGAAAACAGCGACCTAGCAGCAGCGCCCTAGAAATGGCGACCTAAGAACGGAGCCGAGAAGCAAACAGCTAGGAGGCTATATAAAGCGAAGACATAGAGGAGTTAGAGGGCAAGCAACCTCCGTGGGAAAAAGGGATCTTTGTGGTTTCTTTACCTTCGAGAGCTTGGGTTCGATTTTATGACTCCCACCCTACATTGAACTCCACTATGACAAGTAAACGCACTGGTAGAATTTGTCGTAAACATAATTGGGCCCATATGTGGGAAAGATTGAGGCCATGACAGAACCACCAAGCTCCCCTGATCCCACTAAATCAAACGAAGGGGCCGAACGCGTGTCAAAACAACAGCTGAGGGATGTTCAAGGTTTACTTGATCGCTTGCTGCATAAGTTGGAGGAACAGCCAGTATAAGCACCTAATTTATCAAAGAATAAGAACCCTGAAGCTATAAGCCAAGGACATGATGGGCTTCCAAGTAGAGAAGAGGAGTGGGAAACCCAAGAATTGGACTTAGGGCCTAAGCGCTCGGATAAAAAAGCCTGCCTACTCTACCCTGCAGAATGGAGCAAATCAGAGAACAAGTCTGTTGAAGACACTGGTAGCCCACCATAGGGGGCTAACCTCCTTTCAGGAGAGGGTAAGACAGGCAAAGCACCAAAAGTTCCAAGTACACATTCTCCATTCTCCAAGAGAATCTTGTCTTTTCCAGGGAGGAAGGTCAAAATTCCGAAAATTCTCCGAGGATCATATTTCTGGATTTAAGTCTCGAATGTATATACAAGATGTTTCAGAATAAGCATGGTGTAAGCGTTTCCCTTCTACCTTGAAAGAGGTTGCATAATCATGGTTTACATCCTTGCCGGTTGGCACAATCGATAGCTTTGCAAAACTTATAAAAAAGTTCTCGCACCACTTTGTAAGTAACAAGCGAAGGAAAAAGACGGTAGCTTAATTGATGCAGCTACAACAAAGGGAGTCAAAATTTTTAAGGGACGATTTTAGAAGGTTCACCAGAGAAATGATCGACGTACTTAGTTTAGCTAAAGAGACGGCGATAAGTGCCTTCATTAATGAGCTACAAAATTCTGACTCTAAATTTGCCTTGGCAAACAAACAACCCTTGACGGTTGACGAATTATGGGATAAGGCCAACAAATACATATCTACTGAGGATGTGATGAGCACGTTAGGGAAGTGTCCATTAGGGTTGCTGGGAAATCTAAAGAAAAGTACGAAGCTGCATATGCAACAAGGGAAAAAAAACGCCCACCGGAGTTTGGTCGAAAAATTCAGGTACATCGACCTTTAAGATGAATGGCTTATGAGATAGGTAGGAGACATATACACCAACCACCCTCTTTTAAAAGGACGTTTATTCCACCAAAACAACCCCTCAATTCTAGAGCTAGAGCTAGATGGTGTGAATTTCATAAATTTTGTGGCTATACCATATAGGAGTGTAGAACTCAACAGAAGCAGACCTAAGGACCTAGCAAGGAACTTTCGGTCTGAGGAAACTCATAAGAAATAGCCAACAGCAAGGCGCTGGTACCTGTGCCATCCAAGGAAATGGTAGAGATGCCCAAAAAGATGATTTCCATGATATCACACGTCCAACCTGGTAGGCCAACCCACTTAGCGAAGAGACCGGCCAAGAAAAGAAGGTCCATTCTTGGAATCCCCTTTACGAATGAGGAACTAGGGAACGTGCAGGTGCCCCACAACGATCCTCTTATCATATCAATTGATGTAGAACAATGTTAAATACATCAAGTTCTAGTTGATTAGGGAAGTGCTATCAACATTATCTTCTATTGATGCTTTGAACAAATGGAAATACCCACTAGTAGAATTACACAAGTAAGGTACCCCGTGGTTAGTTTTATTGGGGAAACAGTCCAACCTATCGGAATGGCTCTTATGGACACACTGTTTTGTGGGCACAAGGCAGTGAGAAGGGTGAAAGTGGAATTCTTAATTATGGACACTCCCTCCTTGTACAACGTAATATTGAGGCGGCCCGCGCTAAATAGTATAAAGGTCGTGATTTCAACGTATCATCTCTTGATGAAATTTGAAGTAGATGAAGGTCATATAATGATTCTCCAAGAAATCAAAGAGTGACTCGAGAATGTTATCACGCGTCCTTACCACAGGTTAGCTATGACCTTTTGCTTGAGTCAGAAATCGAAAAACTTGATCTTAAGGGAGAGGGAGCAGCAAAAGAATGAAATTCGAATTTAGGCCACTTTGAAGAGGTAGAAATTGATGAGGGAAAGGTAGTTAAAATCGGATATTGGCTACCGTGGAACATAAAGAGTGAGCTAACATCCCTGTTACGATGATTCCGTGATGTATTTTCATACAACACGGAGGAAATGCCCGGGATCAATCAAGAAGTAACAATACATAGACCGAACGTGCTCCCTAGCGCAATACCAATCAAACAGAAAAGAAGAAGTTTTTGCATGGAGAGGCATGAAGCAATAACGCAGAAATTCTTAAGCTACTTAAGGCAGGACTTGTACGCGAGCTAAAGCATGCCGAATGGTTGTCCAATGTAGTTCTAGTAAAAAGGCTGAAAGGGACATGGCGAATGTGCATGGACTTTACTGATTTAAACATACATTATCCAAAGGACTTCTATCCTCTGCCAAAAATCGACCAATTGGTGGATTCAACAGCATGAAATAAACCGTTCAGCTTCATGGATGCTTTCTCAAGATATCACCAGATAAAAATGGATCCAGAGGATGAGAAGCAAACTTCATTTATAACAAGTGAAGTCACTTCTTACATGAAGATCCCCTACTTATACTAATACAAGAACAAGAGAGCAATACAATGAATCAAGACAAAGCTTTTACCAATTTAAACCAAACAACTGCCACAATTGACCAGAGCACAGGCTAGCTTAACCATGAAAAAGAACAGCCACCAACTATCTAAGCAACCTTTCACGCCAAAACCAACATTTGAATAGAATTTGCTAAAAAACCATTCTAATGAGCTCCGATCATGACACACTGTTTCTTGATTTGAAGAAATGCAAAGAAACAGGGAGAAGTTTAGCAATGAAGATTAGAGATTCAAGAACAGAGAGTAAGTTTTTTTGAAGCTCTTGGTTACAGCAAAGAGAGAGCACCGAGTAGAAAATGTGAAGATTCGAAGCCCTAATTTTCATACATACAGACATGCGGGAAAGTAGGTCTGATATCAAACATTGTTCTCTCGAGCTCCTTGTAGCTGTTGAAGGTCAAATTAAGCAGACTTTTTTGCCCGCTGTAAATTTGAATATACCAATGGCTAAAAGGGTACATTTGTTTACACCCTAATTTTGGGAGAGATGAGACACCATTTTGGGCAAAGTGCTACGTGCTTATCCAGTGAGGTCCTTCTCGAGGAAAGTACAACCTCAAGGTACTAATATAACGGCATCTCGTGCCCAGTGTCTAGAGAAATTTATCACCCTAAAAAGTGTATCAGCCATTCAAGGCTCGAGATGGCTAAATGGTAAAGGGAGCCCCAACTCCAGGGACTGCCAAAAAGGCTGCAAAGCTGGTGGTTTCAAAGCTTGAGACAGTTACTTAGAGCACAATTTCATATGCATGGCCACCAAGCTTAATCTAAGAGAACTTCAGGCACCTAAAAGAGGCTTCAGCTAAAAAAGTGGACGTCGGCTTCAAAATATATGCTTGAATACCAAATTAAGGGCACATTCATTGATCAGCTATGCCCTTCAGGAGCCTGGTGGCCTGATCTAGGAAGAAAATGCTACAAAAATAACGAGAAACCGTTATTTAGTTTTTACTATAAATAAGGGATAATATTGTACTCTAAATTAGTACACACACTCATACAAAACTTTTTCCAGTTTTTCTTTACATTACACTTGTGCTTTTTACATAGAAGTAGCATAACTTAAATTAGTCTAGCATACCATATATCTTGTTGTACTTTCTTCTTCAATAATGCAATGATTCTAGCTTTGGGCATAAACCCTTTATTTTAATATGTTCCCAAAATCGACAAGTTAAGAATAGAGGTTTTAGTTTAAGGCTTTGACGGCCGAGGCTTGACTTTAATTGCATTGGTCTTAACACTACTGTCATCGCTTGATAAGGCAAGTGAACTTAGGTTTGTGCCTAGTTTAAGGGCTTTGATGGCCAGGGCATGACCTTTATTGCAGTGGTCCTATTCAAATGACTGGAATATGGTTTGCTCCATCTAAATCTTATCAGACTCTAACTCATTCAAGTTATTATAAGTCAAGGGTGCCAGACTTAAAAATATGTAGACTCAGGCTTATAAGTGGACAGCTAAGCTCTTAGGTTTGCCTCCACTCCAGTTCTCGACTTTTAAGTATATGAGGAAAGGTGTGTGTGGGCCTCACTTTGTCACTCTAACTGGTACTTGAGTTAGGTCCATCTCCCTTTATGTTTCTGTCAAATACATGTAAAAAAATCCACGAAACAATATTTAAAAAAAGTCTTCTTAATTGAAGCATAAATGGAACACACGTATTAACCCAAGTTTGATACACCAAAATATCACCTCCTTTTCTCTAAAAAGGGTGAGTGGTTGAGGTCAAAGATGTGTCGTCTGAATTTAGGCTCACTTCTCAGTCGCAATGAGTTCCTTTTGCATGTTTGTTTAAATTTGTATTTACGGGGACCACATCACATTAATTTACAAACAAATATTTCAAACAGTTGTCCACCAGATTCATGAAGGGTAGACCCTCTGCTAGGTCGCTGTTTTCCTAGATTGATATCCAGAGGCACGGAAAGGAGCATGGAAATCCTAACACATCAAAAAGGATAACCTGAAGGCTGGGTACCTCCTCAGAAGGATTAAAGTTTAGCCCTAGGGAACATGGTTTACAGGAAGAAGAAGGATTCCTCTCAGACATCCAACAGAGGTCCTCCTCGTCTTATTGGACTTAATGTGTCAAGACCTCCACAAGGCTATCAACCTTGGGGCTGGAGATGGAAAGAGCATGAATGATTTGAGCCATTTTTTTGGTTTGAGGAACAAGGATTCAAAAGCTCAAAGGACGTAATCAGCAAGGTGAACAAAGATTTGAAAGCTAAGAGCAAGAGTTAAAGCGCTTCATTGCAACGGAGAGCGAGCACGGTGAAAATGATAAAAATTAGATAGAAGAAAACGAAGGAAGATTAAACATTAGACGCCACTCTCTCAAGATCCCTGTAGCCATTGAAGGTCAAATCAGGAAGCCTTTTTACCCATTGGAAATATGAAATTACTAGCGGTTAAAAGGAGTGGACGATACCGTTTTAAGACTAAATGTCACATGGGGCCATCCTCGAGGGATGATAGGCCTTTAAATACTAAGTTAATGGAGTCTTGAGCCCATTGGTCTAAAGAGTTAAATTCCTTATGGGATGTCAACCACTTAAGACGGTTGATGGGATATAAAGGCTCAAGCTCTAGGGACTTCCCAGAAGGCAACAAGACATGTGGTTCTGAGACTCGAGGAAGTTATTTTAAGCACATTTCCTGGTGCCTAAGCCTCAAGTGTGTCTAAAGAAATGTGGGGTGTGTACAAGGGACTCCAGTTAATTTTGCGAACGTGGGGCTTCTAGAAAGAAGCCAGAACACACATTTTTAGGGCACGATCAATGCCCATTTAGCATCAAAAAGAAGCATTGAGGTAGACGTGGGAAGGAGATGCTAGAATTATAAGCAGTTATTTTGCTTTTTTATAAATAAGAGACACTATTGTAGTTGTAAATGTCTAGCACCACCATACAAACTTTAAGTTTCTTAACAGCACACTTGCGCTTTTTACCTAGAAGTAGCATAACTTAGCCTAGTTTACCAAAGATTAACTTACTTTGTACTTGCTTTTTTCTAAGGTCAAACCGTAGTTGAACTCTTTGTTTTAATTTGTTCCCAACAATTGGACGAGTTAAGAATTGAGGCGTTAGTTTAAGGCTTTTATGGCCAAGGCTTGACCTTGACTACATTAGTCTTAACACTGGTGTCACTGCTTGATTAGTCAAGTGAACTCGGGTTTGAGTAATTGTTTAAGGACTTTGACAGGTCCTTGGTAACCCAAATATGGCATGCTCCATCTTAATGTTGTCCAACTCTAACTCATTCAAGTTATTACAAGTCAAGGATGCAAACCTAAAAATTTGATTAACTCGGCCTTGTAAGTCCACTGTTGAGGTCTTGAGTTTTTCTGCATTCCAGGTCCCAGCTTTTAAGTGTTTGATGAAAAGTATATGTCGGCTTAGCTCTGTCACCATATTACCACGTGAGTTGGGTCTATAACCCTTTAATTTTATGTCAATCATTAACCAAAAAATCCACATATATATATATCTCAATTGGAGCAAAAGAATAATCCGCATTAAAATTGCAAACCGAAGTTGGATTCACCAAAAGCGCCATCCTTTCCATAAAAGGTGATTGGTTGAGGTCAAGCACGCATTATCTAGAATTTAGGCGTGTTGCCATGTCGCTAAGAGTCCCATTTTTCCTGTTTGCTTGATATTGTATTTACGGTGACCGCACACACTAAGCAAAAAGGACCAAATAGTCACGTTTACATAGAAAAAAGGTTTCTTATGTAATAGGTTTATAAGTAACCATATAAGTTCAGTATGTAGCTTATATTAAATTGACAACTTGAGGTATTGCGCCTCAACAGCATGATACAACCTATACTTTGGTTAATGTGTTTCATACTTCCTTTGCTAGTGTTAATGTTGCACTTACTATGTGAGAACTTTAGTCTAGTGTAGGGTTGGTCAAGGAACCTGAAAAAATTCATGTGTTCAGTCTTAATGGTTGAGCATAATCATGAATATGATCCTCTAGATTATAATGAAACTCTTCAAAATAAAGATGAAAATCAATAGGTAGGGGCAATTAATGTTAAGTAAGATCAAATGTATTTTGAGTAAGTCCGGGATCTGGTAGAGGCATCCAAAGGCATTAAGTCCATCAGATTATTTTGAAATGGATCTATAAGAACAGAAAAGAGTGGATGGGAAAGTAAACACCTCCAAGGCTACAATGATGATATGAATCGTCTTTGACAAACCTTCTAGCCGGTTGCTTTGCTTAGGTCCATAAGAATGCTTTTATCCATTATATCTCATTATGATGAGGTAAGGAAATGGATGTCAAGATGATGTTTTAGAATTGGTCCTATGAAAAACATATCTATATGGAACAACCAAACAACTTTGTTGTTAAACATGTGGAGTATATAGTATGCAAACTAAGGACGTCTCTTTGTAAACTTAAATAAGCATCTATTTCATTGAATAGCGGATTGAAGAAAGCTATCAAATCTTATGGATTTGAACCTATTGTTAGTGAACCGTGAGTGTATGAGTGACATAAAAATAAAGCAGTGGCTTTCTAAGGGTTGTATATCGATGGTATTCTACTCATTAAGAATGGTGTAGAATTATTATAGCCACTAACATTTGACTGCGTTGTTTAAAAATGAAAGACCTAGGATAAGCTAACTATGTTCTAAAGATCAAACTTTAGCGAGATTCTAAGAAAGAATGTTTGATTTATAAAGATTGCTTGTGTTAAAAAAGAATTTACACATTTGATGTTAGAATTTGTGTTTAGCTTAGAGTGGGAGTCATTAGATGGTGAAGTATGAAGCAATCTTGTGTTGCGTTGTTCACTATGGACGTTGGTTACTTGACAACTATGAAGTTGTAAAGTAGACTAATTGTCTCAAAAGGCTCCTTATAGATCAAAAACTTGTGAGCAAAAGAATGACATAGTGAGATATCGGTATTGGAAATGTAAAATTCATTGAGTTGATAGATCCCCAGGAGACAGTTATGCAATGCAAGGCTAATTAGGTTTTGAACAAGTGGGAGATTATTGGAACCAATGTCCGAAAAACCCAATTATAAAGTTTCAGTAATTAATAAATATAGTTTTTTTTTATTTATTTAAAGTCGGTTAATGTTTTTACCAGCTAAACATACCTTTGATTATTTCTAAAATGTTCTATGAGATGGATGTAGCCCAATACCATATATCAAAGTTTAGTTTAAGTATCAATGAAATTGAGCCACAGATAAACTTAAATTAAATTTCGATATGTTGTCAAAGTTTGTTCGTAATTGGTGTTTAAGTTTTGAAAACTTGTCTGATATGACAATAATATGATACTTTAGATGACTTGTGTTGGTCATGTAGATAGGGATCCAAAAGTGTCATGTTAGTGTTTGCCAATAAAGTTGGAGCACTGAGTAAAACGACTTATGATTTATTTCTTAACTATTGTCAGAAATAAAAAATTCATTTTATTAAAGACAATGACTCTAAATATTTAGACTATCTTGGGCTCGTGTAAGTAGTGTGTGTCATTTTGATGTACTCAAAAGTGAGGTCTCATTGAGTGGGTAAAAATCTTTTGTGCTTTAGGTGATAGCATTCATTAAGTAGAGCGGATACAAAACATTCAATATGAAATTCATAGTCACTTTTGAGATATAGATATCTTCTTATAGATCTGTAAGTGTTGGAAAATCCATAATCTTCGGCCAAAGTATTTCAAGTGATTCTCACTATAATTTATACGAAAACTATCTCTTGTCATAGAAATTTTCAAAAAGGGTCGGTTGGGAACTTATGGAAAAAGGGGTGAATATAATGATGGTAGTTTTAATCATAATTATACATAGGTATCTAATAGAGGGTTTGATCAATAGTATGATACTAATTTGGACATTACTGAATAGTTGTACTTAGTTGTATAGTGCAGTAATATTTATTTAGTAAAATAAAATATTATTAAATGATAATCAGTGTTATTAAGTGTTGGTCATTAGATTTAACCCTTTTGCAATTGGAATTAAATTGTCCCTAAGCTCACTTTGCAAGCGTCTGATACACCGGTTGAAAATATTTAAGATTAATTCATGAGATGGATTCTTTATTCGTGAGATGAATAAATTAATTTTGCTAAACATATAATTCAAGAGATGAATTATACATGTGGAAATTTGAAACAATAATAATAATAATAATAATAATAATAATAATAATAAATCCAGGGGAAATTGTGTAGGATGCAGGGGGATGATCTGCGCCTATCGATCTCAGCAAATCAATGTGGAGCACGCCCAAGACATGTATCCACTCCATTGGGCGTGACCCATAGAAAACATCCACACGTCCCTCTGTGTGGCTGACTGCATCAGCAATCCGCGCATTGCTAATAAGGGGCCGTCATGCATCATTTTTTATGCGGAAAAATGCAAAACTTGTTTTTGAAGTCAAAGGCGTCATTTTTTAACTTGTTTTACCCGTCCCACATCTCCCTTATCCAATTTTTTGATCCAATAGCCTATTATACAGGGGTCATATTACTTGAGTTTTGCATCCAAAATTTTCTAAAAAATTTGTTTCAGATAATTAAAAAGAAAACGTTTTCTTTAAAATTTTCCTTAAATAAATGTCTGGGAAACGGTCATGATGCAGCCCCACTACCCATATAATGGGTGGGGTGACTAGGCGAGATGGGCTTGGCAGGATGGTCTTGGTTGACGAGTTCCTAGGAGATGCAGCCGGAGGATATCAACGTTGAGTGGGATACTTAGTATTAGATTAGTAGATAATTATTATTTCTTTTTGTGTTCATCCTTTTGGTTTTAGTCTTTTATTCTCATTGAGATACCTCCTCTACTTAAGTAAGAGGGGATCTACGGTTTAGCTCATTCAATTTCTTAAATTTTTCATATTTTATTTTGTTTTTCCTAATTCTTGGGTTGTGAGAATTGAGTAAGAACTTTTTCCCCTTTGTTTCTACTTGTTTTAGCAATATAAATTTAAATGAGAGTCGTTGAACCTTCCATTTTTCATATTTTCTATATCTGTACTACATCAATTGGTATCAGAGCTCAAAACGTTTTCTGAGATAGCTTGTGGGCAATAGAGGTACACCGTTGTTGGAGATGTAGAGGATCGAATTTTTCAACATCGGGTCTAGAAGAATTTTGAGGATTTGTAGGAGAGATTCCAGCAAATTGAGCTGTGTTTGGTTCAATTAGGGGTGAATCCCAACTAAGCACCTACAGCTCAGCCTCAAAACCCACCGATAGGGGAAGGGAGGAACATACAGATGAGAGCTACTACAACCTGCTCCTGAAAGTTGAAATTTAAGGGTGGCACGTGAGAAGAGCTCGGCCGAATACAGGGGCTTTTGATTATGTGGATGATTGGAGACGAGAGTCCAGGCTACGGATTGAGATTCCGGAGTTTGTTGGCGGGGGTCAACTAGAGGAGTTTTGGGATTGGCTAGCTGCGGTGAAGGAAGTGCTCGAGTTCAAGGAGGTTTTGGAGCACAAATAGGTGCCATTTGTTGCTATTCGATTAGGGGGTAGGGTCGCCGCCTGGTGGCAATAATTGAACCATTCCCGACCTGAACAAGGGAAAACAAAGATTGCAATGTGGGAAAAGATGAAGTGGCACAGAAGGAGTTCCTTTCTTCCCAACAATCATACCAAGGTGATGTACCAGCGTCTTCAGAGTTTGTGTCAGGGTTCTCAGTCCATGTAGAAGTACATAGTGGAATTCCACTCTCTAGTCGCCAGGAATGATTTGGTTGAATAAGAGGAGTAGCTGGCGGATAGGTATGTTGGCGGTTTGAAGGAATCCATATAGGAAATGTTGAACATGCTCGACATCTTTTCGGTCATAGAAGCACACCAGAGAACTTTGAGTGTCGAGAAGTGACAGAGACAACATCAAGTTGGTGGTACTTGGGGCACCCAGAATAATGGGCGTGATCAAGTACGGGTACCTCCCAATCTAAGCGTTCAGGTGAAACCAGTAGTCGCTAATTCTGGCTAACCGGTTAATAAGCACTTGGCGGGTAGCTTACGGACCCATTATTTCAAGTGTGTAGAGGTGGGACATCGTGTCATCGATCATCGGAAGGGTGACAGACCTAGCAATGGTTTGTATATCGAGGGACTCCATGCTGAGGATGGCATAGTAATTAAGGTGGAGGTTCAGGATGAACTGGCGCCATTAAAAGAGGATGACATTACAGGAGACGAGGGCCGCCTACTTATGTTTAGGCGAGTCTGCTTCACACCTAAGGAAGCAGAGGGAGATGTTGGCTGCGGAATAACATCTTTCAAACAACTTGCAACACTGGCAGAAGGGCGTGCCGCCTAGTGATTAATTCAGGAAGTTGTGAGAACTTTATTTCCGAGAAGGCTGGTCAAAAGTTTGGGTTAAATATGAAGGACCATCCAGGCACATATAAGTTATCATGCTTTAGAAAGGAAACTAGGTAACTGTGTTAAAACCATGTCTAGTTAATTTCTGTATTGGGTCGAAGTATCGGGATGGAGTGTGGTGCGATATGGTAACCATGGATGCATGCCATTTATTACTTGGGCGCTCTTGGTAATTTGATAGAGGTGCCACTCATGACAGGAGGAAGAATAGTTATAGATTTATCTTTAAGTGCAGAAAGATCATCTTGTTGCCCAGAAAGGATGAGGCGCCAAGAGCGTCAAGAACTGAGAATCCGAATCTACAAGACAGGGCCATTTCATCAAGGAGGCTGGCGAGAATAGGGTTGTGTGTTGTGTTGATTGGGAAAGAGAGTAAGGTGGAACATGACCAGACACCAAACAAGGTTGAGGATCTATTGAGGAAATTTGTCGACACATTTCTTAAGGAGTTACTAGAAACCTTGCCGCCTTTGAGGGGCATCCAAGATTGGATAGATCTAGTGGTAGGAGCTACCTTACCGAATAGGCCACATTATCTGATGAGTCTGACGGATTATGAGGAGTTGAGGTGTCAAGTTTATTTGCAATACCTGCTCTGTTTATGACAAAGAAGGACGGCAGTTGGCAGATGTGAATAGACAACATAGCCATCAATAAGAACATGAAGAACAGGTATCTTCATATCTACGTCTCACCAGGAGATGACTGGAAGGCCGCCTTAAAGACCTAGGAAGGATTGTACGAGTGGCTTGTCATGCCGTCAAGTTGTCCAAACCTAGCACATTTATGTGGTTGACGAACCAAGTCCTATGACCGTTTGTTAGGAGATTTGTTGTCATCTACTTTGATGATGTCTTAGTCTATAGCCAGAAATGAGTAGAACACTTGGAACATCTTCACGAAGTATTGAACACCTTGAGGTAATAGCACTTGTTCGCCGCTTTGAAGAAGTGCAAGTTCATGAAGGGACTGGGTGACTTTCCTTGGTTTTGTTGTGTCTAAAGACAGAATAGCGGCTCATGAAGGGAATATTGAGGGAATTCAGAATTGGCCACAACCAAAGTTGATAATTGAGGTACATAGCTTCCATGGCTTGGGTTCTTTTTATCAGTAGTTTGTGCTAGGCTTCAGCACTATTATGGCACCAAGCATGGATTGCATCAAGGGGAGTACCTTTAGTTGGACTCCGAAGGCAGCTGGCGCTTTCGAAGAGGTAAAGTGGAGGTTTACAATGGCATCGGTATTAACCTTACCCGATTTCCAGAAGGCATTTGAGTTACACATATGCCTCCGAAGTTTGT
Organism: Simmondsia chinensis; assembly: GCA_018398585.1. Classification (NCBI taxonomy): domain Eukaryota; kingdom Viridiplantae; phylum Streptophyta; class Magnoliopsida; order Caryophyllales; family Simmondsiaceae; genus Simmondsia; species Simmondsia chinensis. The sequence continues at coordinate 22,813,566 of JAGTTD010000002.1, forward strand.
ATTGGCGCGGTGCTTAGTCGGGGGGGGGGGGGGGGGGGGGGGGGGGGGGGGGGGGGGGGGGGGGCGCCGTCTTATAGCATACTTTAATGAGAAGATTGATAGAAGTAAGTTGAACTACTCAACTTATGACACTGAGTTAAATGCAGTGGTGAGGGCGTTCAGGCACTGGAAATCTTATGTAGCCAACATGGAGTTTGTGTTGTATTCAAACAATGCTGCACCAAGTACCTCAACAACCAAGACAAGCTTTCTAATTGACATGCAAAGTGGGTGAGTTATCTCCAACTCTTTCTCTTCATGATCAAGCACAAGTATGGCACATTAAACAAGGTTATTGACACCTTGAGTAGGCGAACTTTTTTTGTGACAGACACCTAAACATCGGTACTTGGTTTTGATAAGTTGGCGGAGTAGTATGAGGATGACCTCGCCTTGGTGAGATATGGTAAGAAGCTCAATCCAGTTTAATACCAGGTTACTGTACACACGACGGGTTTCTCTTTAAGGGCAATCAATTGTGTATCCCAGACTTGAGTTTATGTCTTAAGATTATCAAAGAGAAGCATAATGAAGGACATATGGGGACAGACAAGACACTTAAGCTGGTGAGCGCCAATAATTTCTGGCCTTCATTGAGAAAAGAGGTTAAGGGGTTTTGTCAAGTGTTGATGCATCTGTCAGATATTGAAGGGTGGAGTGTCCAATGCCAGTTTGTACCTATCACTATCGATTTTGAGTCAGCCTTATAGTATGGATTTCGTGCTAGGTTTCCCAGAACTTAGAGGGCTGTAGATTCGATCTTCGTTGTTATGGATCATTTCTCTAAGATGAAGCATTTCATTGGTCCAAGAAAGCCACTGATGTAGTACATGTGGCTGAGTTGTATTTCCGAGAAGTGTACAAGCTTCATGGGTTGCCAATCAGCATAGTCTCGGATAGAGATGTGCAGTTTGTGAATCACTTCTGGAAGACACTATGGAAGATGGTGAAAACATCCCTCACATTCAACACTATTCATCATCCTCAGACGGATGGCAAACCTAGGTGACCAATCAATCTCTGGTAACTTATTTCGTTGCCTTGTCGCTGAGAATATCAAGGGTTGGGATCAGACGTTATACCAAGCCAAGTTCGTATACAACGGCTCAGTTAACCAGAGCACAGGTTTTCCACATTTCTAAGTCATTTATAGCCTTGTTCCTCGTTCCTTGATAGATCTCACACCGGTTCCCAGTTTCACTTGTTTTCATGGCAAGGCAGAAGACTTTATATCCAATCTTCAAGAGATATATGAGCAAACCCGAGCAAGGCTACTTGAGGAAAGCGCCAAGTATAAGTTGGCGACTGACATGCAGCGTCGAGCAGTCCAGCTTCAGGTAGGAGATCAAGTTTGGGCAATTCTGACCAGGGATAAGTTTCCAGCATGGGAGTATAACAAGCTAACAGCACGCAAAATTGGTCCTTTGAAAATCATTGAGAAGATTGATGACTACGTGTACCGCCTTCAATTGCCAAGTGGTATGAGGACTTCCTACACCTTCAATGTTAAACACTTGGTTCTTATCCTGGTGACAATGATCTAGCTGAACCAGTGGTGAACTCGAGGACGACTTCTCTCCAACTTGGGAAGGATGATGTAGCCCCATTACCCTTATAGTTGGCGGGGTGACTTGGCGAGATGATCCTGGCAAAATGGTCTTAGGTGGCGAGTTCCTTGGAGACGCAGCTGGAGAAGATTAACATTGAGTAGGATACTTAGTATTAGATTAATAGATAATTATTAGTTATTTTTGTATTCATCCTTTTATTTTTAGCCTTTTCTATTTGTTGAGATAACTCCTCTATTTAAACAAGAGGGGATCTAGGGTTTAGGTCATTCAATTTCTTAGACTTTCCATATTTTTATGTGTTCTTCCTAATTCTAGGGTTGCGAGAATTAAGTTATAATTATTTTCCCTTTGTTTCTGCATGATTTAGCAATAGCAATTTAAACTAAGGCCATTGAACCTTCCATTTCCCAAAATTTTCGTATCCATGCTGCATCAGGTTAAGAGTTCATTTTAGAGAAGGCCGCACGGTCTCGATAGTTCCTCCCGAGCGAAGTTTACGGTCTACAGTCCAGGTATTCCTAATTCATTTGTTTTAAGGTTTCATTTCTCTTTATAATTTAACTTTTTTTTTTTAATTATGCTTTCATATTCTAAGTTGTTATATATCCCCTTATTATTGTACTTGGTAAAGTATTGTAGGGTGTAGAGTGTGCTTGGTAAACCACATGAGCAAACGTGCTCGCCTCGCCCTGCCCCGCCAAGCTAGTGAGTCGGGGTGTGGGACTTTTTTTAACCAAGACTTTTATTTTCTCGACCTTCATATTTATTTAAATTGTCGTAAATGAACTCATGGTGAGTTTTTTTTTTTTGTTGGGTTGTGCTCGTGTCCTTTGGCTTGAGCTCGAGTTGTCTTCCTTTGCTAACCTCAAGCACACTATCTCGAAGACTTCCTATACACTGGGTCTCGAGGCTATAAGCTCGAGCTCGAGTATGCCTTTTCACTACGTCAATTCACACTTTTCCCATAACTAATCGGATTTTTAGACTCTCCCATATCCGCCACTTTTCTTGTTTGAAGTGGATTCTAATCCATGATCTTTTCCTTAACCTGCAAGGAGGTTTCTCTATAAATATTGTTCCTTCAGCTTCTGTTAGCGAAACATAGAAACACAAAAATTTATAGAAGTCATCCACTTCTTCTCTATTTTCTCTCCCTTTCTCAATATAATTATCTCCTTCGTTACTGAGCAAGTTGGAGCATACTCAAACCCATCCCATTGAAGTACACTACTGAGGTGGGTGCCATGCTAATCTTGGGGGTCGAAGTGTCGTTCATCCTATTGTACCTCTGTGGGGGCATAATCAACTTAGGGTAGTGGATTCTCCATGGCGAAGCAATTTCTTTGGTCAATTTTTTCCCTTATGTATTTTGTTTAAAGTCATTCTATTAAACATTTCGTAATCTAGAGATCAAATTCATTGTAATAAAGATTTATATTTTGATCATTCATTTACCCTATTTCTCTAATAATCTAAGTCGTTAATATAATGAGTAATCATAATATGACTCGCGTGGGCTTTATTATACCCAATATTTCAAAAACCAAGCCTTCGGATGAGAAGAACTACAAGATGTGGGCCGATAATATGTTACAAACCGATATTCCGAGGCTTGAGTTCTAAGTAGCTCTTGGTGGGAAAAACTGTTAAGGGGGTTAAAATTTTGTTAAATGAAGTCTATGCTGCACATGCGAGACCTGTGCTGCTACTGAACTACTTGCTGCGTGCTGCTGTTAGTCAGTTGTTAAGTCATGATATTAGCCTAGCTTTAGTTGTTGCTTTACATTGAAATAACCTGCATTAATAATTCTGCAGTAAACTAAGTGCGTTAAGGCTGTTAAGGTGTTAGTTTCAGGTAGTAGTGGAGTTTGGCGCCAAAATGCCATTTACATATTAGTTAGGTATATTCTAGATAGTTCTAGATGCTTCCTAGCTAGGTTGGTTAGTAGTTCATTGCTATAAATAAGTGAGGATTGTAATGTTCAGAATTATTCAATCAAGTATCTGAAATATCAATCTCATTTGAGATTAAACTCTATTTTCTCATCCCCTTCCCTTCTTTCTCTCATCTAAACTCTAAACTCTACTTTCTCATCTAATTTCCCTTCTTTCTCATCTCATATTCTCAATTTATCCGCATTTTATATTAGTTTACGTTCATGGTTCAAGCCCGAGCGTAGCATAATATGAAGTTCTTCCTAGGCTAAACTGAGGTTCATTGCACTTTGTACAATGATAAGCCCCATCGAGGTTTAATAAGGATTTTGAGAAAGATAATCGTACTTGCAGGGGAACAATTCTTCACTACATGACAGCGCCTCTTTTTCAAATTTATGTTAATATGAAAACCACTAAAGAGATGTGGGAAATATTGTTAAGTAAGTATGGCTCAGATAATAGTGCGGCTAAGAAGTATGTCTGTAGTAAGTGGTTAGCTTTCACCATATTTGATGAAAAGCATATTCTTGACCAAATCCATGAATATGAAACTATGTGCACTAATATTTTGAATGAGGACATGAAGTTTCATGAAACGTTTCAAACAAACTGCTTAATTGAGAAACTGCCTCCTTCTTGGGAAAGTTATAAGGTGTCTTTAAAAGACAAAAAGAAGGACATGACACTATAGGAATTGATCTCCCATATTAGTTTCGAAGATTAGAACATCAAACAAGCCAAGGAGAAGTCCTTTGAGCACTCGTCATTAGCAGCTAACCTTGTTAAGTCAAGAAATGTGGGAAAGAAAGGAAAATTCAAGAAGCCTTAGAACAAGGGTGAGCTTAATGCTCGAGAAGAAGGCTCTAGCAGCAATCAAGGCCAATCTCGAGGAAATAGAACATTGGAAAATGTTGATAATGGCTAGAGGAGGAACAAAAGAATATGCAGGACTTGTGGCAAGACTAGCCACACCTCAAGGAATTGAAGAAGGGATTCGGACCTAGAAAGCACATAGAACATAGGCCCTTGGCTAATTCCACCAAGGAAGGAGACGAGTTTGCTGCCATGATCTTCGAGGTGAATATGGTTGGGAACATGGTCGAATGGTTACTAGTGCCCCAAGGCATATCTACACCAATAAGGACCTATTCTATGATTATGAGAAAGCCAATGATGGGGAGAAGGCGTACGTGGGAAATTCCAATTCAGTCCCTGTTCATAGCAAAAGAAAGGTCCTCCTTAGACTCAACTCTTGAAAAACTCTTTGTTTAACCAACGTGCCGCATGTTCCTGAAGTACATAAGAACCCAGTCCCTGGTGCATTGTTAAACAAAGCAAGATTTAAGTTAACCTTCGAGTCTGACAAGTTACTCCTCAATAAAACACCAACTTCGTCAAGAAAGGGATCTGTAATGGTGATCTCTTTATACTTGATGTTGAGACGAATGAGAATGCATATACTTCAGCTCATACTGTTGAATCTTTGGATTTGTGGCATGCTAAGCTGGGACACGTAAAATATAATTGGGTTAAGAAACTTAAACAAATGAGTTTAATTCGTGATAGCAATTTAACTGAAACTGATAAATGTGAAATAAGTGTTCGGGCCAAACATTTTAAAAAATCATTTAACAAACCAGTAGAAAGGACTTTGAGCCTACTCAAGCTAGTACATTCTAACCTAGGTGACATTAAGAGCAACAAGAGTAGAGGTAGTAAAAGATATTACATCACTTTTGTAGATGACCACTAGAGATTCACGGAAGTGTATATCTGAAGTACTAAAGACGAGACTGAGGAAATGTTTCTAAAATATAAAGCCGAGGTTGGAAATGAACTAAACCGTATGATCAAGAGGATTAAGTCTAATAGAGGAGGTGAGTATGATACTATTTATGACGAATTTGGCGAATGTACTTATTTACTATATTGGAGTTTTGTAGGAGGCCGGGTTCGTAAGGTTGAGCTGAACTCAAGCTCTAGCTACATACCCGACTTGACCTTTCTTAGCCTAAGAAGAACAGGAAGCTTGAATGGTTATTGCCCAAGGAGGTGATCATGAAAAATGATGAGAGGGTGAGGCATGTGATAGTCTACCTTGGATGAGGCTTGCCATGGAGAGAGAGAGAGAGAGAGAGAGAGAGAGAGTGGCCTACGCCTGCAAAGGGAAGGGGTGAGGCCCCCTTTATATAGAACTTTAAGTCATCTAAAAGTCAGGTTCGGGGGCGCCCCGTTCTTGCCCCTTTTTGGGTCGCCGATATTTGGGCGAGTAAATACCAGGCCAGTATTATAAACACATAGTCCGCCCACTCCATTGGCAAACTTCAGCCGTTCCAAGTTCAGCCATGGAGGGGATTATGCATTAGTCCCTAACTGTGGCTTGCCGGTGCATAATGTTTTCCCAAGCAATGGAGGTATTCAGCGTTATGCCCAGGCTCTTCGTAATTTCCACTCCTGTGTATTCGGAACTTTATTAACAGAGCATACAACGTAAGTAAGCTGTGTGTCAAGGTTTTGGCATTTTAAGTCATTTCGGCTCATAACTAGGCACGTGGCCATCATGAGTCTTAGTAAGGTATTTAGCCCAACTGTAAATCTTGACACACTGTTTGCCCTATCAGGGTGTTTAGTCTTTTAGGGATTCTAAAGAAGCGTTTAATCTCTTTACTTGTTTGAAAGAGGCAATCTTTATTTGTGTAAGAGTGTTAAAAAAAAAAAATCTGAGCTTCTGGAAACTTTTGAACCTTAGGGTGTTTACAGTATTTCGTTCTTTCAGCGCTCAATCCGTTTTGACTCTTATGCGATAAACATGTAAGGATGTTACTATCATGACTAGCCACTGGGTATGTGTGTGCTCGGTTTGCAATATCCATAAAGTGGGGAGTACGATGCACTTCGATATTTGGTCGGAGCCCCAGGCGATTGATTTTATATACTCATTTAATATAAAGGCAATATGTGTAACACACCTGTCATGTATTCAGCGTATTTTTTTTCTTTTCTTTTCTTTTTTTTTTTTTTTTTGCCAGAGTGCAATATACTTGAATGAAGTTAATGCGATGAGTATGCTCCAATATTCCAGAATAAGGGATGATTAATATATCACACTGGTCCGACAGGGATGGGAATGTTATTGTTATAGCTGTCATGTAAATAGACCGAACGTATACCATGAAGGTTGACATATCTTTTAAGTCTGTAGACCCTATGTAGTAAACTGTACATCATATATATTGAATGGAAAGTAGATATCAGTGCTTTGTGTATTATTTTTAGATAACCCTCAAGCGAGTCATGGTGATTGGTATTGCAGCGACTGCAGGTGATTGCACCAGGGCAGACCATGGTGACAAGCATTGCACCGGTTGTGGGTGATTGCACCGAGGTTGACCATGGTGTTAGTTATTCCACCCATTACAGGTGATTGCTCCAAGGCAAACCATGGTGTTAGGCATTACACCTGTTGCGAATGATTGCCCCAGGGTGGATCATGGTGTTAAGTACGTACTTGACTAATCGCCATGTGTCATGTATAGAATAAAGCCAAGTATACTTGGGATAACATATCAAACCAATCAAGTCAACATAATACACTCATGTGGTAACAGATATGTCAAAACAATGTTGCTAGAAATAACATACTTTTAAGGCTATTAACTGCTAAGTAATAAACTTATGGCACATCCTCCTTAAAGGATGCCCATGGCTAATGTTCATTTGTCCTAAATGTTTATTTATAAACTAATGAGCCCGGCGTGGCTCGACAGGGACCCTTGCTAATGCTGGGTTGACAAGCATTTACGTGTACTATGTGACTTACCAATGATGAGTTTTAACAGTCTGTGGAGTGTTGCCTATGCTAGCGCTGAACATTAAAAACTCTATAAGGTGAATTTATAGGATATTAATGATGAAAGACCTCTAAGGATACCATTGATATGGCATATACGTTATTTGGTACATATCAATTTTGTTATTCTAGCCTTAAGATTGTGAACTATTTTTAAAAATCAGTGATCCCTTAGTGTATGTTACCTCGTCGACAACCATTGCTAGATCGAATAGGCTGTGAAAGGAGTTTTGGACCGCTTGTAAAAAAGTCCAAGACAACTTTGAAACAAATTATCGTGGGTATTGGACTATTTCTTTCTTATTGTTATCTATTTAAATTGCCGCCCCTTGAAGTGGTTTAGCCTTTGTGATGAAGGTAGTGTCTAGCCTGTGATTCGAGGGTGAAGTCCCCCAACCTTTAAGTTAATGAGACAAGAAAATGATTAAGGCAAAGCTTTCTAGTCTTAAAAAGATTTATGCCATCGTTAAGGAAATGACCGAGGCGAAGTCCCCCAGTCTTAGAAAGATTTATGCCACTGTTAAGGAAACGACCGAGGCAAAGTCCCCCAATCCTAAAAAGGTTTACGCCACTATTAAGGAAATGACCGAGGCGAAGTCCCCTAATCTTAAAACGATTTGTACCCCAATTGAAAGAAAGAACGGCTCACTCTGAACTCATTGCTGGTTTATGTTCTACTAAGTTTCATCTCCGACGGCAAGTTTAAAAGGTATGTATAAATAGACGATGAAATTGCGTCATTCGATGAGTAGATTGAGTGCGGTAGGATTTCGTCTCATAGGTTAAATAGTTGTTTTAACATTATGTAGGAAGATTGTGGGGGTGGTGGCACATGACTGATAGTTAGGATCTTTAGGGGTGGTGTGGCATCTTAAACTAGAATTTGATGAATAGTTTGTTTTGATGGTGGCCTTGTGCACGTATTAGAAAGGTAAGAGATTCATGGAACAGCCGAGTCAACTAGGAATGGAGTGACCTTATGAGAAGAATCAAATGTTGTGCTGGCTTAGATACAGCTAGGAGGTCTCTTATATGTCCAAACAAAGTTCTTAGAGTAAATCATGTAACTTTGCCGTCTTGTATAAGTGCTTTCACCGCTTTTGAACTCAGCGCTTATATGTACCTTTTGATTTGCACCTGTGTCTTGATGTTGGATTGTGTATGTTTTGTATTTTGGGATCTGAAAAGTTAGGGTTGATGACTTTGTTCCCTTAGTACCCCTCATTTTGAATTGTTGCACTTAATTGTTAACTAAACAATTTGTGAGTACAGATCTAGCAAAGTATGGTCCCTTATATGCAAGATGCATTATAGTGAATTGGTCACTCGATATAATGGCTAATGAGCACAAACAAGCTTTCTTTCTAGCTGGCTAGTCAATTAACGTAATTTGTCCAACTATCAGGGTTGGAATTGTTTAGGATTGTAACGAAAATTAACCATATTAGAATTTAGTTGAATAGAAATTGTAAAAAAAAAGGGGTTCAATCAGGGTTGTATTGAACTATGATTATAACAAAAATGATCCAATTAAGGTTTAGTTGAATTGAGATTGTAACTAAAATTAGTTCAGCGAGGGCTAAACTAAACTAAGCTTGTAATGAGAGTTAGTTCAAATAGGATTATAATGAGAATTAACTTAAGTACGGTCAAATTAAACGGATATGGTAACGAGAATTAGTTTAAACCAGGTTGAATTAAATGGATATTGTAACGGGAATTGGTTGAAGCAAACTGATATTATAGCAAGAATTAGTTCAACAGGGGCTAAACTAAACCGAGATTGCCACAGGAATTAGTTCAAATGGGGATGAACTAAGTTGAGATTGTAACGAGAACTGGCCCCATTAGGATTGAATTAAACTTAGATGGTAATGAAAATTGGTTCCACCGGAGTTGATGAAAATCAACGTATGTAGGGTTAAAGTGAGTAGGGATTGCAACAAAAACCAATCTTTGAGGACTGAATGAAATTGAAATTTTAAAGAAAATTAATCCATTTAGGGCTGAATTTGTTGGTGCAAACTCTTGCAAATCTTGCAAAATGGGTAACCAAAAGATCTCGGGTGTCGAGGTCGAGTGATCACTTTCCTTAAGAGTTATTTCAGTGTAGGAAATAGTCCTGAGGATACAACGACAACCAAAATGATGAAGTAAAGATGTGTAAGAGGAGAGATGGAAGAGATGAATGAGAATGATGTTTTAAAGAAATTTCATAACACTTGAATTCAATGTTTTCTCAATATTCTTTCAATCTTTATGTATCAATCTTTCATATATTCTTCAAACAATCAAAGGGGGGAATTTATATGAATGGCCAAAAAAGGGGAAAAAAATTGTGCGAGTAACGGCCAAAACTACCCTTTGTGTCGAAGCTATGTGTCGACACACAGTTCAACACATAGGTTACTGTAATCTGTGTGCTAAAGTGTGTGTCGACCCACACTTCAACACCTACCCCTTCTGTAACTTCTGTGTGTCGACACATAGAGCCATTTCCGCTGTTCTGCAAGATCTGTGTGTCAACACATAGACACCTCTACTTGGTTCTGTAGGATTGTGTGTCAACACATGGGCTCTGTGTGTTGAGCCACACCCCATATAAGTCAAACATACATTTAAACAACATTGGGACAAGTCTCAAGCACTTTATTAATAATACTTATTTTGAAAATATATCAACATTCCCCCCACCATTTTCAAAATATGATCATTCTCACATGCTATACCTTTAAATTAAAGGAGGCCTTATTGTGCATCAATGATGGTGTATCTGGATTGAACCCTAGCTAGTGAAGACACATTTATGGTTAATCGGATCAAAAGTGGTAGACCATGCTTTGAACCATACAACCCATTTGACTAACTGAACACATCTACAGCATAAGATGTGCTCCCCATACACATGCTACAACTTCCAAATTGACACATATATAGCCCTGTGTCCTGTACCCTTCGTGAGTGTTTCAGAGCCAAACCCCTAGTTAACAATCACACCTTGAAGCGGCCAAACTTTACACTCCCTAAGGTGGATCCCACTGATCATGTCCTTGGGACTTGACATTTAGTAATAATATAAACTCGGGTCCATGAAGAGCATACGCTCATCCTCGATGTAGGTTACCAAGCACTCCACACACGGGACGGAAAATTCTCTTTTAGTGCTTGCAGTCACACGGATGATAAGTCTCTCTCATTCTACTCGAGACGTCGTACCAAGTGTCGAGTTGAGGGCCTATCATGGGCAACTAATAATGACACGTTTCAACCCCATCCCTTCACTACTTTTTCGAACCAAGTCTCTAGCTAGACGTTTTGTAAACGGATCTGCTAGATTCTAACTTGTTCTCACAATGTCTATAGTGATGACATCTTTTTGAATAATGTGTCTCACAATACTATGTCTTACACCTATGTGTCTAGACTTTCCATTGGACACTTCACTATACACTTTTGGTAGTGTAGCCTGATTATCGTAGTGGACAGATATCGATGAGATCAGCTTTGGCTACATATGAATCTCATACAATAGATCCTTTAACCACTCAGCTTTTTTAGCTGCAAACGCTAGAGCTATAAAATCTACCGCCATCATGGAATGAGATCTACACATCTGTTTCTTAAAGCCCCAAGAAATGGCACCCCCACCAAGCTAGAACACCCATCCGTTTGTGGATGGATGATCTCCCACATAGGAGATCCAGCTGGCATGAGAGTACCCTTCCAAAATGGGAGGATACCCTACTTAAGAAGTACCATAGTCCATGGTTTTCTTACGGTACTTCAGTACTCGATATATCACATGCCAATGTAGCTTACTGGGATTACTAGCATATCTACTTCAGGGAAGGCTATACCAGGCCTCATGTTAGTCATGGCATACATTAGACATCCAATGACTCGGGCATACTCCAATTGTGATACTAGAGTTCTCACATTCTATACTAACTTCACACTAGGATCCATTGGAGTAGACATCGGTGCACAAGCACCATAATTGAATCTATTGAACACATTTTCAATGTTGTGAGACTGTGTCAAGGATATCGCATCTCCATTCCTTACAATCCTTATACCAAGGAGTACCTCAGCCTCACCCATGTCTTTCATAGCAAAGATCATCGAGAGAAACTGTTTTATTTCTCGACTTTCCCATATCAATACCGAATATCAGCATGTCATCGACATAGAAATATAAAATGACCCCTTTGCCATTAATGAACTTGTTATAGACACATTTATTCGATTCATTTATAACAAATTCGTTGTTCAGAACAACTTGATCAAATTTATGATGCCATTGCATTGGGGATTGCTTAAGTCCATATAGAGAACATATGAGTTTACATACTTTTCTCTCTTGGCTTGGAGCAACAAATCCTTCTGGTTGTTTCATATACACCTCCTCTTCTAGCTCACCATTTATGTGTTTGGAATAGTGTCCTGAAATTCAGATTTATTCTATTAATATTATTTTATTAATGAATAAAATTGAAGTTCCAGTCGTTTCCTTGTTAAATTTGAGTAAGCGGGAATTTATACTGCATGTGGTTTTCTTTTGGAAACATCTATAAAATGGATGTAGTCCTCATACTACAATTTACATGTTTGTTCTAAGTGGTTTATGAGATTAACCCACAGATAGACTTGGAACAAATGTTATGGATTTTTGTTTGAAAGACTCGTAGTCGAAGACAAGTTTGGACCACTTGTACGCTAAGACTATAACGTGACACTTTAGATGACTTGTCTTGGTCATGTGGATGGTGATCCAAAAGTGTTATGTTGGTGTGTTTAATAAGATTGGCACACTGAGTTGGACCATGTATATTACTCGTTTCTAGACTACTATCGGAGATGAATGATTCATGTTGTACTATTTGAACAACGACTCTAAATCCTGAGAGTATTCTCGACTTGTGCATGGAGTGTCAGTTACTTTGGTGTACTATAAGTAATGTCTAAACGCACGACTAGATTCCCATTTACACTGGGTAGCGGCGTGAAGTGTAACAAGGATTAGGTATTAATTAGGGAATCTATAGTCCCTTAAGGGATAAATAAGTCCCATTAGTTGATTCGCAAATATCAAAATAGTTCAGAATCTTTGGCCAAAGTATTCCAACTGTTTGACAATGGAATTTATACTGTCAATATGTTCAAGTATAAATGAATTATTCAGTGAAGGGCGAGTCAGTAACTAATGGAGAAGCTGTGATAAGGATAGTGGTAGTAGTTATATTTATCCTTTGTCAGGGACATTTAATGGAAGGGTTGTTATCATCAATACAGTCTATTAGGGAAATATCGAATAAATGGTAAGTCCAGAGTGCAGTGAGATTTATTTATTGGAATTAAGTCTCATTAAATGGTAATTAAATTATTTCATGAGATTATTATTTTAACCTATTTGGAGCTAGATTTAAATTGTCCTTGAGGTCCCTACGCAAGCCTCAGCGTTTATTGCCATCAAAAAAATATTAAAGAATTTATAAAGGGAATTATTTATCCATGAGATGGATAAATTTAATTTGGCCAAACATTATTCATAAGATGAATAAAAATTAAAAATTACAAAATAAAATAATTTTTGAAAAATTTAAATTTATAAGATAAATTTTTACATATGGAAACAAAAAAAAATGCAAAATTACTCGCACAGAGGTCAACCCATGTGCCCACGGATCAACCAACCAGTGTGCGCCACGTGTCGCTTGCTGGTGAGTCGTGGGCTATCCGCAGGAGCATAGGCGGGCCAATCACGGCCTGCCAAATGGCACACTTTAAAAGAAGAAAAAGGCACGCGATTTGAACAACATTGAAACACCGCATTCCACGTATTTTAGTATATGATACGATGCGTTTTGTTTTAATAACTGCGAGTCCCGCATCGAAAAATTGGTTGTTCTTTGATCCGGTACACTCTTATAAATTGGGCTAACTGCGAGTCCCACCTATTAATTTATTGCCTCGGCGTTTTGTTCAGCATTGAATTGAAATAAATTATTTTGGATTTTTGGAATTGTTTCAGAGACCTAATTAGAATGAAAAATTTGGTTAAAATTTTTCATTCCTAGTTTAATAATTTTCAAAGCGCACCCTCTAGGCAGATCGAGGTCATTGCATAGAAGATATCGGGGTCTCAATTTTGAAGATTATTATTTCTTTATGGTTTTCTTATTATTGAAGCAAATCCTGGTATGTCTTGTTTCCTTCAATTTTAGTTTTCGCTTTTTATTTATTTATAGTATTGGTTATTATGCTTGTTGAAGTTTATGTATTATTATGAATGTATTAGAGTAAAAAGTTTGTAGATCTAAATTAAAAATTTAGATCTGTGGATTTAAATTATGAATTTAAATCCGTAGATTTAAAATTATAAATTTTAAATCAGCCTTAGGTTTAGAATTATGAATTCTAAACTCCATCCAGTGCCTAAACTTCAAAAAATTAGGGAGAATTTTTGAGATTTGTCCCAATTGTCGGTATTAATTTATAGAGATAACCCTATTCCCGGGAACTCTAGCACGTGAGGTGTCACGAAGTGTGACTCTCCGATCGGGGGTTTAGATAAAGAGAAGAGACTGTGAACTCAACAGTTGACATCAGAGTTGCTTTTTTCCAACAATTGGTGTCAGAGCCAATCTTTGATTACATTCATAATGCATAAATAGGTATAATAAGATCAGAATAAATAGATTTACGATTTGATAAAATAGAGATTTTATTAAGAAGGAAAGTTTGTTTAATTGGACATTGATAATAATCTACGGTTCGATTCAAATTGTTTAAATCGATAATGGATTAATAATTAATTCAGATGATTGTTCGAAGTAACGGTTTAAATTGTTTAAATTGTTAAAGAATAAACAACGAATTAGATTATTTATGATCTCGGTTTAAATTCTTCAAATCGTTAATGAGTTAATCGTTAATTCGGATATATCAATTCATAGACTAGCAATTATGTTAATTGTATAATAAGATTATACATATTTGATTAAGATTTATGAAATCGGATAAAATTGATCGAATAAGATTAGATTCAATTATTTTTAAATTAATTATTTTAATTTTAAAAAAAACTAACTCTGCCTCAGCTTTCAATGCAGACATCATCGTCAAATTTAAAAAAAAAAATTTATTTTATTATTTATTTTTGGGATATTTAGACATCAGCACTGGTTTATATAATAATTAAATAATTTATTTTATTAATTAATTTCTTTTTAGAATGTGATTCTAAATTAGATTTTGGGATAATTTAAGTTGTGAATTAGTGTTATTTTAAATAAAAGTTAATTTTAAATTATTTTTGGAATAAGATTCTAATACAGACTATAAGATAGTCTAAGTTAATATTATTTTACAAATAAAAATTAATTATACTGATTAATTTAATTTTAGAATAAGATTCTAGAATAGACTATGAAATAATCTAAGCTCAGTTAATTTTAGAATAAGATTCTAAAATAGACTACAAGATAGTTTAAGCTTTATATCGCTACTGATTTTAAATAAAATTAATTTTATTAATTAATTTAATTTTAGAATTAGATTCTCAAAATGAATTATGAGATAAGCTAAAATTTGGTATTGTTTTAAATTAAAAAATTTAAATTAATTTATTTAGTTTTAGAATGGGATTCTAAAGAATACGTTATGAGATAATCTATGGTGTCATTTTTAAAAAGGTAAAATTATTTAATTTATTTTATTAAATAAATTTAGAATTAGATTCTAAAACAAGATTATGAGATAATCGATGTTGTGAAACGATAATATTTCAAATTAATAATTAATTAATTTTGGTTAATTTTAGAATGAAATTCTAAAGAGAGTTATGAGATAATCTAGATTATAAATGTGAATTAATTAAAAACCACTAGTATTAAAAATCAAGTGGGAGCGAGGTTTCGATTGTTGTAACCTCATGGTCTCCATTATCGATCTAGCAGTATAGTAGATCGATAGACCTCCCTATGGAGGATGGCAGTTTTCAGATTACAAGGTTAGACTTTTATTGGGATAAACCAAATTGCAAAGAAGCGATGCGACCACAATGCCGTGGAGTATTACGTGTATTTGTTATGGAGGTTTAGGTAAGGGTTTACACTTGACTAGCGTGATGCATTAGTCTCCCTGAGGAGCTATGTTGTGTTATGTTCGAGACTAAGGTAAAGTGGTGAGTTAATTATGTTTAGTAAGAGTTACAAGAAAACAGGTTAATTGAGAATAGTTCTCACCCGAACTAGCTTCATGCGACCCCACTGCCGGGGAGTAAAGATTGGTGTGTTTGGGTCATTATTGTATGCATGACAATATAGTTTGGTGGATATCTAACTTATTGTGTGTGCTAAATTGAAAGAATAGATATCACTGCTCTATACATGACTCTTGTTAGACACTTACACGAATTTTTGCATTTATAGTATTTTGAAATGGATACGACAGGTGAACTTCACTTTATTACTAATGCACAATGAAGTCATTAGACCAGATTACTTTGCCTAGAAAAACCAAGTTGGACTTAGCTATTACTCACAAGGGACCTACTAGAAAGATAGGAAAGGGCAAGGTTGCTATTATAGCAACAAAGTCCATAATGAAGTCAGCGAAAGGAAAGTGTTTCTTTTATGGGAAGACTGGCCAATGGATAAAAAACTACACTAAGTACTTGGCTTTTCTCCTTATAGAAAATACTAAGCCATCTAGTGAAGATATGTTGATATCTCACTTAGTTGAGCCATGCACAGTTGAGAGTCCACCAGGTTCCTGGTGTATGGACTCAGGTTCCACTGACCATATATGTAATATGTTACATGGGCTTAGGCTAACCAAAAGACTGCATGATGGGGAGCTATTCCTGATAGTTAGGGATAGTACAAGAGTAGTGGTCTTAAGTGTAGGAGATGTTGGCTTAGTCTTTAGTGCTAGAGTTGTTGTTTTTAAAAGATTATTAACGTGTAGTTACTTTGCACCGGAATTTGATTTTTCTATCTCGTTTTATGAATAATTGTTATTCAATTGATTTTGACCATGAACCTTTTAAAACAAGAAATAAATTTGCAAAATATACAAGTATAAATGGTTTATTCATGTTTTTTATTGACCAAAACTCTCATATTTGTTTAAAGGAAGCTAACACAAGCTCACTTGTTCAATCTCCTAAAAGAAAACACCTTTAAAGGGATATTGCCCACACATAGCACAAACGTTTAGGTCACACTAATTCTACCAGGATCCAAGGACTGTTGAAAGATGGACTGAGAGGGGCTTTGGACTTGAGGTCATTACCAGTTTGCGAATTCTGCATAGAATGAAAGGTTACCAAGTCTACCTTTAAGAGTAAAGGCAACAAGGTTGATGACTTGCTTGAGTTGGTTCACACATATGGATGTGGACCAATGAATGTTCGAGCAAGAGATGGGTATGCGTACTTCATCACATTTACTGATGATTACTCAAGCTATAGATATGTTTACTTAATGAGACATAAATCGAACTCTTTTGAAAAGTTCAAAGAGTGCAAAGCTGAAGTTGAAAAGTAATTAGGTAAACAGGTTTAGTCACTTCGATTGTATTAAAATGGTGAATATCTTTGGGGTGAGTTTCTAGATTTCCTAATTGCAAATGGGATAAGATCTCAGCTTTGTGCTCCGGGTACACCGTTGTAAAATAGTGTTGCAGAAAGAAGGAATAAGACATCGTTAGAGATGGTAAGGTCCATGATGAGTCATGTTACCTTATCAATCTCTTTTTGGGGTTATCCCAAAGGAATAAGGGTGGTCTTCTCTGTAGTCTTTCGGATCAAAAGAGTTTTTGTAAGTATGCCAAATTTTTAAAGGAGGATTTTGTAGTAAGCTACAAAAACATAAACAAAGTAGTGTTAGAGGGTTCTCAAAGAAAATGACGCTAATTCTGAGTAGCTAGACACAACTTGGGATACAGTGGATGCATGAGATGCACCTACTGTTAAGGTTGAGGATGTTCTAAGTACACGAGAACCTAGGTGTAGTGGGAGGATTGTCAGGACACTTGACAGATTCATGGCGGCAGCCTTAATGGTTGACCGTGACATTGAATCTGATCCTCTCAGCTACAATGAGACAGTTAAGGACAAGTATGCTGACCAATAAGTTTGAACAATAAAATTTGAGTTGGGATCTATGTATTTTAATCAGATCGAGAATTTTTAGAGGCACTTGTTGGCATTGAGCCCATTTGTTGTAAATAGGTCTACAGGAAGGTCGAGATCTTCAAGGCAGGACTAGTTTCTAAGGACTTTACCCAAAAGGAAAGAATTCATTATGATGAGACATTCTCATTAGTAGCCATACTAAAGTCCATAAGGATACTCCTATCCATTGCAACTCATCATGACATTTGGCAAATGGAAGTCAAAACGGCCCTTTTGAATGGTCGTCTTGAAGAAGACATCTATATGGTGCAACCAGACAATTTCATTGGCAAAACTCAGGAGCATATGGGATGCAAACTAAAGAAGTCCATGTATGGACTGAAGCAAGCATCTTGCTCATCAAATATTAGATTCAATGAAGCGATTAAGTCTTACAGATTTGAGCAATTGGTTGACGAACCATCCGTGTACAAATGACGTCAAGAGAAAGTAGTGGCTTTCTTAGTATTGTATGTCGATGATATACTACTAATTAGAAATGATGTAGGGGTGTTATCAGCTGTAAGGATTTGGTGAGCTAGTTCCAGTTGGCCATACGATTTTCTGAGTTCCAATCAGATAGAAATGCTAGACGTATGACGTCTAAGCATGCCTTGACCCTTGGAGTAGGAGCCATTAGTGGGGGGAATGTCAAGCTGTATTCTATTGCTGACTTCACTATAAAGGCTAAATACATTGTACCTTCAGAAGCTGCAAAGAGGGGCATGTAGGTTCAGATAAAGGAGTTGACTCTACTAAGATCTTGACTTCACTAGACCTCTAGTTCATACAGAAAAAGGATGAATATAAAGTTTATAATAAATTGGATTTAGAATAAGTGGAAGATTGTTAGGAATAGTATCCTGAAATCTAGATTTATTCTATTAATATTATTTTATTAATGAATAAAATTGAAGTTCCTGTCATTTCCTTGTTAAGTTTGTGTAAGCGCAAAATTATACTGCATGTGATTTTCTTTTTGGAAGCAGCTATGAGATGGGTGTAGTCCTCAAATTATAATTTACATGTTTGTTCTAAGTGGTTTATGAGATTAACCCACATATAGACTTGGAAATAAATGGTATGGATTGTTGTTTGAAAGACTCATAGTCGAAGACAAGTTTGGACCACTTGTACTCTAAGACTATAACGTGACACTTTAGATGACTTGTCTTGGTCATTTTGATGGTGATCCAAAAGCGTTATGTTGGTGTGTTTAATAAGACTGGCACACTAAGTTGGACCATGTGCATTACTTATTTCCAGACTTCTATCGAAGATGAGTGATTCAAGTTGTACTATTTGAGCGATGACTCTAAATCCTGAGGGTTTTCTCGACCTCTGCATGGAGCGTTAGTTACTTTGGTGTACTATAAGTAATGTCTAAACGCACAACTGAATTTCCACGTACACTGGGTAGCGGCGTGAAGTGTGACAAAGATCAATTAATTAGGGAATCTACAGTCTCTTATGAGATAAAGAAGTCCCCTAGTTGATTCACAAATATTTGAATAGTTCGGAATCTTTGGCCAAAGCATTCCAAGTGTTTGATATTTGGAATTTATACTACGAATATGTTCAAGTATAAATGAGTTATTCAGTGAATGGCGATTCGGTAACTAATGGAGAAGCTATGAGAAGGATAATGGTAGTAGTTATATTTATCCTTTATCATGGACATCTAGTGGAAGGGTTGTTGTCATCAATACAGTCTATTAGGGAAGTATCGAATAAATGGTTCAAGTATGGAGTACAGTGAGATTTATTTGGTAAAATTAAGTCTCATTAAATGATAACTAAATTATTTGATGATATGATTAATTTAACCTATTTGGAGCTTGATTTAAATTGTCTCTGAGGTTCCTATGCAAGCCTCTATATTTATTGCCACCGAAAAAATATTAAAGAATTCATAAGATAAATTATTTATCCATGTGATGGGTCAATCTAATTTTACCATATATTATTCATGAGATGAATAAAAATTAAAAATTATAAAATAAAATAATTTTTGAAAAATTAATTTCATATATGAATTTTTACATGCGGAAACATTGAAAAAAATGTAAAATTACCTGCACAGAGGTCAATCCGTGTGCTCACGGATCAACCAACCAGCTCGCGACATGTTTCGTGCGCTGGGGAGTCGAGGCTATCCGCGTGAGCACGGGTGGGCAAATCACGGCCTGCCACATGGCACGCCTTAAAAGAAAGAAAAAGACGTGCAATTTAAGCAACGTTGAAAGGCTACGTTTCACCGGCTTTACTATATGATATGACGTGTTTCGTTTTAATAACTGCGAATCCCACATCGAAAAATTTGTTGTTTTTCGTTTCGGTACACTCCGATAGATGGAGGTACCTATTCCAGAGGTTTGACATTGAATTGAAATAAATTATTTTGGGTTTCTAGAATTGTTTCATAGACCTAATTGAAGAAATAAATTTTAGTTTAAATTTTTCATTCCTAGTTTAATATTTTTTGGAGCCCACCCTCCGGGCAGCTCGAGGTCATTGCGTAAAAGATCGCGGGATCTCGATTTTGAAGATTATTATTTCTTTATGGTTTTCTTATTATTGGAGCAAATCCAAGTATGTCTTCTTTCCTTCACTTTTAGTTTTCGCTTTTCTATTTATTTATAGTATTTGTTGTTATACCTGTTTAAGTTTATATATTGTTATGAATGTATTAGAGTAAAAGGCTTGTAGATCTAAATTAAGGATTTAGATATGTAGATTTAAATTATGAATTTAAATCTATAGGTTTAAAATTATGATTTTTAAATAAACCCTTGGTTCAGAATTATGAATTCGAAATCCCTTCCGCTGCGTAAACTTTACAAAATTAGGGAGAATTTTTGAAATTCGTCCCAATTACCTGTATTAGAGCAAAGGGATTTATAGAGATAACCCTATTCCAGGGAACTGTAGCATGTGAGGTTTCACGAAGCGTGACTCTCCGACTGGGTGCTTAGGTAAAGAGAAGAGTTTCCTACTCAAAGTGTTCTAATAGGTGCCTTTTGTTGTTACCATAGTTGAGAACTGTGAACCAACAGTTGGCATTAGAGTTACTTTTTCCCAACATTAGGAATGTCAGTTTACATCCATTTGGTGAATCACTAGCTTATAAATTGAGGCAGGAGCTATTAGAACTCTTATAGTCAATATTCATGCCAGGGGGGCATACGCGTCAAAGTAGTCTACCCCACGTTTGGGTAAACCCTTTCACCACCAATCAAGCTTTGAACTTATCTATAGTTCCATCGACTTTCATCTTCTTTTTAAAGATCCATTTACTCCCGATAGGCTTATTGCCTGGTGGAAAATCCACCAATATCCAAGTATTATTACCTATGATGGAATCCATCTCATCATTTACAATCTCTCGCCAAAAGGAGGGATCACGAGACCTCATAGCCTCATCAAGCGTCATGGGATCTGCCTCCATGTCACAACAATATGGAATTATAGGGTCCATATCATTATTCGAACCTTCTACCAAAAACGTGTAGAAGTCTGATCCGAAAGATTTCTCGTTCCTTGCTGTCTTACTCTTGCAAAGTTCTAGAGCATTTTTAGGGACTTATTCCCTCTCATGATGATCATCATCATATGGCATTTGAATTTCATTCTCAACTAGTACATAATCCCTTGGTCTAGGAATAAAGATAAACCGATTCTCATAAAAAATGGCATTTCTCAATTCTATTATTGTATTAACATTGATATAGTCATTTGACTCAATTACATAGAACCTGGTGCATAACCAACAAATATACAATTGATGTCACTACCCTACACCCCCACACTTTTAGATAATCCAAATTTGGGGCTTGTTCGTTCCAATGTTCATACGGGGTTATTTTACTTTACTTGTTTGGAACATGATTCAATATATGATAGGCCGTTAACATGGTCTCACCCCAAAATTCATCACTGAGACCGGAATAAGATAACATGGAATTCACCATCTTGTTTAGAGTTCGATTATTTTGCTTAGCCACGTCATTCAATTGTGGCATGTAAGGTGCTATGACCTCATGCACTGTACCGGTGGTTTCTTAATACTTGGGATCATAATATTTCCCACCACAGTCTGATCTAAGCCATTTGAAGAAGGTCTCACAGTGCATTTCTGCCTTCTCTTTATATGCCTTAAACCTCTCTAGTAATTCATCTTTATGGTTACACATATTAAAACCTCGAAGAATCATCAATGAATGTTATAAAGTATCTTTTTCTTCCTATGATCGGAGTACTTTAAAAGTCACATAAATCACTGTGTACTATGTCAAGTAAGTTCGTTTCTCTTTGAACCGATGGAAATGGTAACCTCGTATTTTTGTTGACATACACGTGTTCCACTTATAATCCACGTTATCAATATGCGGAATCAATGAAGAGTTAGGCATTTCATGCATCCTACGAAAGTTCACATTCCCTAATCTTTGACGCCATAAAAATCAAGAGTCAAGCATATAAACCGAACTAGCATTTTTATTGTCAATGTTTAATTTCAACATTCCGTTACATAGGTATCCCGTACCCACAAAGACCCCCCTCGACAAAACAAACTTGTCGGCCTCAAAGACCGACTTGAACCCGAACCTATTCAGTAGGTCAGCAAACACGAGGTTCTTCTTAACATCGGAGGCATAGCATACATCATTTAAAGTAAGGGTTTTCTCAGAAGTCAAAAGTAAGTCAACTTTTCCCTTACCCTTAACCGGTACACTGGCTCCATTGCCCATAAACAACACAGTTTCGTTGTCTATGGGTTCCAAATCTTTGAAGAACCCTTCGTCTTTACAAACATGCTTTGTGGCCCCCGAGTCAACCCACTAAGTATCATCACCATGAATCTATCATTCGAATATTTGGCGTGATGATCAAGCCCCGTGCCTTTCTTATTCTTAAGCCGGAAATAGTCCTTGCTTAGGTGACCGGGCTTCTGACACTCATAACAGACCTGATTTGGCCTCTTGTCATTTCATTTCTTTTGGTAGTGTCCGGTTCTCTTCGGTCCCTTACTTGATTGGCCTTCTTCCGTGACATTGATCTTCCCCAACGTCATCGGGGCAATCTTTATTGTCGTCTGGTAACCTGTAACCCTCCTCATTGCGCAAGTGGTTAGCCAATTCTTCAATTGACTTGTCTTCCATCTTGCGTTTGAAACTTTTCGTAATGTCTCTCCATGAAGACGGAAGTTTGTCTATCAAATAGGACACAACGATGGTGTTGTCCATATTCACACTATGTTGTTTAAAATTATTCAAAATTATTTCAATTTCATGGAATTACTCCACGACTGGACGTTCATCAACCATCTTGTGGCACTGGGCCGGTTGTTGTTTTTGTTGTACTCCATTACTGAACGTTCATCAACCATCTTGTAACTATTAAATTGACTAACTAAAAATTTCTTACTTGTGGCATCTTCTGCCATGTAGCATGCCTCTAGAGTGTCCCACAATCCCTTTAAGGTAGGCATGTTAGAGTAGATGTCGAAGAGGGCATCGGTCATGCCGTTCAGTATGTGCCCTCTACAGATGTAGTCATCATTCTCCCATTTCAACCGAGCTTATTACTTGGCGAGCATCTCCTCCTCCTCAGTAGTGGGTGCAGGGAATGGTGTAATTAGAACATAAAACACATTCAGGGTAATGATCAAGAAATGCATCTTCCTCTGCCATCGGCAGAAATTACCGCCATCAACGATCCATATCAGGTGCAACTTCACGAAGTTGGCTGTCATTTCTTTTAGTGATGAAGCAATATAAAATTAGATCATGAATCGAAGATAAGTTCTAAGGTTGTTGGTGCAAACTCATACAAATCTCATAAAAAGTGTAACCAAAAACCATGAGGTGTCAAGGCCATGTGATCACTTTTCTTAGGACTTATTTCACCTAGGAAATTTTTAAGGGGATACAACGACAACCAAAACGATGAAGTGAAGATGTGTAAGAGGAGAGATAGAAGAGATGAATGAGAATGATGTTTTAAAGAAATTTCACATTACTTGAATTCAGTCTTTTCTCAAAGTTCTTTCAATCTTTATGTATCAATCTTTCATATATTCTTCAAACAATCAAATGGAGAAATTTATACATAACTGGTAAAGAGAGACGTCCTAGAAAACAAGCAAAATTAACCGAAAAAAATTGGGAAAAAAACTGCGCGAGTAATGGCCAAAACTACACTATGCATCGAAGCTGTGTGTCCACACACAGTTCAGCACATAGGTCACTGTAATATGTGTGCCAAAGTGTGTGTCAACACACACTTCAACACACACCCTTTCTGTAACTTCTGTGTGTCGACACACAAAGCCATTTCTACAATTTTGCAAGATCTGTGTGTCAACACACGAGCCCTGTGTGTTGACACATAGACACCCCTACTTGGTTATGTAGGATAACGTGTTGACACACAGACTCTTTGCGTTGACATACACCCCATACAAGTCAAACGCACATTTAAACAACACTGGGATAAGTCTCAAACACTATATTAATAATACTGATTTTGTAAATACATCAACAGAATTAAACTAGGATCGTAATGAAAATTTGTTCAATCGAGGTTGACAAAAATTAAAATTGTAACAAAAGTTGACCCTTTTAAGGCTGATTTAAACTAAGATTGTAAAAAGAATTGATCGAGTTAGAGTTTAATGCAAGAGAGAGGGGACCACTGGTGGTGGTTGATATGGGCTGTTGGCGGTAACACGGCGGCACTGAAATAAGGAGAACAACAAGCCACGAGTCAAGGCGATCTAGATGCGGGCGAACCAAGGTCTAGGCAAGCTAGGGTTGGGGTGAAACAGGTTGGCCGGGCCAAGCTAGGTGGGGCGAGCCATTAGTGTGTGCGAGCCAGAGGTGGGGAGAGCAAGAGGTGGGCGAGCCAGGTTCTAATGCGTGCCACGATTCACGGCAAGCTGCTGAGCATTGCAAGCTAGGTGGTGGTTGGTGTCGTGCTTTTGGTGGTGGGTGTGTAGTTGATGGTGGTGAAAAGAGGAAAATGATGATCAAAGTTTCAATGGGCGGTCAACAAACTGTTTTTTATTTTGGTGAAGAGAGGAAAATGATGGTCAAAGCTTCAATGGGAGGTCAACAAACATTCTTTTTTAAATTGGTGAAGAGAGGAAAATGACTATCAAAGCTTCAATGGGTGGTCAACAAACCTTTTTTAGAAGTTGGTGAAGAGAGAAAAATGACGGTCAAAGCTTCAATGGGTGTATAACAAACATTATTTTTTTTTAAATTGGTGAAGAGAGAAAAATCATAGTCAAAGCTTCAATGGGTGGTTAACAAACAGTTTTTTTTTTTTTTTTTTTAATTGATAAAAAGAGGAAAATGGCGGTCAAAGCTTTAATGAATGGTCAACAAACATTTTTTTAATTTGGCAGAGAGAAAAGGACAGTCAAAGCTTCAATGGGCGGTCAACAAACATTTTTTTTTAATTTTGCTTTTTCTTTAGATATATAAAATATCATGTAAATTGGAACATATATAACTTTTTATCGGGAAGGAGCTATAAAGGGACTCATATATTAAAACGAAGCTATAGAAGAGGTCTATGCAGCCATTATAATATCTTATATTTAAATAAAATATAAGAAAGGCGTGGTGGGAGATTTTCCGACATGGTAGCAACTGTTGGTTTAACCTGATCCTGAGACTTAAACAAACATGATTTTTAAAGCTTGATCACCCATCAAAATGAAGCTCTTGAAGGTTTCTATATGACTAGAATGATTTCTCAAGCTTTTGGATTAAAGAAAGCATATAAAAGGTGAACCGGGCCAACAAACTACCTGTTTTGGTTAGGTAACTTATCATGTAACTTAAAACAGGCATAACTTTCAATTTGTGAAAAGTTACAGATCGAATTTTATATCAAATTGAAGCTCTTGAAGATGTCTAGGTTCATATGGAAAATTTTCAAACTTTTGATAAAAGAAGGTACATGAAAATTGATCTGGTTGTGCTAGACGCGGGTAAGGTATATAGCTCACCTTACAACTTAAAATGGATGTAGCTTTTAATCCGTGAAGAGTTACTAATCAATTGTATATAAAAACAAAGCTTTTGAAGAGTTCTAGGCCCCATAGAAAGTTTTTTAGCTTTTGATGGAAGAAAGTACCTGAAAAGTGATATGGGCGTGCTGTATATAACTTACCTTACGACTTAAAATGGGCGTAACTTTCAATCCGTAAAAATTTACGGCTTGAATTTTATATCAACACAAAGCTCTTGAAGAGTTCTAAGCACCTATGATAATTTTCCAAGTCTTTGATCAACCAAAAAAATGGAAAAGGGGCATACGGTATGCATCCATATCTCACCTTATCCAATCTTGCCCCTTTTATAAGCTTTGCTTGGGTAGGCTCAGTCCCATCAAAAAGAATGTCAAGGAATAAAGAATAGGCTGAAATTATCTTACTTGATACTGGAAAGGCTTGAGTATTACAACAAATATCAAGCTATTGCAAGAAACATTAAGCTAGGTGCGAGCCTATGATCCTTCCCACAGACGGTGCAAAATTATTTATAACAAATTTGGTCAGTGTACTTATTCATCGTATTGGAGTTCTGTACGAGGTGGGGCTCGTAAAGATGAACTGAACTCAAGCTCTAGCTACACGCCCGACTGGACATTTCTTAGCCTAAGAAGAACAGGAAGCTTGAATGGTTATTGCTCTAGGGAGGTAATCGTGAAAGATGATGGGAGGATGAGGCGTGTGATGGTCTACCTTGGATGAGGCTTGCCATGGTGAGAGAGAGAGAGAGAGTGGTCTAAGCCTTTGAAGGGAAGAGGTGAGGTCCCCTTTATATAAAACTTTAAGTTGACTAAGAGTCGGGTTCGGGGGGTGCCCCGTTCTGGGCACTCAGCTCATGAGCATCTAGATCTAGGCACCCAGTACTGGGTGCCCAGTTTTGGGGGCCCGGTCCGTGGGTGCCCTTTTTTAGGCCACGGGTATCTGGGTGAGCAATCACCGGGCATGTATTATAAACAAATACCACATTCCTCAAGAAACATTGGGAGAAACTTGGCATAATTCACGAGGTCTCAACTCCTTACACACGTCAACAAAATGGGATAGCTGAAAGGAAAAATAAGACCCTTAAGGACTTGATGAATGTAATGCTAATAAGCTAAGGCCTACCCTCGAGTTTTTGGGGGGAAGCCATGTTATCTACTTGCCATGTACTAAATAGGGTTCCACATAAAAAGTTAGATAGAACCCCGTACAAATTGTGGAAGGGCTACAGTCCTAACTGAAATAGCTGAAAGTGTGGGGGTGTCTAGCAGAGTAGGGATTCATTAGTTTATAAGATAAAAAATTTGTCCTACAACTGTAGATGCTACTTTTGTTGGTTATGCCATGAACAATGCTGCATATAGATTAATTATTGAATGACTCGAGCCCTAGGCTAGGTAAAATAATGGAATCTTGAGATGCTGAATTCATCGAGAATTAGTTTCCATGAAATAGTCTATGCATGCATTACATGATTTTATGTCTGTTGCATCTGCATCATCATCTAGTCATGCGTTCCCTAAGGCTCGAGATTCAGGAACTTAGAAGAAGTAAGAGGGCTCAAACTTAGACTAATTTTGGACCCAACTTCATTACTGCTTTCTTGTTTAGCAACATAAGCTTGATGAACATGTTGTGAGTGTATTCATGTTAGGGAAGATCCCAAAACATATGATGAGGCCATGAGAACTGTGGATGCTCCCTTTTGGAGAGAGGCCATAAGTAATGAACTAGACTCTATAATGAACAATAACACATGGGTGTTAGTAAACCTTCTTAGAGGATGCAAACGTATAGCACGTAGGTGGGTATTTAGAAACAAGCTAGGGACTGATGGGTCCATAGAGAAATTTAAGGCAAGGCTAGTGGCCAAAGGGTATACCCAAAAACAAGTAATAGATTTCTTTGACACTTTCTCACCCATAACTAAGAGTGCCACTGTAAGTGCTCGGTTAGCTCTAGCATCCGTACATGACCTTGTGGTATACCAAATAGACATAAAAACAACTTTTTTTAAATGGTGACTTTGATACAGAAATTTCTATGGAACAACCTAAGGGGTTTGAGTTTCCTAGTATGGAGCATATGGTGTGTAAACTTGTAAAGTCCTTGTATGGCCTTAAGTAAGCTCCTAAACAATGGCATCAAAAATTTGATTGTACCTTGATCACTGATGGTTTGGTTGTAAACAGTGGTGATGCTTGTGTGTATTATAAGATTGTTTAAAATGACTATGTTATTATCTACTTATATGTTGATGACATACTTATCTTTGGTAGGAGTGTGAATATTGTGAATGATACCAAGTCTTTCATGAGCACATGTTTTGATATAAAAGACCTAGGTGAGGCCGATGTGTTACTTGGGGTTAAAATAACTAGAACACCTGAGTGTTTGACCTTGAGTTAATCCCTTTACGTGGAGAAAATATCAAGAAAGTTTGATCACTTTGATGACATACTTGCTAAAACTCCATATGTCCCCAGTATTCATTTGAAAAGAAACACAGGAGATAGTTTATCATAGGTTGAGTACGCCAAGATAATTGTAGCATAATGTTCTTGATGTACTATACTCATCCTGATATTGCCAATGCCATTAGTAGACTTAGCCAATACACCCCTAACCCTAGTGATGAGCACTAGAGTGCATTGAAAATGCTGTTAAGGAATCTTAAGGGTACCAATATTGGGGTTTAATATATAAGAATTTCCCTGCTGTGTAGAGGCATATTGTGATCCCAATTGTTTGTCTGATTATAATGAAGTATATTCTACTAGTGGTTATGTATTTGTGCTTGCTAATTATGTTATTTCTTGGAAATCATCTAAACAAACATGTATTCCTAAATCGACTGAAATTTATTTCTTTTGAGATGGCAGGTTTGGAAGCTGAATGGCTGGGGAGTGTCCTGGGAGACATTCCAATGTGGGGGAAACCCGCGCCTTTAGTGTCATTGCACTGTGACTCACAAGCAGCCATTGGAGTTGCTCGAAGTGAGGTTATAATGGCAAGCAGAGGCATAATCACCTCACACATGGTGTCATGAGAAATTTGATCACAAATAAAGTGATCTCACTTGAGTTTTTGAGGAGTGATAAAAATCTGGCAGATCCTCAAATAAAAGGCCTTACAAGGAAATTGATCAATGAAACAACTGAGGGAATGGAGCTAAAGCCTGTTTGTGTGTCCTAATCCTAGCGGATACCCATCTCAAGAGTTCCTCTCTATGTTCAATGGGTCAAATAAAGTTAGAGACTGGGAAATTTGTGATAGCCACTATAGCCCTTCCTATGTTTGCTATATGATGTTATGTTTCTTATTCGTTTATGATGTAATAAGGTGTCGTATGCATGTAATGTTTGAATTGTAGTTTGGCGCCAAAGTCTGGTTAGTTAGTTAATCCAGCTGGTCAGAGTTGGCGGCTGTTTTTGAGTTGGTTAAGGCTTGTGTGTCGTAGTTTAATGTATCTACATGCTTAAGTAGGTGATCTTGTGTAATTCTTAGTCATTCAATGAAATATTAACCAATCTCTTTGAGATTAACCTTCTTTCTCTCATCTAACTCTCTCTATTTTCTCATCTCCTTCACTTCTTCCTCATCCCATACTCTCTTTATCTTAGGTTAAGATCAAGATTAAATCTTGATCTTAACAATTGGTATCAGAGCCTCGTTTGGCTTTCAATTCAAACGGATTTGATATAAAATATCCCTTGATCGCATTGCAAATTGTTGAGGAATTCAATCCTGAATTCTGAGGTTAAATGCTTGCAGTTACTTTAAATTGACATAAAAAGTGTTAAAAAATATATACATTTCAATCATAGTGATCTATGGATTCAGCCGAGGTTGCATTAGCAGGTGGAGTTACCAGCAGATCAGCAGCAGCTAAGGCAGCTACTAAATCCACATATGCTGATGTTGTTGGCAGCAGTGATGCAGCAGGTCGAGATTTGGTCACAAATGCGCAATTGGACAGTCAGTTGAAGACGATTGTAGCTCAAATCAGGCAATTTAACGCTGAATCAGTTCAGCAAATGAATCAGCAGATCTTGCAAATGAATCAGCAAATTGATGTGAAGCTTGATCAACGGGCTCAGCAGGAGGTGCTTAAGATCTTTGATCAGATCATGCCACAATCATAAGAATTGGAGGAGAGGTTTAACTTGCGGTTTGATCAACAAATGCAACAGTTGGAAGTGAAGTTAGCAAAAATTCAAGAACAATTTAGGAGGCCAAATCCTCCTATTATGCCGGATCCATTAATACCTCCTAGTGTGTTGCAAGTTAATCCATCAGTGAGAGCTGAAGCCTTAAGTCATGATGTTGATGCTGGAGCTCAAGATCGAGTTTAGGAAGCTGAGATGATTGACAGGCAAGGTCGCAGTGAGCATGTGCAATCTCGACCTTCAAACTGGAATGCAGTACCTGAGGTTCGATCTCATGAAATGGAGGATACATACAGACCTAGGGGAGTGAATGTGAACCAATTGGATAGATCGCCTGATTATTGGCAGCAGCAACGATCAAGCAGCAATGAGGAGACTTCTAATAGCAGAAGTAGTGGCCACAGGCAGCCTCATGTGCAGATCAATGCCTTTGATGGGAAGCAACCTCATTCGTGGCTGAGGAGGTGTGAACGTTACTTCAACTTCTACCATATTGATGAATCAGAAAAGTTGCAAATTGTGGCTGTATACCTTCTTGGTGATCATGAGCTGTGGTTTTATAGCTTGATGAAAAGCAATCCTTCCCTCACATGGACTGAGTTTGCGAAGGAGTTGTGTGGCCGGTATAGTGATGAGGATGATAGTGATATTGTGGATAAATTCAATAAGGTGAAGCACGAGACTTCTGTGAAAGATTATATGACCGGGTTTGAGAATCTCTAGGCCAACATCATAACTGAAATTCAGGCCTCAGAGTCGTATTATGTATCAGCCTTCATAAGTGGTTTGAAGCCAAAGGTGAAGAATTTGGTTAAAGCCTTTGATCCAACAACCGTGTCCATGGCTTATGCAAAAGCCAAGCTTTATGAATCAACTATTTTATCTTCAAGTGATGTTTCTAGACCTCGTGGTAACAGCTCCAAACCTCAGCGAGGTTTTGGCAAATCCAGGACCAACAGAACGGATGAAAGGCAGAAGCTGAGAATCTGTTATAGATGTAATCAACCTTACCAATTTGGCCACAAGTGTAACCCAAGGTTCCTTATGTCTGCTGAAGGTACTAATGCTGGTGAGATCTCTGACGGTGAGGAAATTGTAGAGGAAGGAACTGATTCAGATCAGGACATCGAGGAAAGCTTGGATGTTGCTGCAGTGGAAATTTCAGTGAAAGCTTGGACAGGTAGTGGGGCTCACAGCACGATCCGCATCAAAGGGAAGGCTGGAAAAAGATCTATTATCATCCTCATTGATAGTGGGAGCACCCATAGCTTTGTTGATCCTAAAGTGGTCAAGAAAGTGGGTCATGAAGTGATTATAACTCACCCTCTTGCTGTTACCGTGGCTGATGGGAAATCTGTGACAACTCAAAACAAATGCCAAGGGTTCTCTTGGTTTATGCAGGACCGCAAGTTCAGCTATGACTTTAGAATCCTTCCTTTAGAAGGGTGTGACATGGTGCTTGGGGTCGATTGGATGAGAGCTTATAGCCCTGTGTTGTTTGATTATGCTAACCTCACAGTTTCTTTTGAAGTACAAGGCCCTAATGTCACATTGCAAGGGATAGCTACGCAAGCTCAATTACAAGTAATGAAAGGGAGTAAGTTAAAGAAGGGAATTCAGAGATGTGCATTTCAGTGGGTGGGCCAGCTATTTGCGATTGCTCCTACTGAAATGATTAGCATTACCGAGCCAGAAGTGTAGGCAGTGATCACTGAATTTGAAGACGTGTTCGATATGCCCAAGTCTTTACCTCCCAAGAGGAGTTTAGACCATGTAATTCCTCTCAAAGAGGGTGTAGAGCCAGTGAGGCTTAGGCCTTATAGATGCCCTCATGCTCAGAGGTCGGAGATTGAGAAGTAAGTTGATGATTTGCTCAAGACCAACTTTATTAAGCAAAGCCACAGCCCCTTTGCCTCTCCGGTTATTCTTGTTAAAAAAAAGGATGGCACGGCTCAAATGTGTATTGATTATAGGCAACTAAACTCTATAACTGTTAAGGGCAAGTTTCCTATACTAGTTATAGATGATTTTTTAGATGAGTTGTATGGAGCTCAAGTCTTTTCCAAGTTGTACCTATCGCAAGGTTATCATCAAATTAGAGTGGAAGAGCACGATGTGTACAGGACAGCATTCCGGACACATCATGGACACTTTGAGTTTGTGGTCATGCCATTTGGCTTGAAAAACGCACCAGCAACATTCTAGGCTCTTATGAACGATGTCTTCAAACAATTTCTTAGGAGATTTGTGTTGGTTTTCTTTGATGACATCTTGATTTATAGTGCATCTTTCGAGGAGCATTTGAAGCACTTGAGGGAAGTGTTTTTGGTCATGCGTGAGCACAAGTTGTATGCTAAGTTTGCCAAGTGTTCTTTTGCTCAAACTCATTTGGAATACCTTGGCCATGTGATCTCTTGTGAAGGAGTTGCCACTGATCCCTCAAAGGTCCTAGCCATGAGAGAATGGCCTGTCCCGGTAACCTTGAAACAATTGAGAGGATTTTTGGGTCTAACTGGTTATTACCGCAAGTTTGTAGCCAATTATGGAGCTTTAGCCAAGCCACTCATAGATTTTTTGAGGAAAGACGCTTTCAGATGGTCGGATGAAGCTCAAATGGCTTTTGATGCTCTTAAGGCTACAATGTGTAAAGCACCTGTATTAGCAATGCCCGATTTCACTTCAAGCTTTGTATTGGAGACTGATGCGTGTGGAAGTCGTGTTGGGGTAGTGTTATCTCAGGGAGGAAGGCCTATAGCGTATCTCAGTCAAGCATTGAGTGCAAAGCATCAAGCTCTTTCCACGTATGAGAAGGAGTACCTTGCAATTTTGCTTGCGGTGGAAAAATGGAGGCATTACTTGGATGGGCATCATTTTATCATCAAGACTGATCATCAAAGTCTTAAGCACTTATTAGAGCAAAAAATTGTCACCGGGATACAGAGGAAAGGGTTGATGAAGATGTTGGGGCTTGATTATGACATTGAGTACAAGAAAGGGAAGGAGAACATGGCAGCAGATGCACTGTCACGCAAATTTGAGGACTATGAGCAGGGTTCTCTTGGGGCTATTTCTGTGATCTCTCCTGCTTGGATGGAAGAGTACATCAGTCCTATGAGAATGATTCATTTGCACAAGAATGTATAGCTGCTGTCAGTGTGGGTAAGGCGAGCAATCTGGCTGTTGGTGCAGAAGTTTCTGTGACCCGAGGCATTATCAAAATTCAGGGGAAGTTGTATATTGGCATGTCTACTAATCTTAGACATCAAGTTATCAGTGTTGCTCATGATTCTTCATGAGGAGGTCATTTAGGTATGGAAGGAACGTATCAGAGGCAGAAGGTTCACTTCAGTTGGCCGGGAATGAAGAAAGAAGTGACTGGCTTTGTGCAAAGTTGTGAGGTCTGCCAACAAACTAAGCTTGGTGATCATAGATACCAAGGTCGTCTCCAACCCTTACCTGTTCTAGAGGGTATATGGCAACATATAAGCATGGATTTCATTGAGGGATTGCCTAAGTTAGAAGGGAAAGAGGTGATCTGGGTAGTAGTTGATCGATTCACCAAATCTGGACATTTCATTACTTTGGCTCGACCTATGACTGCTAAGAACTTAGCTCGTGTGTTCCTTGATAACATCTACAAGCTCCATGGATTGCCTCAATCCATAATTTCTGATAGGGACAAGCTCTTTACAAGTCGATTTTGGAAGGAGTTGTTTGGTCTCTTGGGAACGACCTTGGCCCTTAGCTCATCATACCACCCTCAAACCGACAGTCAGACTGAGAGGGTCAACCAATGCATTGAGCAATACCTTAGAATCATGGTATTTAGTCATCCTAAGGTGTGGGGAAGATGGCTCTCTTTGGCGGAATTTTGGTACAATACCCATTTCCATGCTTCACTAGGTACTACACCTTTTAAGGCATTGTATGGGTATGATCCACCTACTTCATTGGTATTGCAAGGGATTGAGACACATGTGGCAGAAGTTTCTGATTTGGTGCAGCAAAGGAAACATCTAATGCAGCTGCTGCGGCATAATCTCAGTTAGTCCCAAGCCCGAATGAAGTGGTATGCAGATTGTAAGAGAGTTGACATAAATTTCGATGTGGGTGATATGGTATATCTGAAATTACAGCCTTATAGGCAAACTACATCAGCAGTAAGGAAGAATGTCAAGCTTTGTGCAAGATTCTTTGGGCCTTACAAGGTGTTGGAGAAAGTTAGTAAGGTGGCCTACAAGTTAGAGTTTCCGCCCAACTCATATATTCACCCTGTTTTTCATGTTTCACTTCTTAAAAAGCAGGTTAAAGAAGGTCACCGCTCATCTCCAGAACCTCCCGAGGTGGGTTCCAATGGGTCGTTGGTCTTACAACCAGCTGCTGTGGTGGAGGTGATGTAGGAAGTAGCAGATGGTCCCAAAAGCCAGAAAATTAGAGTGAGCTGGTGCAATTTGGATGAATCATTTACCACTTGGGAAGAGGAATGTTTTTTGTTGAGTCAATGTCCTTCTTTTCATTCTTGAGGGCAAGAATGTTTTTTAAGGGGAAGGGATTGTTATGTTTCTTATTCGTTTATGATGTAATAAGGTGACGTATGCTTGTAATCTTTGAATTGTAGTTTGGCGCCAAAGTCCGGTTAGTTAGTTAGTCCAGCTGGTCAGAGTTGGCGGCTATTTTTGAGTCGGTTAAGGCTTGTGCATCTTAGTTCAATGTATCTAGATGCTTAAGTAGGTGATCTTGTGTAATTCTTACTCATTCAATGAAATATCAACCAATCTCTTTGATATTAATCTTCTTTCTCTCATCCAACTCTCTCTATTTTCTCATCTCCTTCACTTCTTCCTCATCCCATACTCTCTTTATCTTAGGTTAAGATCAAGATTTAATCTCGATCTTAACATATGATTGGCTCTAAGATCTCCTCAATCTGTCATGATGGAGGTTGAGCTTAAGTCTCTTAATGTTGCCCATAGCCTATTGTGGTGATGTGGGGCAGCACACTTGATGGACACACCGTTACTGCCATGATATGAGGATGAGCCTAAGGCTCTTAATGATGTTCATAGCCTTTTATGGTGGTGCAAGGCAGCGCATCTGATGGACTCACTAATGGAATTATGGGGGTAGAAAGTCCTCCTGTCGAGAATAAGGTCTCACTCTCTAGAGCATTCCTGAGAATACCAAGTTTCAGATTATTTTTGAAGGACCTAATACTTCCTTATCGCGGAATGCATCTCACCCTCGAAAGCCACATGAAGGTGTAAAGTATGCTTTAAACAATGACTGCTTATGGTTCAATACCCTATTCACCAATGGGTGGTTGCGGGACATGCTTGTTCACTAGATGTTGTTTCAAGCCCAAAAGACAATAGCATTGTTAAGTGTGGCACATGCTCTTTTTTTTTTGCTTTCCTTTCTCAAAATTGAAACATGTGGGGATTGTTGGAATTTGGGGATAGTGTGCTTCAATTTTGATGTCCTGTGAAAGTACCCTAATTCCACATAGAAATTCTGGAGGAGAGTCTAGTTTATATATCTCCTTGTTATTGTATAAGGTAAAGGATTGTGGGGTCTAGAGTGGGCTTGGTAAACCGCGTGCCAGCCCCGTCCCGCCGAGCCGGTCGGCACGTTGCAATATGGCACTTTTTCTGGCCCGAACTTTTATTTTTAGGACCTTTGTATTTGTTTAAGTTGTCCTAAATGAACTCATGGTGAGTTTTTGTTGTTGGGTTGTGCTCAAGGCCTTTGGCTCGGGCTCAAGGTACCTTCCTTAACTGACCTCGAGGGATCTACCTTGAAGACTGCCTGTAAACTGGGTCTCGAGGCTCATGGCTATATGTTCAAGCTCGAGCACGCGTTTTGACTGAGTCAATTCCCGCCCTCTCCATAACTATTTTTTTCCCGTAACTAACTAAAGTTTAGGCTCTCCCATATCCGCCATTTTCACGATTTGAGGCGGATTCTAAGCCATAATCGTTTACTTAATGTGCGAGGATTTTTCTCTATAAATATCGTTCCTTAGGGTTTTGTCAATGACACTGAAACACAGAAACACAAACTTTTACAGAAATCATCTATTTCTTCTCTGTTCTCTCTCTCTCTCTCTCTCTCTCTCCCTCTCTCTCTCTCTCTCAAAATAGTTATGTCCTCCATTACTGAGCAAGTTGGGGCATACTTCAAACCATCTTCCTGAAGTACATTGCTGAGGTGGGTGCCGTGTTAACCCTAGATGTTGAAGTGTCGTTTACCCCATTGTCCCTCTGTGTAGGAGCATAAATGACTTACTGCAGTGAATTCTCTACAACACGGCAATTTCTTTGGTCAATTCTTTCCGTTATGCTATTTCGTTTAAAGTCGTTCTACTCATTGTTTTATAATCTAGAGATCAAGTTCATTGTAATAAAAAATTATATTTTGATCACTCATTGACCCTATTTCTACACACACCCAACCTAATATATGTTTCGTTGCGTAGTAGATATCTTTTTATGCATGATCTGCATAATGTTCATTTTAAGACCATTAAGCGTATTTTACACTTTTGTTCATGGCACCATTTGTTTTGGTTACACTCTATCGTGTGCCTTCTTGGATACGCTTTATGCCCACTTTAGTGCTCATTGAGCTAGTTGTTCTAGTACTCAGTATTCTATGTCTTACTATTGTGTCCTCTGGGGTTTCAAATTGCTTTCTTCCTTTCGTTGAGTATTTAGCTGAAATACCATGGTGTTGCTCAAAAAGTTGCTAAGCATGTTGGGTTTGAAATTTTCATTCTAATCTTTGTATTTCCCTTTTTTATGGCTGTTTTTGGTTTATTAAGACAATATCACTGCATGTACTTGGTTTAATCATATTCAAAGTATGCGCAAGAAGCAACCGGGTGGGTAGGGTTCAATATTAATTTTGTTTAGTAATAGATTGGTTTCATTATGTTTGGGTTCTCTAAATCCTATCATGTTAGCAATTTCCTAAGTTGCTCACTAAAAGCTTGCAACTATTGTTTTTATAAGATTTTTGTTCTAGTCTTCGTGTTGAGTCTCCTCTCACTCATATGGTAAGATTGTCTTAGAGTATTAACATTCAAGATCTATATGTCATTTTAGACTGAGGGAAAATGTGTAATTATGTATATTGTACACTCTATATATTCCCTATGGTAATCCCTATATATTCTGGATTGTTTCCTTGGTCTTCCTTTGGCTTAATTAGATTCCCTCAATCTGCAATTTTGAATATGTTACACATTAGGATTGATTTCTTGGGCATAAATAAAGTCAAAATAGTGACTTTCTGATAGCTTGACATTATTAAAAAAAATGTAATAATTATGGTTTATATATATATATATACACACACATATATATAGTTGTTCTAATGTCACTTTATAGTCATGAGTTCAAGTCCCGAACCCAATTGTATACCAACAGATCTAAAGAAGTAAGGCATCGAACATGGTTTTTTCTTTTTTTTTTAAATACATGTAGCATATTATTTATGCTTTTAAATTTTATTAGTCACAACTTCTTTTTAAAAAGAACACAATATTATGCTGACGCCTTAGAACAATACACAGATACCAAGAAGTGCCATAAACTGAGAAATGAACTCTGGGTGGGCGAGCCAGGTAGCTCCTGTCACCAACTTCCCATCGGTGAAGCAACGATCAACGGGAGAGGGTTCTAACCATGTCGCCCCAGCTAGTACAACATCGAGCTTTACTGTAGGGTATGCAGTACATTTTTTCCCCTACCAACAACAAGGCACAGACCACTAGTCAGTTCACATGTAAGTCAATCTTGAGTTAAATTATGAATCTAAAATGTGTCTAAATTATGTCAAAGTCTCAAGGAGTTGAACATGAATTTAAGTCAATCTCAACTTCGAGCTCTTTATAGCCTTGGCTAGCTAGTCTTGAAGGTTGACAAGTTCAGGTAGAGCATAATATTTCCTAGCTCGAGCTTTTGGGTGTGGAAGATGATGGGCAATAAAGTGCCAATTGAATGAGATCAACCTCATTTCAATTAATTTTTTTTTTTTTTGTCTAATTCTTTTTGTTCAGTCTAAAATTAAAAAAAAGGAAAATGAAAAATTAAAATGAAAAAAAAAAGGTTGCAACTATTTAAAGTAATGAATGAAAGGGGAAAAAAAACAAAGTTTACTTCTCCACGTCTATTATTCGGGACAAGGACATAGGTATGGTAAAAAAAAAAAAAAAAAGGAAGCTAGGTGAAGACAAAATGTGTGTATGTTTTTTTTGTTTTTTTTTTCCTTCTTGGAGGGAGGGAGGGAGGCTAAAAGAGAGGTAGAGATGATGTATAATGTAGTGTGAAAAATAGTGGTATTTAGTTGCGCTGAATTTTGAATATAGGTAAATCTTGTAAATCTAAAATTCATACTGTGAGTTTGATACTTGTTTGAATTTTATTGTTTTTTCTTTTATTTGAGAGAGAATTTTCACATTAATGTTGGTGTGTTGGTTTCTTTTGATTTTGCTTCCATTCTGCCTTTTTTAACGAACAAGTGGTATCAAAGTAGGTTTAATTTTCAAGTCTAAAGTTCATGGAGATGATGAAGATCAGTAATTTATTTGAAGGTGCAAAGTTCAAGATCAAATTGTTTGATTGCGAAACAATTCTGCTTTGTGCGAAAGTAATAGTGAAGGATCTCTTTGTTCAATAAGGATTTTACATGGTACAATTTAATAAGATATTTGGAAAAATAAGCGATGATGATTGGAAAAAGATGCAAATGAAAGTCATAAGCATCATTTATCGTGTTCTTTACCCAGATAATAAGTATTTCGTATTGGATAAGAAATCTCCTAAGTCGTTGTGGGAGAAGTTGGAATGTATTTATGTGTCAAAAATCTTACAAACAAATTGTATTTAGAACAATATCTTTTCCTAGTGAGGATAGAAAAGAAAAGTGATTTGAGAGATCTAGACATGTTTATAGATTGATCTCTCAAGAGGTAGTTTATACGAAACATTTCAATCGGAAGAGAAGCCTTTGATTTTGTCGATTTTTTTGTCAATTTCGTATGGAACAGTAACAACAATATTGCAAGATGGAAAATCAAGTTCAGAATTGGTTGAAACTGTGATGATCTTATTAGAA
This sequence comes from Simmondsia chinensis, assembly GCA_018398585.1. Taxonomy (NCBI): domain Eukaryota; kingdom Viridiplantae; phylum Streptophyta; class Magnoliopsida; order Caryophyllales; family Simmondsiaceae; genus Simmondsia; species Simmondsia chinensis. The sequence goes on from JAGTTD010000002.1 coordinate 22,852,477, forward strand.
ATTGGAAAGTTAGTGAAAGGGGATAAGTTTAGAAAATATGGCGGCGAGTTCGAGTAGGGCGAGGAGTTACATGCATAAGATGATAGAGACTATACTAGGTGAAGTTCTAGACCGAGAAGAGATTATAGTGAAGCAAAATATTATAATTGTCAGTAGATGGAGCATATTCAGGTATCTTGCAAGAAAATGAATGCGAATTAAGAAGAGTTTAAGAAGACCCGTGATGAGGGGGATAAAGTTGAGACATCCACCTACACAGCCTTTAATAATGGTGGTGACATGTTCTTGGTTCAATATAAAAAGACAGGCTCTTTCATGGGTCCTATATTTTGATTGCTCGTCATATATCTACAAAGAGGGCGATGCTCATCTCTTATGAACAATGTGGTGGGATACATATGTTGGGAAATAATGAAAAGATCAAGGGTTGGGGTGTCAGGAATGTTCAAACTAAGATGAACGTTGGCAAGGTGAAGGACATTATACAATGTATGGCATATGCAACTACTACAAAAAATTTTGATATCTTTATGAAGGCTTGATGAGTTGCGATATTGCAACTCCGCTTCGGACGAGAGAATGATTTCACCAACGGACAATTGATTATAATAAAAATGAGCAAAATTCAAAGAATTTATATGTGTCTTAAAAAAATGGCTCCGTGAGCAACAAGCATCAAAGCTCATTTCCAAAAAGGGTACATTTTTGGATGTGGGAGAACCGTCAGCTTTGCACTAATGCACTGGCATTTTTGTATCTGTTGGAAGGGGAGAATTGTTGGATCTAATAATTTTTTAGTTTTTGTTGTTATGTCTAAAATAGGAAAAGAAAAAGGAAAAAGTGAAAACTTAAAAGAGCAAAAACAAAACAAAAAAAAAGAAAAGAAAAGAAAATAGGTGGCGACTAATTAAAATTAAAAAAAGGAAGTTTACTTCCTCATGTCTTTTGTTTGGGGCCTGGAGATAGATAGGAGAGATAGGTCAAGAGAGAGTGTGTATGGGGAGAGTAGAAAATGAGAAAGAGGTACAAATAAGACACAAGAAAGTGAAGAAATATAGATGTATTTTGGGTGTGTTCAATTTTGGATATAGTTAGATGTTGTGATTCTAAAATTCATAGTTAGACTTTGACACCCGTTTAGGCCCCTTTTCCTTCTAATTGAGTGATAGTTTCCACGTTAATTTTAGTGTTTTTGTTTTCTTTTGATTTTCGCTTTCATTGTACTTGCGTTGATTTTTTCCAATAAATACGTAGTAGCATAGAAGTGATTACATAAGCACCATCTCAAACATATGCAATGTAAGCTCCTCTACGAGAGTCACTAATAAGAAAAACTTCTTGTATGAAATTCAAAAGATATCCAAGAGTTAGACTTAGTCATTTCCTAAGGATTTTGTGTGCTTTTTTTAAAATTGAAGATATATAAGTGTGATATGTCTAAGTATTATTTATTAATGAAGGGTATTGTAAGAAAAAATGGTTAGTCAAAGTAACTACGAGGTGTCTTGCAAATTGCATAACAAGTGGCTCGAAATCATCATGTGATAGTCTTAATAGTAATTTGTTTCCATAAGAGATAGTGAGAACCGTAGAATAAAACAAAAACTTAAGATTAAGAAGGCCAATAGCATTAATTAGCAACAATTAGCTTGTGATTATAATAGCATTTAGTTGTTCAGAAATTAGGATTTAAGATTAGCAAGTGTTGTTCTTTTCAGATAGATGGTGTTATGGATGAAAATAACCAAATATGTATAAAAATTAAATAATAAAATATTGGACATAAATAAAGCTTTAACAGAATTAAGAAAGGGAAAAGTTGTGCCACTTAGACCCCATTTTCTCTCTCCTCTCTCCCTTTTCAAATTTTCTCTCCTTATTACTCGTCCTGAATTTCCCCTCATAGCTCACCCACTTTCTTCTCTCTCCTCCCCAACACCCCCTTTCCACGCCTTCTCTCTCCCTTCACCAAGCACTCTCTCTCTTCTTTCAAGCTCGCCGCCGCCACCGCTGTGATGCATTTTCTCTCTCCTCCCTCCTTTCTCCTCCCACTCTCTCTCTTCTCTCCCCTTCTGACCTACTCTCTCCCACCTCGGACTACCCAACTCATCATCAACCTCAACTTGCCAACCAACTCTCTGGCATACCTGACTAACTTGCCAACCCTCACGTCCAACCCCGAACAAAATATGATCAATCTCAGTCAAAGGTGGTCAACGCCGGTGTCCGAGTTACTCTCTTGCCTTACCTTGCAACCCTCTTGCCTTACTTAGTAGCCCTCTTGTCTTACCTTACCTTACCTTACTTGCCGCGTAACCCTCTTTCCCTTCCGAGTAACTTCCTTGCCATGCCGAGTAGCCTTATCCGAGTTGGACTTGTAAGCCTTACTCGCCAAGGCAACGCCTTATCCATTAAGCATTGGATGACGTAAGCACCGCCCTTACCTTCTCCTCTTTTATAAATACTAACTCCCATTCCCTCATTCAAAACAACCTCCCTCTCACCCTCTCTCTATCTCATCACACTTTAAACCCCCTTTCCCTTTCTTTTTCTAGACAAGTCATGCCTCAAGGCTTGATCTCATCCCAGGCACCTTACTCTTCCCGAGTTCTTACTCTACTCGATTACTGCTACTCTCCTCAAGTACTTACTCAACCCCTACTCCCTTTCTCTACCATAACTACCCTACTCTACCAAAATACCACACTTTCCCTATATACTCTACTCCCTACAACACTCTACTCTCCAGAATACCCTATTCTCTGAACAGCCTACTCTCCCGAAGTATCCTACTCTCCCCGGCACCTTACTCTTCTGAAGTATCCTACTTTCCCCAATACCCTACTCTCCCAAAATATCTTACTCACCCCAAGTACCCTACTCTTCTGACACCTTACTCTTTCGGGGCATCCTACTTTCCTAACACCCTACCCTCCCAATGTGTCCGACTCTCACGATGTATCATACTCACCCCAATGCCCTACTCTCCCAAAGTATCTTACTCTCTCCTAGTATCATACTCTTCCAACACCTTACTATCACGGGGTATCCTACTCTCCCCAACACCTTAGTCTCCCAAAGTATCCAACTCTCCCGAAGCACCTTATTCTCCGGGAGTACCCTACTCTCCCCAGCACCTTACTGTCCCGATGTATCCTACTTTCTCCAACACCTTACTCTCCCGAAGTATCTTACTCTTCCCAAGTATCCTACTTTCCCCAATACCCTACTCTTCAGAGCATCCTACTCTCCCCCCAAGTAACCAACTCTCTCAAACATCCTACTCTCCCGAAATATCCAACTCACCCGAACATCCTACTCTCCCTAAATATCTAACTCTCCTGAACATCCTACTCTCCCAACCATCCTACTCCCCCTAAGTACCCTACTTTCCCAACATCCTACTCTCCCCAGCTACCTTACTCTCCCACCAATAGCCAACTCTCCCACTATTAACTAACTCTCGCAGCTCTCCCTCCTATAGTAGCCCATTCTCCCCAACTTTCTGAGAGCTACTAGCCAACTATGGAAGACCTCCTACGCATCCTAAGCTAATTATTCCACCTAAGCTAAGTATTATATTACGCTTATTTACCACTTAACCAAGACCCTTACTGACTTAGGCATAAGAGGGGTCTCCCAAAACCAACCCGCTTGATCCTCTGACCCCTTTGCTCATTTTGTAGGAAACAACAGGTTGAACTTGCCAGCTGCTAACTTCCCAACGGGAGCTTCAGTCCGACTCTCATCCAAACGAACCTCTCTCGATGTTTTTTTCTTGAAACATCTGATGCCGTCTGTGGGAAGGTAGCATGCTAGCGTTTGATTTGGCGTTTCTTATAAAGTTCTTGCACCTTTTCTTAAGCAAGGGGCTCTGTTGGAATTGGTGTCCTGGAAAACCCATAATTTAGTTTTAACTATTAAATGAACGAAATTGTTTTATTTATTTATTGTTTGAATATATTTTTAAGAGGCAAACAAATGTGTGATTGTTTTCTAAAATGTTCCATGAGATGGACGTAGTCCAAGATATTATGTCAATTTTGGTATAAGTGATCAATGAGATTGAACCATAGATAGACTTAGATTAAACTAGTGATATATTACAAAAATATGTTCATAGTTGGTGATGAGTTTGGACAACTTGTCTGATAAGACTATAATATGATACTTTAGATTACGTGTCTTGGTCATGTGGATAGAGATCCAAAAGTATTATATTGGTGTTGTCAATAAGACTGCAACACTAAGTAGAACCACAAGAATTAGTTGTTTCTTTACTGCTATCAGAAATAATTAATTCTGTAAGACGATAACGGTAAATCCAGGAAATAGTCTGAACTTGCGCATGGATTGTTCATTGCTTTGATGTTCCAAAAGGATTAGTCACAGTGTGTTGGCTTAAACCTTACATGAGTGGGCAAGGGCATGAAGTGTAGCAGGAACAAGTGTTTTATGTGGAATTTATAGTCTCTTACTAGATAAACATACCCCCTTAGTTGATTCGCAAGCATAAAAACAGATTCTAGAATCTTTGGCCAAAGTATTCAATGTGTTTGACATTTGGAATTATTCTATGCATGAAGGGCGAGTTGGAATCTATAGGGAAAGATGCGAGAAAAATACCGATAGTAGTTAAAGTTGTTTTTGCTCATGGATTTCTAATAGAGGAGTTGATTATCATAATAAAAGTTATTTGGAAAATTCTTGAGTGAATATATTTAATCTAAAGCACAATAAAATTTATTTAGTGGAATAAAGTTTTATTAAATGGTAATCAATTGTTATCAAAAGATGATAATCAGATTTGACCTATTTCAACTAGAGTTAGATTGTTCCTAAGGTCTTTTCGCAAGCCTTAACTTAAGCACTGATTGAAAAATATTTATTAATAAATTCGCGAGATGAATTATTTCTTTATGAGATAGATAAATTTTTATGTTTAATAAATTTTCATGAGAGGAATATGTAATACCATAAACTTTTTGATTCAGATTAAAAAAAGGGTCGTGTATATAATCCCTCCTATGCTTTTTTTTTTTTGCCTTTTGGTGTGGGGCCCATACCCTAATTTAAAAAAAAAATTGAAAAAATAAAAATAAAAAAGGGTGAGGTTTATGCACGTATTATATGTGTGATGAGGCTGGGTTATTTGCTTATAAATACGATATTTTATTGTGAGAGATTGTTAACAAGGGTTTTGGGAACTTGGATTTTTCCCATGGTGAAAACCATAAAATTGTTTTAGAGATTTTTTTAAATTTATTGATTAGCATAATTTTTCTAAAAAATTATTTTTTCAAAAGAGTGAAAGGAAAAATTTTTTGATGAAATTTTCTCTAAGTTAAATATTTTTTTGAGCTCACATTCCTGATGCTAGTAGAGGTCATTGCGAAAAAAAAAACCTTGAGGTGTCAAGAAATCTTCTTCCAATTTCAGGTCTTCTAGTCGGTATCGAGATTCACACTTTAAGTATGCTTAATTAAGGATGTGATATTTATTTTGCTTTTCCTTTATTTCATTTATTCTACATACTATACCTACACTTGTTTTATTTAATATTTTTTCATTGTCATGTTATTTCATTAGAGTGAAATCCTGATCTAATTAAATTATTTCATTAGGTTGGGGCTTTAAATTTAAACTTGAGAATTTTAAATACATTTTTTTGCTGCACCTGATTTGGGGAAGTATTTTTTTAAATATGTTCCCAACAATTGGTATCAGAACCAACTCTGAATATGTTCATAATTAACATCAAAATATTAGATTTGATAAAATTAGAGTATGTAGGATTACTAAAATACGAAATTGAGAATTTCACTAAAGAAAAAAGGTAAACCTGACGATTGTCGTTCAAGAGTTCTATAATAAGATTGAATGTTCATTAACTTTTAAATTGTTTAAAATTTAATATTAATCAATTGAGGAATATATTTCTAAATCAGATCTAACGAGATTTGATATTCAAAGATTTGAACGATTTAGATTCTTAATCTAATGTGATTAGATTTCAAACCAATGTGTGAAATATTTAATTGTTAAATATTTTATACTAATCAAAAACAAAGAATATCTAGTAGGATTAGATGTTTGGGGTATGATCTAATGAGATTAAGACTGAATTTAATAAATATTTATTTATTTATTTTTAAAAATAAAAATAAAAATAAAATTGAGGGGGAGTAATGCTGGGCATTGCATCACATATCAATAAAAACAATTTAATTTAAATAAATAAATAATTAATTAAGATGATATCCTAATTAACATTATTCGATAATCTTTTCTAAAAGTGTTTTAGAAAAATCTTTAATTGTTCCAATCTTTAGGCCTTAAGTAATATTATTCTAAACGTTTGATAATAGCATACTTGTTAAATTATGTTCACACGTTTGGTATTATTGAAATGAGTTAAATATTATGTATAATATGAATAAAGTTAGAAGGCCATGTAAAAATTTTTTTCAAGTAGATCTAATGAGATTAGATAATTCAAAAGTCAAATTATTTGAAATGAAAATTCTCATAACATATCTAATGAGATTAGATCGTATAGGTTAGATTATTAAAGGAACCTACTTGGATTAGGGCTTTATTTATTGTTAAATAAAATTTAGAATGTGATTCTACTATTTATTATGAGATAATCAAACTTAAAATAAAGATCCATCGTTTAAAATTTCAAGTGGGAGGGAGGCTCCGGAGTTGATTCCTGAAGGTCTCCGTTGCCAGTCTAATAGTATAGTGGATAGGCGCTACTCTCCAAGGAGGTCGTTTGTTCGCCGAATTTAGGGTTATACTTCATTAATGATAGATGGAGGTATGGGAAAAACAGACGTCACCGTGTATTCGTGGTGTATCTTGTTTGCTTATACTAACATCTAGGTAATGGTATACACTTGACTAGGATACTATGATAGTCTCCTAGGGAGCATTGAGATACTATCTTAGAGACCAAGGTAGAAACGGTGAGTTAATTATGTTTAGGAAACATATAAATTGATAATTGTTCACACCTTCTTAATAAATCGTTACGCCCTTCTCCCCCTGGAGTAAGGGGTAGACTGGTTAGCTCATCGTTGTACACACACAGAGCGTGGTTAGGTGGATTCCATGCCTTATTTGTCTACTAAAATTATTAAATGGTTCACAAGACTTAAAATATCAAGTGGAAGCGAGCTTCTAAATAAATGCTCATGACATCTGTTTTTGGTCTAGCAGTATAGTAGGTGGGCACGACTCCCCGAGGAGGGTATTCATTTATAGAATACAAGGTTAGATCTCTTATGATAGGCTAAAGTGCAGGAAAAATGGGTGCAGCCACGCCGACATGGAGTACTTCGTGGACTTGTATGGAGGTCGAGGTAGCGGTGTACACTTGTCTAGGGTCTACATTAGCCTCCCCAAGGAACTCTTTTGTATGAGGGAAGAGTAGTGTGTTAAATATGTTGAGTAAAGGGTTTACTAGAAAACATAGTTATTGAGCAATGTCCTCACCCTTTTGATATCTTAATTCGGCCTCCCCGATGGGGAGTTTCGGTAGTCCAGTTGGGTCGCCACGTCATACATGTACGCCGAATTGTGAACTCCGAACTTTGATTATTTTTTAAAAGTAAGAAATGTAATCACGTATGTTATATGACTCATTTACAGTTTTGTTTTTAGACTGGTTGTTATCATATGCATTGCGATCAATACTGGTATGTATATTACTTGTCTATTATGTTATGCTCGCTATGATTTAATATGTCTTAATACATGTGGAGAGCGTGTAGATGCTCAAGGTTCTCTAGTTTACTAGTAGTATATCAACAAAGTTGGAAAAGAATGTTGGGAATGTTAAACAAGACTAATGAGTTAGTCGGGGCTCAACTTTCAGAAATTAGATGTCGAATGTGTTCTGGTATGAGATACTTGACCAGTTGACTATAGTAGAGATGTTCAGATATTTGAAAGAAGTGTTTAATTAGAGAACTTGTAGCATGAGAACAACTTATAAGAAAGATGATAGACACACGATTGTGTAAAGAAAGTTCAATTCAAGAGTGTGTTATATGATGATGGCTTATTTAATTGAACTGGAATTCCTAATGCAAACATCGATAGCCAATTTCAACATGATATGATCCTAATTTTCCTATCAAGGTCTTTCAATCAGTTTAGGCTAGAAATTTCTCATTGTCTGGGCTGATGAAAGTACAGTTTAAGACAAAAGGTGTCATAAGAATTAAGGAAAGAGTTTACTTAGTATAAACATCTGTCTCAGGAATTAGGAACCTCTGGAGGGTACAAAAAAAACATGAGCCAAAATAGTTTCATCTCTTTTATAATAGTACTAGATGTTTGTTTTTGAAATGATTTGCCTAGGTACTTAGACATTGTTGTTATCAAGACTTAAAAGCCAATATGACAGGATATTTGATACCCGGTCGCCTCTAGTTGTGACTAGTAAGTAATCCACTAATGGTCTGGTGAGTGGGCTTTTAGTAAGGGCACCAAAAGATAGTAGTTTAAGTTAATGAATGTAGTTTTGGTTCTAACTATTTTAATGTACCAGTTTCTTTAGAAATTTAATTCCTATATACTATTTGTTTTAGAATAGTTTTTCAGTTATTATTCTGAAAAATAGACAGACAGTTATGTAAATAAAGTGTTTATTATAACGGGTATATTGGTAGACAATTGACTTATTTAATCAAAATTATGTTAATGGCAGTTTATTCTTCTAATACAAGCTCAGCTATGTAACCATATAAAAAGGAATTTTCTGAAGACCATATATCTTTCAAGTGGCACTTGATCTTAGGTCACATTAATCTAATATGGCTCAAAACTAGCTTGATTTTTCTAATGATATCGTTAAGTACTAAAATGATGACCAGAACGTGAATCATGTTCCAATTAATCTGTGACTAAAAGAGCCTTTAAGAGTAAAGGCAATAGAGCCACTAAACTGGTATAACTTGCTTATAAAATATTTATGGACTACTAAAAGTTCAAGAGAGTGGAAGTGATAAGTATTTCATAAAATGTTTATGAATGACTACTTAATAAGTTGATAAATGGATATACCTATGAACACTGGAGTTTTTTAATCCTTTGAAAAGTTCAAAGAATTAAAGACTAAAGTTTGGATCAATTATGTAATTATATCAAGTTCCTTTTATTAGATCAAAGTGGTGACTTCAAGAGAATTCTTAGTTTTCTTTACTGCAAAGTGTTGTACAAAGGATTAATGATGTGTTATTGATTACGGTAAGATTCATATGATGAGTCACATCTACATATGCAAAAGTTTGTTATATAACATGTTTTAGAAAGTGTTCGAAAAGGACACCAGATAGCTTGTGTTGGATAGATTAACAGAATGAGATACTGTGTCTCAACAGCATGATATAACTTTACTATAGATGATGTATTAGATATATCTTCAACCAAGTTATTGTTACACTAAGCACATGAGAGCTTTGGTGCAGTGGGAGGATGGTCAAGGTCACTTGACGAATTAATGTTTTCGATCTTAACGGTTAAGCATGATGGTGAATTTGATCCTCTAGCCTACAATGAAACTCTTAAGTATAAAGATGCAGACCAATTGGTCAGGGCAATAAAAGTTAATTTAAAATAATTACATTTTAACTAAGTCTGGGAACTTATAGAGGCGTCAAAATGGGATTAAGTCCATTAGATTGGATCTGAATGGATCTCCACGTACAAAGAGTTCATTAGACGAGAAGATAGAGATCTTCAAGGCTAGATTGATGGCAGTGGGTTATGCCCTAAAGGAACAAATCGTCTTTGATGAGACCCTCTAGCTCGATGTTATGCTTAAGTCCATAAGGGTACTCTCATCAATTGTGTTTCATACGATGAGATATGGAAGATGAAAATCAAGACAACATTTTTTGAATAGCCATCTTGAAAAAAGTTATGTATATGATACAACCAGACAAGTTTGTTACCAAGAGTCAGAAGCATATAGTATGCACACTGGGGAAGTCTGTTTGTAGACTTAGATAAGCATCTTGTTCATTAAACAGTTGAATTGATGACAGATAATCAAGTTGTAAGGATTTGAATCAATGGTTATTAAACCATGAGTGTGCGAGTGACATGACCAGAAAGTAGAGAGTTTCCATGTGCTGTTTATAGATGGGATTCTACTCATTGAAAATGGTGTAGAATTGTCATGAGCTGCTAAGATCTAATTGTCTAGTTAGTTTAATATGAAAGAACCAAGATGAGCACACTATCTTCTTAGGGTCAAGCTTTTGTGAGATTTAAAGAAAGGATGTTGAGTTTATCATGGGTTGTTTGTTTTAAAAGGGTTAGATGTTTGACGTAAGAAATCCATGTTTACCTTTGTAGTAGGAGTCCTTAGATGGTATTGCTTAGTTCATTATGGAAGTCGGGCACTTGAAAGCTATGAAATTGTTGAGTAGACTAGTTAATTCAGAAGGTTCCTAGTATATCAAATATTGTGAGCAAAAGATTGAGCACTGACTGATTCGTATTGGTTGAAGTTTATAGTGAAAGTGTTGATAGATCCCTAGGAGATATTTATGCAATGTAGGGCTAATTGGGTTTAGGACAAGTAGTAGATTACTGGAATTGGTGTCCTGGAAAACCTAATTAGTTAGTTCTAAATCTTAAATAAATGAAATTCTTTTATTTATTTATTTTCTAAATATGCTTTTACGTGTTAAACATACATGTGATCGTTTTCTAAAATGTTCCGTTTGATGGACATAGTCCAAGATGACATGTCATATTTGGTTTATGTAGTCAATGAGATTGAACCACATATAGACTTAAATCAAACCAGTGATACATTGTCAAAATATGTTTGTAGTCGGAGATGAATTTAGACAACTTGTTTGATAAGATTATTATATGATACTTTAGATGACTTATCTTAGTCATGTGGATAGAGATCCAAAATTATTATATTCGTGTTGTCAATAAAATTTGAATAATGAGCAGGACAACCTGAATTAGTTATTTTTTTACTGCTATAAAAAATAATTAATTCTATAAAACGACAACTCTAAATTCAGGAAATAGTCTAAACTCATGCATGGATTGTTCGTTGCTTTCATGTGCCAAAAGGATTAGTCAGAATGTGTTGGCTTAAATTTTACTTGCAGTGGGTAACGGTATGAAGTGTAGAGGGAAGACGTGTTTTACATGGAATCTATAGTCTCTTACGAGATAAAGATATCCCCTTAGTTGATTTGCAAACATACCAACAGATTCTAGAATCATTGGCCAAAGTATTTCATATGTTTAACATTTGAAATTATTAAAAATTGTTTCTATATTATGGAATTATTCGTGAAGGGCGAGTTAGAAACTAGGGTGAAAGATGTGAGAAAAATAACGATAGTAGTTAAAGTTATTTTTGCTCATGAATATCTAATAGAGGAGTTGATTGTCATAATAAAAGTTATTTGAAAAATTCATGAGTAAATATATTGAATTCAAAAGTGCAGTAAAACTTATTTAGTGAAATTAAGTTTTATTAAATGGTAATCAATTGTTATCATAAGATAATAATCATATATGGCCCATTTGAAGCTAAAGTTAGATTGTTCTTGATATCCCTTCGCAAGCCTCAACTTAAGCACTCTTTGAAAAATATTTAAATGTGTATTCATGCTATTAATTATTTATTTGTGAGATAAATAATTTTTTATGCTAAATAAATATTAATGAGATGAATAAATAATATGATAAACATCGTATTTAAATTTAAATAAGGGCCATGTATATAATCTTCTATGCTTTTGTTTCCCTCTTTTGGTGTGGGGCCCGCACTCTAATATATAAAAAAAATTTTAAAGAAAAAAGAAAAAAAGGGGTCAGGTTTACATGTATGGTACGAGTGATGGGCTTAGGGTTATTTGCTTATAAATACGATATTTTATCGCGAGAGATTATTAACAAGGGTTTTTTGGAACTTTGTTTTCTCCAATAATGAAACCCCTAAAATTGTCTAAGGGGTTTTTCAAAATTTATTGTTTGGCATAATTTTTCTAAAAAATTTGTTTTTAGAAAGATCGTAAGAAAAATTTTTGTTATGAAATTTTTTCTAGGTTAAATATTTTTGGGAGCTCACACTCCCATTGCTAGAAGAAGTAATTCTAAAGAAGACCTTGAGGTATTAAGAAATCTTATTCCAATTTCGGGTCTTTTAGTCGGAATCGGAATTCGCGCTTCAGTTATGTTTAATTAAATATGTGATATTTAATTTGTTTTTCCTTTATTTCATTTACTCTACATACTATCTTTATACTTATTTTATTCGATATTTTTCGATCTTGATCTAATTAAACTGTTTAATTAGATCGAGCCCTTTAGAATTAACATTGAGAATTTTATATACTTTTTCCCGCTGCTCCCGATTTAGGGAAATTTATTTTTAAAATATGTTCCCAACAGGCTCCAGTGCCCACCTCATGTAAACTTCTTGGTTGGGGAGCACGGGCGTCTGCCCAGCGTAAAGTTATTAGATGGGGGCTAGGTTGCCGATTACGAGCTATGATAACACCTAGGGGACTGTTCAAGTAAGTCGGGACCTAAGTCTTTATTCCTTCTTGCTAAGTCTACCCTTAATGAAACCAAGTATCTATTTGCCTAATAGGTTGGCACCCGATCCTTCCATTAAAGCTGGGGGCTGGGCATGTAATATCCAATTTTGAGCGTGGTCTTACTCGCCTGTCGAGCTCTACGCGCTAACTCTCCAAGCGTAAAGCCTCTGAGCATCAACTCATTATGTGTTAGAAACCTATACGTCCATTTAATAACGACCATTTAAGTTGCCTTGAAGTATCTCCAAAGTGTAAAGCCTCTAAGCATCAACTCGGTGTGTGTCAGAAACCTATATGTTCATTTAATAGGTTGCCTCAGTATGCTTATAGGACCCTGACCACTCCTAACAGGCCCCCACTTGCCCACAGGAGCTTAATTGCTTCTAACACAGCTATCTGAGCCCCCATACCTGGTATCCCTCCCACTTAGCCTTGCACGCATGGCCACATGAGTCCTCTTCGCTACTGGTAGACAACTGAATGTACTTCTTTACACATAAAATCGACAAAGATTTTGGACGTAGAAGCTTAAAGCAAAGTAGAAGGTCAATAAGATCAAAAATTGAATAGGATAAATCAAAGCTCAAGAATGGGAGGCTGCCCTCAAAGATTCCACAAAGCTAAGCCCACTACAAACAAAAGGCATTTCTACAAGCAAAATCCAAGCAGCATTCAAAATACCGACACAGACCACACAGAAGTTAAAGGTAACCACCATATGGACAAGGTATGTATTTAAATTGATCACGTTCTATAAAAGATTACCCATTTAACCTTTAAACATGTAGGGCAAGGAGTTTCTACTCTATGACCGAACTTGATCAGTTTACTCGTGGAATGGGGCACTAACTGTTAAGGATAAAAATAACTAAAGCGGTATAAAAAATAAATAATGAAATACTAGACTTAAATAAAACTTTAAGCTAATTAAAAAAGGGAAAAAGCTACACTACTTAGACACCATTTTCTCTCTCCTTTTTCCCTTTTTCAATTTTCTCTCTCCTCATTACTCATCTTGAATTTCCCCTCACAACTCACCCAATTTCTTCTCTATCCTCCCCCAACACCCCCTTTCCATGCCTTCTTTCTCCCTTCACAGAGCATTGTCTCTCCTCCCTTCGAGCTCGCCTGCCCCGAGGCCATCACCGTGATGCGTTCACTCTCTCCTCCCTTCGCCCTCTTTCTATGTTTTCTCTCCCATCTTGACCGACTCTCTCCTACCATGGACTGCCCAACTCGTTGACAACCTCAACCTACCAATCAACTCTCTGGCGTAGTCAACCAACTTGCAAACCCTCACATCCAACCCGCACCAAATCTGGCAACGATGATCAACACTGATCTCTAAGTTACTCTTCTTACTTAGTTATTTTCTTGCCTTGCCATGTAAGCCTCTTGCCTTACTTAGTTGCCCTCTTGCCTTACCTTGCCTTCCTTAGTAGCCCTCTTGCCTTAGATTACCTTACCGAGTAACACGCTTACCTTGCCGAGTAACTCACTTGCCATGTCGAGTAACCTAACCCGAGCTAGACTTCTAAGACTTACTCAGTAAGGCAATGCCTTAGCCATTAAGGATTGGATGACATAAGCACCAGTCTTATCCCCCCCGCCTCTATAAATTCCAACCACTATGCCCCCATTAAAAACAAGCTCCCTCTCACCCTCCCTCTCTTGTCACACTTTAAACCCTTTTTCCCTCTCTCTTTAGACAAGTCATGCCTCAAGACTTAGCCTCATCATAGGCACCTTACTCTTCTCAGGTTACTCTACTCGAATATTTCCACTCTCCTCAAGTGCTTACTCCACCCCTACTCCCTTACTCTACCTTAAGTACCCTACTTTACCAAAATATCCTGCTCTCCCCATATATTCTACCCTCCCTGGCATTCTAATCTCTAGAATACCCTATTCTCCCAAAACCCAACTACTCAGATGATCCTACACTCCTGATATATCCTACTCTCCCCAAGTACCCGTACTCTGCCGAGGTATCCTACTCTCTCCCGAAGTACCCAACTCTCCCAAAGCATCATACTCACCCCGAGTATCCTACTCTCCCTAGCAACTTACCCTGCCGAAGTATCCTACTCTCCCCAGCACCTTACTCTCCCGAAGTATAATACTCTCCCCAATACCCTACTCTCTCGAAGTATCTTAGTCTCCCCAATATCCTACTCTACCAACACCTTACTCTTCCAAAGTATCCTACTCTTCTAATACCAACTTTTATGATGTATCCTACTCTCCCAAACACCCTACTCTCCCAAGTATCTTACTCTTACAGAAGTATCCTACTCTCCTAACACTTTACTCCCCCAGGGTATCCTACTCTCTCCGGCACTTTACTCTCTCGAAGTACCTAACTCTCCTGAAGCACTTTTTTCTCTTCGAGTATCTTACTCTGCCCATCATCCTACTTTCCCAAAGTGTCCTACTCTTCCCAAGTATACTACTTTCCCCAATACACTTCACCCCCTCAGTAACCTACTCTCCCGAACATGCTACTCTCCCCCAAGTATCAAACTCTCCCTAACATCGTACTCTGCCCAAATATCCTACTCTCCCCTAACATCCTCCTCTCCCTAAATATCCAACTCTCCTGAACATCCTACTCTCCTCGAACATCCTATATTATGATCTAAGAAGATCTTAGATCATAACCTAGGAGAGAGAACATGAAATGAGGAAGAATTGAGAGAATTAGATGAGAAAAAAATGATATTTTCATTTACTTGGATACCTCACACAATCATTGAATCAACTACTTGTACAACTTTAAGATTTAAGGTGGCAAAAGCATCCAAAAATATCTAACTAAACAATGCTCAATTAACTACCTTACTAACCAATATTCCAACCCCAATCAACTAACAAAAGAATAGGCTAACGACAATTTACAATCATGACAATACTTCCCCCTACGAGAACATTCTCGTCTCAAGAATGGAATGACCAAAATTGACTCTTGATGAAGCTCAAATTTTCCCAAGATATATCTTCTTGTCTGAGATTACACCAATGGGTAAGCACTTGTTCAATCTTCTTGTCCTGCTGCTGACTTATTTGAGAGTCCATGATAGCCAAAGGTTCTTGAAGAATCATGCCATTGGAAGTAGCTATAGGAGGTACAGATGAACATTTTGCATTAGCAGCTATGTGTTTCTTCAATAAGGAGACATGGAACACTGGATGGACAGAGGCTTCAGCTGGCAACTCCAATCTATAACCAACAACTCCCAATTTCTCCAATATTTTGTAAGGACCAATATAGTAAGCACACAACTTGACATTCTTACGTACAACCACTGATGATTGTCTATAGGGCTGAAGCTTTAAGTAAACTAAATCCCAAACTTGAAAAGTCCTATATGATCTCTTCCTGTCAATAAGGAATTTCATCCTCGATTGAGCCACTTGTAGATTGTCCTTGAGCTACTGAATCAATTGCTTCCTTTGCTGCAACAAATCATTCACTTCCTCCACAGAAGATGTATTAACTTGTGAAATAATAGAAAAGGGTGGATCATATCCCTAGAGGGCCTTGAAAGTTGTTGTTCCTAATGAAGAATGGGCATGAGTATTGTACCAAAACTCAACTAGAGGCAACAACCTATTCCAGTGCTTGGGATGGAGGAATGTCATGCTTCACAAATATTGTTCAACCCACTGATTTACTCTTTATGTTTGACCATACATTTGAGGATTATAAGAAGAGCTTAGAGCAAGAGAGGAGCCCATTAAGAGG
This sequence comes from Simmondsia chinensis, assembly GCA_018398585.1. Taxonomy (NCBI): domain Eukaryota; kingdom Viridiplantae; phylum Streptophyta; class Magnoliopsida; order Caryophyllales; family Simmondsiaceae; genus Simmondsia; species Simmondsia chinensis. Next base: position 22,868,815 of record JAGTTD010000002.1, read on the forward strand.
AACAATTCACGCCAGAAATTGCAAGGAAACAACCTGACGCAATCTGAGATAATTGACTGAGGTAAGCCATGAAGTTTGTATATGTTATTCGAGAACAGTTTTGCAAGGCATTTAGTTGTAATAGGATGATTGCGAGAAAGAAAATGATTGAACTTGGTGAAACAGTCCACCATAACCCATATTATTTCCTTTCCTTCCAACATAGGCAATCCTACTATAAAATCCATAGTAATGTGTTGCCAAGCTCTATCCGAAATTGGTAAGGGTTGAAGTAACCCTTGATATGGCACATGATCACTTTTTGTTTGCTGACACACCTCAAAAACTCGAATGCATTCCACAACCTCCTTCTGCATACCTATCCAACGAAAAAACTACTTAAGCCTTTGATAAGTGCCTTCAATTTCTTGAATGTCCTCCCAAAGTTGAAGCATGGAAGGATAAACTGACTTGCTTCTTCAAGTTAGGGCAAAATGACTTGCTTCCTCAAGTCAGTGGCAGCACCAATGTACACCCTTCCTTTCACTCACACAATTCCACTGCTTACAGAAACATTAGATGCTTCAGTTGAAGGACTTTTGATGCTGAATGCTATGATGAAATCTTTAGCAAAACCGTCCCCTACATAGGATATGTGAACCTCCTCCATCCGAGAAGGAAAAACTATAGAGATAGCTTGACAAGAACCTGATTCCACATATTCTTCCTTTCTTGACAAAGTGTCTACTGCCAAATTTTCTCTACCCCTAAAGTACTCAATTGAGTAGTCCAAACCCAACATCTTTATAAGGCCTATACACTGCACTCTTGTGGTAATATTTTTCTCCAACAGATACTTGAGGCTTTGATGATCAGTCCTAAGTATAAAGTGATTGCCTTCCAGATAGTGTCTCCATTTCTGCACTGCCATGAAGATTGTTAAGTATTCTTTTTTGTAGTTCGATAAACTCATATGCTTGGAACTAAGAGATTGGCTAAGATAAGCCACGGGTCTTCCTTTCTACGACAACACAACTCCCACTCCTTTCTTGCTAGCATCTATTTCAATGATGGAAGGAACAATAAAATCTGGTATTGCTAAAACTAGAGCCCAGCACATGGCTGCTTTAGGACTTTCAAATGCTTTTTGGGCTAATTCTGACCATACAAATGCATCCTTCTTGAGAAGATCGATTAGAGGCTTAGCTATAACATCATACCCACACACAAACTTTCTATAATATTCGATCAGGCCCAACAATTCCCTCAATTGCTTGAGAGATGTAGGGACTAGCCACTGCCTCATAGCCTGGACCTTGTTGGCATTGGTTGCTACCCCATTACAGGAAACTACGTGGTCCAAATACTCTACTTGAAGTTGAGAAAAGGAACATTTAGAGAGCCTAGCAAATAGTTGTGTTTACACATGGTCTCAAAGACTTAGTAAAGGTGTGTCACATGGGAATCCAAAGAAGGGCCATAGACTAGTATATCATCAAAAAAAACAGGGACAAACTTCCTCAAGAATGGTTTAAAGATGGAATTCATTAATGCCTAGAATGTGGCAGGAGCGTTTGATAAACCAAATGGCATAACCACAAATTTATAGTGTCCATGATGGGTTCGAAAGGCAGTTTTTGGTATAGCTTGTTCCATCACTTGAATTTGATAATATCCTTCTCTTAAATCAAGTTTAGAGAATTGGGATCCAGGAAGTCATCTAAGAGATCATCAATTACTAGTATTGGAAATTTATCTTTAATGGTAAGGGAATTCAATTGTCTATAGTTGATGCACATTCTTGAGGTCCCATCTTTCTTTTTGACTAGGATAACAGGAGACGCAAAAGGGCTATGGCTATGCCTAATAAAATTGGCTTTCAAAAGCTCCTCCACTTGTCTCTCAATTTCATTTTCTTATGAATGAGGGTATTTGTATGGTCGAAGATTGATTGGGTTGGAAGTAGCCTTAAGGGGAATAGCATGATCTAAGGTTATTTTTGGAGGAAGATTGGTAGGTTGCTCAAATATGTCTTTAAAGTCATGAATTAACCTGCAAATAGAGGGGATAGAATTCACCTTAGCCTCCGAAGGCTCTACACTAATTGAGAACAATTGGCCAATCCATTGGTAAGCCCCTTTCTTGATCCCACCTTGCAGCTTCCTTCCGCTCAACATTTGTGGCCGATCGTGTTCAACTATACCTTGCAGCTTGACTGTTGAAACATTCCTCTACAAGGAGATAGATAATTGGGCAAAATCAAACACAAGGGGGCTGATGGTCTTCATCCAATCAAAACCAAGAACCATATCACAACCGCCGAACTTTAGCATCCTGAAATCTTATTCAAACATATGAACTTACATTCCCCACTTAAACTGCTTACATTCTGTTTGTGTTAACATGGAATTCTCATCAGCCACTGTTATAGCCAAGGGACTGGTCTTAATTAGCTCATGACCCACCAATTTAGCAATCTTTGGATCTAGAAAACTATGTGTGCTACCACTATCAATCAGAATCAAAAGTGGTTTGCGGCTTGCCTCCCCTCTAATCCTTATTGTATTGAGAGTCCCAGTGCCATCAGGGCCCTCGCTGATATCTCCAATCATCTTCATCTGAGTCCTGTTGCATCTCCTCATTCTGCCCACTAGAGCCTCATTCATCATCCAACTTTTTTGGCTCATCTTCAGCCTCTGTTCTCATTACAGTCATAAGTAATTTAGGATTACCTTTATGCCCAAAGAAGTACCTCTAGTTGCACTTGTAACACAGTCTTTAAGACCTCTTTTCATCCATACTCAAGGGTTTAGCAGCCCCTGAGTTTAACTGCTGTAAGGGTTGAACAGAATGCACGAGTTTGCTCTTTTGTCCTCCTTCAGAAAAAGCCAAGATAGTAGACTCAAACAACCTCGCCTTACAATAAGCCTTAGACAAGGTTAGGGGATTCAATGCCTTAACTAAGTTTTTGATCTTGGGTTTGAGGCCACTAATGTAGCTAGAGACATAATAAGGTTCACTAGCCCGTGGATTAATCGTCATCATCCTTGCTTTCAAGTGCTCAAAACGGGTCATGTACTCTTTAACTATAGTATTTTGGGCCACTTTATTGAAATTGTCAACAACATCCCTCAGATCTTCATCACCATATCTCTCACACAATTCATCAACAAACTCATGCCAAATGAGGGAAGGGTTACCGAGAATCAAATTATGATACTACACTTCTTGATCTCCATGTAAGTAAATGACGGCCAATTCTAACTTTTAGGAATCAGGAATACCACAGAAATGAAAGTACCTTTCACACCTTCTGACCCAAGATTGTGGTTGCATACCATCAAAGGCATCTATCTCCACCTTAGTTTGTCAAAACCCTGAATTCCTAACCACAGGCATTGATTCTCTTTGTTCTTTGACTGGTTTAGGAATTAAGGGGTTAGGCGGCCTTCCTTGATAAGTCCCCGTTAGGTAAGATGCTAGATCGAACAAGTGTTTGATTGTCTAGTGACTTGTTCTTGCAATCAAGCCAGCTGTTGTTGAAATTACTGAAGTGATTGCTGCAAATTGCCCACTGCCACAACAAGATCTTGCAGCTGCTGTCGCAACTGATTCATTTGTTCTGCTTGATTCGATCCAGCTGTTGCATCACCAGCCATTGTAGCTATATTTTTGCCCATAGCCAGCTTGATCATTGCAATTCATAAGCTCTGATTCCAATTGTTATGATCTAAGACGATCTTAGATCATAACCTAGGAGAAAGAATATGAGATAAGGAAGAATTGAGAGAAATAGATGAGAAAATAAGATATTTTCATTTACTTGGATACCTCACACAATCATTGAATCGGCTACTTATACAACTCAAAGATTTAAGGTGGCAAACGCATAAAACAATATCTAACTAATACAATGCTCACTTAACTACCTTACTAACCAACATTCCTACCCAAATCAACTAACAAAAAAATAGGCTAATGTCAATTTACAATCATGACATCCTACTCTCCCCAAGTACCAAACTCTAGCAATATCCTACTCCCCCCCACGTATCCTACTGTCCCCAACTACCTTACTCTCCCACCAATAGCCACTCTTCCATTATTAACTAACTCTCCCTCCATTGATAGCCAACTCTCCCACTACTAATGAACTCTCCCTCCTATATTGGCCAGGTCCCTTAACAGTAGGCCGTGAATTAGGTCATTAATTGGGCCATGAGTTTGGCCCACGGGGCACGTCGCACACCTCTATAAATAGGGGAAGATAACCTAATTTTCCGAACCTTTTGCCCATTTTTCTCTTCTCCTCCTTCCTTGAGTCGCCAAGAGAGGCCAGGATTTTCTTGAAGGCCAAAGCAGAAGTGGTTAGAGTACTGGGGATTAAAGTGAGAGTCATGTCAACATTGGTTGAGGGAGTCTTCAGTCTATAAGTTTTTCTTCACTTTTACCTTTTAATTTTGTGATCTATAAAACTCCTATGGAGGAATAGACCCGTAGCTTAGGGGTGAAGGATGGGTATCTAAGATATATATTCTATTTATGATAGCGGCCTTCATTATACCATTTTCCGCACCTCCGTGGAGAATTCTATGTTTTAGAATGGTTTTTCTTTTATATGACTGTAGCATGATTTGATTTACCAATTTATTTAGGTGTTGTCTTCTGCTTGTAGCCTCGACTGTAGTATAACAAGTTCTTCATGAGTGATGAAGGTTAAGATTGTACCCAACCTTATGCACAATATTTTATATAAATTAATATTTAATTCAGAGTGACAAATAAATTTATTAGTACTATTAAGATAATTCATATTACACCTAGAGTGATAAGATGGATTGTGCCCTTAAATTAGTTTATTGTCCTAAACCCTACCTTAAGTATTAATCTAGATTCACATGAAATTATGTACGATAAAAGAATTTAGTAGTTCTATTGAGATAAATGATGTACCTTATATTTTACATATTTTATTCTTCATTCTTGGGACATATTCGACTTTTACAAATGTGTTTTGTTGTAATTTAGGTACGTTTTGGCTTAGAGTGTAATGGAGCAAACAAATGTTGAAAAGCGGCAGAATCAAGTATAATTGCGGCATAATTGAAGACTGTTTTGAGAAACCTGACCACGTGCGCGAAAAATAACCAATCGGGTAGTATTTCAGTAACTCAAATAGGTCTCGTGGATAATTAATATATATATATATATATTATAATATTGTATATTATATTTTATTTAATATTATAATATTATATTATGTTATATTTATATAATATTATATATTATATTACTATATATATATATATATGAAGAGAGACAGTGGGAGGAAGGAGGGGCCGCATGTGCGTGACTCCACTTTTAAGTAACGAAAACCTAATTATTAGGGATCTTTTGCCACGCCTCCTCTCATCCTCTCCTTCCAGAAGCCGCTACGAGATCCAAAGGATTCTCAAACGCCGAAGCGCAGGTGGTCGGAGTACTGGGGGAATCAAAGCAAGGATCAACGTCAACATCAATTCGGGGGAGTCTTCAAATCCTTAGTTTTATCATTATTGTTTTCTTTCTTGGATTTCATGATGTTTAGAACTCCTATGGAGGAGTAGAGTTTTAGTTTAGGGATGAAGGATGGATAGCCATCCGTATCCGAGATTTATATTTTATTGTAAACAATGGGTTTGTTATGTTACATACGCACCCCTATGAGGAATTTATGATCGTTGTTTGGTTTTGTTTGTGTGAGCTTATAGCCATGTTAAGATTTTCAAATTATTAGCATTAGTCTACGAGCTTGTAGCTTAAACCATAACATAACTGGTTTTTACGCGAGGTTAGGGTTGAGGTTGTACCCAATCCTAAACACAATCTTGATACAAATTAATATTTGGTTAGGAGTGATAAAGGAATTAAGAAATACTAATGAGATAACCTATACTACATGTACGGATGATATGATAGGTTATGCCTTTCGACCAGTTTATTACCATAAGCCCTAATTTAAATACTAACCCAGGCTTAGTGCTTGTAGCCTAAGCTTTCTAAACCATTGTCGTAGTAGAATATAATGACGGGATACGTGTTAAGCTACCCTAAATTCACTCCCTAAACTAACCTCAATTGAATTGACACTTTTAGTTTATTATTAGTTTTGCTATTTTGGTTAACAAATTATTTAAACCAACAAAACTTGATTTCAATCGCTTGTTAATAACAAAATCCAACTTAACTCCGATTTCCTGCGGATACGACCCATATACCAGATTTAGCTACGACGATCTCGTACGCTTGCGAGTAGACGGTTTTAAAATACACTTTAAAATCACATCAAGTTTTTGGCGCCGTTATCGGGGAATCGGTAGGCCAAGTTGATTTAGAAATTAGCGCGTAATTTTATTTTATTTTAATTTTTTCTCATTTTTATTTTAATTTTCTTTGTTTTTAAAAGCAAAACTTATTTATTTTTCATTAGTTTATTTTTTTATTCTCTTTTCCGTAATTTACTGTTCTTTTTTTCTCTATTTTTCCTTTATTTTTATTTAATTAAATTTTTTTATACTTTAATTAGTTTTTTTTTTGAATGGATAACTTTGTTCCGCGTACGATTGGGGATCACTTCATTCCTTACACGTACGTCGCACCCGGCGGAGTTACGTTACCTGTCGTGGGTAACGCAAACTTCAAAATTAAACCTGAGATCATCAACATGCTTCCCACTTTCTATGGGAAGCTGATTGAGAGTCCATATGAGCACCTTGATGCATTTATAGAAATTTGCAAAACTTGCCATTATCAAGGTGTCTCAACTGATGTTGTTCGGCTACGTCTTTTTCCATTCTTGTTAAAGGACGTAGCCAAAAGGTGGTTTCAGCCTCTTCCGAGAGGTGAAATCACCACTTGGGCTGACCTCCAACAAAAGTTTCTGATCAAGTTTTATCCTAAAGCCAAAACTATGGCTGTTGGGCGTGCAATTAACAATTTCAAACAAAAGGATCAGGAACAATTTCATGAACGTTGGGACAGATTTAAGGAACTCCTTAGAAGTTGTCCCCACCACAGGTTTCCTAAGTGGGCTCTTGTGCAGAATTTCTATGATGGTCTCACGGTTTCCAATAAGTAAATGGTTAATGCTTCATGCGGGGGAGCATTTAACCAACAAGATGAGGACAAGGCATGGACGCTATTTGAGCACCTCAACGAACACTCTCTCGACCAAGCCTCTTCTGTGAGGGTGGTTAGAGGGGGCACATGCGGTGTCTACGAAGTAGCACCTACCAATGACATTAACCTTCGACTGGACGCCCTTGATAAGAAGATGGATCAGCTTATGAACTTGCAACCGAATCCTACTAATGTGCGCCCAGTCTATGCAGCTGAGTTATCGAGTGGTACTACTCCGTGTGGCATTTGTTCGGGTGGGGTCCATTCTGTTCTTAATTGTTTATATGTGTCACAATTTTTCGAATATGTACAGAAACAAGTTCATACAGCTCAAGGATATTCGGGAAATAGCAACCTGTTCTCCAACACCTACAATCCTGGGTGGCTCGATCATCCGAACTTCTCGTGGAAGCAAAACGTCAATCATAATCAACCCACGAGACAACAAGAACCCGGCTTTGTAGGTAACGCGCACCCTCCCATTCTGCAGGGAGGGCACAGGTATGATACTCAACCTCACTCATTTGTTACCCATGATAACCCTCCTTCCTCACCTCCAGGATATACTTCACAATTTCAAGAGCGTATGCTCTACTTTATGGAGGACACCACACAACTGGCTCAGTCTCACTCTCAGTGTATAGCTAGATTAGAAGACTAGATAGGACAATTGGTCCAAGCACTTCATAAGCGAGAGGAAGAGAGGTTACCCTCCCAACCTCTACACTTCCAGTAGGGTCAACTAGCTCTAGCCCAAACTTGCCCCCTCACGAGCAAGTTCGAGTTGTGTCAGTGTCTAGGGAGGGGAACCTTCAAGATGTGGAGGTCGAGGTTGAGAAGGAAAGCACGGACCCATCTCCCACTACTGACAGGGAGGGCCCACAAGGTAGGTTTGCTGAACCTACTGTCCCTTTTCCTTCAGCCCTTAGAGGACCGAAGAAGAAGGATGACCAAAAGAGGACTGAGCTCATAGACTTGTTTAAGGACGTGAAGATCAACTTACTGTTGATCGAAGCTGTTAAACACATTCCTATGTATGCCAAGTTCCTCAAGGACTTTTGCACCAAAAAGAAGCGTGCACAAGCGCATATCCCAAAGAAGGTCCGGCTCACTGAGAAGGTGAGCAGTATTTTAGTATCAGGCGCCCCACTCAAGTTTCGAGACCCCGGGGCTTTTTCAATTCCATGCATCTTAGAAAAGCGTTACACTAGCAGAGCCTTGCTCAATCTAGGAGCGAGTGTAAACCTCATCCCTTACTCAGTTTTTCGGGAATTGGGTGTAGGAGACCTTAAGCCAACGAATGTTACACTTCAGTTGGCTGATAGGACAGAGCGAGTACCTCGTGGGGTAGTGGAAGATGTACTTGTCAAGGTTGACAAGTTTGTCTTCCCTGTTGATTTTCTCGTCTTAGATATAGACCCTACTCCTAGGCAAAAGCAAAATACTCCCATTATTCTAGGTCGACCATTCCTAGCAACGGCTGATGTTGTGATTCACTGCAGGACGGGAGTGTTGGAGGTTTCTTTTGGAAATCTCAAGGGCAAATTGAAGGTCTCGAACTTTGTTCGACACCTTGAGACTGAGGACGAGTTGGAATGCTGCAAGGTTGATGATATTGACTCTTTGGTAGAGCCGAGTAAGCCCGATTCTACTAAAAGTGATTATTATAATAGTGTCCCTGTCTGTGTCGATAGCTGTGGTTCATCACCTATACCTGGTAGGCTAGAGATTTGCGACCTCGATGCCTGTAATGTTTTCCTCCTTGCTAGTCATGGGTCTAGAAACACTGTTGGGTTTGGGGATCGTCCCTACTAGGTCAACCTAAGTTCTATGGCAGACACTGCCTCGATTTTCGGTTGACATTGTGCTCTAAACTGCATCCGGCTGAAAACGTTAAACTTAGCGCTCTTGGGAGGCAACCCAACCTATCTTTAGTTTTGTTTTATTTTTTTATTATTTTTTTTTAGCATGAGCTCTCTTTCAATTGCAGATCCATTTATTATCCCTCCTATGATAACTTTATTTCTCTTTTCCTAAACACTTGTACGCTTTTTATTTCTAACACTACTAACAAGTCTGTTTAGTATCCTGACTTCTATGTCTTCGATTGCAGCTTGCTACCTTCGTCTTTCATCTTTGGATTTGCTCACCACATGTCGCTAAATATGTCACACCTAAGGTCGTCTCTTTCCTTTCCTTGCTTGAATTTATTTTTGTCGATTTGCATTGAGGACAATGCAAGGTTTGGCTTTGGGGATAGCAGCTGAGAGCGAACTTCTGTTTGTCCTTTAAAGCTTCATTTGGCTTAAATTAGCTACATTTTTGAAGGCATAAATGAGTACAAGTTTGTTTGTGACCCTTATTGTCAACTAGTTCTGAAATTTAATTTGATGATTAGAATGTTTATGAGATGAGATTATTGCTGAATCAGACTTTTGAATCCATATTTTTGTCTTTTAACTAGTTAGTGAGATTATTACTTTTCACCCTTAATCTTGTGACATATCCTACTGTTTGGTTCGAAATAATGGTAATAACTTTAGGAATAGGAATCCACTATTCTACTTCTAACAATGTTGAAATCAATTGTATATTTCTTTATCTTGAGTAACCCCTAAAAAAAAAACTGAATATAAAGTGACTGGTTGGTTCTCGTAGCCCCTGTGTCTCGAGCAAGTAAGCCCATGGGGGTATCTTAAAACCTGGTACCTTGAGCCAACTGGGTCGGGAGCTGCCGGTCGAAAGTTCGCTACATTGGCCGCAGGGAAAGCTTAAGAAGATTCAACTTTATAGTTACTAAAATAAGCACTAAGAAAAAAAAAAGGTATGTGCTAACGGATTAGGTTGTGGATCCTTGAGACTCGAGCCATTATGTTCGTAGGGATCTCTTAAAACCTGGTACCTTGAACCAACTGGATCGGGAGCTGCCGGCCGAAAACTCGCTATATGGGTCTGAGGGAGACACACCTAACCGAGTGAAAAAGGAAAGAAAAACAAAAGGGAAGAAGGGAAAACAAGAGAGAAAAGAGAAGCTTTTTGATTTCACTATTGATTAGTAGTGAAGGGTTAGGATAACTTGTTCCTTTACTTATTACCTTTATTTCTTTTTTAAGTTAGAGGGTTTTGAAGTAAGACGAAGAGGAGAGAAGTTCTAAGATCACTCACTAGTAAAAAGACCTTAATAACGGAGACTTAAGTCAGAGCTAGTGCCACAATAACGTCACATAAGGATTCGCTACTCTCAAGTGCACTCTCAAGTATGGTCGAATAATAATTTTCACAAGTGACCTTTGCGGTTAAATGCCTGACTCTACTTTTCTGCCAGTAGCTAGTTTAAACAAAGTCTTGCTTGAGGACAAGCAAGGTGTGGGTTTGGGGACGTTGATGTACCTTATATTTTACATATTTTATTCTTCATTCTTGCGACATATTCGACTTTTACATGTGTGTTTTGTTGTAATCTAGGTATGTTTTGGCTTAGATTGCAACGGAGCAAACAAATGTTTAAAGGCGGAAAAATCAAGTATAATTGAGGCATAATTGAAGACTACTTTGAGAAACCCGACCATGTGCGCAAAAAATGACCAATCGGGTTGTATTTCGGTAACTCAAATCGGTCTCATGGATAATTAATATATATTATAATATTGTATATTATATATTATTTAATATTATAATATTATATTACATTATATTTATATTATATTATATATTTTATATATATATATATATATGAAACGGTGAGAGGAAGGAGGGGCCGCTTGCGCGGGACTCTGCTTTTAAGTAACTAGAACCTAATTATTTTAGGGATCTTTTGTCATGCCTCCTCTCATCCTTTCCTTCCCGAAGCAGCTACGAGATCCAAAGGATTCTCAAATGCCGAAGCACAGGTGGTCGGAGTACTGGGAGAATCAAAGTAAGGATCAACGTCAACATCAATTGGGGGGAGTCTTCAAATTCTTAGTTTTATCATTATTATTTTATTTCTTGAATTTCATGATGTTTAGAACTCCTATGGAGGAGTAGACTTTTAGTTTAGAGATGAAGGATGGGCAGCCGTCCGTATCCCAAATTTATATTTTATTGTAAACAATGGGTTTGTTATGTTACATACGCACCCCTGTGGGGAATTTATGATCATTGTTTGGTTTTCTTTGTGTGAGCTTGTAGCCATGTTAAGATTTCCAAATTATTAGCGTTAGTCTACAAGCTTGTAGCCTAGACCATAACATAACTGGTTTTCACGCGTGGTTAGGGTTGAGGTTGTACCCAACCCTAAACACAATCTTTATACAAATTGATATTTGGTTAGGAGTGATAAATGAATTAAGTAATGCTAATGAGATAACCTATTCTACATGTAGGGATGATATGATAGGTTATGCCTTTAGACTAGTTCCTTAACCTAAGCCCTAATTTAAATACTAACCCAGGCTTAGTGCTTGTAGCCTAAGCTTCCTAAACCATTGTCGTAGTAGAATATAATGATGGGATACGTGTTAGGCTACCCTAAATTCACGCCCTAAACTAACCTCAATTAAATTGACACTTTTAGTTTATTGTTAGTTTTGCTATTTCAGTTAACAAATTATTTAAACCAACAAAACTCGATTTCAACCGCTCGTTAATAACAAAATCCAACTTAACTCCGATTCCCTGCGATCGTATACCGATTTAGCTACGACGATCTTGTACGCTTACGAGTAGACGGTTTTAAAACACACTTTAAAAGCACATCAATAAACCTAGAGGGATATAGGTTATGCCCTTAGTGTTCATTACCCTAAACCCTATTTTAATGTTAATCTAGATTTACAACTTGTAGCCTAAACCTTTAAAATCATTATAATGACAAAATATATAGTTTCGATTTTGGCAAACCTAAATTAACACTCTAAATTAACTTTGATTGATTTGATAATTTAAATCGCTATTTAATTCTGTAAATTTAGGTAATACTCAGTCTTCAATAAAAACTCAATTTTAACTACTCGATAAACATCGAATTGAACTTTATACTGATTCCTTGAGGATATGACACTTGTATACCCTACTTAGCTATGACGAACTTGTACGCTTGTGAGTACATGGTTTTGGACACTCTTAGAAAACAACATCATTAAGCAAACAAAATGTTTAGCAAACACAGGTCATGGAGTTTCGGCACTACGTTGGGAAATTTTACTTTGCACAGGACCATCCTTCTTCTTACTTGTACTGATGCCTTAGGTGCCATCAAAAGAGGGCATGCTTAAGGAATTTGTCATTATCACTTTAAAAAAAAAAAAAGCTAGATAATGATAATAATAAAAGTTATTCAAATTATTTTTTTAACTTCTGGACTCACTTAGTATCCTCCGACATGTCACTTTGTAATTTATAGTTGATCAAACAATTAATTTATGTGGCACTTATGAAAGCTAACAAGTAACTAATTGGCTAACAGTTCCTACTTAATTAACAAATAGTGTTATTTATGCGAAGCATGAAGGGCGCCTACAATTTTAAAATTTTTAATATATCTCAAACTTAAATTGACATTCTTGGCTCCCTATAATGTATGATCCTATCTTCTTCATATCTTGATTATATATTTTTAAGGAACATCATTGCATAACAAGAATTGCTCATCACAGTCGCTCTCCACCCACACATGCGGACATTTGCTCGGCTTTTTTGTTTTTTGAATTTTATATTAAGTAAATTTAGATACCCAATCACTTTATTATAAAATTATATTAAATTATTGTTTCTACTAATCTAATGACATCATTATATTAAAGCAAAACAAAGCAACATTCCCAGTGTCCCTAGGGCTCCGCCTAAGTAGGGTCTCGGGAGGGTGGATGTACGCAGCCTTACCCCTTTAGAGTAACACCCAACCTGAGGGGTGCAATAGGAGGACTTCTCAGGAGGTCATACATCTTGATACTACTCTCGCCCAAGCACGCTTAACTTCGGAGTCCTAATGGGATTCGTATTATATTGAATGTCTAAATTGAGCATATATATGTGTGTACATAATACTTGTTAATTATTTAGGTATAGGAGATCTAGCAATTAGGTATCCTAAGGTTTGAAGATTTTTTATCTGTGTTAAAAAAACAAGATTAGTTATCTACGTACCTTAATATTTCAATATATATAATGAGTTATCCTAAAGTTTCAATGTTTTATCATCTAGTTACTCTAATCAAGCGAATTTTTATTAGAATCTGACAAATTTTAGATGAAAATTTACTACAATTTTACAGGATTACCATAATATAGATGTCACATGTTAAAATTTCTTGGCAAAAATTTATTGACTTCCAACAAAAGTTACCAGATTGGAGCAAAGAAAACTTATATAGTGTTGAAATCATGTTTGTGGTGAAATTTCTATGCGAAATACATTGGATTATGTTGGAAAACGCATATATACTGTTGGAATTAGGTGTCAAATTAGCAATTTTTACAAACTTCCCTCGATTTCCCTCAAAAACACTTAGGTAATAAAATATCTACAACTCAGGAAATCTAAGTGACAAAAAATTTAAATTATAGCATATCTCATTATATATAATAATCTGTATGACTATGTCATTTATAAATTCTCAAAAGTCAAGCACTTAGTTGACAAATTCTCTACACCTAAATGACAATTGACATGTATTGTGTACACATATGTTATGCTCAATTCAAACATCTAGTATAATAATATTATTAAATTAATCTAAAATAAGAATTAATCTCATATTTTATAATTTAATAATATTTATAGGCATCTAAAATTTACTTAATATAAAATTTGAAGAAGGAAAAAAAGCAGAGCAAGTGTCCGTCAGTGTGGCTGGGGAGTGACTGTGATTGGCAATTCTCATACATTATATTTCCTCATACATAATATTCTTTAAATACTCAAACTATTTTCTTCAAAAACATTATGCACAATATGCCTAAGGTTGTTTCTCTGAAATTCATATTTTAATCTATGTTTCAAATAGATAAAACTATTTTTTTAAAAAAATTTCTTGTCAGATAATTTTTTTGATATTTTAAATAATTTATGGGAATATGAAATTTTTAGAAAAAATTTAGAAAACCTTTGAAAATAGTTTTTAAGAAAGTGTGATTGTTTGTATTTCATACATGAGATGTGGATTAAAATAATTTTTGTGTAAAAATAAAATAAAATAATGTGTAGATATAGTTAAGTATAGTTTTCTAATGGAAAATTGTAGGAAAAAAAATTAAGTAAACTGAAAAATAAAAATATTTTTAGATTTTTGAAGAGAAAAAAAATCTTTTACTGCTTTTGAGTAAATATATGCCGTTAATTTTAAATAATTACTTATTTTTGCTTTAGTTAACTTAGATTGTTTAATATATGTTACTAGAATTTGAGCACTAGGAGATAGAAGAGAAGTGGAAGCATGGGCACTTAGCAATAGTGTATTAAAGAAGTCAGCAATTGATATGAGCATAGACCAAGTTGGTTACCTTGAGAATACCAGCTGCAGCCAGAACTTGCTGGCCATGGCAAATTGATGCAATTGGTTTCCCAGCCTCCGTGAAACCCTTTACCAGGGCAATGACTCTTTCATCCAAAGCCAGGTACTCTGGTGCTCGACCTCCAGGAATGACTAGGCCATCATAATGCAAGGCATCGATGTCCTCGATGCAAGCCGTCAACTCAAAGTCATGGCCAGGTTTTTCACTATAAGTTTGGTCACCTTCAAAGTCATGGACAGCAGTTGGACAAACATCACCAGGCCCCTTTCTGGGGCAAACGGCATCAACATGGCACCCAAGAGCTTGCAGGGCTTGGAATGGGACCTTAACCTCATAATCTTCCATGAAATCCTTAAAAATAACACGGAAAACAGGCAAATTATTGTCTAACTATCTTTTCTTGCATGTAAGTGGGGAAGGAGATTCAAATTTAGGACATCTTATTGTAGGGTCTTAACCTTGTTACTGATAAAATTTAAATAGACCATAATGGTAGTAATTTCTTCCTGTAACAAAATATGAACCATCATTTAGTTCTATCATTCAAAGTTATAGTGTTGAAACATTTTTATGATTAGTCTAGTTTTTGAGAAGTTCTCTTCCTTTTTGTTTCTATTTTTTGTTTACAATGATTACGGACAATAACTTGGGGGAAAATATTTTTCTTACTAAGTAGAAATTAATCTCATAATAGGAAGCAAAAAAATGTTTTCCTTTATAAGGAAGGAAATCTTATTGGTCTCGATCTTATAATTCTCAATCACACTCAAAATCAAATGGAATAAATGCAAAATAAAAAGAAATTTAAATTAGAAAATTAATTTACACGACAATACAAAAAAAAGTTTGACAAATAAATTTTCTCAAAACGGTAAATATCTTTTGTCTAGGCAAGTAAAAAATTATCGATTTAGCAAGAACCTGTTATGATCATTAGTTAACATGTTGCTAATTCATTTGTTTGTGTTCTTTGGCAGGAAAGTCGGTTAGCTTAGTCAAGTTTAGTCTTATTTGGCGGCTACTGAAATAAGTCGGTTGTAAGCATTTGTCTTAGCTTATTGCATCCATCTTGCTATAAATAAGGAAGATCCATATGTAATAGATCATTGGTGAATGAAAACACTTCTAATATCTCTTCTCAACCCTAATCTCTCTCTATTTCTTATCTGCTTTCACTTCTCTTCTAACCTAAATTCTATTTTATCTTAGGTTATAAATCAAGATTGTTCTTGATTCATAACAGAACCCTATCATTATGATCGAAAGGAACGGAGCAGCATTACCTGACCTTGAAGTACCTCGCAACGCCCATACCAAATAAAACAAAATCGAATATATACACATACTTAGGCTTTTCCCATCGGGGAGCCCCAACAAGATTATGGGGCTCGCGTTGGAATTGGGGCTTCCAAATGCTTTTTTTGTATTTTTTTTTAAATATATATTTTATTTGTTATTTTTAATTAACAAACTATATTAAATTTTATTTAATAATATACGTTAAATATAATAAATTTTTATATATTAAATTTGAGTAATTTTTTCTGTCTAATTATTCATATTATATTATTTTTTACCGATATAAATTTTAATTTTAATAATTTTAATTCATTCTCTCAATATAGCTAATTATTTTTTAATCATATTTATTTTTAATGCATTTTCGTCTTTTATCTTGAATTAATTAATTAACTATTAAACTAATTAAAAAATATAAAAGACGGGGTTAAAACTATGGAGCTTGGGAAGCAGGGGCGAAATCCTATTTTTTGATAAAGCCTCATTTTTTATAATGTGTTGAAAATGGGGCTTCAAAAATGGAGCCATAGACATGAGGACTATTGAGGTTTGAACTTGTGATCTCTTGATCAATAGAATTCTGATACCATGTCTTAAAGTCAACTATTCCGAATGATTAAGCTGGTGGGTTGAAATCCATATATAGCTTTTGTACTCTAACAAGGACCTGTTATGCAACACCATCCACAGCCTGCTTCGGAAACATTGTTGACAAAAGCATGATGCACGATTTGATTTGAAAAAAGTATGAAGTCCATAACTTACCCCACAGAGAAACAAAATCCGTCTATTAGACCCAATTATAATACCTCCAAGTGCCTTCACAAAGAGCTGTATATACTCAGGATGCCCTTCATAAGAAACCGCAGTTATGATATTGCCATCAACTACACAAGAGGCCAAGTCCCTGGGTTCAACCCAATCAGCACCAGCAGCAATAAGGGTGGGTTTTACTGCAGGATATGCAGTACATTTCCGACCTCTAACATAATCCAAGGCAGCCAAGATCAACTGCCCGTGGCACACTGCTGTAATTGGCTTGTCAGAGTCACAGAAGTCGCGCACCAATTCAAGAACAGCTCTGTTTAGTACAAGATATTCCGGTGCTCTTCCTCCTTGAATGACTAAACCGTCGTAGTTAAGAGCATCGATGTCGTCGAAGGTTGCATTGAGGCTGAACTTGTGGCCTTGGGTTTCTGAGTAAGTCTGCATGGATCGAAGTACATGTAACATGAGGATTAGCGCCCCGGTTATGCTTTTATAAGTGAGTATATCCCATGGTCCATCATTTGCTTCTGGGAACAACATTGCCTAATACAGCTCTCAATTGCACGTATAAACAAAGATGAAAGACCTTTTATTTCTAGTTATGACCATGCCAACTTATGCACACCTCGACAATGTCTGGATTGCACATACTATCTACTCAAAACTTTCGCCATGTGCAACAAAGTTCAGATGCACAAATCCCATAGGTCTTCCCAGAAAAAGTTTTAACAATCAATTTTTGGATAAAAATTGTACACCCAATGTTTCCTGTGGCTATAGATTCAATTGTTTGATTACTTAATTCAAAAAAGAACTTTTTGTTTCCAATAATTAGGGGAAACCTTTTAACGCACACCTTTACAATCCCGGGTTTGCACGTGCTACCTGTTTGAGAGTTCCTTACGTGCAACAAAATAAGTTGATAGCATCCCTATTTACTGTCAATTTTTTTTATAGCCACCTTACCTTTTCATCTTTCATTAAAAAGTTAGCATTTGGGAAACCGGCAATTTGTACCTTGGACCCATTAGCCTTCAATTTTTAATTCATAAAAGAGTAAATTCTGCATTTCTACCAAGTGCTAACTAAGAAACTGAAAGAGAGATGTGACAAGAGAGAACCTGATGGCCAAGACTTTGGTGGATAGCAGTGCGGCAAGTTTCACCCGCCTTTTTTCCTGGGCAAACAGCGTCCACTGCCACCCCATATGCTTGTAGCGCTTGGAATGGTACCATCACCTACCATTTAATTATGAAGGATCTCAAACAAGAATTGAAAAGTTGGTTGTAATAAAGCGATAATGGATGCATATGAAAGATACGAGCGCATTCAGATTTTCAATCTTTTTATGTCGAACTCCATCGGTACTAATTGATGTTTTTTAACCTATACTCCAATAATTATTGAGCTAGTTGTAGAGTGGTTGGTCATTGTATAATGGTACTGTTGCAGCAGCTTTTATAAAACGTATAGTTTTGTCCTCTGTACTTCAAAATAACGAAAAGAGTTATTTTATAGCTACTAATTCAGCTTCTTTTTTTAATTTATAAGGTTTAGAAACTATTTACATTCCCAGGGTCTTTTGGATGGTTAGAAGTAACTATATAATGCCCTAGCATCCATATTTACGACCATAAACTGCAATCTGATTTCATATTCTTGGCCAATCAACTATCAGCTTGATGTTTACAATAGCCAGTTTCTCATCAAATAAAATCTAAATTGACCAATCATACCGGTAGATGATCAATGAATACCGGTTCTTGACAGCCGCAAAAAGGAATTGCCGTGCAAATTAAATTTTAATGTCTTAGTGCATCTACTCCAATCAATTATTCAAAAGCAAACTTAGAAAAGATCTTCAATTCTCGTAGAAAAGAAACGAAAAGAAAAACTGAAAAATCAGAGACCTCATACTCCTCCATGTAATCCCCACATAGAATGAGCACCCTTTTCTGCGCCATTTTCCATTCACAAACATACACTCAAACGGAGTCCAGTATTTATTAGCTAGTTCAGGTACTCGTCTGAGGATATGAGGTGGATGATAAAAGAGATCATTTTTTGGGTTGGGCCCCTTTGAAAATAGCCTTTCTTTGAAAATAACCTTGGTATACAGTAGCAACTTATAACAATAAGGCTGCGTATATTTTATGCTCCCTAAATTGTACCTTGATGAGATTCTGTTTGAGGCACTAGTTGATGTTGTTGATAATAGAGATCAACAATACACAAGTAGCAAGTGTTGGAAAACTAACTCGAGATGAGGGCAAATAAAACTTAAATAATACAGAGACAAGGCTGAACGCAATAAACCTCTTATTGCACCAACTTGACTTGAAAAAAGATAATTAAACAACTGAAATTAAAAGATTCAAAAGAAGAATGAGCTGAAGGAAGTTGGCACACCGCGGAGTTCACCATTGCCCTAAGTTGTTTATGCCCCCGCTACTGTACAAACGGGATCGTCAGACACTCCAACTCCCAAGGTTAACAAGGCACCCAACACAGGAGTGTACTCTTGGGTGATTAGTTGGAGTACATCATAACTTGCTCAGTAACCAGAGTAAGAATAGAGAAAATTTTAGAGGGAAGAAGAAAAGAAATTTTTGTATTTTTCTTTGGTGTTAAATAATGCCCCAAAGCATGGTATTTATAGGCAAACAATACTGAGCATGCAAGCAAGAATCGATTAAGGATTGTGGGTAAGAAATCCATCCATAATTAGGAAATGGAAGAGCGCAAAACCCAGGCACAATCAAGGAAAAACGGTTATAGAAAAAGTGGGCAGATATGCTGTCAAAATGTGCACCTCGAGCTCGAGCTTGAACCTCGAACTCGAACCTGGACTAACTAAAAAATACTCGAGCATAATAGCCTCGAGGTTGGGCACAAGGTGAGCTCAAACCTATGAGTTCGAGATGAGTTCTAGAACTGTAGTTCGTTACAATAAGTAAAATATAATGTCCATAAAAATAAAGATCCCGATTAGAAAAAGTCTGCACCACACCACACCACACCGCGACTCGCTTGAGCGGTGGGGCAGGCATACGCCCATGTGGTACACAAAACCACTCCAGGCCCCTCAAAACTTTATCAAGTATAATGAGGATGGTATGGTGAGATAGACAAAATTGAATTACACTACTCCAAAATTCCAACAGCAAGCTACTCCACTAAATATTAGTATTTAGTGACTTTAGTAGGAAAATTCACTTACATTTATATATTTGTGTGACATATAGTAACTTCACGAATAAAGTTTATGGCCCAATAAATTTCAATAACTATAAATGTCATTTTAGATTATATTAATATTTTTCCATTCAGCATGGAACATTAAAATCGTAATATAAGTTCAGTTCGCGATATTTTATAAATCAAATTAACATACATATTTCGTTCATCGAGCAATAAGGCAGACACATAATTGAGTCATTAATCAAGTATTTTTTGCGAGCCACAAACCTTATGCTCTATATATTTATGGATTTTTTAAATATGTATTTATGGATTTTTTAAATATGTGTTTAATGAATATTTATTAAGGTGTATTAATTGCTCTATTTTCTTATTAATTAACCAGATATTATTAATTATTGATCCTACATTTAATGCATAATCATTTAACTGGAAACTATTACATGAAATTTATAAAATAAATAATATTCTTAATGTTACCACAAAAAAGTTAGTTAACATATAATTTATGCATTTTAATATGTGCCTATATTAGACAAAACCTATATGGGTCTTTTGAAGGCTAAGAAGCATTAAATTCATTATTTTAATTATGAGTATTAAATTAGCCCATTATTATTATGAGCATTAATTAAGCGTATAATTATTAAAATTTTTTTTCTAACATGTGCCACCATTTTCTTACATTTAATTGGTCAAATAATGGTGTATTAAATACATTATTTTCTTGCAATTGTAATTGACCAATCAAATGCAAGAAAATGGTGTAATTAATGCACTTTAACATGTGCCCTAAGGGCACTTGTTAGAAAGACCCTTATTAAAATACTTATAAAATACTTTTAACAAATTCTCAAGCTACGTACATTAAAATATTCAATAATATTTTTAAAAAAAATAATACTAAATTATATTTTAACATATGCATGATTTTGTTTTCACTTAAATACAAAATTTTATTCACAAATTGTATTACATATAAAATAACTTTTGAATAAAAAACATCGATACTCAACATATTGTATATATGAAGTTATAAATGTTCTTCTGATTATAAAAAATATAATTATAAAAATCAATAAAAATAAATAAAATAACAAAATTATCTTTTATATAGCTAAAATAATATGCACCTAATAAATAATAGTGAACTCATAAATGCTCCTCTAATACTTTTTTTTAGTAACAATTGTTAATTAATAAGTCTCTAAAACATATTTAATGTACTGTTCAAAAAAAAAAAAAACAAAACAAAATCTTGCATTAAGTGTTCATTAACAGCCAACCTGTATTTATTGCACATATTAACTATATTAATTTGGTACAGTTGCATTGCTTTCTGAGTTCACCTATTGTATTGCATTATGAGTAAATGCAGTGGTTTCATACCTCTCAGTCTATTATTGCTTCAATCTAACTTTCAACAACCAATAATCAAGACTACGATTGCTACACAATTTCTCATGATCAATCCACATTCACACAACTAGAATCCATCAAAAATCCCTATTACAATTCATGAAATCCATCACAAGATTCGGCTCCCTCATAATTGTTGGATAATAGCATGAATGGTTAACTAGGAACACAAGCTCGAGAAAGATTAGGCTAACTCAAGATTAGAGCAAAATACAAGCAAGCAAAGATAATTAAACAACAGGAGGAAAGAAAGGCAAAAAGGAAAGATCAAACCGAAGGAAGTGTCGTGCTGTGGAGTTCAGCATTGCCTTAAGTCGTTTACGGCCCACACTAGTACAAACAAAATCGTTAGGCACTCTAACTCCTAGTGTTAACACAGCACCTACCGTACAAGTATACTCTCGGATAATAGATTGGAGTACACCCCAACTTACTCAACAATACGAGAATCAGAAGAACTTAAGAAGAGAATAGAAGATGGTGATATCAGTATTTTCCTTCGTTTTATGTCATGTTCTATAAAATATTCGATCAATCGGATATTTTACTAGATCGATTGGTTCGGCCACTGGTAGGCGGGATGGTACAAGTCAAAAAAATAGGAGCAAAACAGAATTCTACATTGGTGGGCCAGAAGAAGAAACACCAATTTATATACCCAAGGAGCTACTCTACCTATTGACAATTGGTTTTTGAATGGAACCTCCGTTTGTATATAATAATGGTATTAGAGCTGTCAATCCTCGGATCGATTCTAAGGATCTTGGTTTGGTATGGGACGGACCTTGATCTGGTGTCAGGTTCGGTCTATTATGGGATAGGCCGTGCTTGATAGTTGTGCTGGACAAGCACATGTTACAGGCTCTAGTTTTGAAAGGGCTACCTAGAAGACGACTAGTTAGAGTAGAGTGAAGCCGCCCATAAGATAAAAGAGCTACCTACTCATGAAGTTACTAGAGTGAAGCCATTAAGGAGGACGGTTGCAGAGTGTGGTGGTTTGATACTAGTCAAACAACTAGGAGAAAAATGGGATCCCGCATTGGTGGGCTAGAAAGGGAAATGCCAATTTATATAACTAAGGAGCTACTCCACCTATTGTAAATTAGTTTTGGGATAGAATCACCTTTGGTATGTGACATGAGAAAGTTGTTTTAATAAAATTTTTGATGTTTTTTCATTCTTTTTTCTATACACTCTATAAACAGGGATTAGTTCTTCATTTAATTCATTCTTTACTTGTTTAAAAAAGAATTATACTTTGATATTCAATTCTAATTCTCTCTCTTTCAATTTCTCCCTCCTTTTTTCCTTCTTTCCTCCATCCTACTTCTTCTTCTTTTCCCTTGATGTTGCTGCTACTGTAATCTCCCTAAATTCTATTGCAAATCTACTCTTTTTCTCCAAATTTCTTCATTCTTGATGATAGTGATCTTTGGGTCATAACAACTTGGTATCTCCACTTGCCACAAACCTCGAAGGAAAATCCATGGCGCCCAAGAAGAACCTTGTCTACCACACTCA
The DNA here is from genome assembly GCA_018398585.1 of Simmondsia chinensis. Lineage (NCBI taxonomy): Eukaryota > Viridiplantae > Streptophyta > Magnoliopsida > Caryophyllales > Simmondsiaceae > Simmondsia > Simmondsia chinensis. The sequence goes on from JAGTTD010000002.1 coordinate 22,891,654, forward strand.
ATGCTACCACAAAAGCATTGTCTAAGCAAGTTGAGGTTCAATTTCAAGTCCTGGGTAAGCAATTGCAAGATGTGGAGAACAGACATGATCAAGGATTAAGGCAATTAAATATGAAATATGATTAAAGTTTTAAAGTCTTCCAAGATTTGTCCAAGCGCTAAGATAAAAGGTTCCTAGTAATGAAGGAACACATCAAGAATTCAAATCAACAATAAACCATGCTAACGGAGCAAATTGCAGGTATCAATAAAGGGAGGGAAGGGCAATTTTCTTCACTTTTGGCTCTTCTTTCACGCCTCCTCCCTCCCTGAGCCACACCAAAATATCCAATTCTCGCGAAAGTGGAAGCACAAATGGTCAGAGTACTGGGGGAACGATGCCACAATCATGTCATCTTTGAGCAAGGGAGTATTTAATTCATGTGTTTTGATTTCCCTTTTTTCCTCAAATTTGTGATTTATAAAACTTTTATGGACAAACATGTAGACAATTGGTTTAGGGTTGAAGGATGATAGGTCCTTTGGATCCCAGATGTATATTTTATTTACAATAATAACTTTTTTCTGCACCGCTTAGAGTTTGTGCACCCCTATGGGGAATTTTATTTTCAGACTGGTATTCTTTTTATGCACTTGTAGCAGTGATTTGATTTCCAATTTATTTGCGTATTGTCCTGAGCCTATATCCTGGACCATATTGTTAGCAGGCTTTCATGAGATGTTAGGGTTGAGGTTGTATCCAACCTGCAAACTGAAGTCAGATTCGCCAAAAGTATCAACCCTCTTCCAAGGTGACTAATTGAGGTCAAACGTGTGTAGTTTGTAAATTAAAACCCTTCCCAAGTCGAAGCGAGTCCCTTTTTTATAGGTATGTTTGATTTTGTAGTTATTACGACCACACAAACAATAAAATAGATAAAAGAAGAAACAAAGCTAAAAATTGATTAAGAAATTTTGTTCTAGATCTATCTAAGTTGTGACTTCAACAAAGGCAAGGGCGGAAGCCACCATTTAGCTCTGTCATTTAGTGAGAACGAAGAAAGACATATCCGAACTACGTCATGTGAGATACCTTGATAGTGACATGTTTCGTGGCTTTTGAGAAACCCGTCGAGATGCTAGTAAGGGCTCTCATTTGGTTTCCCATAAAAGTGGGAAGCATATGTTCATGGTCTCAATTTTTTTCTCGAAGTTTGCAGTAACCATGATGGGTAACACAACTCTGACTGTTGAGTTGTAGTACAGTGATTCCCAACGTTCTTGGGAGCTATCACCACTTCTAGAACAGGGTTATCGGCCATGGCTTCAATCGAATAGCTAATTCAACACAACTTGCTAGCCAAACAAATCAAAAAAGGAAAAAAAAGATCAAATTATTTAATAAATAAATAAATAATACCAAACTTAAAGTAAATAAAAAAGTAAAATAAAATAAGGTTTTTTAAAAAATAAAAAAATACTCAAGAATAGAAGATTAACTTAAAAAAAGTTAAAAAAAATAACTCGAAAATCACTTACTCAAACATTAACTAACGATTCCCCGGCAATGACACCAAAAAATTGTTGTGCTTTTAATGTTTGTTAAGAACCATGCACTCACAAGCGTACGAGCAAGTTGTAGCTGTGATGGGTATATGGGTGTCGCGTTAGGGAATCAGTACAAAGTTCGTTCTAGTGATTATTGAGTGGTTAAAATCTGGGTTCTAGTTGAGTGAATTTATAGTTAACAAAAAGAACATAATTAAATAAGAAATTAAGGCTTGAAAATGATCAATGACAGTTCTGGGTATGAATTTATGTTAGCTTAATTTCGATCTCATCATTGTATTTTATCATGATAATGACTTCAATGGCTTAGGCTAGAAACTCAAAATCTAGGTTAACACTTAATTATGCTTAAGGTAATGAATTGGTTTTGGGGCATAACTCATCTAATGACTCTTGGTGTTCATGGGTTATCTCAATAACATTACTTAATACCGTTATCACATCTAATTTAGTTGTAATTTATATAAAAGATTGCGTTCAAAATTATAATGTGATTCCGCATTTCATCAGATTAAGGGGACTCAAATGGTGTATTTTTGTGCATTTTTGGGTTTAATGATCTGACACGTCAGGGTGACGTGAGGGCGTTTTGGCGATGCAGCTAGGGCACACGTTTGCGTGCGTGTGCAATAGCAGTTTGGGCTAGGTGAGGCGGTGCTCCACTGGCCGGTGTCTCCACCTATTTGTGGTGGCCTTGGTTGGCCGTGGCTATGACTAGACAAGGGGGAAACAAAGTGAGAGAGGGTGCTAAGGTTTCGGGTGCAGTGTTGGTGCATGGGATGCGAGGGCTGCTTTTGGGTGGCTCTTTCACCGGCGATGCTTCTTCTGGTGGCCCTTCTCTCTTCTTAGATCTCTTAGTGGTCGGTGGTGGGCCGTGGCGACGAGCATGCCGATGTGTGCTTCCCCCTCCCTCCACTATTTTCAGTCTCTCTCTCGTGATTGGAGCTTTACGCATAAGTCATCTCTATTAATATTTTTGTTGCTTGGATTCCTCTGGTGTCTTGGTGGTGTGTTGGCCGGCTTTCTCGACCGATGGTGAAGGTGGTAGGTGGCCCACTATGGTGGCCACACAGACCATAGTTTTTTAGGGTTTATTTTACTGCTTTTGTCGATTTCACGCATCATGGCTGAGGTGTGTGATACTGCGGCTATTGCAGAGGTTCTAGTTTTGTTCGAGGGGGGGTGTGGTGGGACCTACTTGGGCGGACCGAGAGCGTTCTACTGAAAGTAACACTCTACAATACGTTCGTCCCAGAGTTGTTGATGGTAGGCTTGCGGGGTTCGTTCCTCGTGAGGTTTTTGCTTTGGGGAATGAGAAGTGAGGCCGTTGTTTGGTAGGACGTTTCATTGGGACAGGTGTTGCCTACTCTCATGCGCAAGAGCTCGCTGTCCGTCTTTGGGGTGAGAGGGGTCTAGAATGTGTGCTGTCAGATGGGGATGTCTACTTGTTTCAGTTTCACTTTAAGAAGCAAGCTGAGCATGTTCTTCTTGATGGTCGTTGGTTCTTTAAGGGAATATGCAGGTCTCTTCCACTTTACAGGGAGGGATTTGATCTTCATAAGGACTATTTGATGGCCCCTATTTGGGCCTGCATTTCTGGCTTGCCGCTTGTGCTTTGGAAGCCAGCTGGGATTAGTGTCGCTGCTAGTACCGTGGGTGTTTCTTTATTCATGGACAAGGTGACATCTGACTGCACGAGGCTCGGCTATATTTGGGTTTGTGTTGAGGTTGATGCGAAGGGCCTTGTTCCTAGGGAAACCTATATTAATGTGGATGGTAAAAAGATCAAGCTCTCCATATCATGTGAGGCCTTGCCAAAGCGTTGTGCTATGTGTTTGGCATTTGGAAACTCTTGTGTTGCTTTGGGATCTCCTTTAATGGAGGCACCAATACTTGGGAGGAAGAAGCAGAAGAAGAATAACAAGAAAAAGGGTTTTGGGAACTCTATTGGTGTTCGGGATGGTTATCTCGGGTGGGGCGGTCGCCATTGGCCAAGTGCTCTTATGTGGTGTAATAGTTGTTGAGGGAAGAAATGAGGGGGGCAGTGGCCCCCGTACCGCTACCAATGGGCCACCAGTTGGTGGTGGCCCACATCCCGAGGCCTAACCTAGATGGGCACACATCGGCCCCAGCGTAGGGGAAAAGGAGGGGCTCTCACCCCTCCCGAGCCTAGCCACGTCTAGGCTGGGCTGAGCTACCGAGCCCATGGTAGGCCAAGCGCAGGCCCTCCATGGGCCAGGTAAGCCCTCTTTGGGCTTGGCCACCTCTCAAAGGGGCTTGCCTTGCATCCCCTTGACCCACAATAGTGGGCAATTGCGGCTGCCCTTAGCTGCAGCTGTGGTTGAGCCGTTGAAAGGCCCGACTTTGGGCGTTAGAGGGGGTGCCATCCCGGTATCCCCCGCAAAGTTGGCTTCTTTTGAGTCGTTCCATGCTCAAGTGACTAGCGGGTCTCGTGCCTCTCTTTCTGGCTCCATTTCTACTGAGGGTACTCAGGGGAGTGCTGGTTCATCTAAGGCTTTAGATCATGCCATTATTTCTTATGAGATTAAGGCAGGCCATGATGCACTTGTTGTGATCATCGAGCCTGTTGCTTGTGTTGAGAAATGTTCGACTCTGACGGTTGTGGAGTTGCCGAATCAGTTTGCTTTCTTGTCTGAGGAGTGTAAGGGTGAGACTTCTACTTCATATTGTGTTTCGCTTGTAGCTCCAGTTGGTCGTCCCGTGACGCACTCCGTAGAGGCCCGTGGTGGCCGAGGGGGTCGTGTCCCATATTCGATCTTCTGTCTATGATGATAGGTTGCTAGAATGTGGGGTTTAATAACCTCAATACTATTCATGTTGTTCGGGAATGGATTTCTTCTAGTCTCCTTAGTGCGGTTGGCTTGGTAGAGACCAAGACTAACCTGGTTGATATTGAGTCTACTGTTTCCCGCTGTGCTAAGGGGTGGCAGTTTCTATTCAGTGGAGGGTAGAACTCCCGGTGCCGCATCATTGTGATTTGGGAATCTGGTATCTATCATGTTACGAGAGTACAAGATGGGGATCAGTATCTGACATGCATAGTTTTTGATTTTCGAAGGGATGTGAGCTTCATTGCTCCATTTATCTATGGCTTTAACGAGCTAGGACCACATCGGGAGCTTTGGAGGTATATTCAAGGAGTTAGTGTGGGTCTCTAGGAGGAGCCTTGGATACTCCTTCGAGACTTTAACACAATCCTTAGTCCTGCTGATAGATGTGGTGGTTAGGACACTTGGCTTAGTCACATGGATGACTTTCAAGACTGTGTCTATGAGTCCGAGCGTATTGTTCTCCTATATACTGGGCTATGCTATACGTGGTCTAATAGGATGGACGGGGACGCTCTCATTCTGAACCATCTTAATTGGTGCATGGTGAGTGAGGGGTGGCTGTGTGCATTTTTTGACTCATCAGTTGAGTTCCTTCCGTGTGAGATTCATTCTGATCATTGCCCATTTTTGGTTAGAGGGCTAGGATAGCGTCGCACTTTACGGATCCCTTTCAAGTTCTTTAACTTTTGGGCTGACCATGAGGAGTTTCGTCCTATAGTTTGGAGGATGTGGAAGTCTTGCATTGATGGTACGCCTATGTATCAGCTGAGCCAGAAGCTGAAGCTGTTGAAGGGTGAGCTGAAAGCCCTCAATGCGATACATTACAATCATATCTTAGCCAGAGTTATGGCAGCGAGGAATTTCTGGGCTGTGGACCAGAGGGCTTTAGATGCTGAACTTGAGTTTGTGGTTCTTTGGGTAGAGGAGCGTCGTTTATCTCGGGAGTGCTCAAAGCTGTGTAGAGATTAGGAGGCTTTCTATCGACATAAGTATCGCATCCAGTGGCTTTTCTTAGGGAATTAGGGTACTTGGTTCTTCCATAAGTATTTCGTTCATCGGCAGGCTAGGAGCCGTCTTGCTTCTATTGTTCATCCTAATAGTGTGGAGACTTATGATGAGAGGGAGATCTCAGAGGTTGGGGTCTCTTACTTTCAAGAGTTGTTGACTGAGTCAAGTGGGCCGCTTTGTGACGATATCTCGGGTCTCTTTCAGTCCCATATTTTTGAGGATCATGCTAGACCGTTGACTCTTCCGATTTCTGATGCTGAGGTGAGAGTTGCTCTTTTCTTCACGGGTGATGATAGGAATCCTAGTCCTAATGGCTATACCTCCCTCTTTTTCAAGAGGGCTTGGGATATTATATGTTGGGATGTAGTGAGGGCTGTGAGTTTGTTTTTTTAGTCAGGGCACATGCTGGGTGCCTTAACACTACCCATACTAGTCTATTTCCTAAGGTGGAAAATCCCTCCACCTTTTCTAACTATCGCCCATTCTCCTGTTGTATTGTGATCTATAAGTGTATCACTAAGATCATTGCAAATACACTAAAAGGGGTTCTTCCCTTTCAGATTGATGACTCACAATATGCCTTCGTTCCTGGGAGAAGGATCTGAGATAGTATTTTGCTCACTCAGGAGCTTATGCACGACTATCACCTTCCATCGGTGTCACCTCAGTGTGCTCTGAAGGTTGATATTCGCAAGGCTTGTGATACAGTGCGTTAGGACTTCATTCTGTCTGCTATGCGTTGTATGGGTATCCCGGGGCTGTGACTTGTTGGGTGCGAGATTGTCTTTCCACAGCCAGGTTTCAGTCATCATTAATGGCGAGTTTCAAGGGTTTTTTGGCACGAGTCGAGGTATTCATTAGGGGGATCCTCATTTCCCTTACTTGTTTGTTATCGCCATGGAGGGTCTGTGAGGTCTGCTTTGTAATGCCACTGTCGATCGTGGTTTTAATTCCACCCGTGCTATTATAGTTCACGGCTCATGCATCTTTGCTTTGCTGAAGATCTGATGATTTTTAGTTGGGAAGATGAGGGTAGTGTCTTAGTTATTCAAGAGATGTTGGTTTGATTTGTTGCACTTTTGAGGCTATCCTCGATTGTGGTAAAGAGTATCGTCTTCATCACCGGGGTTGATTTTGAGTCACAGCAGTCTATTCTGGATATTCTGGGGTTCAGATTGGGGCGATGTCCAGTCAGATATCTGGGGGTGTCGCTTATCTCTTCGAGGCTTTCATTCATCCACTGCAAGCCTCTCTTGGATCACATCCTGGCTCTCATTCAGATCTGGACTTCACGTGCTCTATTTTGTGTTGGGAGTTTGCAGCTGATCAGGTCGCTGTTGGTTTCTATTCAGGCCCATTAGTCAGCTATCTTCATTCTTCTGAAGGCAATGATTAAGAAGATCAAGTCGTTGCTTGCTGCCGTTCTATGGAGGGGCACTTCATTGGCCCCAGGGGGAGTGAAGGTCGCCTGGAGGCATCTTTGTTACCCTTGTAGAGAGGATGGTCTTGGGATTTGCCGCATGACTGAGTGGAACCAGGCTTCTATTATGAAGCACATTCGGATTATGCTCACTAATCGTGATTCTCTCTGGCCTCGGTGGATTCATGTCAACCAACTCCAGCGAAAGAGCTTATGGGAGATTCAATTGACAGGGTCGATTCCTTGGCCATAGATAGAGGTGGCTTCCGCCAACTTTAAAAAAAAAGCAAAATTTAAATAATATAAAGTCGTTTTGTACTAAAATTATTATAATTCATTGATAAATAATATGAGATACAATTACATTTTTCCCAAGCACTAATAATGCTAAATATACATGTTCAAAAAAAAATAATGCTAAATATATGTAATAAAATAAAATATACAATAAGTAATAGTAAATAAATGTAAATATCTTATCAAAAAAAAATAGTGGTAAATAAATAGCGTAATAAGTACAAATACAAAGCAGTTGGAGCCTAATATTTCAAATTACAAATTTGTTTATCAAAAAATACGAAGTTTGACGTATCAGAGGTGCGGTCGTCTTCTTCATCGCTCAATGAATCTAGCTTCATTCTCTATTGATCCCTTGCCACATCTAGCAGCCAATCCTTCAAGCACACGGACCTCTCCAAGCTTGACGGCGATAGCTTCGCCCTCTTTGTTCCAAGCAACCTGCCACCACGACTGAAAGCACACTCCGATGCTACTGAAGACACTAGACAACTTAGTATATCACGTGCCATGGTGGAAAGCACGGGATACTGGGCTTGGTTTGTGTTCCACCATTTTAAAAGATCAAAATACGGGTTGGCCGGCGGCCTGAAAATATGGACCAACGGTGTCTGCAAATAATAATGTAGCTCGTCACATGACGTGAGGGCTACGGTGGGCGTAAATTGCTCCAACAACTTCCACGAATATGACATGTGTGAACTACTTCCACTAGATGTGGAAGATCCTACTACAGCAGTACTAGGATATGGATTATTGGACGCTAATTTTCGGGAATATTGAGAAAATAAACTATGCAAGTCGTTATCAACATCGGCAATGAAAGTGTCAATATTGCGACTAAGATACAAATATTTGAAAAAATGTTGGCAAAACAAGTTTAAACCCCCGTGTTTACAACGAGGATCTAAAATAGTTGCTAAGCAGTATGTAAGAGGTAGTTTAGAATAATATTTAGCAAATTTTTCTTTCATTGCCTTAATTAATTTGAATAAAATGGGATTGGATTCATTACCCGCCATCCAATTTACAATATCAAGCAATCTTTATATTGCTTGAGGCATGGTTGGATAGTAGCAACCCGAAAAAAGTGTCGTGGCCTCTTTAAACATGCAAAAAAATTTACAAATTTCATCTATTGTCTCCCAATGTATACCGTTCAGGTTGCAATCGCTCCATTCTGAGCGATTGTCCTTTGTGAATTCCATCAGAACGTCTTTATATGGTAGAATGCACTCTAACATTTCAACCGTAGATGACCACCTAGTTTGGGAGTCTAATTTGAATTGTTTATATTCTATGCCATGCAACCCACATAAATTTCTAAATCTTATTTTTCTAGTTCCGAATGATTTAATACATATTATTACGGATCTTAAGGTGTTAAGGGATGCGTTTACAAGCTCTAAACCATCCATTACCATTAAATGCAAAATGTGACAAATGCAACGAATATAGAAACACTTCCCACCTAACATGGGTCTCATGTGCCTAATTAAATGTGTAACGGATGCAGTGTAGTTGGTAGCATTGTCGAACGTAATACTAAAGATACGTCGCTCTATGCCCCAATCGCGGACTGCCGACATAATCGCACCCGTAATTATCTCGGCAGTGTGGGGGCAATCTAACATACCAAAATGAATTATTCTCTTTTGGAGGATGTATAAGTCATCGATCTAGTGTGCCGTTATGCACATATAAGGTTGGCCGGGTTTCGACTTCCATATGTCCGACGTCAATGAGAACATGCTTGTGTTTGTCGTAAAAAGTGTTAAGACCCCAGCTTTTATACTTTGGTACAACGTCAAAGCGTCATGCTTTACAGTGTTCCGAGGAACCCTCACAATGGCAGGGTTCACCCATTGTTGGAGGTAGTCGACGAAATATGGGTTTTCACTGGCATTGAAAGGCCTTTCACCCAAAATTATATATTTAGCTAACCCCTTTCGGTTGCCCTCTTGAGAGAACCTAAAATTAGCAAGTGTACCGGTCACTTGCTATACTAGACGTTGTTAGCTCTTATCTGGGCATTGCTCGGGGTAGCACCTAAGTATATGTCTGCTTAATGTGCCTGTCCCACTGCCAGGTTGATGGCTAAAAGTCCTAGGTGGGTCACATAATTTACAAGTTGCTTTATTAGTTGTCCTATTAAGGGTAAAGTGATTCCATACCCCACTAGTTGTACGCCTACTAGTAGAGGTACAACTTTCAGGCTGGGCTTCGATTGTGGGCGTAGGTTCCTCATCAGTTTGTGAGTCTCCAACCCCACCACCCGACTCATGATAATCTTGTTGTTGTGAAAAGTTATAATCTAAGCTATCATCAGTGTATGGGGGTGATGGGTCTGGTTGTATAAAAGCTCGTTCTTCTGTATTAAGTATGACAATTCTACTCCTTTTAGGGATTCTGGGTGGCCGAGAAGAGCTAGAAGTAGCACGACCGGCTCCGGAGGATGATGAAGAGTTGTGTGCCATATTAGTATAAGTGATTAGTATTTATAAAATGCAAGTAGTAATGCAAATTAAATAACTAAAAATGCGAACCAAATAAAATTGCGATACTAAAATTACTAAAACGAGAGAACAATGAAATTCGAACATCAGCCAAACACTTTACGAGCTTCGAACTTTAGAGCACAATTTTGCAATTAGCAAAGTTTAAGAAGATGGGAGATGATGAATGTATAGAGAGGGAAAAGAAGATTGAAGATTTGGTGAGGAAATGGGTTGGGGAGGATTATGTACTTATAGAAAAAAATATATATAATTTTTTTTTTATAATTATTAGAGCCGTTGCAAATGAGCCGTTGCCCCAGCTGTTGGGGCAACGACTTTCTAGTAGGGGCCCGGGCCCCAAATTCTTTTTGGCACGTGGCCCTGCCCAGGTATACCAGGCTCGGGCTGGGCCGATTTTCGTGCCGATCCGGCCCGTTGGGCACCACTAGTCATAGAGGAGCATCCTTAGGTGACCTCCTGGGAAGTCCTCACCCTTTGGTTGGGGGCACTGGGAAACAGCCTCTATTCAGGTTAATACCCTGAAGGGGGAAGGCGACGTACATCCGTCCCCCCCCCCCCCCCCCCCCCGACCCTGCGTAGGCGGGAGCCCTTGAGGCACTGGGTATGTTCCTTTCCTTTCCTTTCTAGAGGAGCATCCTTGGTGTCTGGTCCTTGTGTGATGGAGCGTTCAGACACATCATTGGAGATGGGCATGACACTACACTTTGGGCTGACTACCTGCTACCTTGTTGGCGTTTGTAGGGTCGGTTCACGACCCACACTTTGACATCTACTTAGTCACCTATGGAGCTCTTTTATTTCGGATGTTATTGAGGGTGATCAGTTGAGGTTCCCGCAGGAGAGGGTTGAGCTGCTACCTATTTGGGATTCTGTCGACTTCAAACCTCAGCCATGTGTAACTGGCCATGTTAGGTGGAAGGGTGATTGTTCAGGGATTTTCACCACCAGATCGGCATGGGAAATCATTCATAGTAGGGGGAGGAGGACTCCAGCCATCATCTTATTTGGCTCCAGTTGCACATTCCGAGGCACTCGTTCATTCTGTGGCTTGCCTCCCGTGAGTGGCTTTGGACCTGTGATAGATTGTTGAGACATCAGGTTCAGGGCATTCAGTCTTCATGTGTGTTGTGCGGTTCAGGTGATGAGTCACATAGGCATCTTGTTTGTGATAAATTTGGTCAGTGTGCTTATTCATCACTTTGGACTTCTATACAAGGTGGGGCTCGTTAGGATGAGCTGAACTCAAGCTTTAGCAGCATGCCCGACTTGACATTCCCTGCAAAATCAAACGAAAGGTAGGAGGGGCCGTGGAGTAACCCATGGGGGACCCCTCGGTCTCTCTAGTCAGTGCCAATATTATGAAATAGTAAATAAGGGCAAGTAATAAAGGAAATAACAGAGATAAAATAATTAGCCTGAGGAGAGTAACGCGTTTGAACTATTATTGCTTTGGGGAGATCGTAGTTTGAACGATTATTGCTTAGGAGAGATCGTAGGAATGGGTCTTGATGTGGAGGCGTGTAGTCCTTTTTATAAAGGACGCTTATTTGTGGATGAGTATGACTTTACTTAAAGAAGAAGGATACTTTTGGATGAGTAGTACTGTACTTAAAGAGGAAGGATCTTTGTGGATGGTTATGTTTGATTCTATCCTTTTGTACTTGGGCATAAATATGTTTTGGAGAGATAAAATAGGCAAATTATGCTAAGTTAGTTAAAGTAGGCGAATTGTGTTGATTCTACCTCTACTGGGCGAATTGTGTTGATTTTACCCATACTGGGTGGATTGTGTTGATTTTACCCTACTGGGCGAATTGTGTTGATTTTGCCCCTATTGGGCGAATTGTGTTGATTTTGCCTCTGCTAGTGAATTGTGTCGATTTTACCTTTACTAGACGAACTATGTCACTTTTGCTTCTACTGAGTGAATTGTGTTGATTTTACCTCTTTCGGGCGAATTGCGTTGATTATGCTTCTACTGGGCGAATTGTGTTGATTTTACCTCTGTCGGGCGAATTGTGTTGATTTTGCCTCTGTTGGGCGAATTGTGTTGATTTTGCCTTTGTTGGGCGAATTGTGTTGATTTTGCTTCTATTGGGCGAATTGTGTTGATTTTACCTCTATTGGGCGAATTGTGTTGATTTTGCCTGTACTGGAAAAATTATGTTGATTTTGTTTCTACTAGGCCAATCGTGTTAGTTTTACCTCTACTAAGCGAATTGTGTTGATTTTATCTCTACTAGGAGAATTGTGTTGATTTACGCGAACTGAATGAATTGTGTTGTTTTACCATTACTAGACGAATTGCATTGTTTTAAATTTTTGTCCCAATAATTGTTTATGTAACCTACTTGCCCATCTATTGTAGCAAGCTGCTCAATTATAGTTTACTAACACATTAGTCCCCCTACTTCGTGGGCGAACCTAGGTCGTTTCAAGTTCTGTCAAGAAGGAATAAATCTGTTTTGCTCTGAGCTTGCTACTGTACATTGTTTTCTTTAGTGATGGAGGCATTCAGTGTCCTGTTTTAGCCCTTCATAATTGTCATTCATGTGTATTTTGATTTTTACTCGAAATTAGTAGAGCGTATGATTTGATTAAGATGTGTAACAAGGTATTTGACACTTAGCAGGATGTTTAAGCCATTATGACTTGTAACTGGGCCCATGAACCATCATGAACTTCAATAGGGCGTTTAGCATAATCGTGGATATTGGCAGAGCGTTTTATGTCGCAACTCTTATTTGTGTAAGAATATTTAGAGGAGTCCGGGCTTCTATGGTCTTTTTGAAACTTAGATTACTCAAGCATTTTGCCCCTTTACATCAGTGAGCGTTCATGGCGATTCAAGCTCTATGTGATAAACATGTCAGGGTATCACTTCGTCACTAGGTATATTTGCATTTGGTCAGTAACATCCAAAAAATGATGAATGTGGTGCATCTAGCTCGTGTTACTTTGATAGACAAAGAAACGTTTGGCTAGAGCTACAGGTGGTTGAATTGATACACCTGGTTGGTATACTGGTGATAGGTGTAGCCTGTTTAAACGAGGTTAAAATTCCAAATATATTGCGGTGTTTGCTTACTGCCCTAGTAAACAGTATGTAATATACCGTAATGTAGTTAACATGATGAGCATGTCCCTGAGGGGTCTTGCGTTCGTTGCGGGTGATTGTACCAGTGCGGACCATGGTGACGAATGTTGCTCCCGTTGCGAGTAATTGCACCAAGGCGGACCATGGTGAGGAATGCCGCACCTGTTACAATGATTGCACCAGGGCGGACCATGGTGATGAATGTTGCACCCGTTGGGGTGATTGCACCAGGGCAGACCATGGTGAGGAATGTTGCACCCATTATGGGTGATTGCACTAGGGCAGACCATGGCGTTGAATGTTGCACCCGTTGCAGGTGATTGCATCAGGGTGGACCATGGTGAGGAATGTTGCACCTATAGTGGGTGATTGCACCAGGGCGGACCATGGTGATGAATGTCACGCCCATTGTGGATGATTGCACTTGGGCGGACCATGGTGATACGTACGCACTTGGTGAATGTTAAGTGTCGTATAGAATACCTGGATAAAGTCAAGGTAGCAAGCATAATCAAAATAGTAAAACCACACATGGTAGTATTCTTATTTGATGATGAGTATATCGAGGACATATATCCAAGTAAAGATAGGGTGCTAGAATTAATACACCTTGAGGGCTGTTACATGCCAAGTAAAAGGTGAATCAAGCGTATGGTATATCAAAAGATCTATTTGGCTGGCATTGGTTTACCTTTAGCATTCATCTATGCACTGATGAACTTGATATGTCTCCTGTTTAATGGTTGCAAATAAATAATCAAACGAATAGTTATTAGCTGTATTTATACAATATACTTTGCACCTGAATATTACCCAAAGGATGTGATTTATCATGTATACTATTGCTAACTTTTGAAGCACTTATGTCTAATTAGCGGCTTAGTAGCCACCAACCCTCAATATCTTCTTGTCATGACGCTTATTGATAAAAAGCACCTATTGCTAAATTGAATAGGCTACAGAGGAGTTTAAAGTGGATTGTAAGAAAGTCTAAGACCATCTTGAAGCAGGTCATAATGGATATTGAACTAGTTCATCTCATTCCTTACTTTTTGTTTAGACTACCACACTCTGAAGGGCATTTTATTTTTGAGTTATCATTATTTTCATACGTTACTAACTTGTGAGTCTTCTCCTTGAGTGGGTGGTTAATGAGTGCCCAGACTTAGGAAGATAAAAGCGATCTCTTGTATTGTTTTTTTTTAAAGTTATTGACCAATAGTAGTGCCCAACTAACAAAGAGTTAATTGAGGTGTGGGTTGTTCAGGCATAGTAATAGGTGTGGTCCATGTTGGACCTTCCTATTAGAAATATTTTATTAGGCTGTGACGAGCCTCCGAGTTTTGTATTGGTATTTCAATTCCTTATGGGTAATAAAGCCTTATAGATATGTCATTGTTTTGAATAACGCCGTCCGAAATTACCGATTACATGCCATCACTGTATATATAAGATTATAAAGGTGGCTTAGAAGATAAAGATAATACGCTACATTGACCTTATTAAGTTGTTGTCCAGTTGTAGTATTAGACAGCTTAGTAGAAGGTTGGTTAGAGTGTGAGTAACTCAGGCATAATAAGAAACGCGGCTTATTTCAGATTTTCTTATTGGAAATATTTTGTCAAGTTGTGATAAGCAACAAAATTTAACAACCATAGTTTGATTTATGACAAGTAGCGAAGTCTTTTGGATATGCCATAATGTTGTATAATGTAGCACAATTGAGGACGAACTTCACTAGTTTTGAAAAGGATTGCCCCTTATGGATGGACAATTCTTGACTTGTAATTGTTTTTACCCGCTTTGCATCGTGGAAAAATATTGTACTTTCAACTATTGCTAATTGTGAAGCTTCTTGATTTTGGAGTGGTTTAGCCTTTGTGATGGAGATAGAATCTAGCCTATGTACTAGGGGTGAAGTCCCATGGTTGTGAAAAATGATTTGTGGCACCAAGATGAAGGACCCGAAGTTGTGAATTGAGACAAAGTCCCCCCGTCCGAGACTATCATTGAAATGAAGTTCGGACTATGAATAGGGACAAAGTCTTCTAGCCCTAAAATGATTTGTATCACCGCTCAAATGAAGTTCGAACCGTGAATAGGGATAAAGTCCCCCAGTCTTAAAAGGATTCTGTTATGACTCAAGATCAATCTTGAATCATAACCTATGATAGGTGAAGAATTAGAGTAGAGATGAGGAGAGAATTAGAGACTTAGGTGAGAAGTAGAGAGAGTTAGGGTTGAGAAAAGAAGAATTAGATCTTATCAACGATCAATGAATGCTCATACAATACAATGCCAATCCTTTATAGTATGAACTAACTAAGTCGGCTGAACCCAAATATCAAGCAATATAATGAATCTAACCAACTTAACTACCAATGTTAAGAACTAAGCCTTTCCCGCCACAAAACTATTTGAATATTACAAGAATTTCCCTTACATTCGCTTCCTCTAATCTTGAATTATGATAATACCCCCTCCTTAATAACATTCTTGTCTCAAGAATGAAATAATGAAAATTGGCTCCTTATGAAGTTCAGACTCTCCCAAGTAGCAGCTTCATGATTCAAATCAGTCCAAAGTGAACTATCCTTGAACCCAAAATT
This sequence comes from Simmondsia chinensis, assembly GCA_018398585.1. Taxonomy (NCBI): domain Eukaryota; kingdom Viridiplantae; phylum Streptophyta; class Magnoliopsida; order Caryophyllales; family Simmondsiaceae; genus Simmondsia; species Simmondsia chinensis. Next base: position 22,907,003 of record JAGTTD010000002.1, read on the forward strand.
GCTGCTGGTTCTTGCTTGAGTCTTCCATCAGCAGTTGTCTCTGGAGCTATCTTAGAACTGATTTTGCCTTCAGAAATGTGCTGCTTCAAGAAAGACACATGGGAAACAGGATGGACAAAGGATTCTGGTGGCAGCTCCAACCGATATGCTACTCTTCAAACGTTCTCTACAACCTTGTAAGGACCAAAGTAATGAGCACTAAGCTTCACATTCTTGCGAACTACTACACTGGCTTGTCTATATGGCTACAACTTCAAGTAAACAAGGTCTCCCACTTAAAAGGACTTATCAACCCTCTTCCTATCAGCATAGAATTTCATCCTAGCTTGTGCTAGCTATAAATTATCCTTTAACTGCTGTACCAATTCATTCCTTTGCAACAACAAATCATTTACTTCACTCACAGAAGAAGTAGCACCTTATATCAACATTGGAGATGGAGGATCATAGCCATAAAGAGCCTTGAATGGAGTTGTCCCCAAGGCAGCATGAGCATGTGAATTGTACCAGAATTCAACTAATGACAACCATCTATGCCACTGCTTGTGATAGTTGAAAGTCATACTCCTCAAATATTGTTCGAAGCACTGATTTACTCTTTCAATTTGCCCATCGGTTTGTGGGTGATATGAGAAAGTCATGGCCAAAGAAGAACACAACAGTAAGAATAACTCTCGCAAACAATTACTAGTAAACAGCCTATCATGATAAAAAATGATGGATTAAGGCACACCATGGAGTTTGTAGATGTTATCCAAGAATAATTTGGCAAGTTTCTCAGCTGAAATTGGATGACTCAAGGCTAAGAAGTGCCCAAACTTGGCGAATCGGTCCATTACCACCCAAATTACCACCTTGTCTTCAGACTTAGGCAATCCTTCATTAAAGTCCATACTTATGTGTTGCCATGCTCTATCAGGAATAGGTAAAGGATGCAGCAATCCTTGATAGTGCATATGATTGGTCTTAGTACGTTGGCAAATATCATAAGCTTGAACAAACTCTACAACATCCTTTCTCATACCAAGCCATTGGGAGTACTGTCTCACCCTTTGATATGTTCCTTTAATACCAGAGTGACCTCTGTTAGGAATAGTGTCCTAAAATCCAAATTTATTCCGTTAATATTATTTTATTAAAGTTCCAGTCATTTCTTTGTTAAATTTGTCTAAGCGAGCATTTATATGACTTAGAACATCCATGAGATGGGTATAGTCCTCAGACTACAATTTAAATGTTTGTTCTAAGTGGTTTATGAGATTAACCCACAGATAGACTTGGAACAAATGGTATTGATTGTTTTTTAAAAGACTCGTAGTCGAAGACAAGTTTGGACCACTTGTATGCTAAGACTATAACATGACACTTTCGAAAACTTGTCTTGGTCATGTGGATGGTGATCCAAAAGTGTTATGTTGGAGTGTTTAATAAGATTGGCACACTGAGTTGGACCATGTGAGTTGTTTGTTTCTAGACTACTATCAAAGATAAGTAATTTGTGTTGCACTGTTTGAACAACCACTCTAAATTCTAAGAGTATTTAGGACTTGTGCCCAGAGCACTAATTACTTTGGTGTTCCATAAGTAAGGTCCAAAAACATGACTGAATTCCCACATACACTAGGTAGCGGCTTGCACTGTAACAAGGATCAGATATTCAATAGGGAATCTATAGCCTCTTGTGAGATGCAGATGTCCCCTTAGTTGATTAGCAAATATTTGAATAGTTCAAAATTTTTGGCCAAAGTATTCCAAGTCTTTGACATTTGGAATTTATACTGTGAATATGTTCAAGTGTAAATCAATTATTCCGTGAAGAACAAGTCGGTAACTAATGGAGAAGCTGTGAAAAAGATAATGGTAGTAGTTATATTTATCTTTTGTCATGGACATCTAGTGGAGGGGTTGTTGTCATCAATATAGTCTATTAGGGAAATATCGAATGAATGGTTTAAGTATGGAGTGCAGCGAGATTTATTTAGTGGAATTAAGTCTCATTAAATGGTAATTAAATTATTTCATGAGATGATTAATTTAACCCATTTGGAGCTAGATTTAAATTGTCCCTAAGGTCCTTGCGCAAGTCTCTGTATTTATTACAATCAGAAAAATATTAAAGAATTCATGACATGAATTATTTATTGAGGAGATGGGTAAATTTAATTTTGCTAAACATTATTCATGAGATGAATAAAAGTTAAAAAATTTAAAATAAAATAATTTTTAAAATTAAAATTCATAAGATGAATTTTTACATGTGGAAAACAAAGCAAAACAAAAAAAAATTACGAAAATCCTGCACAGGTCGCGCGATCCGCGACTACGCAGATGGACCAACGAGCGTGCGACATGCGGTCCCAAGGAGATGATTTGCGCCATCAAGCGCAGACTAATCACCGTGTGCCACGTGGCATGCGGTGATAGGGCAAAACAATGCGTGAACTATGTAAAGAAATGCAGCGTTTCAATTGTGCTTTTGATTAAAACGATGCGCTTCGTTTTTAACTGGGCAGATCCCACATAGAAAAAAAAGCTCTTTTTCACTCTGGTACACAACTATAAATCGAGGTACCTATTTTGAGGTTTGGCATTGAATTAGAAATACATTTTTTTAGAGACCTAATTATAGGGAAAAATTTCTATTGAAAATTTTTCTTCCTCAGTTTAATATTTTTTGGAGCCCACCCTATTGGCAACTCGAGGTCATTGCATCGAAGATCGCATGGTCTCGATTTTGAAGATTATTATTATTTTCTGGTTTTCTTTATTTGGAGCAAATTCATGTATGTTTTCTTTCCTTCTTTTAGTTTTTGCTTTTTTATTTATTTACAATATTCGTTATTATATCTATTTAAGTTTATGTATTTTTATGAATATACTAGAGTAAAATGTATGTAGATCTAAATTAAGAATTTAGATATGTAGATTTAAAATTATGAATTTTAAATCAACCCTGGGTTTAAAATTATGAATTCTAAACCCCTTCCACTGCATAAACTTTATAAAATTAGGGGGAATTTTTGAAATTCTTCTCGACTACCGGTATTAGAGCAAAGGGATTTATTGAGATAACCCTATTTCCGGTAGCTCTCCCACATGAAGTGTCACGTAGCGTGACTCTCCCCGGGAGCTTAGGTACATAAGAGAGTATCCTACTCTAAGTGCTCAAATAGGTGCCTTTTGTTGTGAACACAGTTGATAACTGTGAACCCAACAGTCAGTATTAGAGTTATTTTTTCCCAACGATCGGTATCAGAGCCAGTCTCTGATTATATTCATAATATATATGAATAGATATAATAAGATCGAAATAAATAGATTTGCAAATTAATAAAATATAGATTTTATTAGGAAGGAAAGTTTTTTTAAATACTGATTTAAATTGATTGTAGAGTTAATAGCTTAAGCCGTTAAAGAATAAATTGCTGATTAGATTATTTACTCTATCGGTTTAAATTGTTAATGAATTAATCATTAATTCAGATCTATCAATCTATAGACTAGCGATTATGTTATTTGTATAATGAGATTGTGTGTGTTTGAGGATAAGTCCAATTTAGTGTATAATTATTTATACATTTTAGTTCATTTTCTAGCCATTATACATCAAATCCTTGTCGCTAATGCTCGCTTTTGCTCTTTTTCACTTCTATTGCCATTTTCATGCAAAAACACTCATTTTGTGCTAAATCTTGCTAGGTTTGTCATTATCGTCAAAAAATGAATGTAAGATACATAAAAAAACAAAAAACAATAAAAGGTCTAGATGCAACATTTTATGCGGCTAAAGCAAGGAAACACAAGAACATGTACAATTTGCTACAATGAGCAATTTTGGGCGGCAATTCAAGCGAATCAAATGCAAGGATGAATTAAAAAAATTCATTAACATGTCCAGTATGATGTCAAGACTGATTTTGGGCAGCTAAAGCTGAAAAAAAAAATTAAGAGAAACGAGCAAGAACAGTAAATCGCAGAGAATGAAGAGCAATCCTGCGTAATTCACTTCAGCTTGCAAATTTGGGTGGCAAAATGGACAAATCAAGTGAAAGAAACTCTTGTGCACTTCAAGAACATGTTCAACTTTATGTAAATACTGATTTTGGGTGGTGCAAGGCAAGATAAAATTGAAAAAATCAGCAAGTCGTTGAAACCTGCAGAAATGGGCAGCAATGGAAGCAATTTGGTGCAATAAGCTTTAAGCTTGCTATAGTTTTTATTTTCAGTAATTCCAAACTCAAAAACTATAAATAGGGATGCTTGGGAGGTGTTTTGTCATCAATTCATTTAGAAAAAAGCACAATACAAAGTAGGAATATAGGTAGAAATTCGTAGGGAAGAAGTAGGAGAAAAGAAGAAGTTTGGTTTGTGATTTCTTATTTTCAAGTTCTTTTCTATCCTTTCCTTCTTTAAGTTCATGAATTTTGTCTTAGTTTTGTATTATATTATGTTTACCATGAGCTAATTCTATTTTTCCAAGGCTACGATGTAGCCTTAGGTGTAATATACGCTCTCTTCTAATTCAACACATTCAATGTTTTGTTATTACATTGTTCCTACAATGATTCATATTCATAATGAGTCTGAGAGAAGATATATGATGATTGCTAAGGTGATAAATATCACAAATTGAGTGAATGCTCAAGAGAGATTAACGCGATTTGTGTGGTTTTAAGTGAAAACCATGGATTTTCAAAAGTCTTTTCTTATTTAAATTCATACAAGGGATTGATGAGTTAATATGTAAAAGAGCATGCTAAATGTTGCTTGAGAGAGAATATTTGGTAAATTAGGGTTTTCGACCATCAACACGTAATAGCGACTTGAATATCGAGAAGAAAAAGTCGCATTGATGCAACTATGAGAAATCGGATACCTTGGATCTCATTATCATAAAAAACATCAAAAAAATCACTACACTTTTTATCAAAATCAGCAAAATTTTAATCTTTTTATTTTGGTTTGTATCATTTCAAAAACTAAAAATTTCAATTTGTCAAATAGCACTAAAATTACTAATTTCGTTACTTGCTCTATAGCAATCCTCGTGGGAACGATACTCTACTCACTCTTTTTTACTTGATAAGACTTAGTGCACTTGCTAAGCAAACACACAAGTTAAGCATCAAGTTTTTTGCTCCATCGTCGGGGATTGCTCTATTTTGTGTGATATCGATACCAACTAGTATTGTTACTATTTTCAAATTGTTTGTTTAAGCTTGCAAATTTTGTTTAGGTTTGAAGAAGAAATTTCTTTTCTTTGATTTATTTTATTCACCTAATTTTATTTGTAAAGTTATGCTAAGTTTAAAAATTCGTATAGCACCCCCCTAAAATTGTGTTTTTGTTAAGTTTTGTTAAATTTGTGTTATTTTGTTATTTTTCTTATATTTTCTCCTTATTTTCATCTTTCTTTTACTTATAAGTTCATTTTGCTAAAATTTTGAAAGTTAAGTTTATATTTTTAAAGTTTTTTCAAAATATTAGTATTACTACCCCCTCCCCCTTTTGGTTTTGTTAAGTTTTATTATAATATTTTTGTTCTCTCATTATTGTTATCTTTCTTTTGACTTTTAAGTTTGTTTTTCTTACTTTGTATGCAAAATCAAAATGAAAATGAAATAATCCCTTTGGATCCTGAAATTGAAAGAACACTTCGACGAATCAGGAAAACCAAACGAACTAAAACAATGGCTAACGAAAATAATGATAATGAAAGAGCTTTAAAGGATTATGATGTCCCAACTATTGGTGGATGCACTTCCAGCATCTGACGTCCACCCATACAAGTAAACAATTTTGAAATAAAACCCGCGATAATACAAATGATTCAACAGATTGTCCAATTTAGTGGTCTACCTAGTGAGGACTCGAACCTGCATATTGCTAACTTCTTCGAGATATGTGATACATTAAAGCATAATGGTATCAGCGATGATGCCATTTGCTTAAGGCTGTTCCCATTCTCACGAAGAGACAAAGCCAAAGCATAATTAATGTCATTACCACCAAGTACTATCACCACTTGGGACGATTTGGCACAAAAATTTCTTACTAAATATTTTTCACCTTCCAAATTATCCAAAATGAGGAATGACATTACCTCTTTTGTACAATACGATATGGAATCATTGTATGAAGCATGTGAACATTATAAAGAGTTTTTAAGAAGGTGTCTACACCATGGTTTGCCAATTTGGATGCAAGTCTAAACTTTTTACAATGGCTTGGCACCTAATACCCAAACAATGGTGGATACGACTCCTGGAGGAGCGCTAAACAACAAGACACTAAAAGAAGCATACGAGTTGCTAGAAGTAATGGCTAGCAACAACTATATAAGAGCAGCTGATCGAAGGAAACCTATAGGTTTCACGAGGTCGACACATTAACCACGTTAACTACTCAAGTTTCAATGATCCAGAAGCAATTAGATAATATGGGTGTTAATGCCATTCATTCTCCTATGCTAACATGTGAATTTTGTGCAGGAAATCATGCTGGCAGAGAATGTCTGGCGGGGAACTCTTTGACCATATCAAGCCATGAACATGCAAATTTTGTTTCAAATTTTTCAAAAACCACAAAATAATCCCTATTCCAACCCTTACAATCCGAGTGGAGAAACCACCAAAATTTTTGTGGAATAACTAAGGGATTAAAAAACAACCCATTCAACACCAGAAAAGAAAACTGATCTCAAAGAATTGTTCAGTAAGTTTATGCAAGAAACCAGAAGTTTCATGCAAAACACAGAAGCAAATCTTCGAAATCAAGAAACTTTAATCCAAAGTCAGGAAGCTACGATTAGAAACCTTGAGAACTAAATAGGACAAATTTTATACCAACTCTATGAAAGGTCATAAGGTTCTTGACCCAGTAACACAGTTACTAACCCACGAGAGCATGCAAAAGCAATTGAATTACAAAGTGGAAAAACCATGAATGAACCAACTCAGGTAGTCAAGACCACACAAAATGAGCAACGCATAATCGACTTGTCCACAGACACGAACCAAGAATTGGAAAACGAGGAATGGAAAAAAATCCAAAATGAAGGCGAATCAAAAAGGGGTTGAACCTCAACCCTAAAAACCAAAGGTCTCATTCCCTCAACGTTTGAAAAAAAACAAAAAAAAAGCGGATGAATAATTTGCAAAATTTTTGGAAATTTTTAAAAAATTACGTATTAATGTCCGTTTTGCTGACATGTTAGAACAGATGCCCAGATATGCAAAATTTATTATGGAAATCATGTCTAACAAAAGGAAGTTGGGAGCATTTGAAACAGTGGCACGAACTGAAGAATGCAGTACCATACTCCAAAAGAAGTTACCTCCAAAGATAAAAGATCCAAGGAGTTTCATTATACCTTGCACCATCAGCACTATTAGCTTTGATAAAGTATTATGTGATTTAGGTGCAAATATAAATTAAATGCCTATCTCTTTGTTCAGGAACCTTGGCTTAGGAGAGGTGAAGCCCACTACAATATCTCTCCAACTTGAGGACAGATCAATCAAGTATCCTAGAGGTGTGATCGAAGACGTCCTAGTGAAGGTTGATAAATTCATCTTCCCGGCTAATTTCATAGTGCATGATATGGAAGAGGATCGTGAGATAACTATTATTTTAAGATGACCCTTCATTGCTACAGGAAGGACCCTAATAGATGTGCAATAGGGAAAACTTATCTTAAGGGTGCAAGATGAATAGGTAACCTCAAATGTTTTTAATGCTATACAATTTCCAACTAATATGGATTCTTGTTTTAAGGTTGATATTGTAGACAAGTTGGTAGCCAAGACGTTTAGAGACACATTCCCTAAGTTACCTCTTGAAGAGTGTCTAACCAAGTAAGGGACCTTAGACATGGAAAATGAATTGATAAAGGAATGTGCTTAACACGTGGAAAGTTGCAAACCTTTCGATTCGCACCACGAAACAAGAGTGGAAGACATACAAGCAATTGAAACTCAGTAGAGAATGGAAGAAGATGAGCCTTCAAATCTAGAGCTCAAGCCATTTTCACCTCATCTTAAGTATGCTTACCTTGGTAATTCTAAAACTTTTCTTGTTATTAATAATGCTTCTTTAAGTAATGTTGAACGGGAGAGGTTGCTTAGAGTTCTAAGGGAGCATAAATCAGCAATTGGATGGACCCTTTTAGACATCAAAGGAATTAGCCCCTCCTTATGCATGCATAAGATTCTCATGGAAGATAGGTTCAAGCTTGCCATTAAACCACAACGTCAATTAAACTCGGCTATAAAGGCGGTGGTAAGAAAAGAAGTTGTCAAGTTATTAGATGCCAGGATCATTAATCCCATATTTGATAGTCTATGGGTAAGTCCAGTGCAAGTAGTTCTAAAGAAAGGGGTAATAACCGTCGTAGAAAATGAGAAAAATGAGCTGATTCCTACTAAGACCATCACAGGTTAGCGAATATGTATAGATTACAGGAAACTTAATGATGCCACCCGAAAAGACCATTTTCCCTTACCTTTCATTGATCAAACGTTAGAAAAACTTGCTGGCCATTTGTATTACTGTTTCCTTGATGGTTATTCAGGTTACAACCAAATTGCCATAACATCGGAAGATCAGGATAAGACCACTTTACTTTTCCATATGGTACCTTTGCCTATAGGAGAATGCCTTTTGGATTATGCAATGCTCCTGCCACATTTCAATGGTGTATGATGGTAATCTTTAGTGACATGGTGGAAAAGTTCATAGAGGTATTTGTGGACGATTTTTCAGTCTTTGGAGCCTCATTTGAGGATTGTTTAGCTAACCTCTCTATGGTTTGACAAAGATGCACTGACACTAATCTTATTTTGAATTGGGAGAAATGTCATTTCATGGTGCAGGAAGGAATTATGTTAGGGCATATGATTTCGAAAAAGGGAATTGAGGTTGATAGACCAAAAACTGAAATAATAGAGCGATTACCAACCCCTATTAATGTGAAGGGCATTCAAAGTTTCTTGGGTCATGCAAGCTTCTATAGAAGGTTTATTAAGGATTTCTCTATGTTCACTAAGCCACTCTGCAATTTATTGATGAAGGGTGTCCCTTTTAACTTTGATAGTGACTGTATGCATGCTTTTGAAACTTTGAAGAAAAAACTAGTATCAGCACCAATAATCGTTGCACCCGATTGGACCTTGCACTTTGAGTTTATGTGTGATGCTAGTGACTATGAAGTAGGGGTCGTGTTATTCATCTAATTTACTATGGCAGTACGACTTTAACAGATGCACAGGTTAACTGTGCTACCACCGAGAAGGAATTACTAGTTGTTATTTTTGCATTTGAAAATTTTCATTCTTACTTGCTAAATTCTAAGGTAATCGTTAATATTGATCACTACGCTCTAAAATACCTTTTTGCAAAACAGGATGTGAAACCGAGACTGATAAGGTGGATTTTATTGCTTCAAGAATCCGATTTAGAAATCTGGGATAAGAAAGGAACAGAGAATGTTTTGGCATATCATTTATAACGCCTTTAACAACAGGACGAAAGTTCCTCTATCAGTGAAAAATTCCCAAATGAAAGTCTTATGATGGTAAGCGAAAATCCTAATTATCCATGGTACATTGACATTGTTACCTGCTTGGCTGCACTAGAACTACCCTAGGACTTGACATATCAACAGAAGAAGAAGTTCTTTGCGAATTTAAAGCACTATTTTTGGGCAGAACCATTCTTATATAAACATTGTGCAGACTAAATCATCAAAAGGTGTGTACCAAAAGAAGAAATGGAAGACATTCTGCATCATTGCCATTTCTTGGAAACTGGTGGTCATTATGGTGGAACAAGGGCTGGAGCTAAGGTTATACAATCAAGATTTTATTGGCCTACACATTTTAAAGATACTTTCAAATTTGTTAGTAAATGTGATCGATGTCAAAGAACAGGAAATATTTCCAAAAGACATGAAATGCCCCCAAACAACATTTTAGTTGTTGAATTATTTAACATTCGGGGGATTGATTTCATGGGTCCTTTTCCTTCATCATTTTCTAACAAATTTATTTTGGTTGCTATAGATTATATACCAAAGTGGGTTGAAACAACTGCTTTTTTGACCAATAATGCAAGAGTTGTGGTCAACTTTGTAAAAAAGAATATCTTTTCTCGAATTGGAACTCCTAGAGTAATAATAAGTGATGGTGGGAAACATTTTCGTGACTGTCAACTTAAAGCTTTATTTAGTAAGTACAGAGTCACACACCATGTGGTGCCCCATACCATCCTCAAACAAGTGGTCAAGTGGAAATTTCAAATCGAGAATTGAAACTATTTTTGAAAAGACCGTTAGTGCTTCTAGAAAAGATTGGTCGAAAAAAGTTAGATGATGTACTTTGGGCATATAGGACAGCATTAAAAACACCAATTGGAATGTCTTAATATCGACTAGTTTATGGTAAGGCTTGTCATTTACAAGTAGAATTGGAACATAAAGCATACGGGGCCATAAAAACCTTGAATTTCAAGTTAGAAGCTGCAGGAGAGAAGAGGTTACTGCAAATCAATGAAATGGATGAATTCAAGAATGAAGCCTATGAAAATGCTCGAATTTACAAGGACTGAACCAAAAGATGGCATGACAAGCACATTCTGAATAAGGCGTTCACAGTCGGATAAAAAGTTTTACTTTTTAACTCCAGATTACGACTTTTCCCAAGGAAATTGCGATCCAGATGGTCAAGACCCTTTGTTGTGACTCATGTTTTTCTATATGGTATGGTCGAAATTCAAGATTACAAGAAGGGCACATTCAAAGTTAATGGTCAAAGGCTAAAACCTTATATTGATGGAAAGCTAGAGCCGCATAAATCCTCCATTCATCTTAGCGAAGTCGAATGATCCACTTAAGGAGTCGAGCTAACGACTATAACTTAAGCACTTCTTGGGAGGCAACCCAAGTGTTTCTTTCCTTCTTTTATCTTGTTTTCCTTTCATGTTTATTATTTTCTCATGCCTTTTTATATTTTGTTCTACAGGTTTTTGAAACAAGTTTGAGGATAGCATGATATCAACATTCACAATCAAAAAGCAATCCTCAAACCCGGGAAGTATCTCTCACCTACTGCTTCGTTTTTTGTATTTCTTTTAACATTAAGGACAATGTTAACTTTAGGTTTGGGGGTGGTAGAGACATTTGGTCACATTTTTAAAATTTTGAACCAAAAAAAAAAAAAAAGGTTTTCTTGTCAGTCCTATTTTATATTTTAGAGTCCGCTTTAATGCCTCCCAGAGTTCGAAGTCTTTGTATGGGGATGTACATAGTGTCGGCCAATAAAAAGATTTTTCATTTTCTATAGTTTAAATTGATAGTCTTTTAAAATTTTCTTGCATATTAAAACAGAAAGAAATTATTTTGGAGATCTTATCATAATGCTTTTTAAGAAAATTTTCTACACTTTTTAGCTTGTTTACTTTAATTAGACTTGAATAACCTAAGAATCAATTATTTTTATGTTCTAATTGCAAAACATGATCTATTCTAAGGCACTACCTTGATAAAACTGTGGTATTTGAGTTCACTAGTTAGCATAGCTATTTTACCTTTCTTTCTGATTAAAAGATGCTCAAATTTGAATAGATTACATTATGATTATCATTTGCATAATAGATTTTGAAGATCTATGCCTAAGTTTAAGTAAAAGAAAAATATGGAAAGAAAAAAGACAGTATAAAAAAAAAAGTAGAGGGAGAGAATTATTAAGCACCTCTATCCTATTAAAAATATCTGTCCTTTGGATATGTTCTACAGTTTGATGGTTTCGTGCCTTGGTACCTCGAGCAAGTAGATTCGTAGGGGTGTTTCAACACTTGGTACCCTGGGCTAACGGAACGGGAGCTACCACATTGAAAGCTCACAATAAGGGGTACTTAGAAAGCGAAGAAAAAACTGAGCAACTTTAAAAAAAAAAAAAAAAAACGGGAGACAAAATTGGTGAATAATTTTAGTCTAGGGCATGCTTGAGAAGTCTTGTTATGAGTGGCATGATTTTTTTCTTCGATTCAGTTTGAATGTCTTGAGATTAGAAAGAACGGATAAACTTAATATGCTTAGCCAACTTTTGAATTCGGTTACCTAGGTGATTGTCGGGTTTTTCCTTGGAAAGATTGTTTTACCTTTAGAACATTAAAACTTTGAGTCTCAGTAATTTCTTTCTATTAGAAGTAGTCTTGCTTTGAATTGTGATAAATTCTTAATAAGCATGCGATCCTAAGCTTTAATATTTAGCCTTACTCGACGACGAGCAAGATTTAAATTTGGGGGTATTTATGTAAGTCCAATTTAGTATATAATTATTTATATCATTTTAGTTCATTTTCTAACCATTGTACATCAAATTCTTATCACTATTGCTCACTTTCGCTTCTATTGACATTTTCGTTCAAAAACACTCATTTTGTGCTAAATCTTGCTGGATTTTATCATTATAATCAACAAGTAAATGCAAGATACATCAAACAAAAGAAAAAAATTTGGGCTAGATACAACATTTTACACTGCTAAAGCAAGGAGACCCAAGAACATGTACAATTTGCTACAATTAGCAATTTTGGGTAGCAATTCAAGCAAATCAAATGCAAGGATGAATTACAAAATTCATTAACATGTCCAAGATGATGTCAATATTTATTTTGGGCAGCCAAAGCTGAAAAAAAAATGAAGAGAAACAAGTAAAAATAGCAAGTTGCAGAGAATGAAGAACAGGCCTGCACAATTCACTTCATTTTGCAAATTTGGGTGGAAAAATAAACAAATCAAGTGAAAGAACCTCTTGTGCACGTCAAGAACATGTTCAAATTTATGTAAATGCTGATTTTGGGTGGTGGAAAGCAAGAAAAAATTGAGAAAATCAGCAAGTTGGTGAAACCGGCAGAAATGGGCAGCAATGACAGCAATTTGGTGCAATGCGCTTTAAGCTTGCTAATTTTTTTTTGTTTTATTTTAAATAATCCCTACCTCAAATGCTGTAAATCAGGATACTTGGGAGGTGTTTTATCATTAATTTATCTAGGAAAAACACAATACAAAATAGGAATATAGGTAGAAAAGAAGAAGTTTGGTTTGTGATTTCTTATTTTCTAGTTATTTTCTATCTTTTTCTTCTATAAGTTCATAAATTTAGTCTTAGTTTTGTATTATTCTATGTTTACAATGGACTAATTTTGTTTTTCCAAGGCAGTGATGTTAGAGATTTTCACTACAACTAATATCCTCTACGATACTAGTTGTTATGACCACCCAAAATCGCTGAACCATAAACCGAAATAGCAATATGGAATAAAGGGAATGGGGGATAAATTGAGACGCAAAAATTTACATGGTTCAGCCAAAACCTATATCCACGGAGGGGGAGCAACATAATTTCACTATTATAACCGGGGTATTACAACAGAGTATTACACTCACTCTCTACCTCACATTTTTGGACTACATCTGTAGTCCCTTGCTTTCAACTCCATACCTAAACCGTGTCATAAAAGGTCCTATTTATAGGCCTCTACATTCATAACTCCCGGCAGCCCAAGAGTCACCATCATTAGGCATCAATAAATTCAGTCATGAATTAGCAGTTTAGAACACCATCAGTCTCTAACCTTAACAATCCCACTTGGAGACTAATGAGGACCACAAACCATACTTTAAGGTAATCCTCCGTGCTTCACCCCTCACACGAAATCAACATGCGTTAGCTCTGATTTTATTTACTAATGGGTCCAAATTTCCTGCTTCAATAGCTAGTCAACATAAACCCGTTGATAACAGGACCCCAAGAAAAATAAAATCGAATTTCATACAGATTATACAATGAGAGAAAACCCTAAATTTAATTTTTTGTCTTTAATTTTATTTGGCCAACCCACTTTAACCCTAGACCCCAAAAATAACCTAGACATAAACAAAATACAAAGCACACTTGAACCTTTTCTCTCCTCCTATCCTTTTATTTTCACTGTCACTGTTACAGCAACTTATCAGTTACCTAGAAGCAAAACAGGGCCTCTTAGTCTCTCCTCTCGGCTCTTCCTCTGCATGACTCTCTCTCACCCGGACTTCGGCAATGACTCTGGCGCCACTCACCAGAACGCCTCACCGGTACTCGTCGACCTTTGGGCACCAACAACGGAGTTAAACTCCTCCGCCACTGACATCGATTTCACCACTGGGTTTTGACTCCTACGTTGATGCTGCTTCACCTTCGAACTCGAGCACCATTCGGGCTATCTTCGCCCCTTTGTCTCCGGCGACTGACCTCACCGGGAACCATCGCCACCAGAGGTCATCACCTCCACTGACGAACATACAAACCGTCACTTCTTCCCATCAACACTCGTAGCCTCCACTGACTTTACCGTCTGATAGACCGACCACCCCGAAATGGGCAACACCGTCATGCTCGATGCCCCATGTCGATAACCACCGTCGATCTCTTCAACTTCCAGGCCATGAATGCCGAGGTTGGATTTTCGACAAGCACCATTGGTCTCTATCCCCGAGCCCCAAAAAACACCAAATCTGGGTGGTTTGAACAAGAATCCACCAGATCAGAATACCGCCATGAACGAAGAACCACTAGATCTCCCCGAGCTACAACCACTATGAACCAGATCTCCCCGAGCTACAACCACTATGAACCTTCGTCGCTGCCACTTTGCTTTTTCGACCCTAATTCACAAGTTTACTGTAGATCTAGCCACAATCTAAAACCCAGGTACACCAATCTAATCTTTTTCCACTTTTGTTCAACATCGTGCGTGGCTAAACAATGCCACGCGCACCCACGCGCCTTTCATGCGCCGTCATGTGCCTCCCATGTGCTCCACGCGCCACCAGAATGACTCACGCGCCACCGTACCCCACTGCACGCACCACCACGCGTCGCCGTTCACTGTTCACGAGCCACTGTTCACATTTTATATTTTTTTATGTTTTTCCTCCAAAACAATACATCCAGCCACTGGTCCTTTCCACCCACTCAAATAGCTACTTCTCTGACTTAGGTTCCACCTCAGGCTCTGATACCAGTTGTAAAGGACTTTCACAACAACTAGTACCCTCTACGATACTAGTTGTTAGGACCATCCATAATCATTGAACCATAAACCGAAATAGCAATGCGGAATAAAGGGAATGGGGAAAAATTGAGGCATCAAAATTTATGTGATTCAACCAAAGCCTACATCCACGGAGCGGGAGCAACCTAATTTCACTATTATAACCGGGGTGTTACAATAGAGTAATACACTCACTCTATACCTCACATTTTTGTACTACATCTTTAGTCCCTTGCTTTTAATCCCATATCGAAACCGTGTCACAAGAGGTCCTATTTATAGGCCTCTATATTCATAACTCCTGATAGCCCAAGAGTCACTATCAGTAGGCACCAATAAATTCAGTCATGAATTAGCGGTTTAGAATACCATCAGTCTCCAACCTTAATATACGATATAGCCAAAGTTGTAATATACGCTCTCTTCTAATTTAACGTATTCAATGTTTTGTTATTATGTTGTTGGAATGTTTATCATCGTTCTTCATGAGTTTTGAATTCTTAATCACCATTTAAAGCCTATAATGATTCATAATAAGTCTGAGAGGAGATTTATGATGATTGCTAAGGTGGTAAATACCAGAAATTGAGCGAATGCTCGAAAGAGATTAACGCGATTTGTGTGGTCTTAAGTAAAAACCTCGGATCTTCATAACTTTTCTTATTCAAATTCATGCAAGAGATTGATGAGTTAACATATAAAAGAGCATGTAGGATATTTAGTGAATTAGGGATTTCGACCATTAATACATAATAACGACTTGTATATCGAGAATAGAAAGGCATATTGATATAAGTAGGTGAAATCGGATGCCTTGGATCTTATTATCATAAAAACCAACGAAAAATCAGTACACTTTTTATAAGAATTACTAAACATTTTAGTTCTTTTTGTTTTGGTTTGTTTCATTTCAAAAACTACAAATTTCAGTTTGTCAAATAGCCCTAAAATTACTAATTTCATTACTCAATAACAATTCTCGTGGGAAAAATACTCTTCTCATTTTTTATTACTTGATACGACTTTAGCACTTGCTAAGTCAACACACAAGTTAAGTACCATCTGATATGATTTGCGAAATCGGATAAAATTGATCTAATGAAATTAGATCCAATTATTTTTTAATGAATATTTTAATCAAAAAATTTTCTGTTGATGCCAGCGACATCAGCTGTCAGTGCTGAAGCCATGTTGACGTCAGTCTGACTCCAGATTTAAAAAAATTATTTATTTATTTATTTTTGAGACATTTAGTAGTCAGTACTTGCTTATATAATAATTATAAATTGATTATTTTATTAATTAATTTCTTTTTAGAATAAGATTCTAAATTAGATTATGAGATAATCTAAATTTTATTCTTGTTTTAAATAAAATAAATTTAATAAATTTGTATTTATTTATTTAGTTTTAGAATGAGATTCTAAAGAATAGGTAATGAGATAATCTATGGTACCGTTTTTAAAAGTGAAATTGATTAATTAATTCTATTAAATAAATTTAGAATGAGATTCTAAAGCGAGATTATGAGATAATTGATGTCATAAAACGATAATATTTTGAATTAATTAATTAATTAATATTTGTTAACTTTAGAATGAGATTCTAAAAGGGGTTATAAGATAATCCAGGTTGTAAATGCGAGTTAATTAAAAACCACTAGTTTTAAAAATTAAGTGGGAGCGAGGTTTCAAATGTTGTTACCTCACGGTCTTCATTACCGGTCTAGTAGTAGAGTAGATCGATAGACTCCCTATGGAGGATGTCGATTTGTATATTACAAGGTTATACTTCTATTGGGATAAACCAAAGTGCGAAGAAGCGACACGACCACACTGCCGCCGAGTGTTACATGTATTTGTATGGAGGTTTAGGTAGTAGTTTGCACTTGACTAACATGATGCATTAGCCTCCCCGAGGAGCTCTGTTGTGTTATGGTAAAGACTAAGGTAAACTAGTGAGTTAATCATGATAAGCAAGACTTACAAGAAAACATGTTAATTGAGAATAGTTCTCACCTGAACTAGCTTCGTGCGACCTCGCTATCGAGGAGTAAGGAGTGGTGTGTTTGGGTCATCATTGTATGCATGGTAGTACAACTTGGTGGATATTTGGCTTATTGTGTATGCTAAATTGAAAGAATAGATATCACTGTGTTATGCATAACTTTTGTTAGACAGTTACACGAATCTTTGCATTCATGGTATTTTGAAATGGATACGATTGGTGAACTTCACTTGACTACTAATGCGTAATAAACTCATTGGACCAAATTACTTTGCCTAGATAAACCAATTTGGACTTAGTAATTACTTATAGGAGACCTACTGGAAAGAAAGGAAAGGGCAAGGTTACTATTATGGAAACAAAGTCCATAAAGAAGTTAGGGAAAGGAAAGTGTTTCTTTTGCGAGATAAATTTGCCACTAGAAGAGAAACTACACTAAGTATTTAGCTTCTCTTCTTTGAAAGACTACTAAGCCATCTGGTGAAGATATGGGGATATCTCACTTTTTTGAGTTATGCGTAGTTGAGAGTTCACTAGGCACCTAGTGCGTGACCTTAGGTTCAACCGGCCATGTCTATAATATGTTACAGGGGCTCATACTAACCAAACGGCTGCATGATGGGGAGCTATACCTAATGGTCAGGGACAATACAAGAGTAGTGGTCTTAAGTGTAGGAGATGTTAACTTAGTCTTTAGTACTGAAGTTTTTTATTTTAAAGGATTGTTTATTTATAGCTACTCTGCATAGGAATTTGATCTTTGTATCTTGTTTTATGAATAATTATTATTCAGTTGATTTTGATTATGAACCTTTTAATACAAAAAATAAATTTGCAAAATATACATGTGTAAATAGTTTATTCATGTTGTTTATTGATCAAAACTCTCGTATTTGTATAAAAGAATCTAACACAAGCTCACTTGTTCGATCTCCTAAAAGAAAACACCCTGAAAGGGATAATGCCTACACATGGCACCAACGTTTAGGTCACACTAATTCGAATAGGATCCAAAGACTGGTTAAAGATTGACTGATAGATGCTTTGGACTTGAGGTCATTACCAGTTTACGAATTCTGCATAGAATGAAAGGTGACCAAATCTGTCTTTAAGAGTAAAGGCAACAAGATTGGCGACTTGCTTAAGCTGGTTCACACATATGTATGTGGAGTAATGAATGTTCAAGCAAACGGTGGGTATGAGTACTTCTCACATTTATTGATCATTACTCAAGGTATAGATATGTTTACCTAATGAGACATTAGTCAGATTCTTTTGAAAAGTTTAAAGAGCACGAAGCTGAAATTCAAAAGCAATTATGTAAACAAGTTAAGTCACTTTGATTAGATTAAGATGGTGAATATCTTTTGGGTGAGTTTCTAGAATTCCAAATTGCAAATGGGATAAAATATCTGCTTTTTGCTCTGGGTATGCCGCAGTGGAATAGTGTTGCCAAAAGAAGGAATAGGACATCGTTAGAATGGGTAAGGTCCATGATGAGTCATGCTACCTTACCAATCTCTTTTTGGGGTTATTCCAAAGGAATAAGGGTAGTCTTCTCCATAGTCTTTCTGATCAAAAGAGTTTTTGTAAGTATGCGAAATTTTTAAAGAAGGATTTTTGCAAAAAAAACTACAAAAACAAAGGCAAAGTTGTACTATAAAAATTAAAAGAAAAGGACACTAATTCTAAACGGCTAGACACAATTCAAGACATAGTCGATGCATTAGATGCACCTATTGATAGGGACGAGAATTTTTTGGGTACATGAGAGCCTAGGTGTAGTGGGAGGATTGTCAGGGCACTTGACAGGTTCATGGCGGGAGCCTTAATAGTTGACCATGACATTGAATTTGATCATCTCAGCTACAATGAGGCAATTAAAGATAAGATGCCGACCAATGGGTGTTAGCCATGAAAACTGAGATAGGATCTATGTATTCTAATCATGTTTGGAATCTTGTAGAGCCACCTGTTAGCATTAAACTCATTGGTTGTAAATGGGTCTACAAGAAGTAAAGAAGAGTGGACAGAAAGGTAGAGACCTTCAAGGCAAGATTGGTTGCTAAGTGTTTTACCCAAAAGGAAGGAATTCATTATGATGAGACCTTCTCTCCAGTAGCTATGTTAAAGTCCATAAGGATACTCCTATCCATTGCAGCTCATAATGAGATTTGGCAAATGGGAGTCAAAACGGCCCGTTTTGAATAGTCGTCTTAAAGAAGACATCTATATGATGCAACCAGATGGTTTCATTGGCAAAAATCAGGAGCATGTGGCATGTAAACTGAAGAAGTCCATGTATGGACTAAAGCAAGCATCATGCTCATCAAGTCTTAGATTCAATGAAGGGATTAAGTCTTATGATTTTGAGGAATTGGTTGACAAACCATCCGTGTACAAACGACCTCAAGCAAAAGTAGTTACTTTATTAGTATTGTATGTTGGTGATATACTACTCATTAGGAATGATGTAGGGGTGTTATCAGCTGTAAAGATTTGGTGAGCTAGTTCCGGTTGGCTATACTGATTCAGACTTCTAGTCAGATAGAGATGCCAAACGTTCAACATCTGAACATGTCTTTACTCTTGGAGTAGGAGCCATTGGTGGGAGGAATGTCAAGCAGTATTGTATAGCTGAATTCAACATAGAGGCTAAATATATTGTAGCTTCAAAAGCGGCATGGAGGGCATGTTGGTTCAGATAGAATAATTGATCTAGTAGACTTTTGGATCATACACAAAAGAGATAGGAATAAAGCTCGCCAAAAAATTGGATTTAGAATAAGTGGGAGATTGTTAGGAACAGTGTCCTAAAATCAAGATTTATTCCATTAATATTATTTTATTAAAGTGGCAGTTGTTTCCTTGTTAAATTTGTATAATTAAGCATTTATACTACATGTGATTTTCTTTTTTGGAAACATCCATGAGATAGGTGTAGTCCTCAGACTACAATTTACATGTTTGTTCTAAGTGGTTTATGAGATTAACCCATTTATAGACTTGGAACAAATGGTATGGATTATTGTTTGAAAGACTCGTAGCCGAAGACAAGTATGGACCACTTGTAAGCTAAGACTATAACATGACACTTTAGATGACTTTTCTTGGTCATGTGGATGGTGATCTAAAAGTGTTATGTTGGTGTGCTCAATAAGATTGGCACATTGAGTTGGACCATGTGAGTTGCTTGTTTCTAGACTACTATCAGAGATGACCGATTCATGTTACACTGTTTGAATGGCGACTATAAATCTTAAGAGTATTCTGGACTCATGCATGTAGTGTTAGTTATTTTGGGGTACTATAAGTAAGGTCTAAATGCATGACTGAATTCCCACGTACACTAGGTAGCGGCGTGAAATGTGACAAGCATCAGGTATTCAATAGGGAATCTATAGTCTTTTATGGGACACAGATGTCCCCTTAGTTCATTTGTAATAATTTAAATAGTTCGGAATCTTTGGCCAAAGTATCCAAGTGTTTGACATTTGGAATTTGTACTGTAAATATGTTCAAGTATAAATGATTTAATCAGTGAAGGGCGAGTTGGTAACTAATAGAAAAGTTGTGAGAAGGATAATGGTAGTAGTTATATTTATCCTTTGTTACGGACATCCAATGGAGGGTTGTTGTCATCAATACAGTCTATTAGGGAAATAGCGAATAAATAGTTTAAGTCTGGAGTGCAATGAGATTTATTTACCGGAATTAGGTCTCATATGATATGATTAATTTAACCCAATGGGAGCAAGATTTAAATTGTCCCTGAGGTCCCTGCACAAGCCTCTGTATTTATTGCCATCAAAATATTAAAGAATTCATGAGATGAATCATTTATCAATGAGATGGGTAAATTTAATTTTGCCAAACAATATTCTTGAGATGAATAAAACTTAAAAATTTTAAAATAAAATAATTTTTAAAATTAAAATTCATGAAATGAATTTTTACATGTGGCAAACGAAGCAAAAAAAAAAAAACAAAATTTTAAAAATCTTGCACAGGTTGTGCGATCCGCGACTATGCGGATGGACCAACAGCGGGTGGTCCAAAGGGGAAGATCCGCTCCATTAGGCGCGGACCAATCACCGTGTTCCACATGGCATGAGATGAAAGGGCAAAACACTCGTGAACTATGTAAAGAAACGCAGTGTTTGGACTGTGCTTTTAATTAAAACGATGCATTTCGTTTTTAACTGGGTAGATCCCACATCAAAAATTAGCTCTTTTTCGCTCTGGTACACTACTATAAACAGAGGTACCTATTCCACGGTTTGGCATTAACTTAGAAATAAATTTTTTTATGGTTTCTAAAATTGTTTCAGAGACCTAGTTGGAGAGGAAAATTTTCGGTTGAAAATTTTCTTTCCTTAGTTTAATATTTTTCGGAGCCTAACCTTTGGGCAGCTCAAGGTCATTGCGTAGAAGATTTTGGGATCTCGATTTTGAAGATTATTATTATTTTTTTGTTTTCTTTATTTGGAGCAAATCTATGTATATTTTCTTTTCTATTTATTTACAGTATTTGTTATTATGCCTGTTTAAGTTTTTGTATTATTATGAATGTATTAGAGTAAAAGGCTTGTGTGTCTATTAAGAATTTAGATCTGTAGATTTAAAATTATGAATTTTAAATCAACCCTAGGTTTAAAATTATGAATTCTAAACCTCTGCTGCATAAACTTTATAAACTTAGTGAAAATTTTTAAAATTCGTCCCAACTACCGATATTAGGGCAAAGGGATTTATGGAGATAACCCTATTCCTTAGAGCTCTTGCACGTGAGGTATCACGAAGCATGACTCTCCGATCGAGGGCTTTGGTAGAGAGAAGAGTCTCGTACTCTAAGTGCTCTAATAAGTGCCTTTTTGTTGTTTGCATAGTTGAGAACTGTGAACCCAATAGTCAGCATCAGAGTTATTTTTTCCCAACATCCTCCCCAAGCTGAATCATGTGAAGCTATAATAATTTGCCTTCTCAAATCAATCATAGAACCAATATGCACCTTCCCTTTGATCCTCACAATTCCATGAGTAACAGTTACATCAGAATCCTCACCAGATGAGTTGTTATTTATTCTTAAGGCTGTGATGTATTCCTGAGCAATGTTGTCACCATCATAAGACTTGTGCACCTCATCCATCCAATAAGGCAGCGCTATAGAAATAATAGAACAAAAGCCTGTCCAGTCCCATATGGCTTGCGTGACAAAGCATTAGCAGCTAAGTTTTCTTTGCCCCAAAAGTTCATAATCGAATGATCATGTCCAAAGATCTTCATAAGACCCTTACGTTGGAATCTTACAGTGATCTTTTGCTCCAATAAGTACTTCAAATTTTGATGGTTTGTTCTAATAACAAAGTGATATCTATCCAAGTAATGCCTCCACTTCTTGATTGCCAATAGAATTGCTGGATACTAGTTATGCGTTGAGGTTGTAAGTAATAAGCATTCATTAGTGCAATTGTTAGTTCTTCATTGTAACTGTAAGCTTTGTTTAGTTCAAACTGCATTTTGGTGGCAAAGTATAGTAGCTGTTAAGTTGGTTGTATTAGTTGGTATAAAGCTAGTTAAAGTGTATTGTTCTTATCATATATGAAATTAAATTCTTCTCTCTCCTAATCTCAATTCTTTCTTTTCTCCCTCTATTTCCCTTCTTTCTCATCCTAAACTCTCAAATACCTAGCTTATAGTTCAAGATTGATCTTGAGCTATAACACTTAGTACCAGAGCCTTGTGTGGAGCTGCCGATTGATCGAGTTCTTGATTAGTTGGCGCTGGACAGATGCAAGAAATCGATAACCATGGCCGGTGGAGTAACTACTCAAGCTAACGCTGCTGCCCATGCCACTGCTAACACCTATTATGCTGCAGTAACGGTTGCAAATGCAGTAATGGCTGCAAATGCTGGTACTGGAGCTAAAGTCAATCAATTTGAAAAATTGAGACTTCAGATGATGGAGATGTTTGCAAATTTGTAGCAGAATCAGTAGCAGCAAGAATAGAAGCAAGCTGAGAGGATCGATCAGGAATCACAATAGATGGAAGCTAGGTTTCAAGGATTGCAACAACAAATCAATAGACAATCCTTGCCTTCAGGAGCTGGAGTGTTATCAGCTGCAAATCAGGCCGATCAACCTCCGGATGTGGTGCTACCTTAGAATTCAGCTGTGGCAGTAGGATTAAAAGATCCTCCGCACGAATTGGCACATAATTCTGAAACTGATGATAGTTCTTCAAGCAATGATAGAAGCAATGGCCATAGACAGCTAAGAGTAGTGATTGATCCGTTTGATGGCCAACAACCTCAATCCTGGTTGAGGAGGTGTGAGAGATATTTTCACTTCTGTCACATTTATCAGGCGGAGAAAGTGGAATTGGCTATAGTACACCTTCTTGGAGATCATAAGGTTTGGTTTTACAATCTCATATGCAACAATCCTACACTTACTTGATCTGAATTCATGGAGGAACTTTGTGAGAGGTATGGTAATGAAGATCCTAGTGATGTTGTTGACAATTTCAATAAGGTTGTGCGGACCACTAAGGATGATGATAGTAACTCCGAATGTGAGTGAGGCTTATTCTGTCTCAAGTTTTATAAGCTGATTGAAGTCAATGATCAAGAACCTCGTGAAAGCTTTGAGTCCTAATACCATGTCTAAAGCCTATGCTAAGGCCAAGCTGTGTGAGTCTATGGTTTTAGCTTCATCAGATGGGCAAAGATTGAGAAGTAATCAAGGCACAACTCAGTAGCAAAGTGCTGCTAATCGATCAAAATCGCTGACTTTGGAAGAAAAGAAGGCTCAAAGGCTATGATTCAAGTGTAACCAGATATATTTCTTCGGTCATAAATGTAATGCCAAGCTTCTCATGTCAGTTGGTGGAGCTGAGGCTGAGGAAGATTTAGTTGGTGAGGAGACTAAAGTGGAAATTGATGACCAAGAGCAGGTATTGTAAGAAAAGGTGGTTGAAGATGAGATAGAAATCTCGGTAAAATCATTAGCATGGAATGGTTCTCATAATACCATTCGAATCAAGGGAGAAGTAGGACGAAAGACAATCATGATTTTGATAGACAGCGGTAGTACTCATAGCTTTATTGATCCCAAGGTTGTGAGGAAGGTTGGACATGAGGTGATCAGGACTTCTCCACTGGCAGTAACCGTAGCTGATAGAAAGTCCATTCTCACTCAAACCAAGTGTCAGAACTTCTGTTGGTTGATGCAAGGGCACAAGTTTGAATATGATTTCAGAATCCTTCAGTTGGGAGGCTGCGATATGGTACTTGGTGTTGATTGGATGAGGTCTTTCAGTCCCCTGATTTTTTTTCTTTTCTCACAATTGACAGTTTCATTTGAGAAACAAGAAGTGACAGTTAAACTGCAAGGAATTACTGAGCAGGGTCAATTGCAGTGGATGAGTGGCAAAAGTTTGGAAGGGTAAGTTAAAAGGGGAGCTTGTCAATGGGTGGGACAATTGTTCTCCATTGTTCATACAGAGATTCGGTCACCTCTACTACCAGAAGTTAGCTCTTTGATAGTTGAGTATCACGACTTGTTTGAGCCGCCAGTCTCATTGCCTCCAAAGAGAGCTTTGGATCATGCCATTTCTCTGAAATCTGGTTCTGATCCTGTTAAGTTGAGCCGGTACAAGTATCCACATTCACAAAAGACTAAAATTGAGAGAAAAGTAGAGGAATTGCTCAAGACTTGCTTCATAAGGCAGAGCCATAGTCCTTTTGCCTCACCTATGATCCTAGTTAAGAAGAAGGATGGCATAGCTAGGATGTGTATTGATTATCGGCAATTGAACTCATTCACAGTGAAGGATAAATTTCCAATTTCGATAATTGATGATTTGCTAGATGAGCCTCATGGCTCTCATTACTTTTCAAACCTGGAGCTGCGCCAAGGGTAATATCAGATTAGAGTTATGGAGGAAGATATCCATATGACAACATTCCGAACTCACCAAGGGCGTTATGAGTTTGTTGTGATGCCCTTTGGATTGACAAATGCTCCTGCTACATTCCAAGCTATAATGAACGATGTGTTTAAGAATTTTTTAAGAATATTTGTGCTGGTCTTCTGCGATGATATCTTGATTTATAGCGTTAGCTTGGAGGAAAATTTGAAGCACTTGAAAGAAGGGTTATGCATTATGTGCAAACACAAGTTGTATGCAAAGTTATCCAAGTGCTCGTTTGCTCAATCTCAGGTTGAGTATCTTGGACACCTAATATCTCATAAAGGAGTGTCCACTAACCTTGCTAAGGTGCAAGCTATTAAAGAATGGCTGGTTCCTGTGACCTCGAAACAATTGAGAGGGTTTTTGGGCTTAACAGGGTATTATAGGAAGTTTGTGGCTGGATATAGTGTCATTGCTGAGCCCTTGACAGATTTATTAAAGAAAGGTGCTTTCAAAAGGTCCACATCAGCTTAGGATGCCTTTGTTTCTTTGAAGGAACATATGTGTGCAGCACTAGTTCTTGCTATGCCGGACTTCAGTACTGAGTTTGTGTTGGAGACCGATGTGTGTGGGAGTGAAATTGGGGCAGTCCTATCTCAAAATGGAAGACCATTAGCATACCTCAGCCAAGCTTTAAGCCCTAAGCATTTTGGGCTATCTGTATATGAGAAAGAGTATTTGGCCATCCTCTTAGCAGTCAAGAAGTGGAGGCATTACTTGGAGGGACATTATTTTGTTATCAAGACTGACCACCAGAGCTTGAAGTACCTCTTGGAGCACAAAATAGCTACCAGGGTCCCGAAGAAGGGGTTGATGAAAATGTTAGGCTTGGACTATTCGATTTAGTGCATGAAAGGCAAGGAAAATGTGGCAGTTGATGCACTATCTCGTAGATTGAAGGATGCTGAAGCAGGTTTTTGTGGACCCTTTTCAGTGGTGGTGCCTACTTGGATGGATGAGATCCATAGATCATATAAATGGGATAATTTTGGTCCAAAGCAAGTTGTATCATCTAGCATCAGCAAGGAGGCAACCCCGCCTTCTGATGCTGGAACTGTAGTTCACAAGGGAATCATCAAAATAAAAGGAAAGTTGTATGTTGGTTCATCTACTAACCTGAGGAAGTAATTGATAGAAGCTTTTCATGATTCAACCTGGGGAAGACATTCTGGCGAGGAAAGGACATATCAGAGGCTGCGAGGTTACTTCAGTTGGCCGGGTTTGAGGAAGGATGTGGAGGATTTTGTAAAATATTATGAAGTTTGTCAACAAACCAAATCAGACAGCAAGAAATATGCTGATTTGCTTCAGCCTCTTCCAATTTCTGATGGTGCTTGGCAACCTATAAGCATGGATTTTATTAAGGGGTTGCCAAGATCTGAAGGGAAAGAAGTAATTTGGGTTGTGGTGGATCGTTTCACCAATTTAGTTACTTCATAGCCTTATCTCGTCTAATTACAGCTAAAAGGTTAGCGAAGATCTTCTTGGACAACATTTGCAAGTTACATGGTTTGCCTAATTCCATAATCTCAGATTGTGATAGGCTCTTTACCAGTAACTTTTGTAAAGAATTATTCTTGCTATTGGGGACTTCCTTGTCATTGAGTTCTTCATATCACCCTCAAACTGATGGTCAATTAGAGAGGGTCAATCAATGCATTGAACAATATTTGAGGTGTATGACTTCCCATAATACAAGGGAATTGTGCATGTGGCTGTCCTTGTCGGAGTATTGGTTCTACACACATGGTCACTCTTCTATTGGCACTATACCCTTCAAAGCAGTATGCAACTATGATCCTCCAACTCCTTTGGCTCTGTGAAGGATTAATAGCATAGTTCCTGAGGTTTCTCACTTGTTGCAGCGGAGGAAGCACTTGATTTAGATGCTCAAAGACAGGCAAGGATGAAGTTTTATGCAGACAGGAAGAGTTCTGACAGAGCATTTAAAGTAGGAGATCTGGTAAACTTAAAATTGCAGCCCTACAAACAATCAACTGTGACAGTACGCAAAAGTATAAAGCACAGTGCTCGTTATTTTAGGCCATACAAGGTACTGGAGAGGCTGGGGAACGTTGCTTACCGGCTTAAGCTACAACCTAATTCATTTGTTCATCCAATCTTTCACATTTCTCTCCTTAAGAAGCATGTGGAAAGGGTCAAGACCTGTTCACCACACACTCCTGAGATTGGATCCAGTGGCACTTTTTTTGTAGGTTCAAGTTGTTGTATTAGATTCACGTGTGGTGCAGCAGGATGGGAAGCAAGTCAAGGTGGTGTTGGTGATGTGGAGCAACTTAGCTGAAGATGATGCTACATAGGAGAGCTTCAAGCTGTTGCAGAGGAAATTTCATTCTTTCCATTCTTAAGACAAGAATGATTTGAAGGGGGAGGAATTGTTATAAGCAATAAGCATTGATTAGTGTAATTGTTAGTTCGTCATTGTAACCGTAAGCTTTGTTCAGTTCAAACTGCATTTTGGCGCCAAAGTCGAGTAGCGGTTATGCTGGTTGTATTAGCTGGCATAAAGCTAGTTAGAGTGTATTGTTTTTATCATATATGAAATTGAATCCTTCTCTCTCCTAATCTTAATTCTCTCTTTTTTCCCTCTATTTCCCTTCTTTCTCATCCCAAACTCTCAAATCCCTAACTTATAGTTCAAGATTGATCTTGAGCTATAACAATACTCCTTCTCACAAATAGACAATTCCATGTGCTTTGGGCTAAGACCCTGACTCAAATAAGCCACTGGCCTTCCCCTTTGAGAATGAACTGCTCCCACACCAGTACATCTAGAATTAGTCTCCAATGTGAAGGGAATGCTAAAATCAGGCATAACAAGCACAGGAGCTAAACACATTGCTATCTTCAAACTATCAAATTGTTCCTGCGCTTTCTCAAACCATTGGAAGGCATCTTTCTTGAGGAGATCAGTAATAGGTTTAGCAATGATACCATATCCAACTACAAACTTCCTGTAATAACTTGTTAGTCCTAAGAGTCCGCTTAATTGCTTAAGAGAAATAGGTGTTGGCCGTTGTCACATTGCTTCAATCTTGGCCGGATCAGTAGCTACTCCCTTTGAGGAGATAATGTGACCCAAGTATTCTACCTTATTTTGAGCAAAAGTACATTTAGACAGCTTAACAAACAACTTGTGCTGCCTCATGAGTTTAAAGACTTGTATGAGATGATCCATATGCTAATCCAATGAAGGACTATATACTAATACGTCATTAAAGAAAACCAGGACAAACTTCCTCAATAGGGGCTTGAAGACTGAATTCGTCAGGGCTTGGAATGTAGCTGGAGCATTTGTTAATCCAAAGGGCATCACCATAAACTCATAATGCCCATGATGAGTTCTAAAAGCAGTCTTGCGAACATCCTACTTTAAGACTCTTATCTGATGGTATCCCTGCCTCAAATCCAGCTTAAAGAAGAAGTGGGAATCATGTAATTCATCGAGCAAATCATCAATGATTGGAATTGGAAATTTATCTTTGATAGTGAGAGAACTAAGCTTTCTGCAGTCTATACACATCCTTGATGAACCATCCTTCTTCTTGCCTAATATCACACGAGAGGCAAATGGACTGTGAGAGTGTCTAATGAATTCAATTTTTAGCAGCTCATCCACCTGCCTTTCAATCTCGCTTTTCTAAGAGTGTGGATATTTATAAGGCCTCAAATTCACTGGGTTAGAGTTGGCTTTCAATGGAACATCATGATCCAGAGATCTATAGGGAGGAAGGCTTCTTGGTTACTCAAACAAATCACTATAGTCCTTGATTAGCTTTTAAATTGGAGGCTGAAGTTCTTTCTCAGCTTGAACAGATTCTGCTGAGATGGAAAATAGATGTCCTACCCATTGATAGTCCTTCTTCTGGAGTATCCCATCAACCTTCTTGCCACTTAACATCTTGAGCTGTCCTTGGTCCATAATTCCTTGCAACTTGATGGCTTTACCATGTAAATCAAAGGAGATTGAGAGCTGGCTGAAATCAAACACCGAAGGACTATTGGTCTTCATCCAATCCACCCCAAGCACCATATCACGTCCCCCCAGTTTCAACACCCTAAAGTCATAAGAGAACTGGTGGCCTTGCATATGCCAATTGAATTGATTGCACTTCATTTGAGTGAGCATACAATTCCCATCAGCAACAGTCATGACTAAGGGACTTGCCTTGATCATCTCGTGACCCACTGTCTTGACTATCTTGGGATCAACAAAATTGTGTGTGCTTCCACTATCAATCAAGATAAGAAGTGATTTATGATTTGCTTCACCCTTGATTCTTATGATGTTGTGAGTTTCACTACCAGTCAAAGCCTTCACAGATATCTCCATTTCATTCTCATCATCATCTGCCCCTTGTAATGGCTCCTCCTTTGGCTTATCACTTGCATCCTCTTTCCTCCTGCTCCTCTGATTCTTCATCAACCTCAGCCCCAGCCACCGACATGAGAAGCTTAGGATTGCACATATGCCGAAAGAAGTATATTTGGTTGCACTTGAAGCATAGTTTTTGGGCCTTCTTCTCTTCAAGACTTAAAAGTTTTGGGAACGACCTTACTACCAGTAATGTTGAGGAGCTAATGGATACATTCTTGCTTCGTGATGCCTCTGAACTACAAGCACTGTGGCCTCATACAGCTTTGATTTGGAATAGGCACGGGACAAGGTCAAAGGATTAATGGCCTTAACCAAATTCTTGATCTTTCGCTTAAGTTCACCAATGAAGCTAGAGACACAGTATGCCTCACTTGCGCCTGGATTGACAGCCATCATTCTAGCTCTAAGATTCTCAAAATGTGTCATATATTCCTTCACAAAGGTGGTATGAGCCACTTTGTTGAAGTGATCCACCACATCCCCCTGGTCCTCATCTCCATACCTCTCAGAGAACTCATTAACGAACTCATACCATGTTATGTCCGGATTACTGAAAATCAAGCTATGAAACCATACCTCGTGATCACCTTGCAAATGAACTGCAGCCAGCTCCACCTTTTTCCACATTCATCACACGATAAAAGCAAAAGTATCTCTTACACCTTCTTATCAAAGACTACAGCTGTGATCCATTAAAAGTATCAATTTTGACCTTAGGTTGCCTGAAACCACTACCCCAGGTCACAGCTGTACCATCAGTTCTTTCCTCTAACACTCAAGGATGCATCTAATCAATATGTCTACCCTACTAACTAGTTGGTGTCAAAAATCCAGCTCCTGGAGGTGCTAATTAACTTTTAAATTATTCTTGCAAGTCACCCATCTGCCACTGCAGTTACTGGTTAGTATTATCACTATCTCTCATTTCTTGTCTAATACCCACCACTACTACTACCAGTGGCTGAATCTCGTTTCTCAGCTAATCTTGTCCTTCTCCTTGATTCGAACTTACTCTTGCAGTGACTCTAGCATAGGTTTCTGATGCATTGCCAATAGTAGCCACTGCATTTGCAGCAGCACTAGCTCTAGTTGTAACTCCTCTCGCCATTGAATCAGCTATGTACTGAATGCTAAGTGAATTGGACCAATAACAATCAATATGTGTGAAATAACTGACTTGGAAACTCCTGGAGGTGATTCGTTGCAAAAATCAATCACTCTGAATACGATTCTCTTCAATCAACAACAATTATAGCAAGCTCTAATACCAATTGTTATGATTCAAGATCAATCTTGAATCATAACCTTGGATAGGTGAAGAACTAGAGTAGAGATGAGGAGAGAATTAGAGAATTAGGTGAGAAGTAGAGAGAGTAAGTGTGGAGAAAAGAAGAATTAGATCTTATCATTCATCAATGAATCCTACTACAATACAACGCCAATCTTTTATACTATGAATGAACTAAGTCGGTTGAACCAAAATCTCAAGCAATACAATGAATCTAACCAACTTAACTACCAATGTCAAGAACTAAGCCTTTCCCGCCACAATACTATTTGAATATTACAAGAATTGCCCTTACATTCACTTCCTCTAATCTTGAATCATGATAGTTTCGTACCACCGCTAATGAAGTTCGAACTGTGAACAGGGACGAAGTCCCCTAGTCCTGATTTGTATCACTTAAGATAAGGAAATGGATGAAGTGAAGTCTCCCAGTGTGAAAGTGATTTGTCACTAAAATAAGGGAATGATCGAGGCCAAGTCCTCCGGTTTTAAAATGATTTATACTATCATGATAAAGAAATAACTTAGGCGAAGTCCTCTTGCCCGAAAGTGATTTGCGTTTCTAGGACGAGAAAACCAAAGTTATTAATTTGGCGTAGTCCCCAAGTCCTAAGATGATTTGCACCATCGTTGAAATGAAATTTGAGATGTGAACAGGGACGAAGTCCCCCAGCCCTAAAATGCTCTGTATCATCGTTCAAATGAAGGTTAGGTTGTGAATACGGACGAAGTCCCCAAGCCCTAGAAGGATTTGTACCACCACTGAAATGAAATTCGGATTGTTAACTAGGACAAAGTCCCCCAGTCTTAAAAGGATTTGCATCACCACTGAAATGAATTTTGGACTGTGAATAGGGACGAAGTCCCCCAGTCCTAAAAGGATTTGCACCACCGTTGAAATGAAGTTGGGACTATGAACAGGGACGAAGTCCCCTAGTCCTAAAAGGATTTATACCACCACTGAAATGAAGTTTGGACTGTGATTAGGGATGAAGTCCCCCAGTCTTAAAAGGATTTGCACCACCGCGGAAATGAAGTTCGGACTGTGAACAGGGATGAAGTCCCCTAGTCCTAAAAGGATTTATACCACCGCTTAAATGAAGTTCGGAATGTGATCAGGGACAAAGTCCCCCAGTCTTTCAAGGATTTGGGCACCACCATGGATAGGGAATCAT
Source organism: Simmondsia chinensis (assembly GCA_018398585.1). Taxonomy (NCBI): domain Eukaryota; kingdom Viridiplantae; phylum Streptophyta; class Magnoliopsida; order Caryophyllales; family Simmondsiaceae; genus Simmondsia; species Simmondsia chinensis. Next base: position 22,938,942 of record JAGTTD010000002.1, read on the forward strand.
GAATGAAGGCAAAGTCTTCTGTCTCCTAATACTTATGAAACAATTTATGTCATGGATCCATTTTTTACTTTTGATCTTACTTGATTTAGCAAGACTAAATAGTATCTCCTAAAAGGTGCTTAGAATACGACCACGTCCGATCTCGAGGGATAGTGATATGGCGCAGATTATGAATTAAGTTAAGTATGCTGGAACTTCATCTTTTTTCCTAAATAGCCCTTGCCAGTGTTTTGCATGCGAAAAATTGCCACGTTGACACTTGGCGAGTAGCTTGTGCCATAACAGCACATTGAGTTCCTTTTGGATGAATTGTTTACTTTTGGATTTTCTTCGTAGGTGTATAAAATATGCCAATAAGAAATTCATGGAGTAATTGGATTAGTCATGGATGGAGAGAGACAAATGACATGCCTTGTGAATTCCAAGGGAGTTATGAGGTCTCTTATGTGCCTAGACAAAGTCCTTGGAATGAATCGTGTAACCTGGCCATCTTGTTATGAGTACGTTTAATATTCTCGAATTCAATGCTTATATGTGTTCTTTGATTTGCACTGACATTTTGGTGTTGGATAATATATGTTTTTTATTCAAAATCATTAAGGGTAGGGTCAATGACCTTGTTCCCTTAATACCCTTGATTTAGAATTATCGCGTCTAATTGTTAATTTGACAATTTGTGGGTAAGGATTTGGCGAAGTATAACTTAGTTGAACTAAAAATATAGCAAGAGTGTGCTGAGGTATTGTTTGTATAGACTAGAAATTTTAGCAAAGGTTGATTCAGCTTAAAATCTGTCAAAGCGAAATTGCGACGAAGACTAATTCCCTTAGATGCTGATTGCATAAGAATTGATATAATCAGGATTTGAGTAGGTTAAAACTCCCATAAGTATTGATTCAGCTAGGACTGAGATAAACTAATGATGTAGCAAGAATTAATTCAATCAGAATTTGATTAATATGAAGGTTGAACCAAAATTATAAAAACATTTGTTCGACTGAAGTCGACATGAAGTTGGATCATGGTAAAAATTGATCCAATTAGGGTTTAATTTGAACCAAAATTGGAACAAATCAAGAATGGATCAAACTAAGATTGTTACGACAACTGACACACTCATGGTTTATTCGAATAAAAGTTGTAACAAAAAGTAACCTATTTATTGTTGAAGTAACGGAAATTATAATGAAGATTGACCCATTTAGGGTTAAAGTAAACTGAGATGGTAGCGAAAATTGACCCATTTAGGGTTAAATGGAATTAAGATAGTAATGAAAATGACTCTTTTGAGGTTGAATTGAGCTAAAATTTTCAAAGAAATTTACCCAAATTCGGGTCTGAAAGAGAGAGCAAGGGTTTAACCATGATGGGTAGCGAACAACCAGTGACGTCCGGCATGTCAGTGGCAGCTGTTGTGCAACCGAGGGCAGTGGTGGATATGGGTGTTATGCCGATGCTAACATGTAATGGAAATAATGATAGTGGTGGTGGAAGATGAAGCTTCACACACGGTGAACAAAGCATTACGTGGTGGCGACGTTTGAGAGGATGGGGGTTAAACTCCCAGGTGCCGTGGAAGTGACGGTCGTTAATGAGAATGACAACGGCGGCATTGGATGGTGATTGTTGTGCGGTAAGAGAAGCATCAAGGATAACACCAGGTTTTCTGGATGATGCCTGGTTGCAAATAATGCCAGGTAGTGGAATTCACCGGCTTGTGGAAAACACCAGATAGGGAATTCATCGGATGATGGATTTTGAAATGTTTATAACTTTTCCCTGATAAGCGGTTACATGTCAATTCACATGTCAAAATGAAGCTTTTAAAGAGTTACGTACTCATATATGATCAGTTCCAAGTTTTTTTGTTTTTTTTTAATCAAAGAGAACATAAGAAAAAGTTGAAAAGATAACTGGATGTTTTATCCACGTGATGGGTATACAACTTGAACCATTGACTTAGAACGAGCATAGCTTTTAGTTCGTGCAGATTTACGGGTTGAATCACATATCAATTCAAGCTATGAAGAGTGCTAGGCACCTATGATGATTTTTTAAGTTTTTGAGCAAAGAAAATATGAAAAAGAGGTGGAAAGATGATGCGGGTGTTTTCCTCTTATGGTAGTTATATAACTTGGCCCCTTGAGTTGAAACGAACATAACTTTTATTCTATGAATAGTTATGGACCGAATCAGCTATCAAAATGAAGCTCAGGCAGTATTCTATGTAACTATAATGAGGTTTTAATTTTTTTTTATCAAAGAAAACATAAAAAGGAGGTAAAAATACAAACTAGGCAATTTCCGATTGTGGTTGTTGTATAACATGACTTGTTAATTAAAATGAGAATAACTTTTAATCCATGATGCGTTGTGAATTAATTTATATATCAAAATGAAGCTCTTGAAGATTTCTATCTAACTATGGTGATTTTTAAAACTTTTAAACAAAAATAATATGAAAAAAAGGCGACAACATGAACCGGGCGAATTCTGTTGGAAGTGGTTACATAGCTTACCTTGTAACTTGAAACAAGGATAACTTTTAATCCGTGAAGAGTTATGAATTGAATTATATATCAACATAAAGGTATTGAAGATTCATATGTAGATATGATGATTCCTAAAGCTTTGGAACAAAAAGAACATGAAAAAGAGGGGACAACATTAACAGGGCGGATTCCATTGGTGGTGGTTACATAGCTTACCTTGTAATTTGAAACAGGGATAACTTTTAATCTGTGAAGAGTTATGGATTGACTTATATATTAAACTGAAGCTCTTGAAGAGCTCTACATAAATATGGTGCTTTTTCAAGCTTTGGAACAAAAATAATATAAAAAAGAGGTGACAACTTAAACCGGGCGAATTCCGTTGATGGTGGTTGCATAGCTTGTCTTGTAATTTAAAACAAGGATAACTTTTAATCCGTGAAGAGTTGCAAATTGAGTTATATATCAAAATGAAGCTATTGAAGATTGTAGGAAACTATGATGATTTTTAAAGGTTTGGAACCAAATGAATATGAAAAAGAGGTGACAACTTGAGCCAGGCGAATTCCAGTTGTAGTTGTTGTATAACATGGCTTGTAACTTAAAGCACGCGTAACTTTCAATCCGTAAAGAGTTATGGATTGAGTTATATATCAAAATGAAGCTCATGAAGAGGTATATGTAACTATGATAATTTTTAAAGCTTGGTAACAAAAAGAATATGAAAAAGAGGTGACGACATGAACCGGGTGAATTCCATTGGTGGTGGTTACATAGCTTACCTTGTAACTTAGAATACAGACAACTTTTAATCCGTGAAGAGTATAAGTTGTATATCAAATTGAAGTTCCTAAAGAGTTGTATGTAACTAGTGATGATTCTTAAAGCTTTGGAACAAAAAAAAAAATTATGAAAAAGGGGTGACAACATGGACTGTCAAATTCTGTTGGTGGTGGTTGCATAGCTTACCTTGTAACTTGAAACAAGGATAACTTTTAATGCATGAAGAGTTACGAATTGAGTTATATATAAAAATAAAGCTCTTGAAGAGTTCTAGGTCCCTATGATGGTTTTCTTTGAATTTTTGATCAAAGAAAAAATAAGAAAGAGGTAAATTATGTCACAATACTTGACGTACTCCAACATACCTCTTTGCCTATACGGATTTTACTTAAAAGTGCTCAAAGTAATAGTAGAGAGCTGTTTTGACTTAATTTTCTTGAATAAGCTCGTTTTTTTATTAGAAAAATGTGCCAAATACCCAAATAATGCCAAAAATTACCTCGAATGACATTAAAAAATGTTCGAATTTTACAAGAAACACCAAGCCATGCATGAGCTTATGATCCTTCCCACAGACGGCGCTATTATGTTTGTGATAAATTTGGTCAGTGTGCATATTCATCACTTTGGCATTTTATATGAGGTGGGGCTCGTTAGGATGAGTTGAACTCAAGCTCTATCTGCATGCCTGGCTTAATACTCCCTATAAGATCAAATGAATGGTTAGAGGGGCTCGCAGACCAACCCACTTGGGATCCCTCCGATGCTCAAGTCAGTATCAATGAAATAGTAAATAAGGGCAAGTAATAAATGAAATAATAGAGATAAAATACTTAGCCTAAGAAGAGTAAGGCGTTTGAATGATTATTGCTCAAGGGAGATGATCATAGGAATGGGTCCTGCTAAAAGAGGCATGTACTCAATTTTATAGAGGAAGCTTATTTGTGGATAAGTATGACTTTACTTCAAGAGGAAGGATACTTTTGGATGGGTAGTATCTTTGTGGATAGGTATGTTTAGTTCTGCCCTTTTGTACTTGTGCATAAATGTGTTTTTGGGGGATAAAATAGGTGAATTGTGTTAAGTTGGTTAAAGTGTGGGAATTGTGCTAATTCTAGCTCTACGGGGCGAATTGTGTTGCTCTTCCCTGTATTGGGCGAATTCTGTTAATTTTACTTCTACTGGGCGAATTGTGTTAATTTTACTTCTACTGGGCTAATTGTGTTGATTTTATCCCTACTGGGCGAATTGTGTTGATTTTACCTTTACTGGACGAATTTTGTTGATTTTGCCTCTACTGGGCGAATTGTGCTGATTTTGCCTCTACTGGGCGAATTGTGTTAATTTTATCTCTACTCGCTGAATTGTGTTGATTTTGCCTCTACTGGGCAAATTGTGCTGATTTTACTTGTACTAGGCGAATTGTGTTGATTTTGCCTCTACTCGGCGAATTGTGTTGATTTTACCTCTAATGGGCAAATTGTATTGATTTTCCCTCTGCTGGGTGAATTATGTCTATTTTGCCCCTACTGGGCGAATTGTATTAATTTTACCCATACTGGGCAAATTGTGTTGTTTTACCCATACTAGGCGAATTGCATTATTTTAAATTTTTGTTCAAATAATTATCTGTGTAACCTACTTGCCCATCTATAGTAGCGAGCTGCTCAATTATAGTATACCAACACATCTCTTCTTCGCCTGCAGCTTCTTTGCTTCTGTGTGGTCTAGAGTTTCATTGTGCACATCCTTTACCTGGCTTGCGCTTGCCGTGAGCTAGTCCCTTGTGTTTCTACTCGGCTCCATGGGCATGGAGTAGACCATGTTCTAGCCTACCTTCGCCTCTCTGCGACAGTTTACATCCTTTGGTATTAGCGTGACCCGAGGATTCAACATTCCCAGTCCAGACGTTCTTCAGATGTTATCGAGGAGATCACCGGATTGGTTCGCAGCCATCTCATTGCTGCTCCTACACTTCGTGGTGCTTAGTGTCGCTCTCAGTAGTTTTAGGAGTTGGGGATTGAGCATTAGTTCTGTTTAGCTTTGGCTTTTGTAGAGCTTTTGCTTTTGTTGGTCATGTTGACCTTTGATGCTATTTAGATTTTTCGATTCTTTGTCTTTGACATTTGATTCTTTGATGCAGGCCTTCTGGCCATGACTTGAGGTATGTCCCTTGTAGAATTGTACATATATATATATTTTTTATATATGGTATATCTTACGGACTTACCAAAAAAAGGAAATAAAAGGAATATGGACCTTGCTCATGTGGCAATTGGGGTGACGGAGCGGAGTCCACAGAATCCTTACCTCATACACTTAAAAGCTAGGACCTGGGTTGGATACAAGCTCAAAAGCTCAGCAATCCACTAACAACCTCAAGCCTATAGAGTTTTAGGCTTGGAACCCTTGACTTATGATAAGACAAATGAGTTAAAGCTTGAAAAGATTTAGGTGGAGCGAATTGTATTTGGATTATTGGATTAGGACCCCTGCAATCAATATCAAGCCTTGGCCATTAAAGCTCTAAAACGATGAATCGAACCTAAATTCACCTAACTCATTGAGCATTGACACCAATGTTAAGACCAATCCAATCAAGCCCAAAGCTTGGCTGTCAAAGCCTTAAACTAATGACTTCGATCTTAATGTGTCGATTGTGGGAACATATTCAAATCAAAGAGTTCATACCTGAAACCAAATAATTGTATTACGTTGAAGAAAGCAAAACAAATAAGAAGCTGCACTAAGCTAAGTGAAGTTGTACTACAACAACAACAACAATCTCAGTGCCTCAAGGGCTCCCGCTTGTGCCGGATCTTGGGGGGGAAGGATGTACGCAGCCTTACCCCATCTGGGTAAGACCCTGACGAGAGGCTGTTTCCGAGGACTCCAACCTGATAGTAGATAAATGAATAGTTGGATAGTTATAGTTAATAGTTATGAATAGCATGTAAAGTATGTAAAGTATATAGGTCATATTAAACAAGTAAGTGAGAAAGTAAACAAACAACAAGTAAGTGAATAAGTGAGCATGTATGCAAGAAATTATAGAAGCATAGTAGGCAGAGCAAGAGGTCAAAGGTCAAGGGTAAAAGGTAGAAGCAAGGAAGCATGTAGAGAGAGTGGAGAGAGGTGGAGAGAGATGGGGGTCTAGAGCATAGTGAGAGAGGGAGAGCGAGAGAGAGAAAGTAGAGAGAGAGACAGAAAGAGGTAGAGAAATAGTGAGAAGGAGCGAGAGAGAGTATAGGGCATATCAGTAGCAAATAGCACTGCATTCCAAGGTAATACATCCTAGAAACACTAAGCAGCCAGCGTACACCAGTGCTGCGTGTACGCAAACAATCCTACAAGAAGCCTCTTAGTACTAGAACTACCTGACCAGTGCTCTAACTCACTAGATCAGTTATCCATATACTACTCCCATACTAATCCTTACTGAGCTCTATGTTGGACCATCTCTTCACTGGGATTGAAGTTATACTCCTAGGACTAAAGTAAAAGTGTTTTGTAAATAAAACTTAAGGAAATTTTGTGATGTTGGTGCAGGACACTTTACATGAAAAATCATGTTTCATATTTATAGACCTCAGTTTTAACTATCGCATCCTAAAAAACTGGTACTTGTGCCCCACGTTTTTCCTCCATTCTCCTTTCTCGCGCTGAAATGGCATTGGATGTGCTTAAACACAAATGCTTGAGGTCCTTCTAGATGCCCCATGTCCATCCACTTCCTTTTGGATATATTTGAGGACCATGGTCCTTTGCATGCGCTCCAAATAAATCTTGAGCCTGGAAAGCCTTTCTTCTAATGTTCTTGGTAGTCCCACGAGCTCGAGCCCCTTTTTACCCCTTCAGCTATCTCGAAAGGCTATTAATCATTTAAGGGTTTTAAACTCCCAAAGCTGTAGGACTTGAGATGCCGTTATTACTATTTTTATAAGCCAATTACGACTCCAGCATGCCCCATTGTTGAAAGTACACGACCTTTTGTCTTTAAATGGCATCGTCCCAACTCCCTTATATTTGGGGTGTAAAGAAATGCCCCCCGTTTAGTCATTGGTAATTTCCGATTTCCTACGGGTAAAAAATCCATTTAACTTGACCTTCAATAGCTGCACAAAGCTTGCGACATCGATGTTTGTTGCCTAAGTTACCTTTGTTCCCTCGTGTCTATAAATATTATAGTTAGGGAATTGAAAGCTTCATCTCATACACTGTGCTCTTTCTGTTTTGATCTTCATGTGCTCAACATTTTATCTCAAGCACTCACTTTTCTTGCTCGTTTTTAGTCTTAAGCATTTTTCTTCAGAGCATTTAATCTTAGACCATAGAAATGGCCCAAACTACTCATTACATCTCTCTTCCCATCCCAATGATTGATAGCCCTATAGAGTAAAAACGTGTTAAGTCCAATTAAACAACTCAGTGGTCTTAGACAAGCTCTAGGTCCCCATATATGCAACCTCAGTTGAGGAGGAGCCTTCCTGTGCTCTTGAGGAGGATTCTTCTTCCTCATATGAACCATTTATTCTTGGCCTAATGTTTAACTCCTTAGAAGAGGTGCGGATGTGTCTTGCATTTTATGTATTTTATAAAACATTCCTACGATATTTTTGGCTATTACATGTTTGGTATAGCATGATTTACGTCTATTTAGGCTTACAATGCGTCAGAGCAAGCAAGTGCTTTCCCCTTTTGTTTTTTTAGTTCATATGTGGTCGCTGTAAGTATAAATCAAACAAACAGGCAAAACGAGACTTGCATAGACTTGAGAACGAGCCTAAATTCCAGACTGTACATGTTTGACCTCATCCAATCACCTCAATAAAGGGTTGGCGCTTTTACTGAATTTGACTTCAGTTTGCAATATTAATATGTGTAACTACTCTTACTCCGATTAAGGAGACTTTTTATATATTTTTATGGATTATTTAATTAAAATTTTGACAGAAATTTAAAGGGATATGGACCCAGCTCATGTGGGAGTTAGGGTGACGGAGCTGAGCCCCCATACACCTTTCCCCGAACACTTAAAAGTTAGAAACTGGGGTGAAGACAAACTCAAGAGCTCAACAGTCTACTTGTAAGCTCGAGCCAATTAGACTTTTTAGCCTAGCACCCTTGAGTTGTAAAAACTCTAATGAGTTAGAGTTTGACAAGGTTTAGGTGGAGCAAACCGTATTTAGGTTACTAGATGAGGTCTTATACAATCAAGGTAAAGCCTTGGACGTCAGTGCCCTTAAATGATGACTCAAACCCAAGTTCACTTAGCTTATCAAGCAGTGACATTGGTGTTAAGACCAATGCAATCAAGGTCAAGCCTTGGCCATTAAAGCCTTAACCCCTCAAATCTTAATTCGTTGATTGTTGGGAATAGAATAAAACAAAGTGTTCATACTTGAAACTGGAAATTCCATACTGCCTTGAAAGAAAGCAAGTACAAGCTGTGCTACCTCAGTGGCCTCAGTTGGAAGCAAAGAAGGAGCCTTTATTAGCATTGCTGCCTGGGGAGCTTCTGATAGTACATCCATCCTTGAAGTTTCAACAGGTATTCCAACTGTTAGGATTGGTGCTGGCTCTTCAGCCACTAAAAAACATTCCTTGAGAGAGGCTTTTGAAAAACAAGGCTTGCGTGTTTGAACAAAATATGGTTTGAAATATTAAGAATTGAGAAACCAAATAAGCCTTTACCTTCAGCATTCTCTTTCGTGGAGATTGGGCCTCCTAAGAGTAAAAAGAGAGCTTGCACATGGCCCTGGCTCAAGATTGCCAGGAAGGAAACCTCTTCAGGGGGTGATTTGCTATTGGCTCCATAATTGAGACAGCCATATCACCCTCTTCTTCAGTACTCAAGCCTAATGACTCAGTGTCCATATTGGGCTTTGGTGTAGTCTCTGGACGTGGAGAGTCTAGTATCTCCATAATATATGGAGCTAGTTCTTCCTATGGCTGTAAAAGGTCATATTAGAAGCTTCCCTAACGGAGATAAACAAGAGCACAAACGAAGAAAGGCCAATACCTCTGGAACAAGGAGTCTATCTCTTCTTTCTCTCACTAATTGTGAGATGAGTATCTCTTCGTCTTCTACTACTTCTTCTTCTTCTCCTTCTTCTTCTTCTTCTTCTTCTGTGGTAGTAGGGACAGCTGGAGAAGCAACATCCTTCTTCCTCTTTCTTGAGCCACCAACCTCAAGCGCTGGTGAAGAATTGCCTGGAGGGGACTCCTCTAGTAGCATTAAAGTCAAGCTCCTAGTCCAAACATCTTGGGGGTTACCTAAGCAGTTGTTGTAAAAGAAAGGAATAGAGATAAGTCTTTGATTCAAACCACTACAAGACTGAAGTATGCTTTGGATGTAAGCTTACCTAATCGTTCCTTCTGTGGGGTTGGCCTGATGCTAACTAGATGGCTTCTCCCTGAGCTGGGACCTGCAAGCTCAGAAAGAGGTATGAAATATTGTTCAGCACCTCTAGCTCCAAGGAGGACCAATAGGCTTGGTTCCAAGTTGAGAAACATGGCATGGCACATGGAATGTACCTACAAGCCAGGGTACCCCTAAAGGGAACTAACTTCCTAGTTTAGAACATGAAGCTCTGGAAGCTGGGCAAGTTGAAAAGAACTTCTCTTAGCCCACCAGAGGTTCTTGGTCCTTAGGCTTGGAAAAGGCACATCTTAGACCATACCAAATTGCCTGGCAAACAACCCAGGCCAATGTGTCTCTACATCCGGGTGAGTCTAGTGATAAAAATACAAACCTTAGGGGCATATGATTGCTTGCTAGATTTGGTAGTTGATGTCTACTTAGACATCATTGTAAAGGTCTAGTTTCTTAAACCATTCATGACCAAGATTCCTTCTCTAGAAGGGAGTCCATTGTGTCCCTCGCTTGTCTCGAGGGGTCATCAGTTTCTCTAAGCATTGGTCAAATGACCATCCTAAAAGCAGTCGGACCTCACAACAAGCAAAGTCCTTGCTAAAACAAGATACCCCCTCCTCACCTGCAGGAGCATAAGGGGCAGTGGGGCACAACTCATGGAAATAAGCTTGGGCCTAAAGTTAGACCAGCCACAAGAGACCACCTAAATGGAAAGCATAGTTTTTGGCTATGACGTCACTACGTCAACCATATATCTTGGCCAAACGCAATGGTCCCAAGGATAAATGGCCATTGGTAAAAGGTAGGTTAATCGTTATGGTCTTAAGGAACTTAAGGATTGAGTTGGAAGAATTTGTGAAGAAAAACTTGTTTAACCATAACAAGTAGAAGCATACCTCCTCCTTTTTGGAACCTTGCCCAAAGTAATGGTCCTCGGTTACAAACTTTTTAACAAAAGACTCATAGCCTCCAGGCAGGTCTATAACAGAGGAGGAGACAAAAAAAACAGCTTCTAAAGAAACAAAGGAATCGCAGTGCAACTCTTTTCCCCAAGTGAAATGACCCATTATGGCTGCTACGCCCTCTAAAGTGATTCCTAGAAAACCGTCAGGGAGAATAAAAGCATTATAATAGGTATTCCAGCAGCAAGTTAGTGCTCTTACAATGGGAAAATCATACCTGAGGGAAATGGTGGAAAGCCGAATGGCTTTATAGATGCGTTGTTTCTTCCATTTCTTGCCATAGTTCTCCATAGAGTGCCGCTTCATTTCAAATGCACCTTCCTCCCCAAGAATGACCTGAAGAGACTACACAAAGAAAAGGAGATTTGTTAGTATCTTGAAATAAGCCCTCAAGACTAGGAACATCGTGGGATGGGTCAAAGATTGGTACTAGGGCACAAAATGGCAGGTTTGAAGAAAAATTGCCCTCGGGCAACCAACAAAGATCCTCTTTGATAACATTGAGATCAGTTGGGTTCTGAAGAACATTAGAGATTATCAAAGGGTCAGATTGGAGAAGGCGTGTGAGTTGCTTAATGGGACTGTCTGCCTAAGGAAGGGGAGCAAAAATGGCAAATTGGATTTGTACCATTGATTAACCAAAAGGAAGCGAAGAAGGAAAAACAGATTGAGTCAAGAATTTAGTGATTCAAGAACAGATGCGAGAATTCGTAGAAGTGCTTGATGGACAACGAAGGAGAGAGAACATACCAAGAAAGTGGGAATTACAACCCCTAAGTGTCCTATTTGTAGAAACGCAGGAAAGAAAAGCAAGCGATGTACAGTGTCGTCTCGAGCTCCTTGCGGCCATGGAGGGCCAAATTAAGCAAATTTTTATCCTTTGTAAATTTAAATTTACCAGTAGATAAAAGGAGGGCATTTGTTTACACCCCAATTTTGAGGGAGTTGGGACGAAGCCGTTTTGGATAAAGTGCCACATGGCCAGCACGTGAAGGTCTTCTAAAGAGGAGTCGGGCCTTTAAGTACTAAGATAACGACATCTCGAGCCTAGCATCCTGAGAAGTAATAACCCTTGACATGGGGATCAACTACTTGGGACTCGAGATGGTTAAGGGGCCAAGTGAGCTCAAGCTTGAGGGACTATCAGGAAGGCTGCAAGTTAGGTGGTTCCCAAGCTCAATGCAATTACTTGGAGCACAATTTTAGTTACTTGGGCGATAAGCTTAATCCAAGAGAACGTGAGGCTTCTAGAAGGGACTTCCTCTAAGAATTCAAACGTGGGCACCAAGGATTTCCCACTAATACTAAGGGCACAATCATTGAAGATTTGAGCTTGCAGAAAAAAGCTTAGTGGCCAAACATAGGTGGAAGTTCTGGGAAAAAGGAGCAGCCGTTTTTTGTTGTTTTCTGTAAATAAATAACTCCGTGTTAGTCTAAAGTAGTATAGAAACTCATTATGAAACTTCTTCAAGTTCTCTATTACAGCACACTTGTGCTCTTTCTTTAGGAGTAGCGTAACTTAGCTATGTATAGTGTAACGTAGATCTCCGCTATACCTACCTTCATAGGAATACAATTCTCGGGCTTCATGTATGACTTTCAAGTTTCAATCATTTCCCACAAATCAATAAATTGAGATTTGAGGCATTAGTTTAAGGTTTTGACGACCAAGGTTTGTCCCTTGACTGTGTTGGTCTTAATACTACTATTACTGATTGATAAGTCAGGTGAACTCAGGTTCGCATCTATAATGGGGGTTTTGATGGCCAAGGCTTCTCCCTTGATTGCGATGGTCCTAATCCAGTGACCTGAATATAGTTTTGTCCATCTTAATCTTGTCAAACCTAAACTCATTCGAGTTATTATAAATCAAGGGTGCCAAGCTTCAAAACCTGACTGACTTAGGCTTATAACTGGACTGCTGAGCTCTTAGGCTTGTCTCCACCCCATTTCCTGACTATTATGTGTACAAGGAAAGGTGCTTGTGGGCCCTGCTCCATCATCATAACTACCACTTGAGTTAGGTTCATATCCTTTTTAATTTATTGTCATAAAATTACGTAAAAGATTCACATAAACATATAACAAAATCTTCTCAATTGAAGCATAAGCAGAACTCACGGTATACCTGAAGTGAGATACACCAATATATCAAAACCGTTTCTCCTAAAATAGTGAGTGCTTGGAGTCAAAGATGTGCGATTCGTAATTAAGCTCACTCCCTAGTCACAATGAGTCCCTTTTGCATATTTTTTTTTTTTTTTTACATTAACAGCGACCACGTACATAAAGCTTGAAACAAAATAAAGCAAATAGTGGGTTGTGTGGCACACCACATAGGGTTGGATTAGGCATAATAAGTAGTGTTTAGGCAGGGGGTTGTGTGGCACCACCCTAGGCTTGGATTGGGAGTTATCAGTAGTGTTTTATTCGGGGGTTATGTGGCACACCCCCAAGCTTGGATTGGGTGTTAAAAGTAGTGTTAAGGTCAGGTGCTTTATGGCATGCCCCCTAAGCTTGAATTGGGAGTCATAAGTAGTGTTTGGGTCGGGGGCTGCATGGCACGCATCCAGGCTTGAATTGGGAGTTAGAAGTAGGGCTATGGCTAGGGTTTGCATGATACACCCCCCTACACTTAGATTGGGAGTTATAAGTGGCGTTTGCGCCGGGGTAGATTGGGAGTTATAAGTAGAGTTTGGGCTAGGGTAGATTGGGAGTTATAAGTAGCACTTGGGCTAGAGGCTACATGGCACGACCCCCTAGGCTTAGATTTGGAGTTATTAGTAGAGCTTGGGCCGGGGGCGTGCAAGGCTTAGAGAATTGATAACAGAGGTTGGACTAATTGTATCGGAATGGAATATGTGCTTCGATGAGCCTTAAACCCAGTTTGATGGAAGAACCACAAGGCTTGGATGATCGGCAGGTAGCTTGCTTTACGAGTTAAGGAAGAACAGAAAGGGGGTGGGAAAGGTCCGGAAAGTCCTCAATTGATGGGACTCTTTTTTCAAATGGATATTTAGGGGTCTCTCTTGTTCATAGATCTTGCCGATCTTATTAGGCCCCCTGCATCCGACTTATGGCGCTCTATCAGTAAAGGAGGGAGCTGAGGTAGTGGTGCAGCTCTTAGTGAAAAAGGAGCTCTGCCATCTCTATCAGCTAGTTAGCTAGCCGCTCTTTCCCTAGTCTTAGCTAGTCTCATTTTCCTTCGGCTTCTGGCTTTCGGACTAGTAGCTAAGTCCCCTATGCCTTCGGTGCATAAGGAGTGAAAGAATTACTAATAATTACTATTTTTACTTTTTATAGGTAATGTTTTGGTTTAGGGCTGTGTGGCACATCCCCTAGGCTTAGATTGGGAGTTATAAGTAGTGTTTGGGCCGGGGACTGGGTAGCACACCCCCTAGGCTTAGATTAGGATTTATAAGTAGCGCTTTGGTCACGGGTATTAGATTGGCAATTATAAGTAGTGTTCCAGCCGGGGGGGCTGCGTGGCACGCATCCTAGGCTTAAATTAGGAGTTATAAGTCACTTTTGGTCTAGGGACTACATGCCCCCCCCCCCCCCCCCCCCCCCCCCCCCGACTATGATTGGGAGTTATAAGTGGAGTTTGGGCCGGCGGTTGCGGGGCATTCCCCCTAGGTTCAAATGTGGAACCTTAAGTAAAATTTAAGCCAGGGGCTATGAAGTAAGTCCCCTAAGTCCAGCAGCAAGAATTACAAGTGACGCTAGGCCGAAGGCTGCACAGTACACCCCCAAAATCGCAACCCCAACTTACCAAGTACGCGAAAGTGGGAGGGTGCATGGCACACTGTAACTCCATTTAAAACAAACGACCCATAACAAACCCAACATCCTTTCTTTTGACTCTCGCCAAGGCTTGACCCTGAGGTTCATCTTAGGACCTTTGCATTTAAACTAACTGGACAACAAACGTTTTGTTGGGAACGTATTTCAAAAATTTTTTCCAAAACGACTAGAGTGGATGCAGCGGAAAACAAATTTAAAATTCTTAATTTTAAATCTAAAGCCCTGACCTAATTAAGCTATTCAATTAGATCAAGATCTTACTTTAACGGATTCACAATATAACCAACAAAAAATATCGAATAGAACATGTATGTACATATATAATCATAGTATGTAGATTAAATGAAATAAAGGAAAAATAAATTAAATATCACATATTTAATTAAACATATCTAAAATGTAAATTTTGATTCTGACTTGAAGACCTGAAATTGGAAGAAGGATTCTTAACACCTCAAGGTTTTCTTTGCAATGGCCCCTTCTAGCACCGGGAGAGTGGGCTCCCAAAATATTTAATTTATTAAAAATTTCGAAAAAAAAAAAATTTTCCTTTTAATCTTTCTGAAAAGTAATTTTTCAGAAAACTTATGCTAAACATCAATTTAGAAAATCTCAAACAATTTTAGGATTTTCATTATAGGAGAAAACTAGGCTCTTAAACATAAAACCTTAATTATATCTTGTAGCCAATACGCATATACAAATATTGAAATTCAAGGCTGCTGATGTCGTTACATTTTACCCTTGTAACGCGTGATGTCAGCAACAGGGTAACACCCTAATTTATGCTTCACGCCTGTCCTTGGGACAGGGGATGATGTTCAGCACGGTGCGATTTTGATCTGTTTTTCCTTTTTTTAAAAATTCCCACACATATAAAATTCATCCAATGAATATTATTTGGTAAAATTAACTTATTCATCACATAAATTATGTTTATCAAAATTAATTTATTCATCTTATGAGCATATAATTTATCTCATAAATTTATTTTGAATGTTATCAAATAATGCTTAAGTTAAGGCTTTCCGAGGAACCTCATGGACAATCTAACTTGAGCCCCAAATGGCCAAATCTAATTATCATTGATTGCTTGCTTGGTGTTTGCTTAGCATGTGCAATAAGTCATATCAAATAATAAAGAGTGAGTAGAGTATCGTTCCCACGAGGGTTGTTATTAAATAAGTACTGAAATTACTAGTTTTAGCGCATTTGAAAGAGCGAAATTTAAAGTTTTTGATATAAAACAAAAAAAAAATAGAAAAGAACAACAATGGTTACAGATTTTATAAAAGTATGAGCTGATTTTTAGAAGATTTTTATGATTTAATAAGATCCAAGGCATCTGATTTCTCCTAATTGCATCAATACGTCATTCTATTCTCGATATTCAAGTTGTTATTAGATGTTGATGGTCGAAAACCCTAATTTACCAAATATTAACTCTCGAGCAAAATTTAGCATGCTCTTTTACATATTAACTCATCAATCTCTTACATGAATTTTAATAAGAAAAGAGTTTTGAAGATTAATGATTTTCATTTAAGACCACACAAACCGCGTTAATCCCTCTCGAGTATTCGGTCAATTTGTGGTGTTTAACACCTTAGCAATAATCATAAATCTCCTCTCGGACACATTATGAATCATTATAGGCTTTTGATGGTGATCAGACATTCAAAACTCATGAAGAACAATGATAAACACTTCAACAATGCAATAAAAAAAACATTGAATACGTCGAAGTAAAAGAGAGCGTATATTACAGCTTAGGCGACATCGTAGCCTTGAAAAACAAAGTTAGTTCATGATAGATATAATATAAATAAAAAATAAGACAAAATTCATGAACTTTAAAGAAGAAAAAGGATAGAAAGAACTTAAAAATGTAAAATTACAAACAAAATTTTCCTTCCGTCCTTCTTCTTCTTCTTCTCTATTTTCCTCCCTTTCTCTCAACTTTATATTTGGTTTTTTTGCTGGATAAGATGATAAAAATATTCCAAAAACTCCTTATTTATAGTACATAAGGTTGGGATTACTTAAAATAAAAAATATAGCAAGCTTAAAGCTCATTGCACCACACACTGCCATTGCTGCCCATTTCTACAAATTTACACCAACTTGCTATTTTCTTCTATTCTTTTATGATTTGTCCATGCAAAATCGGTCTTGGCATCATCTTGGACATGCTAAGGATTGTTTAATCCATCCTTGCACTTGATTTGTTCATTTTGCCACCCAAATTTGCAAGTTTAAAGGAATTGTGCAAGCTTGTTGTACATTCTCTGCAACTGCTGTTCTTGCTTATTTTTCTTCATTTTTTTTTCCCTTTTGCCACCCAAAATGAGCCTTGACATAAATTTTGATTTTGTATTGAAGTGATTATGAATTTCTTGCATTTGATTTGCATGAATTGCCGCCTAAAATTGCAAATTGTAACAAATTGTACATGTCCTTGTATTTTCTTGCTTTAGCTGTGTAAAATGTTGTATCTTTTTTCGCTTTTGTTTGATGTATCTTGCATTAACTTGTTGATTTTGATGATAAAAACTAGCAAGATTTTGCACAAATGAGTGTTTTTTCATGAAAATGGCAATAGAAGCGAACATGACCAAAAGCGAGCAATAGCGATAAAAATTAGATGTACAATGGTTAGAAAATGAACTAAAATGATACGAATAATTATATACTAAATTGAACTTATCAAAATACCCACAAACTTAAATCTTGCTCATCCGCAAGCAAGGCTAAACATTACAGTGCAGGATCTCATGCTTTTTCAGAATTTATCACAATTCAAAGCAAGACTACTTCTATTGGAAAATAATGGCCGAGACTCAAAATTTTAAGGTACTAAAGGAAAAACAATCTTTCCGAGGAAAAACCTATCAATCACCTAGGTAACCGAATTTTGAAAGTTGGCTAAGCATATTAAGTTTATCCGTTCTTTCTAATCTCAAGACATTCAAATAGAATAGAAGGCAAAAATAAGACCACTCATAACAAGACTTCTCAAGTATGCCCAAGACTAAAATTATTTACCAAATTTTCTCTCCCCTTTGTTTTTAAGGTTCTCAGTTTCTTGTTAGCTTTCTGAGTACTCCTTGTAGCAAGGAGTTGAAACACCCCTACACATCTACTTGCTCGAGGTACCAAGGCAAGAAACTATCACAGCGTAACATATATTCAAATGATGGACGTTTTTAACACGATAATGGTGCGCAGTAATTCTCTCCCTCTGTTTTTATTATATTGCCTTTTTTTCATATTTTTATTTTACTTATTCTTAGGCATAACTCTTCAAAATCTATTATGCAAATGATAATCTTAATACAATCTATTCAAATTTAAGCATTAATAAAAAAAAAAAATTTAAAATAGCTTTGCAAACTAGTAAACTCCAATACCACGGTTTTACCAAGATAGTGCCTTAGAATAGATCATGTTTTGCAATTAGAACATAAAAGCAATTGATTCTCAGGTTATTCAAGTCTAATTAAAGTAAACAAGATAAAAAGAGTAGAAAAAGCTCCTAAAAGCATGATGATTCCATTTTTTTTATAGTTTTAAATTGGTTCAAAATATGCAAGAAAAAATTTTAAAGAATACTGATTTAAACTATAGAAAAAAAATCCTTTTTTTTTTAGTTGGCCAACACTTTCTACTTCCCCATACAAAGGCTTCAACCTCTGGGAGGCACTAAAGCTGACTCAAAAAGATAAAAGAAATTTTTTTTTCAGAAGTTTAAAAATGTGACAAAATGTCTCTCCCATCCCCGAACTTAAAGTTAACATTGTCCTCAATGTTAAAAGAAATATAAAGAACGAAGCAATAAGTGAGAGATGCTTCTCAGGTTTGAGGATTGCTTTTTGATGGTGAATGTTGATATCAAGCTACCCCTAAACTTGTTTCAAAAACCTGTAGAAAAAAATGTACAAAAGCATAAGAAAACAATTAAAGGAAATTGAAAGGAAAAAAGTAAGATAGTAAACTTGGGTTGTCTCCCAAGAAGCGCTTAAGTTATAGTCATTAGCTCGACTCCTTGAGTGGATAATTCCACGTCGTTGAGATGAATGGAGGATTCCTATGGGTCGAGCATTCCATCAATATATGGTTTCAGCCTTTGGCCGTTAACTTTGAATGTGACCTTCTTCTCATCCTGAATCTCGACTATGCCATATTGAAAAACATGAGTCATAACAAAGGGTCATGACCATCTGGAGCGCAATTTCCCTGGGAAAAGTCGTAATCAGGAGTTAAAAAGTGAAACCTTTTGTCCGACTATGAACTTCCTGTTAAGAATGTGCATGTCATGCCATCTTTTGGTCCGGTCCTTGTAAATTAGAGCATTTTCATAGGCTTCATTCCTAAATGAATCCATTTCATTGATTTGCAGTAACCTCTTCTCTCCTGCAGCTTCTAAGTTGAAATTCAAGGTTTTTATAGCCCGGTATGCTTTATGTTCCAATTCTACTGGTAAATGGCAAGCCTTGCCATAAACCAGTTGATATGGAGACATTTCAATTGGTGTTTTGAATGCTATCCTATATGCCCAAAGTGCGCCATCTAACTTTTTCGACCAATCTTTTCTAGAAGCACTAATGATGTTTTCAAGAATAGTTTTCAATTCTCGATTTGAAATTTCCACTTGACCACTTGTTTGAGGATGGTATGAGGCATCCACATGGTGGTGACTCCATGCTTACTCAATAAAGCTTTAAGTTAACGGTCCCGAAAATGTTTCCCACGATCACTTATAATTGCTCTGGGAGTTCCAAATCGAGAAAAGATATTCTTTCTTACAAAGTTGACCACAACTCTTGCATCATCGGTCGGAAAAGCAGCTACTTCAACCCACTTTGATTCATAAACTACAGCAACCAAAATAAATCTGTTAGAAAATGATGAAGGAAAATGACCCATGAAATCTATCCCCAAAACATCAAATAATTCAACAATTAAAATGTTGTTTAGGGGCATTTCATGTCTTTTGGAAATATTTTTTGTTCTTTGACATCAATCACATTTACTAACAAATTTGAAAGCATCTTTAAAAAGTGTAGGCCAATAAAATCCTGATTGTAAAACCTTCGTTGTAGTCCTTGTTCAACCATAATGACCTCCAGTTTCTTAAGGAATGGCAATGACACAAAATGTCTTCAATTTCTTCTTTTGGTACACACCTCCTGATGATTTGGTCCATCCAATACTAATATAAGAATGGTTTTTCCTAAAAATCGTGCTTTAAATCTGCAAAGAACTTCCTTTATTGATATGTCAAGTCCTTGGATAGTTCCTGTGTAGCCAAATAGTTAACAATGTAAGCGTGCCATGGATAATTAGGGTTTTCGCTTACCATCATAAGACTTTCATCTGGGAATTTTTCATTGATTGAGGGACTTTCGTCCTCTGGTTCAAGGAATGATAAATGATCCGCCACAACATTCTCTACTCCTTTCTTATCCCGGATTTCAAAATCGAATTCTTGAAGCAATAAAATCTATCTTATCAGTCCTGACTTTGCATCCTGTTTTGCAAAGAGGTATTCAAGAGCAAATTGATCAGTATAAACAATTACCTTAGAATTTAGCAAGTAAGAACGAGATTTTTCAAATGTAAAAACTATAGCTAGTAATTCCTTCTTGGTGGTAGCATAGTTAACCTGTGCATCCGTTAAAGTATTATTGTCATAGTAAATTACGTCAAAATTTTTGTTCCTTGTTTGCCTAGCACGACCCCTACTACATAGTCACTAGAATCGCACATAAGTTCAAAGTGCAAGGTCCAATCGTGTGATACGATTAATCGTGCTGATACTAGTTTTTTTCTTTAAAGTTTCAAAAGCATGCATACAGCCGCTACTAAAGTTAAAAGGGACACCCTTCATCAATAAATTACATAGAGGCCTAGTGATCTTGGAGAAGTCCTTAATAAACCTTCTATAGACGCCCGCATGACCCAAGCAACTTCGAATGCCCTTAAAATTAGTCGGGGGTGGTAATCACTCTATCACTTCAATTTTTGCTCTATCAACCTCAATTCCCTTTTTTGAAATCATATGCCCTAACACAACCCCTTCCTGTACCATGAAAAGACATTTCTCTCAATTCAAAACAAGATTAGTGTCAGTGCATCTTTGTAAAACCATAGAGAGTTAGCTAAACAATAATCAAATGAGGCCCCAAGACTAAAAAATTATCTATAAATACCTTATAAACTTTTCCACCATGTTACTAAAGATTGCCATCATACACCGTTGAAATGAGGTAGGAGCATTGCATAATCTAAATGGCATTCTCCTATAGGCAAATGAACCATATGGAAAAGTAAAAGTGGTCTTTTCTTGATCTTCCGGTGCTATGGTAATTTGGTTGTGTCCTGAATAACCATTAAGGAAACAGTAATACGAATGGCCAGCAAGTTTTTCTAACATTTTATCAATGAAAGGTAAGGGAAAATGGCCTTTTCGGGCAGCATCATTAAGTTTCCTGTAATCTGTACATACCCTCCAACCTGTGACGGTCCTAGTAGGAATGAGCTCATTGTTCTCGTTTTCTATTACGGTTATCCCCCCTTCCTTTGGAACTACTTGCACTGGACTTACCCATGGACTATCAGATATGGGATAAATGATCCCAGCATCTACTAACTTGACAACTTCTTTCCTTACCACCTCATTCATAGCATGGTTCAATCGATGTTGTGGCTGCACGGTAGGCTTGAAGCTATCTTACATGAGAATCTTATGCATGCATAAGGAAGGGTTGATTCCCTTGATACCTGAAAGGGTCCATCTGATGGCAGACTTATGTTCCCTTAGAACTCTTTGCAACCTTTCCTATTCAACATTACTCAAAGAAGCATTAATAATAGAAAGATAAGTGTTAGAATTACCAAGATAAGCATACTTGAGATAAGATGGCAGTGGCTTGAGCTTAAGATTTGGAGGCTCATCTTCTCTTATTCTCTACTAAGTTTCAATTGCTTTTATGTCATGGTGCAAATCAAAAGGTTCTCAATCCTCCAGGTGTTGGGCACATTCCCTTATCAACTCATTCTCAGTGTCTAAAGTTCCTGATTTTGTTAGACACGTTTCAAGTGGTAACTTAGGGAATGAGTCCCTGAACTTCTCGGCTACCAAACTGTCTATAATTTCAACCTCGAAACAAGAGTCCATGTTAGTGAGAAATTTTATACCATTAAAAACATTGAAGGTTTCCTATTCATCTTGCACTCTTAGAATGAGTTTCCCTTGTTGCACATCTATCAGGGTCCTTCCTGTAGCAAGGAAGGGTCGTCCCAGAATAAGAGGTGTCTCTGGATCCTCTTCCATGTCAAGTACTATGAAATAGGCGGGAAAGATGAATCTTTCAACTTTCACTAAGACGTCTTCAACCACACCTCTTGGACACTTGATCGATCTGTTCATAAGTTGGAGGGATATTGTAGTTTGTTTCACCACTCCGAAGCCAAGCCTCCTGAACACAGAGAGAGACATTAAATTAATGCTTGCACCTAAATCACCTAACACTTTATCAAAGCTAATGGTGCCAATGGTGCAAGGTATAGTGAAACTCTCTGGATCTTTTAGCTTGGGAGATAACTTCTTTTGGAGTATGGCACTGCATTCTTCAGTTAGTGCTGCTGTTTTGAATTCTCCCAACTTAGATAAGATTTCCTTTATAAAGTTTGCATATTTGGGCATCTGTTCTAACATATCAGCAAAAAGGACACTAATATGTAACTTTTTAAAAACTTCCAAAAGTTTAGCAAATTGTTCATACGCTTTTTTTTTTTTCAAAACGTTGAGGGAATGGGATCTTCAGCTTGTAGGGTTGAGGTCAGCCCTTTTTGGTTCATCTTTGTTTTCCATTTTTCTCCCTTCCTCATTTTCCATTTCTTGGTTTGTGTCTGTGGATAGGTCAATTAGGGGTTGTTAGTTTTGTGCGGTCTTGGTTACATGAGTTAGTTCATTCAGAGTTTTCTCACTTTTTAATTCAATTGCCCGGACATGCTCTTGTGGGTTAGTGATTGTGTTACTAGGCAAGGAACCTTGAGACATTTCAGAGAGTTGTTTTGAAATTTGTCTGACTAGGGTCTTGAGGTTTCTAATTAAAGCTTCTTGATTTCAAAGATTAGTTTATGTTTCTTGCATAAAACTTCTGAACAAATCTTCGAGATCCGTTTTCTATTCTGGTTGGGCGTGAAAGGGCTGTTTTTTAATCTATGGGTTATTCCATGAAAAATTTGAGTGATTTCTCCCAGGATTGTAAGTGTTGGAGTAGGGATTGTGATGTGATTTTTGAAAATTTGAAACAAAATTGGCTTGCTCCTGATTTGAAGAGGCTGTGGCAAAGGTGTTCCCTGTCTGACAATCTATGCTTGCATGATTTCCTGCACAAAACTCACATGTTAGCATAGGAGATTGTATGGCATTAACACCTGTGTTACCTAACTATTTTTAAATCATTAAAATTTGAGCGGACAATGTGGTAAATGCATCTACTTCGTGAATACCTGCAGGTTTTCATTGCATTGTTCGATAAGCTATTCTCACATTGTTGTTACTAGCCACTACCTCTAGCAACTCGTATGCTTCCATCTGGTGTCTTGTTGTTTAGGGCACCTCCAGCAGCCACGTCTGCCATTGTTTGGGTGTTAGGTGCCATGCCATTGTAAAACATTTGGACTTGCATCCAAACTGGTAAACCATGGTGTGGGCACCTTCTTAAAAGCTCTTTATATCGTTCCCACATGTCATACAATGATTCCATATCATACTGTATAAACGAGGTAATGCCATTCCTCATTTTGGCTTATTTGGTTGGTGGAAAATATTTAGCAAGAAATTTTTGTGCCAAATCATCCCATGTGGTGATGGTACCATGCCTTAACTTGATGGGCAAGGACATTAACCATGCCTTAGCCTTGCCTATTAGTGAGAATGGGAACAGTCTCGGGTGAACGGCATCATCAATAACACCATTATGCCTGAATGTGTCACACATCTCTAAGAAGTTAATGATATGCAAATTCGGGTCCTCACTAGGTAGATCGTCAAATTGAACAGTCTGCTAAATCATTTGTATTATCGCGGGTTTTATTTGAAAATTGTTTGCTTGCATGGGTGGACGTCAGATTCTAGAAGTGCATCCTCCAACAATTGAAGCAGCATAATCTTTTAAAGCTCTTTCATTTTCATTGTTCTCATTAGCCAATGTTTCAGTTCATTTGGTTTTTTTGATTTGCCGAAGTGTTCTTTCGATTTAAAGATCCACAGAGATTATTTCGTTCTCGTTTTGATTTTGCATACCAAGTAAAAACACAATCTTAAAAGTCAAAAGAAAGATGACAATAATGAGAAAGAACCAAAATACTAAAATCTAATACAAAGCTTAACTAAACCAAATTTTAAACTTGTTAAAAAGTTAAAAGAAAGATAAAACTAAATAGAAAACTTAAAATACAACAATCTAATACAAAAATCTAACAAAAATATAATTTAAAAAAAAAAAACCAAAGAAAGATAACATTAATTTTTGAAAAACTAAATAATAAAAAAAAAGCCAATTTAACTTTAAAAATATATCAAAGTTAACTTATAAGTAAAAAAAAGATGAAAACAAAGATAAAACACAAGAAAAAATAACAAACTAGAACAAACTCAACAAAAACTTAATAAAAACAAACTTTTTGAGAGGGGCTGATGTACAAAAATAAATATAACTTTACAAATAACATCAAGTAGATGAAATAAATGAAAGAAAAGAAACTTATTCACCAAACTTAAAAAAAATTTACAAGTTTTAACAAACAACTTGAAATTAGTACCAAAACTAGCTGGTATCGATACCACACAAATAAGAACAATCCTAGGCAATGGTGCCAAAAACTTGGTTGCTTACTTGGTGTTTACTTAGCAAGTGCACTAAGTTGTATCAAGTAATAAAGAGTGAGTATAGTATTGTTCCCACAAGGATTGTTATTGAATGAGTATCGAAATTAGTAGTTTCAGCGCTATTTGAAAGATTGAAATTTAAAGTTTTGATGTAAAACAAAACAAAATGGGAAAAAACAACAACGGTTACTGATTTTATAAAAGGTTGTACCGATTTTTAGAAGATTTTTATGATTTAATAAGATCCAAGGCATCCGATTTCACCTAGTTGCATCAATACGCCTTTCTATTCTCGCTATTCAAGTTGTTATTACGTGTTGATAGTCAAAAACCCTAATTTCCCAAATATTCACTCTCGAGAAACATTTAGCTTGCTCTTTTACATATTAACTCATCAATATCTTGCATGAATTTAAATAAGAAAAGAGTTTTGAAGACCCACGGTTTTCACTTAAGACCACACAAATTGCGTTAATCTCTCTCGAGCATTCAGTCAATTTGTGCTATTTATCACCTTGGCATTCTTCATAAATCTCTTCTTGAACTCATTATGAATCAATATAGGCTTTGGATGGTGATCAAGCATTCAAAACTCATAAAGAACAATAATAAACACTTCAACAACGCAATAAACAAAACATTGAATACATCAAATTAGAAAAGAGCATATATTACAACTTTG
Source organism: Simmondsia chinensis (assembly GCA_018398585.1). Taxonomy (NCBI): domain Eukaryota; kingdom Viridiplantae; phylum Streptophyta; class Magnoliopsida; order Caryophyllales; family Simmondsiaceae; genus Simmondsia; species Simmondsia chinensis. The sequence goes on from JAGTTD010000002.1 coordinate 22,963,942, forward strand.
GCAACATCGTACCCCTGGAAGAATAAAATTAATTCATGATGGACATAATATAAATCAGAATGAAGACAAAATTCATGAGCTGTAAAGAAGAAAAGGATAGAAAGAACTTAAAAATGCAAAATTACAAACCAAACTTTCATTCCTACCTTCTTCTTCTTCCTCTCAGTTTTCCTTCCCTTCTCTCTACTTTCCATTTGGTTTTTTTGCTGGATAAGAAGATAAAACACTTCCAAAACCTCTTTATTTTTAGTACTTAAGGTTGGGATTACTTAAAATAAAAAATATAGCAAGCTAAAAGCTCACTACACCACACACTACCATTGTTGCCCATTTCTACAGGTTTACACCAACTTTTTGTTTTCTTCCATTCTTTTTTTACTTGGCCTCCCAAAATCAGTCTTGACATCATCTTGGACATTTTAATGAATTTTTTAATCCATCCTTGCACTTGATTTGTTCATTTTGCCACCCAAATTTGCAAGTTGAATGGAATTGTGCAAGCTTGTTGTACATTCTCTACAGCTACTATTCTTGCTTATTTTTCTTCATTTTTTTCTACTTTTTCTGCGCAAAACTGAGCCTTGACATCAAATTGGATGTGTTCTTGAAGTGATTATGAAGTTCTTGCATTTGATTTGCTTGAATTGCCACCCAAAATGGCAATTGTAGCAAATTGTACGTGTTCTTATGTTTCCTTACTTTAGTCGTGTAAATTGTTGTATCTAACCCCCCCCCCCCCCCCCCCCCCCTTTTTTTTTTTTGTTTGATGTATCTTGCATTCAATTGTTGATTTTGATGATAAAATCTAGCAAGATTTTCACAAAATGAGTGTTTTTGCACAAAAATGGCAATAAAAGAGAACAAGGGCAAAAGCAAAATTTGATGTATAATGGTCAGAAAATAAACTAAAAAGATATGAATAATTATATACTAAATTGGACTTATCAATCATCTCATGATAACAATTAATTACCATTTAGTAAAACTTGACTCCACTAAATAAGTTTTACTGCACTCTAGAATTAAATTGATTCACTTAAGAATTTCTCAAATAACTTTTATTATTGCGACAATTAATCCCTCTATTAGATATCCATGAGAAAAAACAACCTTAACTAATATTGTTATTTTTCCCACATCTATCGCAGCAGTTCCCAACTTGCCTTTCTCAAATAATTCATAATACAAAAACAATTTCCATATTAATTTCAAACATCAAACATATGGAATACTTTGGCCGAAGATTCTTGAATATGTTCATATATTTATGAATCAACTGAGGGGACATCTTATATTGTAGATTCCTAGTAAAATATACGTTCCCGCCATACTTCATGAAATTGCCTAACTAACGTAAGATCTTAGTTAAACTCAATAAGCTCATCATTTTAGTGCATCCAAGCAATTAACATTCAATGTATGAGTAAGGATTATTTCCCAGATTTAGAGTTATCTTCTTATGGAATTAATTATTTCTGGTAGCGGTTAAAGAAACAACTAATTCAAAAAGGTCCTACTCAATGTCCCAAACCTATTGAAAATACCAACAGAATACTCTTGGATCCTTATCCACATGACCAAAACAAGTAATCAAAAGTATCATATTATAGTCTTATCAGACAAGTTGTCCAAACTTATCACCGACAACAAACATACTTAGACAACACTTCACTAGTTCAATCTAAGTCTTTCTGTGGTTCAATCTTATTGACCACTTAAACCAAACTTGACATGTCATCTTGGACAACATGCCTCTCATGGAACATTTTTGAAAGACAATCGCATGCATATTTGACTCATAAAACATAATCTGAAATAAATAAAACTAATTAGATTTTCTAGGACACCTATTCCAACACTTTTAACAGCTCATAACAATTATGATTCTTAATGAGAGGAAGGTCATCTATATACAACACTTAGAAACTCTCTATTTTGTTGTCATGTCTCTTGTACAAAAATGGTTCACTAACCATTAATTCAAATCCATAGGACTTGATTACCCGTCATCGAATCTACTATTCAATGAACAAGATGCTTATTTAATTTTACAAATAGACTTCCGTAGTTTGCATGCTATATGCTTCTAACTCTTGGCAATAATCTTTTCTAGTTGTATCATATACATAACCTTTTCAAGATGGCCATTTAGAGAACATCATCTTGATTTCAATTTCTCGTATCTCATCATATGAAATACAATGGACGAGAGTATCCTTATGAATTTAAGCATGACATCTAGCCAGAAGGTTTCATCAAAGACGATTCCTTCTCTTAGGGTATCATCCATTGCCATCAATCTAGCCTTCGAAGGTCTCTTCTTTCTCGTCCACTTAACTTTAATTCTTGTAGATCCATGCAGATTCAATTTAAAGGACTTAATATCTTTCTACGCCTCCACAAGTTTCCAAACTTAGTTAAAAATATCATTATCTTAACTTAACTTTTATTGCCCTAACCCATTGTTCTGCACCTTTATACCTAAGAGTTTCATTGTAGTCTAGAAGATTATATTCACCATCATGCTTAACCATTAAAACTGAAGACATGAATCCATAAGACGACTCTGACAATCCTCCCACTACGCTGAAGCTTTCATGTACTTTGTGTGAAAAGAACCTAGTCGAAGATATAACTGATACATCATCTACACTACAAGAAGTATCAAGCTATAGAGACACCGTATCTCATACTGTCCAGCTACCAAACACAAGCTATCTATTTGTTGTACTCATACCCCCCAACCGGAGAGCTAGGAAGAGGCGAGCTAGACAACGACGAGCTAAGCAGTGCAAGCTAGACACTGGCGAGTTAGACACCACCGAGCTAGCCACAGGAGAGCTAGGCAGCGGCCAGCTCGAAAGTGGCCAGCTAGACACCGGGGAGCTAGGCAGCAAAAATCTAGACACCGGTAAGCTAGACACCAGCGAGTTAGAAAAAGGCGCCCAGAAGCAGACAGCTAAGAACCTATAAATACCAAAAGCAAACGAGAAAGAATGGCAAGGCAGTAGCACCAACACGAGAGAGGAAGCTTGGTGGTTTCGTTACCTGTGAAAGCTTGAGTTCAGCTTATCCTTATGACTCCCACCCAACATCGAACTCCACTGCGACATGTAAACACACTAGTTAAATTTGGCATAAACATAATTAACACCGTCTGTGGGAAGGATCGAGGCCATGAAGGAGCCACCAGGCTCCCCCAAACCCACTAAGTCAAGCGAAGGATGCGTCAAAGTAGCAACTAAAAGAGGTTCAAAGCTTACTTGGTCATTTGCTGCACAGATTGGAAAAATAACCACTACACGCACCCGAGTTGTCCAAGGATAAAAGCTCTAAAGTAATGAGCCAAGGGCATGACAGATTACTTGGTCAGAAGGAAGAGTGGGGAACCCAGGAATTGAACTTAGGACTGAAATGACCCAAAAGACCTACCAACCCCGCCCCATGGGAGAGAGCAAATCGAAAAATGAGTATGTCGAAGACACGGGCAACCAGTCATGGGGGGTTAACTTCATTCTAGGAGAAAATAAGACAGGCAAGGCACCAAAGGTTCCTGGCACTCATTCCTTGTTCTCTAAGAGAATCCTGTTTTTCCCAATAAGAAAGGTCAAAATCCCAATATAGACCTCTTCAATGGAACCCAAGATCTTGAGGATCACCTTTCTTGATTTAAGTCTTGAATGTATATACAGGATGTTTCGAAAGAGTTCTGGTGTAGATGTTTCCCTGCCACTTTGAAAGGAGTTGCGAAATCATGGTTTGCATCCCTACTCACGGGTGCAATTGATAGCTTTGCACAGCTTACAGAGAAGTTCTCCCATCATTTCGTGAGAAACGAACAAAGGAAAAATACGGCAGCTCAGTTGAGGCAACTACAACAAAGGGAGTCAGAATCCCCAAGGGACTTTGTCAGAAGATTTGCTAAAGAAATGATTGATATACCTAGTTCAGCCAACGATACAGCATAAGTGCCTTTGTTAATGGACTATGAAATTCCGACTTTAAATTTGAACTAGCAAAAAAAAACAACCCCTAGCGGTTGATGAACTATGGGACAAAGTAACAAATACATATCTGTCGAGGATGTAATGAGTACAATAGGGAAGTTTTGACTGGGAATCACCGAGAAACCCAAAGAAAGGCATGAAGCCATACACTCGGCAAGAGAAAAATCTCCCTTACCAGTATTTCACCCAAGAATTTAGGTACATCGACCTTTAAGATGAATGGCTTATGAGATAGACAAGAGACACATACACCAACCCCCCGCCCTCTTTTGGAAAGACTACTCCACCTAAAGGACCTTTCAATTCCAAAGCCAGAACCAAATGGTGTGAATTCCACAGATTTTACGATCACAGCATAGAAGAGTGCAGGGTTAGGCATAAGTAGACCTAGGAACCAAGCAGGGAACTTCTGGCCCCGGGAAGCTCACGAGAGCTAACAGAAAGCAATGCTTTAGTACCAGCTCCATCCAGGGAAATGGTAAAGATACCAAAAAAGATGATTGCCATGACTTCCCAAGCCCAATCCAACGGGCTGACTCACTTGCCGAAGAGACCGACTAGGAGGAGAAAGTCCATTCTCGAAGTAACCTTTACGGACAAGGACCTAGGGAATGTCTAGGTACCCCATGAAGATCCCCTTATCATATCTATCGACATTGAACAATGCCAAATACATCAAGTTCTGGTTGATCAAGGAAGTGTTTTCAATGTTATTTTTTATTGATGTTTTAAGCAAATAGAAATTCCAAACAGTTGAATCACGCCAGTAGGGTACCCCGTGGTTAGTTTTACTGGGGAAATGGTCCAACCTATGGGAATGGTTGTCGTGGACACATTGTTTTGTGGATATGAGGCAGTGAGAAGGGTGGAAGTAGAATTATTAATTGTCGACACTCCTTCCCCCTACAATGTAGTACTTGGACGGCCCACTCTAAACAGTATAAAGGTCGTAATTTCAACGTATCACATTTGATGAAATTTGAAGCCTATGGAGGCGGCATAATTGCTCTTTGGGGAAATCAAAGAGTGGCTCGAGAATTTTATCAGGCGTCCTTACTGCAAGTTAGATGTGAACTTTCACCTAAATCAGGAATTGAAAGACTTGACCCTACGGGCAAGGGAGCGGAGGAAGAACGAAGGATCGACTTGGGCCGCCTGGAAGAAGTAGAAATTGCGGAAGGACAGAAGGTTAAAATAGGGTATTGGCTACCTGGGAAGTTGAAGAGTAAACTGATATCTCTATTAAGACAATTCCATGACGTATTCGGGTACAACATGAAGGAAATGCCCAGGATCAATCACGAAATAGTGGTGTATAGATTGAATGTGCTCGCTAGTGCAATACCAGTCAAGCAGAGAATGAGAAGTTTTTAGACGGAAAGAAACAAAGCTATAAAGGCAGAGATTCTCAAGCTACTTAAGGCAGGATTCATGCGTGATGTAAAATACCCCGAATGTTTGTCTAATATAGTTTAAGTGAAAAAACCAAACGGGACCTGGCGAATGTGTGTGGACTTTACTGACTTAAACCAACAGTGTCTGAAAGACTCCTGTCCCTTGCCGAAAATCGACCAGTTGGTAGGTTCAATAGCCGAAAACGAGCTATTTAGCTTCATGGATGCCTTCTCGGGGTATCACCAGATCCTGATGGATCCTGAGGATGAGGAAAAAGCTTTGTTTGTAACTAGTGAAGGTACATACTATTATAGGGTGGTGCCGTTTGGATTGAAAAATGTAGGAGCCACGTACCAATGTTTAGTCAATAAGATATTTACTCAACAGATTGGCCTTAATTTGGAGGTATATGTGGATGACATGATTGTCAAGTTAGGTGTCCAGAAAGGTCACATCTCCAACTTAGAAGATGCTTTCCAAACCTTGAGACAATACCGTATGAAGTTGAATCCCAACAAGCGTTCGTTTGGAATACCAGAGGGCCGATTCTTAGGGTTCATTGTCAGTGCGCGGGTTATTAAGGCTAATCTAGTAAAGGTAAATGCCATACTAGAAATGGGTACCCGCAGGACAGTTACAGAGGTGAAGCGTCTTACCAGCTGTTTAGCGGCACTCAACAGATTCATTAGCAAATCTGCAAAAAAGCAACTGCCCTTCTTTCAAGCTCTGCAAAATAAAGGGATGATGTGTGGGATGAAGAGTGCGATCAAGCCTTCAAATAAAAAAGAGCATCTGGCATGTCTCTGCTCTATGGCCAAACCAATTTCGGGAGAGACACTCATCCTATATGCGGCAGCCTCGGATAGGACTGCCAGCGCTGTGTTGGCTGCTAATTGTTCACGGGAACAAGTTCCGGTTTATTTCGTTAGTCAGGTTTTGAACGATGCTGAGTTGTGATACCTATCGAGAAACTAGTATTTGCCATTATTATAGCTTCTCGAAAGCTTCGGCCATACTTTGAAGCTCACACGCTAAACGTACTAACCAACTAACCTGTAAATAAGTTACTGTCAAAGTTGGAGTGCTCGGGACGAATGTTGGCCTGGAAGGTGGAACTGTCGGAGTACGACCTTCACTACTTACCCCGAACAGAAATTAAAGCACAGGCACTGGCTAACTTTCTTGCCGAATGCGCCTTCGAAACATAGGACGAGGATGCCGGAAAAAAGAGAGGTATGAGAGAGGACCCTTAAGACACAAAATCATATAATAATTACCAAGGATAACCCATATGACAAGAATGCGCAGATATGGAGAGTATTTATAGTGATTCTTCGTGCACAGACTGGTCAGGAGCAGGAATTTATCTACAAGACCATGAAGGGGTTACCCACCGAGATGCCTTGCGTTTTCAATTTCTTTTAACCAACAATGAAGCTGAGTATGAGGCTGTGATACATGGAGTAAGATTAGCAAAAGCGGTTGGCACCGAGTATTTGACTGTCTTTAGTGATTCAAAAATCATAGTAAGCCAGATAAATGGAGTATACTAGGCTAGAGATTCAAGCATGGTCAGATACTTACAAGCCTTTCGAAAACTCGCAGGTGATTCCGAAAAAGTCAAAGTGTGATATGTCTAGCGAGGCGAAAACCGAGTTGCTGATGAATTAAGTAAGTTGGCCAGCTCGTGTAAGGTACTTGATTCGGGGGTGGAAGTAGAGCTGAAACAAGTGTAGCAGAGCAAGTCCGAAGAACTTATCCTTCGATCGATATGCTACATCACCGAATCTTCTGTTTAAGGGTGCTACCCTAGGACTCCCTTAAAGCTAAAAAGATCAGGCACCGGGCAGCTCGATTTGCAATCCTATACAGCCAACTATGCAAAAGGTCATTCACCCACCCCCTACTAAAGTGCATGGAGACAGGTGAGGGGTACGAAATTCTGGAAGAAATCCATAAAGGAGAATATGGGCGACAGATTGGGGATATGCTTTAACCAATAAGACTCTCCGAGCAGGATACATCTGGCCCACTCTTAAGAGCTATGCAAAGGATTTGGTGTGCCGATGCAATGCCTGTCAAAGGTTCGTGCCCATACATCATGCACCCCCCACGCTTCTGTAACCATTAAATAGCCTGATACCATTCGCGCAATGAGGGATAGACATACTTGGAGCCTTTCTCGTGGCAACTGGGGAAAAAAAAAATTTGTAATAGCCACGGTTGATTATTTCAGTAAGTGGGTGGAGGCCGAACCCGTGGCCAAAATAACTAACCAAGCCACACAGAATTTCTTATGGAAAAGCATGGTTGCGTGCTTTAGTATTCCTCTAATATTAGTGGCAGACAATGGATCACAGTTTACCTCGTCCCGATTTCAAGCTTATTGTGAGGAAATAGGCATTGGTCTGCATTTTACGGCTATCGCACACTGCCAAAGTAACGGTGAAGTTGAAGCCGTTTATAAAGACATCTTAAGAGGCCTAAAAGGGGCTAGACGACGCTAAGAGAAGATGTGTAGAAGATTTATCTAGCATCCTTTGGTCAATCAGAACAACGGTCAAAACGACCATAAGGGAAACTCCTTTTATGCTAGTATACGAAGCTGAAGCCGTGGCGCCTGTGGAAGTATGTAACCCAACTTTTTGTGTTAAGCAATATCACCCGGTGACTAATGAAACTATCCTACGAGGAGCATTAGACCTGGTGGATGAAGTTCGAGCAAATGCTATCGTTAAAATAGCTACCCAAAAACGGAGAATATCCGCTTGCTTTAATCACACGGTTAGGCCACGCAGCTTCTGGGTATGAGACCTAGTCTTACGACTCGTAGAGCCAAGGGGAAAGGACTTAGGCATAAGAAAACTTGCACCTAATTGGGAAGGTCCCTACAGAGTAACTCGAATATTACGAGAAGGCAGCTACGCGCTACAACAAATGGATGGGATAGACTTGTCTCACAGTTGGAATGCAAATAACCTTCTGAAATATTACCCCTAAAATAAGGTAGGAAACGAATAAAAGCTGTGTGCATCAGTATATGAAGAATATATAAAGTCAATAATGCTGGGACAGAGGACACCGATGCTTTGTAATCCACTTCGCTTGATGCTAATAGTTCTTCGTATACCTACTTAATAATCTGAGAAAATTGTTGTATGTGACACCCCTAAGAATCAGATTTTCCAGAAAAAGCACACAAAGCCACCCCAAAGCTATAAACAGGGACTGATGTGCACGCATCCTTGGAATGCAAAGACTGGGAATCAACCATACCTCAAGGACATAAGTAGAGCTAGGACAGGTCCAAGTCATTTAGTATTAACCGTTTGCTTGGCACGACCCGGCCGAACATCGAAGATGAATTTTTAACTTTAACATCCATTTAAGATACAATAATGACGCCCACCTTGTTCAAGGTGAAGCAAACACTTACCTAGTTAAAGGTGCAACCATGACATCCACCTTATTGAAGGTGCAACAACGACACTCACCTCGTTAAGGTGCAACCATGCCACCCACCTTGATGAAGGTGCAATAACGACACTCACCTCATTACAGGTGTAACCATGACACCCACCTTGTTGAAGGTGAAACAATGACATTCACCTCGTTCAAGGTGCAACCCACCTTATTGAAGGAAGAACAACGATGCTCATCCATGGAAGGAACTACAACGGTACTCACCTCATTGAAAGGACAGTAATAACCACTTAGTTCATAGTGGAGCTACAATACTTATTTACCTGCTCCGTTAGCACATCAAATGTATAGATTTGCAAAACAGAATGAAAAGTCGGGGCAACCCTCATGCATAAGAATGAAGCATACCAATAAGACGATATCAGATACACCTGTCATAGCTAAAGTGAAACAAAGCAGGGCAATAACATTCCGAACTTATTTGCCTAACATGAGGAGAGAATTCCTTGATAAAGAATCGCATAGCAAGATTCCTTGCGTAAATAAGGACCCAAAATGAAAAAACAAATGTCATTCACCTAAAAAGCACAAGGATAACACATCTCATCAAAAGGTGCAGCAACATCATGCACCACAACACCACCTCCGCTCCAAATATCACGAATGGAAATGCCTTAGAGGAAAAACGATCACAACACCTACTCTTTTTCTAAGACACAAACAACGAGACATTGTCATGACACACACATAATTAAAAAACATACCAAACAAACAATAGCAAGGGCACACACTACATAATGACCCTTCATTACATAAAACACTACCACATCCGCTAACAACGAAAGTACAATATCTGCGTTAAAGAAACCACGCAACCAAAGACGACATCAATTTGCAAATACCCATAAAGAAGCTAAAAAGTAACATAAAACAGAAAGTCAAACGGCAGATCCAGCATTCCCATCTCCGAGACCACTCGATAAAGTACTCAAGATCTCTTCATTAATACGAGCTATGCAATCGGCTAGACCCTTAGTTGTGAGGGCAGGGCCACCTTGCCTAACCTTCTACATCAAACAATTAAAACCCCATTATAGCCCGGCCAAACAATCGACATCACGTGCTGATTGATACTCAGCACTAGACTTGAAAGCAGCTACAGCCTCTTCTCGAGCACGAGATAGTTCGGCACTCAATCTAGCCAATTGATCTTCCTTACCCTTCATGATAGCATCCTTACCCGCCAAATCCCCTCTCAAGACCTCCACTTCTTGTGAAAGCTCAGAAGAACGCAACTAGGACTCCCTAAGGTGTTGAAGTAATGCTTCCTCTCTACGCCGGGCAGCTTCTCGAAGATGATTACTTAATTCCTCGCCCTATAGTCCAAGGGTGCATAAAGAAGCAAACACAGATACATACTGCAAAAACAACAAAATATGTGAGCATAACTATAAGGCACATAGGCATAATATTTAAATAATTACCACTATCCTTACCTCAGCCACCGGGGGAAAACCATCCTAAGATAATGAAGATGTAGGCGAGATAGCCTCGTAAACTTGACATAAAGTGTAGAGGTTAGGAGTGGACGAAGGTATTACTCTAACTCGTGATGTATCCATAGGTTCGGCGTAAAAGGTAGAAGCAGCCTTTGATTCACTCATTGGAACATGTAAGGATAAAATGGGAGTAGGATGCCCCAAATTTGGTAAAGAAGAAGTAAAGGGTGTGCTAGAACAGGAACGGCTCCATCCTCTCGTCAACATGTTAGGTAGAACAGAATGACCTCGTCGGGGTGGAGGAGATTTGAGAGGAGGAGGAGTCATGCTCCTTGGGGGAAATCGAGGTAACTTACGACACTCACTCTCATGAGGATGATGAGAAGAGCTAATAGGAGAAGCTTGGCTCGCAACCATAGAGGTGGAGGCGCCCACACCGGTCTGACTTGGATGTGATCTACTCGAGGAGGGATCCGCCTCAAAGTAATTAACGATATTGAGATTGGCCAACTCTTCTGCTAAAAATGTTAGTAAGATCCTCAATAAGAAAGGAAGCAAAGAAACGACACATAAAATCCCTTTCATAGTAAAAATGAGAAAGTACCTGGGACAGGTTTTGTACTAAGCCCTGCCTTAACTAGTATAAACTCTTGTCTAAGATGGGCTTAAGTCGCCAAGAACTATATGTCTTCTTGATTCTTATCAAAGTAATCAATAAGGGTTCAATCTTCATAGTAAAGCTGTCAATACGTGGCCTACAAGGCCGGGTCAAGTCACTCCAAACTATAGGGTATTCACGAAAGGTGGGGGGACATACCTATATAAATCTTGGCATCCAATCTTTAACATGTGAATTTTTTGCAGGTAACCATGCTAGTATGGAATGCTAATTATAATAGCCTTTCCTCATGGATTTTGAACAAGAAAGCTACATGTTTGATTATAACGAACCCCAGTACAATCCCTACTCTAGCACCTATAGTTAAGAATAGATGGACCCTCCTTGGAATCATCATGAAGCATCTTGGTCCCCCACTAATCCTTCTCAAGAAAAGAATAATGACTTAGAAGAGACATTTAGGGAATTCATGGAAACTGTGAGTGATCTAAAAAGCCAAAGAACCTCAATCCAAAATCCTGAACCTCAAGTAGGGACTATAATAGAGGAACAGTCGGAGAGGTCCGAAGAATCTTTGCCTAGAAATACCGTCACCATTCTAGGTGAGCAAACTAACGCCATAGCATTGAGGGATAAAGACACATTAAAAGAACCACCTCAATGTGACATAATTCCCTTAATTGACTCATCGCCACCAAGGACCAAACCTATCTTTGCCGGCCCACCACCACCAATCATTGAAATAGAACGTCAAGCTTATTTGACATGGTCAAAGATTTTCGAAACTATGGATGCCTCGGAGAGGAATTGTAGAAAAGATCTGAAAAGAAAATCCAGGTTGTGGAAAATTAGGCTCAAGGATCTCAAGATTAGAGAAGGCAAAGGTGGTCATACAAAGAAGGGAACAAGGAAGAGCCATGGAAGAAAATGGTCATTGTGGGTGGATGGTGGAAACTCTATTCTCCTTCAAGACACGGGATAGATCCACTCAAAGAGTCAAGCTAATGACTATAACCAAAAGCGCATCTTGGGAGGCAACCCAAGTGCTTTTTTCCTTACTTCTTTTATTTTAGTTTCCTTTTATTTTTATTATATTCTCATGTTTCTATACATTTTTTCAAACAGGTATTTTATAACAAGTTTGGGGGTAGCAAGATGTCAACATACATCATCAACAAGCAATCCTTAAATTTGGGAAGTATCTCTCACCTCACTTAATCTTTGTAGTTCTTTTAACATTAAGAACAATGTTAACTCCAACTTTGGGGGTGGGAAAAGCAATTTTTAAGGTTTTAAAACAAATTTTTTTTGAAAAGTTTTCCTGTTTTATGCTTTAGCATCGGCTTCAGTGCCGCCCAGAGTTCGGAGCCTTTGTATGAGGATGTACATAGTGTTGGCTATCAAAAAGATTGTATATTTTCTATAGATTAGATCATTAGTCTTTTAAAAAAAAGAGAAAAAAAAGGAAGAAGAACTTATCATCATACTTTTAAAGCAATTTTTCTACTCTTTTTAGCTCGTTTACTCGAACTAGATTTGAATAACCTGATAATCAATTGTTTTTGTGTTCTAATTGCCAAACACAATCTAATCTAAGGCACTATTTTCATAAAACCATGGTATTTGACTTCACTAGTTAGTATGGCTCTTTTACTTTTCTTTCTAATTAAAACATGCTCAAATTTAAATAGACTGCATTAAGATTATCATTTACATAATAAAATTTAAAAAGTTATGCCTAAATCTAAAGAAAAATATGAAAAAAAAGGGAGAGAGAGGAAAGCATCTCTAGCACCACTATCTCACATAAACAATTTTAAGATATGTGCTACCTGTTAAGAGGGCGTCTCAGTGGTGGCTTCTCTTAGTTATGGGTCATCGCCCAGGAGTCGGAGTTTGATTCTCATTGAAGATATACTCCGGAAGTCATAATGAAGGCATTTTAGTGGCGGCTTCTCTTACTTATGGGTCATCGCACAGGAGTCAAAGTGTGATTCTAGCTGAAGATATACTCATGAGCCGAAATTGACTTGAGCAAATAAATTCCTCAAAAAAAAAAAAAAAATAGTTTTGGGCGTACTTGATAAGTCTTGTTATGAGTGATATGATTTTTGTCCCCTATTCAGTTTGAATGTCTTGAGATTAGAAAGAATGGATAAACTTACTTAATTTGCTTAACTAACTTTTGAACTCGATCACAAAGGTAAGTGACAAATTTTTCCTTGGAAAAATGGTTTTGCCTTTAGAACCTTTAACCTTGATCCTCTATCATTCTTTTCTAATAAAAGTGCATTTGCTTTAAATTGTAGAAGAATTCCTAAAAAGCATGAGATCCTACGCCTTAATGTTCACCCTTGCTCGAGAACAAGCAAGATTTAAGTTTGGGGGTATTTTGATAAGTCTAATTTAGCATATAAGTATTTATATCATTTTTATTCATTTTTAACCATTTTTTATCAAACTTCTATCGCTTTTGCTCGGTTTTGCTCTTTTTCGCTCATATTGCCATTTTCTTACAAAAACCCTCGTTTTTTTAAAAAAAAATCTTGTTAGGTTTATCATCAACATCAAAAAATGAATTCAAGATTCACCAAAAAAAAAAAAGAAAAAGGAGGGGCAAAACATAACAATTTACATGGCCAAATCAAGAACGCAACAAATTCGTGCACAATTCGTTTCAACTTGCAAAACAGGGTGGCCAAATGCACAAATCAGGTGCAGGGATGGATTAAAGAATACATGAACATGTACAAGTTGAAGTAAACTCTGAATTTAAGAGGTGCAAAGCTCAAAAATCTGAAGAAAAATAGCCAAGAACAGCAAAGTGCAGAGAATGAAAAATAAGCCTGAACAATCCATTTCAACTTGCACATTTGGGTCGTAAAATGGACAAATAAGGTGAAAGAACTTCTTGTACACTTCATTAACATGTTATAATTTATTTTAAAGCTGATTTTGGGCAGCCAAAGCGGAAAAAAAATGAAGAAAAACAGCAAAGGATAGTAAGTTGCAGAACTGAAAACCAGCCTGCACAATTCACTTCAACTTGCAATTTTGGGTGGCAAAATTGACGAATCAAGTGAAAGAACCTCTTGTACACTTCAATTACATGTTCAAGTTGATTTTAAGACTGATTTTGGTCGGCCATAGTTGAATAAAAATGAAGAAATCAGTTGCAAGTTGCAAACCTGCAGAATTGGCAGCAGCTGCAGATGTGTGGTGCAATGAGCTTTTAGCTTACAATTTTTTGCATTTTTTTTTTAATTCGAACCTTATGTACTACAAATAAGGATCCTTAGGAGGTGTTTTAGCATCATTCAATCCATAAAAATCAAATACAAAGGAGAGAAATAAGGTAGAAATTCGTAGGAAGAAAGGAGGAGAAAAGAAGAAGTTTGGTTTGAAATTTTGCATTTTCAAGTTCTTTTCTATCCTTCGCTTCATTAAGTTTATGAATTTTGTGTTAATTATGTCTTATATTAAGTTTATCATGAACTAATTTTATTATTCCAAGGCCACGATGCTGCCTAAGTTGTAATATACGCTCATTTCTAATTCAACATATTCAAAGTTTTGTTATTGCGTTGTTGAAGTGTTTATAATTGTTCTTCATGAGTTTTAAATTCTTGATCACCATTTAAGGCCTATAATTATTTTTAATGAGTCCAAGAGGAGATCTATGATGATTGCTAAGGTGATAAGCACCACAAATTAAGCGAATGCTCGAGAGAGATTAACGCAATTTGTGTGGTTTTTAAGTGAAAATCATAGAGCTTTTAAAACTCTTTTCTTATTTAAATTTATGCACGAGAGTGATGGGTTAATACGTAAAAGAGTATGCTAAATGTTTCTCAAGAGAGAATATTTAGTAAATTAGGATTTTCAACCACTGACACATAATACCAACTTGAATAACGAGAATAGAAAGGTGTATTAATTCAACTAGGTGAAATCGGATGCCTTGGATCTTATTAAATTATAAAAACCAACTAAACATTAGTAAAATTTTCATAAGAATTGGCAAACAATTTTTGTTCCTTTTCATTTTGTGTTATTTCGTTTCAAAAACCATAATTTTCGGTTTTTCAAATAGCACTAGAACTACTAATCTCAGTACTCACACAAAAACCATCCCCGTGGGAATGATACTCTACTCATTCTATATTACTTGATACAACTTAGTGCACTTGCTAAGCAATACACAAGTAAAGCATCACTTTCTTCTTAACAAGTATGACAAGAGAACCGAAAGGGATATGACTATGTCTTATGAAGCATGTTTTAAGTAATTCTTCCACCTGCCTCTCAATTTCTATTTTCTGTGCATGAGGGTACTTGTAAGGTCTCAACTTTACAGGTTCTGAATTGGACTTCAGAGGAATTGCATGATCCGAATTCCTCTTGGGAGGTAAGGCCTTAGGCTGCTCAGACAGATCCTCAAATTCCTCTATCAATGCTTTCACCTCAGGCTGGGAAAACTCTTCCAATTCGGCATGTGATATTGCAAAGAGATGACCAACCCACTGATAAGCTCCTCTTCTAATAGCATCTGCTAAGCTCTTTCCCTTAATCAATTGTAATTGAGCTTGCTCCTCCATGCCTCACAATGTAACAGGTGATCCTTGTCTTTCAAAAGACACAGTTAGCTTAGCAAAATCAAAACTCACAGGACTGAAGAATCTCATCCAATCAACTCGAAGAACCATATCATAGCCACCTAATGGCAAGATCTTGAAGTCATACTCAAACTTGTAGTCATCCATAGACCAATTAAATCCCTGGATTTAGTCTGAGTTAGGATTGAATTCCCATCAGCAACGGTCACGGCTAAGAGGTGAGTTTTGATCACTTTATGGCCTACTTTCCTCGACACTTTTAGATCAATGAAACTATGAGTGCTTCCACTATCAATCAAGATCACAATAGACCTCTCGCCATCTTTTCCCTTGATCCTGATTGTGTTATGAGCTCCATTTCCTGCCAAAGCCTTCATGGAGATCTATACGCTCCTCTTGAGATTCATGGTCTGAGCTGTCAGCTTCAGCCTCTGACTTATTACTTCTGGGTTGCTCATCAGCACTAATTCCTCTTGCTCTCATGAGGAATTTGGAATTACACTTAGTGCCAAATTGATATGGCTGATTGCACTTAAAACAGAGCCTTTGATTCTTCTTTTGAATAGGTCGAGTAACTTTGGATCGATCGGATCCCTTTTGATGTTGATGGAAACTTCCTCCTTTGTACCTTAGCCCATCACTGGATGCAAGAACCGTAGCCTCAAAGAGTTCAGCCTTTGCATAGGCTTGGGTCAAAGTTTTAGGGCCAAGTGCTTTAACAAGGTTCTTAATCTTTGACTTTAAGCCACTTATGAAACTTGATACATAATATGACTCACTTGGTTGAGAATAAGCAGCTAACATACTAGCTCTAAGATTCTCAAATCTTCTCATATACTCTTTCATAGTTGATACTTGCACCACCTTGTTGAAATTATCAATGTCACTTGAATCTTCATCACCGTAACGCTCATAAAGCTCCTCCACAAACTCAGCCCAAGACAGTGTAGGATTGCTCTTCAATAGACTATAAAGCCACACTTCATGGTCTGCTTGAAGATACACAACTGCTAATTCAACCTTCTTCGCATCATCAATGTGATAGAAATGAAAATACCAATCACACTGTTATAATCCTTTAGTAATTGACTTTGTATTTTTGTGTGTTGTTTTTGGTGTTGTTTAGCCTTGTATTCAAGTGTCGGTTGGCAGGCCAATTTGGCAACTAAAGTCGGTTAAGGGTCTAGTAATTCAAATTGGCGACTCCCTTATGAATTGGCGCCAAAGGTAGTTAGGTGGATGGGATGGGAATGTCCGAGTGCATTGTATTACGGTCTACTATAAATAGACCTCAAGCTTGTAATCTCATCGTGGAATTAATAACAAAACCTAATTTCCTTTTGCATAATCTCTCTAATTCTCATCTAATTCTCTACTCTCTCATCTCCTTTCAATTCTCTTCTCATCTTATCTCTCTCTTCCGCAAGGTTAGCTATCAATCTAGGTTTGGTAGTTAGCAATTGGTATCAGAGCTGGTTCAAGTTGTTTATTGCTTGAATTGAGCTGGCAAAATCGAAGAATCACAATCAAAGAATGGCTGAAAAAGTTAGTACACTATCAGGTGCTGGTGGAGGCAATGTAGCTTCAGCTGTCCAACCAGAAGTGTTCTATGCAGCTGTGGCTGGTTCGAACACTCCAAAGGAGTATGTCACGGTTGATCAGATGAAGGAATGGATTACACATTCACACTTACAAGCAGAGGAACACCTGTTCTCGAGATTACAGCAAGTGCAGTTGGAAAATCAGCAAAGAAATGATGATCGATTGTCAAAATTGGAGGAAAGGATGGAGAATCTACAAGATTAGGTCAAGAAACAAGGAGAATCATCCGCTGATGCAATCCTTAAGCCTGCAAGTTAGCTCTTTCCTCCAGTTGATGTGGCTCAACCGCAGGTTTAATTAGACAGAAATGAGAATTTGGATAGAAAGCATGGCAAATCACCTGTGATACAGGCAGAAGCAGGTCCTTCAGTTCATATCCGATCAGTGGATTATCGACCTTCAGTAGTTGAGGTTGCTACAGGTACGCATGATCGAAATGCAGGACCAGGCCAATTCAGATTTTATGGCCAGAGTACAGGTCTGCATACCAGGCCACCTGATTTGAATGCTCATCAAAGAAATTCATCTGATGACCTTGAACAACAGAACCAACCTTCTGATTTGCTTCAACAGCAGAGATCCTTGAGTAATGATGCTACATCTAGTGGCAGAATTCATGCTCATAGACAGCCAAGGGTGTGAAAATAGCCTGAGTCTTTGTTGAGGAGGTGTGAAAGGTATTTTCATTTCTATAACATCAATGAAGCTGAAAAAGTAAAGCTAGCTGTAGTGCATCTTCATAGAGACCATGAGGTATGGTTTTATAGTGTCTTGAGGAGTAATCCTTGTCTTTCTTGGGACCAATTCGTGGAAGAGCTGTGTGAGAGGTATGGTGAAGAGGATTCAAGCGATGTTGTTGATAGCATTAATAAAGTTTATTAAACATCTACGGTGAAGGAGTACATGATCAGATTTGAGAACTTGCGTGCTAACATGATAGCCATTAATCCACATTCCACCGACGCATACTATGTCTCAAGCTTTATTAGTGGATTGAAGCCAAGAATTAAGAACTTGGTTAAGGCCATTGGGCCAAAGACTCTCTCCAAAGCCTATAATAAGGCTAAATTGATTGAGGCTACACTTGTATCTTCAAGTGACAAAAGCAAATTCAAGAGTAGCAATTACAAGACTCATCAAAGAGACTCATCACGCAACAAGGTTGGCCGATCAGTGGACAAGAGATCTACACGGTTATGTTACAAATGTAATCAGCCATATCAGCCCGGACATAGGCGTAATCCAAAGTCCTTGATGTCTACAAGGGGTTCTTGTGTTGTTGTTGAATCAAAGATTGAAGGCTCCGGGTCTGCAGAGGACAGTTCAGGGTTGGATTCACATGATGAGTTGTTTGACGATGAGGTTGAGATTTCCATGAAGGCTCTTACAGGGAGTGGTGCTCACAACACCATACGCATTGGTGGGAAAGTAGGAAAAACTTCCATTACCATTGTTGTGGATAGTGGAAGCACACATAGCTTTGTTGATCCCAAGTTGGTCAAGAAGGTGAAGCATGAAATCATCAAAACTCATCCCTTGGCCGTAATGGTAGCTGATGGGAACTCGATCAGCAATCTTCTCCTCAAATTGTTGTACTCGTTGATCAAATCGATCATTAAACTTCTGATCCAGTTCTCACATCAATTCACCTTGTGATTACTATAATTGAGTGAGCATTTCTTTCATATGAATGTTCAATTGACTAACTTTAACAACCTCATGCTTTGCTGCAGCATTAGCACTAACAACCTCAGCATAAGATGGATTCGTAATAGCCTTTGCAGCTCCTGATCGTGTTGTAACACCACTTGCCATTACTTCTCACTCTAAGCGCTTTACTAGCTCCAATCAGCCAAAAAAACTTGCTCGATTGGCAGCAACGAGGCTCTGATACCAATTATTAAGCTTTGAGTTCAACTTAAGCTTAACCTTGTGGAAGGATAGGATAGAGAAAGAGTTAAGATGAGAAGAGAAGTGAAACAAATGAGAATTAGAGAAAGTTAGATGAAAGAGAGAAAGATCTCAAAAGAGATAATTTGTATTTTCATTGAATGAATCAATATTACACTTGAACAAGCTACTTATACACAATATCGAACATTGAACCAAGATAACTCATGACCAACTTATTCAAGCACACACCGCCACAATTGACTAGCTTAGACCAACCAACTGACTTAACTAACAATTGAAGAATTGGCTCCAAACGCACTACTAACCAACTTACAATGCAACCTCAAAACGCAACACTTAACTAAAGACTAATACATTAAGCCTTAGCTAGCAAAATCGCAACACTGCAGCAAATAGTAAAACTTCGGCAAAATTGAGCCTCATCAAGCAAGATCATGACATACAGGTGCCGAAGCAGAGACAAGATCATTTTGATTAAGGGGTACTAAAAAGTCATCCAGACTAGGATTTTCAAAAGGGTGTTTAAAACAGGAATAATAACTAGGACCCGAACTTTCTGGATTCATCCTAATTAAATTTTCCTTTCTAGAGAAAACAAAGCTGAATGAAAAAATTACACAAAAATTCGATCACAAGACTTATAATAAACAAAAATATGTATCCCCAAAAATCTCTATTTTATGATCCGAAGCTTAACATCTTGAAAGTTAGAACGCCCATTTGAGCACACAGAGGTCAAAAACCCAGAATTTAAAAACTGAAAATTTAAAGGATTTCGTTTTTAGGGCCAAAAAAATCTTTTAAGTTCAAATTTACAAGTTAAAACTGCGATTTAAACACCCACCACACAAAGCACAGCAAAAAAAAAAAAAAAAAAAACCCTAAATCGAGGATCACAACACGAATTCAAACAAACAAAATCAAAGCATAACATACCTAAACCTCATCCTCAACCAGAATCGCATTCACCAAATTCAAACCCAAAAACCAAAAAATCGTAAAGGAAATAAAGAAACACCTCAGAAAAAAAAAAAGCTCGAGAGTTTTAAGAGAGAGAACGAGCGAATGACAGAGAAAAAAGGCAATAGAACGCGCGGAGAAGGAAGGGTGTGGAAATGATGTCCCAGTTATAACGCCAAGTAAACACAAAGTACAAACGTAATGTAAAAAATGAAAGAGACAATCTATAAAAAAGGAAGGGGGTGAATATATACGTCAGCTGGGATGGGGTAAAGCAAGACCAAGGAGATTTAGGACTGGGCAGGAGTCGGTAATTAAAGAAAGGTTATTGTTGGGCAGGAGTTGATAATTAAAGAAAGTTTATTATGGGCAAGAGTCGGTAATTAAAGAAAAGATAATACCAGGCAGGATTCAATAATTAAAGAAATTTTATTACTAGGCAGGAGTCGGTAATTAAAGAAAGGTTATTACCGGGCAGGAACCGATAATTAAAGAAACTTTATTACTGGACAGGAGTCGGTAATTAAAGAAAAGTTATTACCTGACAGGATTCGATAATTAAAGAAGTTATTACTAGGCAGGAGTCGATCATTAAAGAAAATTTATTACTGAGCAGGAGTCGGTAATTAAAGAAAAGTCACTACTAGGCAAGATTCAATAATTAAAGAAGTTATTACTGGGTAGGAGTTGATCATTAAAGAAATTTTATTATGGGGGAGGGTTGGTAATTAAAAAAAAGTTATTACTAAGCAGGGGGCTATAATTGAAAAACCCGTTACCGAGCAAGGGGCTGTAATCAAAAAAGTCATTACAGAGCAGGAGGCTATAGAAAAAGCCATTACCGAACAGGGGGCTGTAATCAAAAAAATCCATTACCAAATAAGGGGCTCTAATCGGAAAAAACCATTACCAAGTAGGGGGCCGTAATCGAAAAAATTCATTACCAAGCAGGGGGCTGTAATCGAAAAATCCATTACCAAGCAGGGGGCCCTAATTGAAAAAGCCATTACCGAACAAGGGGTTACAATCGAAAAAGCCATTACCAAATAGGGAGCTGTAATCGAAAAATATCAAGAAACCTATAAAATGTTACCAAAACAAGAAACAGTACCCAAATAAATCATCACCAAATGAAAGGACCACGACCAGGAAAAACTTGTCAAACAAAGATCTAACAAAGGCTGTTACAAAATGATAATTTACATTACAACATTGGTGAAACTCACATTACCTCGACACACGCCTAACTTTACATCAGCTTTAGAAGATATTACCCAAAAAAAGTATACAAAAGCATAATTTTTCATCAAAAAGTTACATAAAACTCCAAATTTCGGAAATATTAGAGCAAATGATCATAAAGCAGCCCAAGAGGGTAGGAGCACCATAAGGATGAAAAGAACCCCAATAAGCCCAAAGTCGAGCCCATTCACCATAACCGTGTTGGAATATCATGCTCAATTTTCGGTGTTCAAGGCCTACAAAATGATAATAATAAACCTTGTTTCTGTAGAGAACACCAATCGATGACCAGTCACCAATAACCCCGTAATTCCGATGCTCCGATGTTGATCAGGGTGCCATATTGAAATGTAGGTTACTAAGCACAAACCAAGAGTCAAGATCTTCCTTATCCTCTAAAACCCATAATGTCAGAGCTGTACCAAGGACCCCGGCTAAATAAAGACGACCCTCGTAGCAAAAAATACCTAAATGATGACAACATACAACTTCACTTAGGATATGAGTGTTAGGAACAGTGTCCTGAAATCCAGATTTATTCTGGATATATTATTTTAATTAATAAATAAAATTGAAGTTCTAGTCATTTCCTAGTTAAATTTGTGTATTTGAGCATTTATGCTACATGTGATTTTCTTTCGAGAGGCATCCATGAGATGGGTGTAGTCCTCAGACTACAATTTACATGTTTGTTCTAAGTGGTTTATGAGACTAAGCCACAGATAGACTTGGAACAAATGATATGGATTTTTGTTTGAAAGACTCGTAGTCGAAGACAAGTCTGGACCACTTGTATGTTAAGACTATAACGTGACACTTTAGATGGCTTGTCTTGGTCATGTGGATGG
Organism: Simmondsia chinensis; assembly: GCA_018398585.1. Taxonomy (NCBI): domain Eukaryota; kingdom Viridiplantae; phylum Streptophyta; class Magnoliopsida; order Caryophyllales; family Simmondsiaceae; genus Simmondsia; species Simmondsia chinensis. Next base: position 22,986,067 of record JAGTTD010000002.1, read on the forward strand.
AGATCCAAAAGTGTTAGGTTAGTGTGTATGACACACTGAGTTAGACCATGTGGATTACTTATTTCTAAACTACTATCGGAGATGAGTGATTCCCATTGTACTGTTTGAACGACGACTCTACATCCTGAGGGTATTCTGAACTTGTGCATGGAATGTTAGTTACTTTGGTGTACTATAAGTAAGGTCTAAAATGAATGACTGAAATCCCACGTACACTGGGTAGCGGCGTGAAGTGCGACAAGGATCAGGGTATTCAATAAGGAATCTACAGTCTTTTATGAGATACAGATGTCCCCTTAGTTGATTCGCAAATGTTTGAATAGTTCGGAAACTTTGGCCAAAGTATTCCAAGTGTTTGACATTTGGAATTTATACTGTGAATATGTTCAAGTATAAATGAATTATTCAGTGAAGGGCGAGTTGGTAACTAATGGAGAAGCTGTGAGAAGGATAATGGTAGTGGTTATATTTATCCTTTGTCATGGACATCTCGTGGAGGGGTTGTTGTCATCAATATAGTATATTAGGGAGATATCGAATAAAAAATTTAAGTCTGGAGTACAGTGAGATTTATTTAGTGGAATTAAGTCTCATTAAATGGTAATTAAATTAATATCATGAGATGATTTAATTTAACCAGTTTGGAGCTAGATTTAAATTGTCCCCGGGGTCCCTACACAAGCCTGTGTATTTTATTGCCATTGTAAAAATATTAAAGAATTCATGAGATGAATTATTTATCCATATGATAGGTAAATTAATTTTGCCAAACATTATTCATGAGATGAATAAAATTTGAAAATTATAAAACAAAATAATTTTTAAAAATTAAAATTCATAAGATGAATTTTTACATGTGAGAAACAAAGAAAAAAAATCGAGTTTTAACAGGCTTAATCCGCGTCGAACACCGCTGACCATTCAGTACGCGACACGTGTCACGCGTAATGGCCAGCAGGGATGGATCCGCGCCTTCGGGTGCGGACCAATAGCATGCCGACACGTGGTACGTTGGGATAAGCCACAACACGCGTACTGTGCATTGAAACGCAGCGTTTTAATTGGATATTTGAATGATACGACGCGTTTTGATGTTAACTGTGCAATCCTTTTTCTATTTTAATTATATTTTCTCGCTCTGGAATATTTCTATAAATAGGGGGCTTATTTCGAGGTCTTGGCAATTAAGTTCATGAGAGTCAAAATATTTCTTTAGGGTTTCTGAAATTGTTTCGGAGATTCAATTTAATATTTTTCGGAGCCTGCCCTCCGGGCAGTTTGAGGTTATTGCGTAGAAGGTCTCCGGGTCTCGGTTTTGAAGAATATTATTCTTTTCTGGTTTTTCTTTTTATTGGAGCAATTCCAGGTATGTTTTTCTTTCCTTCTTTTAGTTTCGCTTTTCCATTTATTTACAATATTCGTTATTATACCTGTTTAAGTTTATGTATTGTTATGAATGCATTAAGGTCAAAGGCCTGTAGATCTAAATTAAGAATTTAGATCTGTTGATTTAAATAATGTATTTAAGTCAGTAGATTTAAAATTGAGAATTTTAAATCAACCCTCGATTTAGAGTTATGAATTCTAAACCTGTTTCGCAGCGTAATCTTTAGGGAGAATTTTTGAGCTTCATCCCAACAACTGGTATTAGGGCAAACGGTTTATAGAAATAAACCGATTCCTGGAAACTCTCGCACGTGAGGTGTCAAGAAGCGTGACTCTCCGACCGGGGGCTTCGATAAAGAGAATAGTCTCCTACTCTAAGTGCTCTAATAGGTGTCTATTGTTGTGACCACAGTTGAGAACTGTGAACCCAATAGTCGGCATCAGAGTTTATTTTTCAACAAAATTTTTTATGCTTTTCCCAACAATTGGTATCAGAGCTAGCCTCTGATTACATTCATGATATACATGACTAGGTAATTTTAATTGAGAAGGAAATAGAGATTTTATTAAGAAGGAAAGTAATTTTAATTTGACGATTTGATTTAAATTATTTAAATCAATAAAGAATTAATAATTAATTCAGATTATTATTTGTATTTTGTGATTTAAATTGTTTGAATCATTAAAGTAACTAATTGTTAACTAGATTGTTTTAAAACACAATTTAAATTGTTTAAATCTGTTAAAAGAATTAATAGTTAACTGGATTATTTAAAGTATCGATTTAAATTGTTTAAATCGGTTAAAAGATTTAATAGTTAACTAGGTTGCTTTTAGTAACGATTTAAATTGTTTAAATCGTTAATGAATTAATCGTTAATTCGGAATAACCTATAAATTTGCAATTGTGTTGTTCATATAATAAGATTATACGTTTTCAGTCATGATTTACGAAATCAGATAGAATTGTTCTATACGAAATCGGATAAAATTGATTTAATGTGATTAAATTGAATTTATTTTAAGATTAAAGAAAAAAAATTTCTGACGCGTTTTGTCAACATCAGGCTGACGTTGACGTCAGCAACAGTTAAAAAAAACACTTTTTTTTATATTTATTTTGGGACGTAAAGACGTCAAGACTGATTTACATAATAATTAAGTTAATTGTTTTATTAACTAATTTCTTTTTTAGAATGAGATTCTAAATTAAATTATGTGGTAATTTAAGTTGTAACTCAGTGTATTTTAAATAAAAGTTATTTGAAATTATTTTAGAATGAGATTCTGAAATAGACTATAAGATAGTCTAAGTTAAACTTTATTTTAAAATAAAAGTTAAATTTTGTTAATTAAATTTTAGAATAAGATTCTAAACTAGACTATTGGATAGTCTAAGCTTGTTTAACTTTAGAATAAGATTCTAAAATAGACTATGGGATAGTCTAAACACAAATCGCTACTGTTTTTAAAATTACTTTAATTTGATTTTGAAATTAAATTTTGAAAAGTAGATTATGCGATAATCTAAATTAAATATTGATATTGTTTTAATTAAAATTAATTAATTAATTGATTGAATTTTAGAATGAGATTTCTAATGCGAGATTGTGAGATAATCTATGCTTGAAAACAATGGTGTTTTTGAATGAATTAATTAGTTAATTTTGGTTGATCTTAGAATGAGATTCTAAAAGGGATTATAAGATAATCCAGGTTGTAAATGCAAGATAATTAAAAACCACTGGTTATAAAAATCAAGTGGGAGCGAGTTTTAAATTGTTGTAACCTCACGGTCTCCATTACCGGTCTAGCAGTATAGTAGATCAATAGACCTCCCTGCGGAGGATGTCGGTTTGCAGATTACAAGGTTAGACTTCTTTAGGATAGACCAAAGTGTAGAGAAGCGATGCGACCACGCTCCCGTGGAGTATTTCGTGTATTTGTATGGAGGTTTAGGTAATGGTTTACACTTGACTAGCATGATGCATTAGCCTCCCCGAGGAGCTCTGTTGTGTCATGTTAGAGACTAAGGTAAAGTGGTGAGTTAATCATGTTTAGTAAGACTTACAAGAAAAACAGGTTATTTGAGAATAGTTAGCACCTGAACTAGCTTCGTGCGACCCCGCTGCCGGGGAGTAAGGAGTGGTGTGTTTGGGTCATCATTGTATGCATGATACTACAGTTCGGTAGATATCTGACTTATTGTGTATGCTAAATTGAAATAATATATATATCACTGCATTATACATGACTCATATGAGAAAGTTACACGATTGTTTGCATTTACAGTAATATTTTATATGGATACGGCTTGGGAGCTTCACTTGATTGCGAATACATAATGTACTCACTGAACCAAATTACTTTGCCTTGAAAAATAAGTTAGACTTGATTATTACTCGCAAGGGACCTACTAGAAAGAAAGGTAAGGACAAGGTTGTTATTGTAGCAATCAAGTCCATAAGAAAGTCAACAAAAGAAAAGTGTTTCTTTTGCATGAAAACTAGGCCACTGGAAAAGAAACTACACTACGTACATAGCTACTCTTCCCACAAAGACTGCTAAGCCATCTGGTAAAGTTTTATTGATATCTCACTCAGTTGAGTCATGCGTAGTTAAGAGTCCACCAATTTCCTGGTGGGTGGACTCAGGTTCAACTGACCATATCTGTAATATGTTACAGGAGCTCGGGCTAGGCTAAAGGCTACACGATGGGTGTTGTACCTGATGGTCAGGGACAGTACAATAACGGTGGTCTTAAGTGTAGGAGATGTTAGCTTAGACTTTTGTAATAGAGTTTGGTTTTAAAAAAATTGTTTATTTAAACCATCTCTGCACAGGAATTTAATTTCTATGTCTTGTTTTGTGAATAATTGTTATTCAATTGATTTTGATAATGGAGATGTTAATACGAGAAATAAATTGTTTATTTGCAAATGTACATGAATCAATTGTTTATTCATGATATTTCCTTATCAAAACCATTGTAATTGTTTAAATGAATTTAACATAAGTTCACTTGTTCAATCTTCTAAAAGAAAACACCCTGAATGTGATATTGCCTACACATGGCACCAACGTCTAGGTCACACTAATTCGAACAGGATCCAAAGACTGGTGTAAGATAGACTGATAGAGGCTTTGGACTTGAGGTCATTAGCAGTCTGTAAATCCTGCATAGAAAGAAGATGACCAAGTCTGTCTTTAAGAGTAAAGGCAACAGGGTTGGTGGCTTGTTTGAGCTGGTTCACATAGATGTATATGGACCAATACGTGTTCAGGCAAGAGGTGGGTATGAGTACTTATTCATGTTTAGTGATGATTACTCAAGGCATGGATATGTTTACCTAATCAGACATTAATCGAACTCTTTTGAAAAGTTAAAAGAGTACAAAGCTGAAGTTGAAAAGCAATTAGGTAAACAAGTTAAAACACTACAATTAGATCGAGGTGGTGAATATTTTTTGGGTGAGTTTTTGGATTTTCAAACTGTAAAATGGGATGAGATCTCAGCCTTCTGCTCTGGTTAGACTGTAGCAGAATGGTGTTACAAATAAAAGGAACAAGGACGGTTTTTTTTACAGTTTTGATTTAAAAGGTCTTTTGTAAGTATAATGCAAAATACTTAGAGGAGGATTTTGCAAGTAAGCTACAAAATCAAAAATAAAATAGTATTAAAGGAAAATGACAATAATTCTGAACAGCTACACACAACTTAAGTTATAGTGGGAGCATTAGATGCGTCTGCTAATAGGAACAAGAATGTTCCAGGTACACGAAAGCTTAGGTGTAGTGGGAGGATTGTCAGGACACCTAACAGGTTCATAGCGGGGGCCTTAGCGGTTGACCGTGGCATTGAATCTGATCCTTTTACCCACAATGAAGCAATAAAGTGTTCTAGTTTTGTGCAATCTATTTCTCAAATCATGCATGTCCAACCGACATTAAAAGAAAGTAGTGACTTTATGGGTATTGTATGTCAACGATATACTACTCATTGAGAATGATGTAGGGGTCTCGTTAGCTGTAAAGACTTGGTTGTCATGATAGCTCAATATGAAAGACATAGGAGAAGCCAGCTCTACTCTTAGGATTAAGCTTCTGCGAGGTCGTAAGAGTGGGATGTTGGGTCTTTCTTTATCCACTTAAATTGACAAGATGTTGTCAAGGTATAGCATGGAGTCCCTATCTCTTTTGAGTAGTGTTCTAGGACACCTCAATAAAAAGAGCAATTGAGGAATATTCCATATGCTTTGGCAGTGGGAGCCTCAGGTATGCCATGTTGTGCACGAGACTTGATGTCTGCTATGCTATCGGTTAGTATGCAGGTATTAGTCTAATTTGGGTCTAATGGATTAGGTGGCAATGAAATATTTTCTCTAGCTCTTGAGAAGAACTAGGGATCCTATGTTGATCTTTCAAGGTGGTGAGCTGGTTCCAGTTGGTTATACTAATTTAAAACTTCCAATCAGATTAATATGATAAACGTTTGACGTCTAAGTATGTCTCCATCCTCGGAGTGGGAGCCATTAGTGGAGGAATGTCAAGCAGTATTGTATTGCTGACATCACAATAGAGTGATTGTGCTCGCTAACGGTTAGGCTCTGTAGATTTCTGGTTCAAACTTAAAAGGGGTGAGTATAGACTTTGTCATAAATTGGATTTAGGAAAAGTGGGAGATTGTTAGGAACAATGTCCTGAAATCCATATTTATTCTAGATATATTATTTTAATTAATAAATAAAATTGAAGTTCCAGTCGTTTCCTAGTTAAATTTGTGTATTTGAGCATTTATACTGCATGTGATTTTCTTTCGAGAGGCATCCATGAGATGGGTGTAGTCCTCAGACTACAATTTACATGTTTGTTCTAAGTGGTTTATGAGACTAAGCCACAGATAGACTCGGAACAAATGATATGGATTGTTGTTTGAAAGACTCGTAGGCGAAGACAAGTCTGGACCACTTGTATGTTAAGACTATAACGTGACACTTTAGATGGCTTGTCTTGGTCATGTGGATGGAGATCCAAAAGTGTTAGGTTAGTGTGTATGACACACTGAGTTGGACCATGTGGGTTACTTATTTCTAGACTACTATTGGAGATGAGTGATTCGCATTGTACTGTTTGAACGATGACTCTAAATAAAGAGGGTATTCTGGACTTATGCATGGAATGTTAGTAACTTTGGTGTACTATAAGTAAGGTCTAAAACGAGTGACTGCAATCCCACGTACACTGGGTAGCGGCGTAAAGTGCGACAAGGATCAGGGTATTCAATAGGGAATCTAAAGTCTTTTATGAGATACTGATGTCCCCTTAGTTGATTCGCAAATTTTTGAATAGTTCAGAAACTTTGGCCAAAGTACTCCAAGTGTTTGACATTTGGAATTTATACCGTGAATATGCTCAAGTATAAATGAATTATTCAGTGAAGGGCGAGTCGGTAACTAATGGAGAAGCTGTGAGAAGGATAATGGTAGTGGTTATATTTATCCTTTGTCATGGACATCTCGTGGAGGGGTTGTTGTCATCAATACAGTATATTAGGGAGATATCGAATAAATAATTTAAGTCTGGAGTGCAGTGAGATTTATTTAGTGGAATTAAGTCTCATTAAATGGTAATTAAATTAATATCATGTGATGATTTAATTTAACCAGTTTGGAGCCAGATTTAAATTGTCCCCGGGGTCTCTACGCAAGGCTCTGTATTTTATTGCCATTATAAAAATATTAAAGAATTCATGAGATGAATTATTTATCCATACAATGGGTAAATTAATTTTGCCAAACATTATTCATGAGATGAATAAAATTTAAAAATTATAAAATAAAATAATTTTTAAAATTTAAAATTCATAAGATGAATTTTTACATGTGAGAAACAAAGCAAAAAAAAAATTCGAGTTTTAACAGGCTTAATCCGCGTCGAACGCCACTGACCAGTCAGTACGCGACACGTGTCACGCGTAATGGCCAGGAGGGATGGATCCGCCCCTTCGGGTGCGGACCAATAGCGTGCCGACACGTGGCACGTTGGGATAAGCCAGAGCACGCATATTGTGCATTGAAACGCAAAGTTTTAATTGGATATTTGAATGATACGACGCGTTTTGATGTTAACTGTGTAATCCTTTTTCTATTTTAATTATATTTTCTCGCTCCGGAATATTTCTAAAAATAATGGGCTTATTTCGAGGTCTTGGCAATTAAGTTTATGAGAGTCAAAATATTACTTTAGGATTTCTGAAATTGTTTCGGATATTTAGTTTAATATTTTTCGGAGCCCACTCTCCGAGCAGTTCCAGGTTATTGAGTAGAAGGTCTCGGGGTCTCGGTTTTGAAGAATATTATTCTTTTCTGGTTTTTCTTTTTTTTGGAGCAATTCTAGGTTTGTTTTTCTTTCCTTCTTTTTTTAGTTTCGCTTTTCTATTTATTTACAGTATTCGTTATTATACCTGTTTAAGTTTATGTATTGTTATGAATGTATTAGGGTAAAAGGCCTGTAGATCTAAATTAAGAATTTAGATCTGTTGATTTAAATTATGAATTTAAGTCAGTAAATTTAAAATTGGGAATTTTAAATTAGCCCTAGGTTTAAAGTTATGAATTCTAAACCTGTTCCGCTGCGTAATCTTTAGGGAGAATTTTTAAAATTCATCCCAACAACCAGTATTAGGGCAAACGGTTTATAGAGATAAACCGATTCCCGGGAACTCTCGTACCTGAGGTGTCACGAAGCATGACTCTCCGACCGGGGGCTTAGGTAAAGAGAATAGTCTCCTACTCTAAGTGCTCTAATAGGTGTCTACTGTTGTGACCACAGTTGAGAACTGTGAACCCAATAGTTGGCATCAGAGTTTATTTTTCAACAAAATTTTTTATGCTTTTCCCAATAATTGTTATCAGAGCCAGCCTCTGATTACATTCATGATATACATGACTAGGTATAATAAAATCGAAATAAATAGATTTGCGATTTAATAAAATAAAGATTTTATTAAGAAGGAAAGTAATTTTAATTTGACGATTTGATTTAAATTGTTTAAATCAATAAAGAATTAATAATTAATTCAGATTGTTATTTGACGATTTGATTTTAATACGATGAGATCTCCAGTACTTATGAGAGTTCGGTACCTCCATCCACCCCGATCAAAATGGCACATCGAATACCAATCCAGTCGAGGCCACTCTTCCACTCTAGAAACAACATCCACGTTAAAAATAAAAGAAGGATGTGGTAGTTAAGCGAATATAGCTGGACATTGTCAACACAAGAAAAAATTATTTTCAAAGACGAGCCTAAGAAACGAAACTTGTTAAGAACGAAAATGGGTAAGAAGGTTCGAGCAGTTAGGTCACACACCTCCAGAACCGAAGACCTCAAAAAAGGAGTGCCCCGGCATAAAAACAAATCGTTACACACATCCACTATTTTCTTATCATATGACAGAAACTCCAAAGGCTCAACGGGGGTGCAAGGAGAAGAACAGGGACCGTCCAGAGCATAGGCCTCCACATAATGTCCATAAGGGGGGCTAGTGCCCATTTTGTATAATAACACCATCGGCAGGACGTTTAAAACAAGCCAAAGAAAGCTCCTACATGAAGCCCTCACGAAGGAAAAGCTTGTGTAAGCATTGAGATACAAGACAAAACCGACACAAAATCTTGGCAGAAGGCTAAGAAAACACAAGAAAAAGAAGATCTTCGAAAAAAATTTCCATCAGGATAAATTAAAAGTACGAAGAAGAAGGATAAAGAGTAAAAACATATAGGTAGAATAGTAAGAATGAGGTGAAGCAAGCTATCTATAAGAGTACGCTTTTTAAACAAACTAACGTCTATTTAAAAAGTGGGGGGGCTATTAAGTTGTACTCACACCCCTCAACCGGCGAGCTAGACGCCGACGAACTAGGCAGAGGCTAGCTAGACACCAGCGAGCTAGGCAGCGGCAAGCTAGACACGAGCGAGCTACATAGTGTTGAGCTAGGCACCGGTGAGTTTGGCGCCGGCGAGCTATCCACTGGCGAGCTAGACACTGGTGAGCTAGGTAGCGGCGAGCTGGACATCGGCAAGCTAGACACTGACAAGCTAAACAGTGGCAAGCTAGAAAATGGCGCTGAGTAGTAGACAGCTAAGAGCCTATAAATACCCAAAGCAAAAGAGAAGGAATGACAAGACAGTAGCATCCAAAGGAGAGAGGAAGCTTGGTGGTTTCTTTAACTCCAAAACCTTAAGTTCAGCTTATCCTTATGACTCCCACCATACATCAAACTTCACTACGACGCGTAAACACACTTGTCAAATTTGTCGTAAATAGGGGTGTAAAAGAGCCGAGTCGAACCGAGCACCCTTTTGTTCAAACTCGAGCTCCATAAATATTAATGAGTTCTAGTTCGAGCCGAGCTTTAAATGAGCTTTTAAACCTATGTTCAAACTCAATTCGATAAGGAACTACTGTGCTCGATACTAGGCTCGGCTTGACTCGTTATGGTTGATGAGCTAAGTCGAGCTTGTTAATCAGCCGAGTCAAGCTATTCAAACTTATTTTTCTAAACGAGCTCAATCGAGCTCATTTTTGTTAAGCTCAATAACATTATCGATCATAAATGATTGACAAAATTTGCATTATGAAACCCAGCTCATTATCGAACCAACCTCATTATAGAGCTTGATTGAATATTAATGAAGCATTATCAACCTATAATATGATGCATGACCCAATAAATTCCATATTTAAGGAAGAGCAACATAGATTACATATTTAACATATTAACATTTATCATATTAAACATCAATTTATATTATATGAAAATCAATAAATCAATATATACTACGTGAAAATCAATAACATATTTAACAAAATTATATAGTACATTTTTTTTTTAAATAGTGGTGTTTGTGCTATTATACCACTAGTTAACGAGTTTTCGCAATTTATGACTTCAGATAAACTATTACAAGTTGCACAAAGCAAAAGAATCAAATAATGACCCCAAAATCTCAGATTTAACCCCGAAGAGCTGATTTATACAAATAACAACTGACTACAACCATAAATGACTCAAATTTAGAACAAATAGCTCCTAGACTCAAGAATACAAGCATGAACTTCGAATTCTAAGCTAGAAACCATTTAACTCACTCAAAGATAGAAGTATATCTCTTCCAAAAGCTGAGTCTTGCCAAGAATCGAACACCTCAAGCTTGAGTAGCACACCACCAAACCAAAACAGAACATCGTCAGGCTCGAACAGAACGCCTTCAAGCTCGAATCACACGCCACAAATGCGGAGTCACCCCAAATCAGGCTCATGAGGTTTGAACCTTCAATATTTTGGGTCAGAGGTTCGAATTTAGGGTTAGGGTTGCGTAGAGAGCTTCAGGGGAGAAGAAAGTCAGAAGTGAGGATAAGGCAAAGCTTCTCCAAGAAGCTTGCTAAAGCAACGGGAAGAAGATAAGGCAAAGGACAGTACTTACGGGCAACTTCAATGATTCGGGTAGCTACAGTACTAGCGGGCAAGGTATAGTAGAGCTTTGGGCAATAGCAGTACAAGAGCAAGGAGTAGTATTATACGTATACCCGATTCAGGAGAGACTGAGAGAGGGAGAAGAGGGGCGGTTTAATTTTTTAAGATTTTAATTTTTTTTTAATTTTAAAATTTTATTATTTTAAAAATTATGAATTTTAAATTATTTATGTAAAATAATTTTAATATGTAAATTTATATTTTGACTATTTATTAATTAGATATATATTAAATTTTTATTGTCATTTGATATTTTTAACAAACATTTAACCGATTCGTTAAATTTTTATAGAAAACATCAAATGACAAAAAAAATTTAACAGATATTTAATCAATAAATAGTCAAAATAAAAATTTATATATTAAAATTATTTTATATAAATAACTTAAATTAAAAATTTTTTATTCTAAAATTTAAAAATTATAAAAAATTGAGCCCCCCTCTCTTTCGCTCTCGCTCTCGCTCTCTCTCTCGACTCACTGCTAATGATAAAGTGAAAATGCTCACTCCATGGGATCCTTTCCCCCGATTTAATGGAAATTACTTAAAATAAATGGGGATAATTTGGTCAATGTCTTAAAGTAGCCATTTCAAAATTTGAACAACACTTGTGTTTCACCTTCATCTCGTATGTAAAATGATGTGTTTTTATACCAATTATTGTTTAGCTCATTTTAAGTCTAATTTTAAGCCTAATTTCTACCTTATTAGGCATAGTCCAAGTCAAATACGACAAGTAGATATTTAAAATCCACAATAACACAACTAATCATATCAACTACAGTAGTATATCATGGATCAGTGAATACATTTTTCATCTTAAAAATATCATCTCATAATAAAGAAATAATAAACTCACAAAAAAATAAATATTATTTTATCCATTTTTGTTAGGGTTTTCTCTATATTGTATATATAAGTAATACATTATATATTTAATGTTAATTTTTTCTTAGCGTTTTTATTATTTATTATGTTTTTATTATCTAATTATATTGGTATGCTCCAATTTAAATATGTATAATGTAACTATTTTTGGCAAATTTTTGATGAATTACAAACAAAAGTCACCAAAATAGAGCGTAGAATACCTATTCAATGTATTAATTTTATTTTGTGTTAGCATCTTGTTATAAACCGAGAATCCGAGGAATGAGTTTCAATTGGCAAAAGAGGTAGGAAAAACTGTTAGTAATTGAAATTCTATTAAAATCTGTTATGTGTGGGTGCTGCTGGTCTGTTTTGGCTCCTGCTGCTGCACGTTACTGCTACCTGCTGCTGTTATGCTTGTCTTGGAGCCAATAATAAAGATTTGAATGTTAGTTAGATATTTTCTAGGTAATTCTAGATGCTTCTAAGTTGGTTAGTGAAATAAGTCTAGATTCGTTGCATTGGCTTGTACTAGATTGCTATAAATAGGAGATGAATGTAATGATCAGAATTAATCAAGGAAAATATCTGAAATTGTCTCAATTGAGATCAATATTCTCTCTCTCATCTTAACTCTCTCTATTTTCTCATCTCCTTTCCCTTCTTTCTGTCATCTAACTCTAAATCTCTACTTTCTCAACTCAATTTCACTTCTTTCTCATCTCATAGTCTTAATCTATCCTCATTTTATTTAGTTTACGTTTGTGGTTCAATCCCGAGCGTAACAATTGGTATAAGAGCCTCGTTTGGCTTTCGACCGAGTGCGTAATCAGAAAAAATAAAAAAAACAGAAAGGAATCAACTCAGCATTGTTCGAGTTCAGAACAAGCCGATTTGGTGCAGCTTAAAGAAATCGGTTGAAGATCAATCCGATCAGATCTGAACTTGCAAAATTCAGAAACAATTGACAGTGAGTTCAACATTGTGGTGATCTGCTGCATTGTTTTCGCTGCTGAAATTAGAGCTGATCTACGTTAGGAAATCAGAACAATTAACAAGACAATCTGATCAAGAACAACTCAGCTTTTGCTCTACAAAATTTGATCTGAAAATTTCAGGAAATTGTTGATCTTATAATATCAGAATTGGTTGATCAAATCTGTGTGTGCTGCTGTCATTTGAATTCCATTGAATCAATTCGCATTGTTTCGTTTTCGAGTCAAGTATAGCTGGAGGTGTGACCACAAGATCAGGAGCCAACAAGGCCATAGCAAGTCCCTCTTATGCAGAAGTAACCGCAACGGATATGGTCCCTGATGCTGTGACAGATTCTGGTGCTAATACATCATTTGATCACCACCGGGAGTTGAATGACAAGTTCGACCAGTTGAATGCCAAGCTTGATCAGCAAAATGCAAGGTTTGATCGGCAGGATATGAAGTTTGATCAGCAAAGCCTCGAGATTAAACTACAGAATGATAATATTCAGCAAATGTTGAAATTGATGATGGATAAAGATGCATGGTTAGAACAAATTGAAGAAAAGATTGTACACTTGCAAGAGGAGGTGAATAACCAAGTGGAGAAAACAGTAGCCAAGCAAATTGATCAACAAACGCAGTTGTTTAATGAAAAGATCGCTGAGGTTCAAAATCAGTTCAATAGGCCAATTCTTGGAGGAAATAATATGGACAATGAAGGTTTTGTGTCTCACACAATGCAAGGAGTTGAGGGGATGATAACCGAGCAAATGCAGAGGTTGGAAGAAAGAATCACAAACTGAATGAACCAACAAACATTTGAATGTGGAAGAGAAGATTAAGAAGCTGCGCAGCGTAGTTGAGAATCAAAATATGGCATCTCGTTTTGCACCTCTGATGCCATCAAGCTGATTAAATCGACCAAATGTGGAGTTGGAACCTCAAGTTGGAGGGGCTGCAGCTGATACACTAGCACATCCACAAGTCCAGCTTCAACCGAACCACAACAGACCTCAAAACTCTGTTTCTGCAGGCCCGAGAACAGACTATCAGCAGGTTCTTTCATTTGGATAGGAGCAGCTTGGATCTTTGAGCAAGAATTTCAATCAGGAAGATCACTTCGCAAATCATCCTGATCGGCCACCGAATCCAACAGTACAAATCAGATCGAAAAATGAAAACTCAGGACCCTTTGATCCATTTCATGATCCATCTCATTCACGACCTGTTTGTTTAATTGCCAAGCATGATGGTCAAGCACCCGAAGTTGTCCAGCAGTATAACGTGGGACAAAATGCATCTGAATTTGTCATTAACCGAGGCAATGAAGTCTCTTATGGTAATAGAAGCAATGGATTTCGACAACCTCGAGTTCAACTTGAAAATTTTGATGGAAAGCAACCTCACTCTTGGATAAGAAGATGTGAGCGCTATTTCCATTTTTACTCCATTCCCGATGATCAAAAGGTGGATTTGGTGGCAGTTTATCTTCAAGGGGATCATGAAGTCTGGTTTACAGTCTATTAAAGAGCAATCCCGCTCTTACTTGGAACGAGTTCGTGACCGAGTTATGTGAGCGTTATGGTGATGAAAAGGTGGGTGATGTCGTGGAAAGCTTCAACTAGCTAACTCAAGTCATTACCGCGAAGGATTACATGGCGAAGTTTGAAATCTCCGAGCCAGTATGATTACAATTGCACCTCGAGCCCCCGAGTCCATTTATGTCTCGAGCTTCATCAGTGGATTAAAGCCTAAAATCAAGAATTTGGTGAAGGCACTTGATCCTACTTCCTTGTCACAAGCTTTTGCAAAAGCAAAACTGATTGAGGCTTCAGATTTAACATCTCTCGGTCGGCCCAAGCATCGGGAAGAAAACTTCCAGCATCAACACAAGGGGTTAGACTACAAAATATTAGATGGGCATAAAGATCCTCTAAACATTGAGAAGGAACCCCGAAACTGCTGTTTTAAATGCCATCAACCGTATGTACCCGGCCATAGGTGCAATCCCAAGCTTCTCATGATGGCTAGAGGAGTTGATGTTGAAGGACAATTCGAAAGTGATGAAGATGACGCTGAAATTGAGGGGTCTGTTCAGGACAATGGCAGCGAGGATGAAGTGGATCCAATAGCTCGAAGGAAAGAACTGCACAACCTTACTATGAAGTTGTACAAGTCCAAAAAACTCCAGTTTTGGAAGGGCAACGCCTCCAATAAGTGATTTCCAAGTCTCGTTCTCCTTCATTCTTGAGGACAAGAATGTTTTCAAGGGGAAGGAAATGTTATAAACCGAGAATATGAGGCATGAGTTTCAATTGGCAAAAGAGGCGGGAAAAACTGTTAGTAATTGAAATTCTGTTAAAATCTGTTATGTGTGGGTGCTGCTGGTCTGTTTTGGCTCCTGCTGCTGCACGTTACTGCTACCTGCTGCTGTTATGCTTGTCTTGGAGCCAATAATAAAGATTTGAATGTTAGCTAGATATTTTATAGGTAATTCTAGATGCTTCTAAGTTGGTTAGCGAAATAAGTCTAGATTCATTGCATTGGCTTGTACTAGATTGCTATAAATAGGAGATGAATGTAATGATCAGAATTAATCAAGGAAAATATCTAAAATTGTCTCAATTGAGATCAATATTCTCTCTCTCATCTCAACTCTCTCTATTTTCTCATCTCCTTTCCCTTCTTTCTCTCATCTAACTCTAAATCTCTACTTTCTCATCTCGATTTCACTTCTTTCTCATTTCATATTCTCAATCTATCCTCATTTTACTTAGTTTACGTTTGTGGTTCAATCATGAGCGTAATACATCTATGTGTAAAAATGTATTGGATTATGAATGAAGATGCCTATATATCATCAAAATCTTGTATAAGTGAGCATCCTTTAGCAAAAATTCTTAAAATCCCTGATAAAAGGTACACGAGTGACAAAATTTGAAACCTTAAGGTACCCAAATAAAAAAAGTTTTAGAGTATAGGGTATCTCATTATATATATTGACGGCACCTAAATAGTAAAAGTTTTAAACTATAGGGTAATTTATTGTATATATTGAAATATCAAGATAAATAAGTGAAAAATTCTCAGACTTCCAGATACCTAAGCGATAAATTCTTTAAAGTTCCATAGCCAATTGAAGAAGTCTAATATATCATGGATCATCTATATCCAATTGATATGATCATGTTTAAGAAAATCATGTACATTTTTATATTTTAGATATAATACAGCAGCTGAGTTAGAGTCAGAACATTTCAATTTCGAGTTATATTGAGTGAAGGTTTTCAAGTTAATTGGGTCGATTCATTTCGAGATTTTGCCTAGCTTGAAATTAGGTGGACCCTATGTCAGGTTATTACTCAAGTCATTTAAGTTAAGTTATTTTGCATTTTCGGTCATTTTAAGTCGGGTTATGTTAGGTTGAAGTGATCTTGGTTTTAGACCAATTAGATTATATCATTTCACCCGTAATTAGAGTGGGTTAAATCTTTACCAAATTAGCTCTTCTTACGTTTCGGATCAACCAAATTCATTCTTGCTCTAGCCAATCGCAGATTATCCTTCAACTACTGAACTAATTACTTCCTTTGCTGAATAATCTCTTTAACTACAGTAACATGAGTAGAATTGCCTTGGCATAGCACAGGAGAATGGGGATCATAGCCGCATAAATCCTTGAATGGAGTAGCGCCCAGGATGAATGAGCATTAGTATTGTACCAATACTCAGCTAATGAAAGCCACTTGCACCATTGCTTGGGATTGTTAAATGTCATGCTACGCAAGTATTTTTCCACACTTTAATTCTGTCTTTCAGTCTGGCCATCTGTTTGAGATGGTAGGCAGAGCTCAAGGCTAAAAAAGACCCTAAAAACTTGAACAAATCCTTTCAAAATGTGCTAGTAAACAATCTATCTCTATCTAATAAGATGGATTAAGGAAGACCATGGAGCTTGTAAATATTTTCCAAGAATACCTTTGCAAGTTTTTCAGCACAAATAGGATGATTAAGAGCTATGAAGTGCCCATATTTTGTGAAGTGATCAATCAATACCCAAATGATTTCCTTCCCTTCTGATCTGGGCAACCCTTCAATGAAGTCCATACTGATTTGTTGCCAAGCCCACTAGGAATAGGACGAGGTTACAACAATCCAGGATAGGGAGCATGTTCACTCTTGGTGCGTTGACAAACATCACAAGATTGCACACACTCTATCACCCCCTTCTTCATTCCTTGCTTATAAAAGTGTTGCTCAAGCCTTTGATAAGAACCTTCATTACTAGAATGTCCTCCCAAAGCTAAAGAATGAAAGCCATGATGAACTGCCTCCTTAATTCAGTTGATGCCCCAATATAGACTTTCCCTTTCACTCTCACAATGCCATTGACCAATGTAACTTCAGTAGCAATTACCTCAATTGAAGGATCTTATATGCTAAGAGCCGTTATCTTCTCTTGTGCAAATAAACCTTGTTCATAAGACTTATAAACTTCATCCATCCAAGCAGGAACTACAGTTGTGACTGCTAAGCAAGAAGCTTCTTTCATGTTTCCCGTTCTCCTAGACAATGCATCTGCAGCCAAATTCTCCTTTCCCTTCTTGTATTCAATTGCATAATCTAATCCCAACATTTTCAATAGCCCTTTTCGCTGCACTCTTGTTGTGACGTTCTTTTCTAACAAAAACTTAAGGCTTTGATGATCTGTCTTGATTATGAAGTGATGCTCCTCTAAGTACTACCTCCATTTCTGCACAGTTAAGAGTATGGCTAAGTACTCCTACTCATATATGGATAAAATTAGATATCTTGGGTTGAGGGCTTGGCTTAAGTAAGCAATTGGCCTTCTTCGTTTTGACAGAACTGTCCCCACACCTTGATTGCACATGTCAGTCTCAATATCAAAGGATTCTTTGAAACCTAGCATTCTCAATGCCGGGGCTGAACACATTGCTTATGTCAAACTGTCAAAAGATTCTTATGCTACTAAGGACTAGAAAAAAACATCTTTCTTAAGAAGTTTAGTTAGAGGCTTAGCAATGACACCATAGCCTTGTATGAACTTCCTATAATAACCAGTTAGCCCCAAAAATTCCCTCAATTGTTTAACCAAAGTGGGAATTGGCCATTGCTTCGTAGCTTGAACCTTAGAAGCATCGGTGGCTATCCCTTCATAGGAGATTACATGCCCTAAGTATTCTATTTCAGTTTGGACAAATGAACATTTGAATAGTTTGGCAAAAAGCTTGTGTTTGCGCATAGTATTGAAAACTTGAAATAGATGGTTAACATGAGCCTTCATGTTTAGACTAAAAATCAAGATATCATCAAAGAAAACAAGGACAAATTTCCCTAGGAAGGGCTTAAAAATGGAGTTCATTAATGCTTGGAATGTGGAAGGAGCATTTGATAACCCAAAAGGCATAACCACAAACTCGATATGGCCATGTTAAGTTCTAAAGGCTGTTTTGTATATGTCTTGTTCAGTCACTCGAATTTGGTAGTATCCTAGTCTTAGATCAAGTTTTGAGAAGTAAACAACCCCATGAAGTTCATCGAATAGATCATCAATGAAGGGAATTAAGAATTTGTCTTTGATGGTTAAAGATTTTAGCTATCTGTAATCAATAAACATACGTGAGGTTCCATCTTTCTTTTTCACAAGAATGACTAGGGAAGCAAGTGGACCATGACTATGCCTAATAAAATTGGTTTTCAAAAGCACCTCCACTTGTCTTTCAATCTCATTCTTTTAGGAGTGTTGCTGTCTGTATGGTCTTAGATTGATTGGGTTGGATTTATCCTTGAGAGAAATAGCATGATCAAGAGATCTTTTTGGTGGTAAGGAAGTGTGTAACTCAAATAGATCCCTAAAGTCATGCAATAACTTTCGGATAGAGGGGTTAGGATTCACCTAAGCTTCGGTTGGTTCTGCACTAAGAGAAAACAAATGGCCAATCCATCTAACATCACTCTTCTTTAGCACCCCTTGCAGCTTCTTACAACTCGTACTCCATCCCTTTCAAAGGACACGATAAGTTGCACAAAATCAATGACAATGGGGCTGATTGTTTTCATCCAATCAACTCCCAACACCATGTCCCAACCCCCCAATTTCAACATTCTGAAGTCATAATCAAACAGATGCCCTTACATTTCCCACTTAAATTGCTTGCATTTCATCTAAGTAAGTATCAAATTACCATTTGCCACAATCACTACTAGAGGGCTAGTTTTGATGAGTTCATGTCCCACCATCTTAGCTATCTTGAGATCCAAGAAGCTATGAGTACAACCAATATCGATCAAAGTTTACAAAGACTTCTGGTTAGCTACTCCTTTGATTTAATTGTGTTGTGAGTACCACCCCCAGTCAAGGCTCTCATTGAAATCTCAGCCTCATCCTCCTCATCAAACTCCTCCTAAACTTCCACAACCTAAACATTATGTTCTGTTGCATCTTCCTGATCTTCTTCAACTTCCTCACTTCCCATGACAGCCATCAACTACTTGAGATTGCATTTATGACCAAAGAAGTATTTTTTATTGCATTTGAAGCACAATCTTTGTGCCTTTTTGTCCTCTATTAAACCTATTTGGTGTATATTGCTACAATGGAGACCTTATGTAATCAACTCATGATCCTCACTCCCACTTGAAATTTACACAAGCTGATCATTCTTTTAAAATTTGATTATTTCACAATCAATATTAGAATCACATTCTAAATTTTATTTAACAATTAAATAAAATCCTAAACCAATTAGGTTCCTTTAATTATTAACCGTACGTAATCTAATCTCAATAGATACATTTTGAGAATTTTTTTGTTCAAATAATTTAACTTATGAATTTTTTAATCTAATTAGATCTATTTGAAATAATTCTCCCACTTGACGAAATCAAATATTCACCAAGTTACATATTTTCGTGGCCTTCTAACTTTATTGACATTATACATAATATTTAACTCACTTAAATAATATCAAACATGTGAAAAAATTTAGCAAATGTCACATTATCAAATAGTTTGAATAACAACACTTAAGGCCTAAAAGGTTAGAGCAATTCAAGATTTTTCTAAACTCTTTTAGAAATGATTATTGCACAATCTGTATTAGGATCTAATCCTAATTAATTATTTATTTATTTAAATTACTTAAATAATAAAATTTTTAAAAGAATAAAAAGCAACTTAAATTATGCCCAGCAATGCTCTTGGCAAACTTATGTTGGTTTTGACGTGATCCAGGTCCGTCAACTATTTTTATTATTATTAATATTATTTTAATTCAAAATAAATAAATATGATCTTAATCTCAGTAGATCATAAATCAAACATCTAATCCTACTAGACATTCTTTGTTCCAGATTATCATAAAATATTCAACAATTAAATATTTAGCACTTTGGTTCAACATCTAATCATGTTAGATTAATAATACAAATCGTCCAACTCTTTGAATATCTAATCTCATTAGATCCAATTTAGAATTATGCTCCTTGATTAAATCACGACTCTTCTAAAATTTTAAACAATTTAAAACTTTAATGAACATTCAATCTTGTTATTGAACTCTTTAACGACAATATTAAGGATTGCCCTTTTCCTTTTTCTTTTTTTTTTTTTTTTGAATGGAGCCCTATTTCTTTAATGAAATTCCGAATTCCATACTTTTCATAATTCTACACACTCAAATTTTATCAAACATGATGTTTTAATGTCAATCATGAAGGTATTTCGAGTTGGCTCGGATACCAATTGTTGTGACCATATTTCAAAATGTTTTTTTCCGGAATTGACTAGAGCGGGTGCAAGAGAAAACCAATCTTAAATCTAAAGCCTTGACCTAATTAAACCATTTAATTAGATCTAGATCTTACTCTAATAGGTTCATAATATAACAAACAAAAAAAAGTAAAGAAAAACAAATTAAATATTAAATACTTAATTTAGATATACCTGAAGAGGGAATCCCAACTCTGACTTGAAGATCTGAAATTGGAAGAAAGTTTCTTGACACCTCAATGTCTTCTTCACAATGGCCTCTTCTAGCATCGAGAGTGTGAGCTCCCAAAAATATTTATTATGAACAATTTCAAGGAGAAATTCCTCTTCTTTCATTTTCCAAAAAAACATATTTTTCATAAAATTTTCAAATGCTAAATCGAGTTCCTGATGCAAATCGTGCCACGTCAACACCTACCACATCAGCTCCCACCACGTCAGCCCCAGCCTTGTCAACTTGCCACGTCAGCCCTAAAGGCTCCTCCCTTATGGCTATAAATATCAAATTAGTTCGGATATTTTGATCATCTTGATGAGTTGTGATGACTCTCTCTATCTCCCCCCATTTCTCTAGTTCTCCCCCCTTCTTCTACATCTAGCCCCTTCCCTTACTTGTAATTAGTATACCATCCATACAAATATATATACATATAAAAAGGGGTAGCAACCTAGCTATCCCGTAGGCCTTTGTGATTGATCTTGTGTTGAATTGAGCTTATGGATTGTGGTTGATTGTGTGTGAGTCTGGGTGTTAAGCTTAGTTATTGATTAATTAGATAGGATTGCCCCTTTGGATCCTATCAATTGGTATCGGAGCTTGTGCTCCTCGGCCGTTGGTGTTTGTGTTGCTTGGATTGAGGAGGTGTGGTATTGATTGGAGTAGTTGTAAGCTGGGCTTGACTCGGCATCCATGGTAGATGGGACACACCAGGAAATGTCAATGAGGGAGCTTGATGATAAGCTTGATCACCGGAGCAATGAGCTTGATGAGAAACTCGATTGGAAGTTCGATAAGCTGGTTAGTAATATGGCTGAGATGCGCTAGATGATGAACGGCTTATCATTGCAAATGGGGGCAGTCCTTGGATTGGTCCAGAACCAGCTAGTACCATATGCGCCTCCAACACCACCATTTCTTCACAGATCATAGCACAAATCATTAGTGCTAGCTTCACGAAGGGACACTCACCAAGGTAACTTCCATTTCCCCACTCGCCTTATGAAAGTAGAATTTCCCAGATTCAGTGAGGGTGATGTAGTGAGTTGGTTGTATCAGTGTGAGAGATACTTTATCTTAGACCAAACCCCTGGTGATCAAAAGTCAATGTTGGAAAGTGTTGCGTTAGCATGGGCATAATGTCTACCAACAGTCCTGGCGAGTTGGCATGCCCATTCCTTGGGAAGTATACTCTGCTGATATTCGAGTACATTTTTCCAAGGCTGCTCAAAACTCCCTTACTGAGCTCACTAGGCTCAAGCAGTCAGGCAGCTTAGAAGAGTACTTGAGGGCTTTTGAACCGCTAATTACTCGTAGTAGCCTGAATGAGGAACAGCGAGTTGGCGTGTTCGGGGGGGGAGGGGGTGGGGGCTGTGTGAGGATTTGTAAGGTTGGCTTAAGATGTTTAAGCCAAACACACTACAGGAAGCCATCACACTCGCCCAATTGTATGAGACAAGTTGTGTCTATATTAAGTAGGTGACAGGAAAGAGCACCGTCAAGTTGGCACCTATCGTACCATTATCGAGTACTGCTAATCAGATGGTCGCAAGTCAACCAGCTAGACTTCCGCCGACTAGACTGCTGGCGTTACTCACTCTGCCAAATGTGGTCCTGCCAACCTGAGCTCCGCTAACAACTAGGACCCCCAGGGGTCTATCTCCAACAGACATTGATGACCTTCGAGCAAGGAACCTCTATTTCTATCGTCGTGGGCCGTTCACTCCAGGGCATGCGTGCCCCATGCGGAGGCATATACAGATGTTCTGGATCAAAGCTAACAATGATAAACTAGGTGAAGAGACCATGGAACAAGATTTGGATCCGGTTCTTGATCCTTTCATTTCAATACGTGCACTTCATGGAATGGCACAATGCCAACATCATGGCAAATGAGTTATGAGTATTCTCGTAGACAGTGGAAGCACCCACAATTTTCTCGATGATCACCTAGCTCGCCAAATGGGGTGTCAAGTGGATGCCAATCAGCAACTTTCAGTCATAATAGTTGATAGAAAGCAAGTCTCATAGAGGGGAATATACCGATCTTTTCAGTGGACTCTTTAGAGAGCCAAATTTACGTCTGACGTTTTACTGATTCCCTTATTCGGATGTGACATGATGTTTGGCATACAATTGCTCCGTACTTTAGGGGAAGTCAGATGGAATTTTGACACATTTTTAACGAAGTTCAACCTTGGCGGCAATAGAGGGCTCAAGGCTGCTTTAGAGAATACCCTCTTGCCTCTTATGGCTCAACCAATTACATTTTTTGCCATTACCATTGATCAGCCTCACCAGCAATCTTTACTAAGTTTACATGCCACCAAGTCTGATTTAGTGGAGGATCCTCATGCCTTACAAGATTTACTTGATGGTTTCCCTAAGGTATTTGCTCCTGGCATCGAGATGCCGCCAAGCAGACCGGGGTTTGATCACTGCATCCCCCTCAGAGAGGGAAATGATCCGGTTAATCTACAGTCTTATCGATTCCCAGCATTCCAAAAAGACATC
Organism: Simmondsia chinensis; assembly: GCA_018398585.1. Classification (NCBI taxonomy): domain Eukaryota; kingdom Viridiplantae; phylum Streptophyta; class Magnoliopsida; order Caryophyllales; family Simmondsiaceae; genus Simmondsia; species Simmondsia chinensis. The sequence continues at coordinate 23,009,368 of JAGTTD010000002.1, forward strand.
ATTGAGACCCTGATTCAAGAGATGTTGCTGGGAGGTGTGAATCAGAATAGTAACTCGCCTTTTGGATCACCGATGGTGCTCGTCGGAAAGAAAGATGGTAGTTGGTAACTTTGTGTTTATTACCGTGCTCTGAATAAGATGACGGTTAAGGACAAGTTTCCTATCCCCATCATGAAGAGCTCATGGATGAGTTAGGAGGCGCAACTTTTTTTTCCAAGTTAGATCTGAAATCCGGGTATTGGGGAATCAGAATAGCATCAGAAGATGTGTTCAAAAACGACTTTTCCTACGTATTTGGGGCACTATGAGTTCACTGTGATGCCCTTCAGTTTGTCCAGCACACTATCAACATTCCAAAGTTTGATGAACAATATACTCTGGCCTTTACTATGACGTTATGTGTTGGTCATTTTTGATGACATTTTTGTCTACAGCATCACTTGGGTGCAGCACATGGAGAATTTGCATTCTGTCTTAAGTATCCTCCGCCAATGTAGTCTTGTCGCCAACAGGGCCAAATGTACTTTTGGGGCACGCCAAATTGAGTACTGAGGCCATTTCGTTTCAAGAAATGGAGTGGCTGCTGACCCTAATAAGCTGGCTCTAGCAGCTAATTGGCCTCGACCAACAACTATTATGCAACTTCGATGATTTCTTGGCCTTTCCAGCTACTATAGGTGTTTCATCCCTCCGTACGGAATGATTGCTCGGCCCTTAATGGATTTATTAAAGAAAAATAGCTTAGGTTGGAATGCTAATGTAGAAGAAGCCTTTCAGCGTCTCAAGATTGCTTGGACACCCGCCCCCATACTCGGCTTACCAGACTTTGCCAAGACTTTTGTAATTGAAATAGACACCTCCGGTGTCACAGTCCTATTGCAAGAAGGAAGGCCTTTGGCTTTCATCAGCAAGACCTTAGCACCACGGCATCAGGCGATGTCAGTATATGAGCAAGAACTTCTCGCCTTGGTTTTCACCATAGATAAGTGGCAGCAATATGTAGCAAGGCGGCACTTTGTTATTCGCACTGATCAGCAGAGTTTGAAGTTCCTTCTTGAACAATGCCTTTCCACATCCCTTCAGTTTCTCTAGTTGGCAAGGCTCATTAGGTTGGATTGCTAGATAGCCTACAAAAAGAGAACAGAGAACCATGCCGCTGATGCCTTATCTTGTCTTACAAGTTCGGAAGTCCTTTGCATGGCGTTATTCGCCATCTCTTCTGACCTATACAGCACTTTGCAAGCATTTTGGCTTCAGGATCCCACACTTAGCACGATAATTGATGAAAAGCTTACAGAATCCCTATCGCATCCGTGCTTTACTTGGCATCCAGATTAGCTAAGGCACCGTGGACACCTAGTCCTAGGTGCCATTCCCACTCTGCAAAATATGATCCTCTTGTGGATGCACGATTCTGCTCAAAGAGGTCAATCAGGTGTAGAGATAACTTATAAGCTGATTCAGACACTTTTCTACTGGCCGGGTATCAAGAAAGATGTTCGCGAATACATTCGCAAATGTTTAGTTTTCTAGTAGAGCAAGTATGAGTTAGTGGCTACTCCGGGTTTGTTGCAGCCATTACCCATTCTCGACACTATTTGGAGTAGCATTTCCATGGATTTTATTGAGCTGCCAACCTAGCCCATCTTCTGGGTTCCCGATAATCCTTGTCATGGTAGATCGTCTTAGAAAATATGCTCATTTCCATGCGCTTCGCCATCCATACTCAGCTGCCGATGTAGCCCAATTGTTCTTAGATCAAATATATCGGCTACGCGAACTTCCAGACTCAATCAACAATGATCAGAACCTAATCTTTGTTAGTAAGTTTTGGCAAGAGCTCTTCAGCTGCTTGGGAAACTAGCTTAATCTTTCTTCATCATACCACCCTCAGTTAAACGGTCAAACTGAAGCCCTCAATGAGTGCCTCGAAACCTACCTCTGAGGCATGGCGGGTGAATGTCCCCGTGACTGGCGCCACTGTCTCCCTTTGGCGAAATGGTGGTACAACACAATGTTCGACACTGCATCCCAAGCTTCACCTTATGAAGTCCTCAATGGCTAGCTGCCGCCAGTTCACCTCCCTTATCTTCCCAGCGAATCTCTAGTCGAGGCCGTTGATCACATCGTAACTACCTGGGAAGACTCTATCATATGCCTCAAGAATCACCTACACTGCGCACAGAATCGAATGAAGCAACAGGCGGATCATAGTCGTACGAATCATGAGTTCTAGACTGGCGAGTATGTCTGGTTGAAGCTTCAAAGCTACGCCAACAGAGCGTGGCTTACCGCCAGTTCCATAAGCTCGCTCCATGGTACTATGGGCCTTTCAAGATCCTTAATCGCATTGGAATGGTTGCCTACAAGCTAGAACTTCCCGCACATGCCGCCAAACACCACACGGTCCATGTTTCCCTCCTACCTCCACCCCTTTACCTATAACCTGGCCTCCAGCACCAGATTAGCCTACATCCGAGCACATTCCGGATCGCAGGCTGGTTCACCGACGCCGTATTGTCGCCACTCAAGTGCCGATACAATGGCAAGGTCATTCACCTGAGGATGCTCCTTGGGGATTCCTCCATGATCTCTAACTCTGTTTTCCTCACCTCAACCCTTGTGGACAAGGGTTTGGTTCAGGGGAGGGTATCGATGCAAACCATGCCACATCAGCTCCCACCATGACACTCCCGCCACGTCAACCCCCGCCTTGTCAGCGTGCCACGTCAGCCCTAGAGGCTCCTCTCTTATGCTATAAATATCAAGCTAGTTAGGATATTTTGATCATCTCGATGAGTTATGATGATCTCTCTCTCTATCTCCCCCTATTTCTCTAGTTCTCCCGCTTCTTCTACTTCTCACCCCTTTCCCTTACTTGTAATTAGTAAACTATCCATACAAATATATACACATATACAAAGGGATAGCAATCTAGCTATCCCATAGGTGTTTGTTAATGATCTTATGTTGGATTGAGCTTGTGGATTGTGGTTGATTGTGTGTGAGTGTGGGTGTTGAGCTTAGTTATTGATTGATTTGATAGGATTCCCCCTTTGGATCCTATCAGTTCCTAAGATCCCTATTTATATAAGGCTAATGGGTAGAATTATTTTTATTCTTGGTGCAAGAATTCCAAGAAAACTTAAAATCGTGTTTAAAAACTTGCCAATAACGACGTCATTTGCCATGCAAAAAAATGTGTGCAATTTTTTAACTTAAAAATGCCACGTGTCATTAAGTGATAAGTCCATATCAACTAACACCGACTGGCATCCTGGCTGTCCAGTGCTAGGGCGTGCCAATGTGCCACAAGTTGCGTTACTATTGGTCCGCTTCAAAGGTCTTCTTCGTAATAACCTCTTTTAGCACCGGAGTGTGGACTTCACAAATATTTAACTTATGAAAAATTTCGAAACAAAATTTTTTCTTCAATGTTTCCAAAAAACAAATTTTCAGAAAAATTATGCTAAACAATATTTTAGAAAATTCCTAAAATAATTTTAGAATTTTCGTCGTGGGAGAAAATCAGGTTCCAAAACCCTTAAAGCTTAAAACTTCATGATAAATCGTATCTTATCTTATATAAAAATAACTCCCATCGAAAATTTTCACTCTCTAATTGTGTTACTACATGTATATAAATCTAGAACTAGAGGTGGTGGCGTCACCTTCTCCTCTTTTCCTTTTCTTTTTGTTTCCTTTAAAATACAATTTGGCATATTAAATATTCATCTCAAGAATATTTGTTTCGCATAAAAATTATTTATCTCATAAATAAATAATTCATCGCATTAATTGATTTTTAAATATTTTCAAATGATGTTTAAGTTCAGGCTTGCGGAGGTACCTCAGGGACAATCTAACTCTAACTCCAAATGGGTCAAATATTATTATCATCCCATGATAATAACTGATTACCATTTAGTAAAACTTAATTTCACTAAATAAGTTTTATTGTACTCTAGAATTAAATATATTCACTCAAGAATTTTTCAAATAACTTTTATTACGACAATTAACCCATCCATTAGATATCCATGAGCAAAAGTAACTTTAGCTACTATTGTTACTTTTCTCACATCTCTGGCCATAGTTCTTGAGTCGCCCTTCTCAAACAATTCAATAATATAGAAACAACTTCTTTATTAATTCCAAATGTCAAACATATGGAATACTCTGGCCAAAGATTCTAAAATATGTTCGTATATTTGCGAGCCAACTAAGGGAATATCTTTATCTCGTTAGAGACTACAGGTTCCACGTAAAGCAACTGTTCCCACCATACTTCATGTCGTTACCCAACGTACATAACATTCAAGTCAACGCACTTTGACTAATCTTTTTGGCACATCAAAGCAACGAACAATCCATGCATGAGTTCAAACTATTTCTTGGATTTAGAGTAATCATCTTACAGAATTAATTATTTCTTATATAGTAAAGAAAAAACTAATTCAAATAGTCCTAATCGGTGTTCCAATCTTATTGACAACACCAACATGATACTCTTGAATCCATATCCTCATGACGACAAGTCATCAAGTATCATAATATAGTCTTCTTAGACAAGTTGTCCAAACTTATCATCGACTCTGAACATACTTTGACAACATATCATTGGTTTGATCTAAATCTATCCATGGTTCAATCTCACTGACCGCTAAAACCAAACCTGACATATCATCTTAAAATACATCCATCTCATGGAACATTTTAGTAAAACGATCACACGCATATTTGACTTTTGGAATATAATTCGACAATAAATAAATAAAGCAATTTTATTTATTTAATAATTATAACTAACTAATTGGGTTTTCGACAATTCTAACACAGTAAACTTTAAACTCAATAGAAAAGAATAAACCACGGTCAGTTAATAGATATGCTGCAATCCTGATGTTTAGTCGCCCTTCCGGATGCCATATTTTTAAGAATATGCTTCGAAATAAGACCCAGGACTCAAAATCCCATTTATCCTCCAACACCCATAAAGTAAGAGGAAGACCATGAAAAGCAGCCAAACACCGGCGACCATCAAGACAGAAAATGCCTAAGGACTTGCAATGAATAGCTTCATCATGAACGCTAGGTGGCAAGAGCAACAGGTAGTTAGAATCCTCTGTAGCGTCGCAAGCCACCAAATAAGGATAAAAAGTAAGGAGATTCAGGAGGGAACGATTCACTATGCTGTGATAGCAAGTACAAAACACTATTGCAAAACAATAATTTCGTAAAATCTATTAAGCTACCGCATGTACATATGAGTGTCCCATACCTCTAGGCCCTACGATCAAAATAATACGTGAAGTACCAATCTACCTGAGCCCAATATTCTTCCCTAAAAGTAACGTCAACATTAAAAAGGAAAAGAACTCTGTAGTTCAAAGGATATAGCGAGGCGTCATCAATACAAGTAAAAGCTATTTTCAAGGAAGAACCCAAAAATCGAAATTCATCGGGAAGGAAGATAGGAAGGTAGGTTTGAGTAGCCAAGTTACATATTTCCAACCTAGAGATCCAAAATAGAGAGTATCTCGACATAAAATCAAACCACTACTAACACCCACTATGTCCTTTTCATCGAACGAAAACCATAAAGGCTCTGTAGGCACACAAGCAGCGGGATAATAGCCAGCTAAAGCGTATGATTCCACATAATTCCCATGAGGAGGCCAATACCCATTTTGTATCAGAATATCGTCAACAGGTTGCTTGAAATAGTTCATAGCTTGCTCTTTCACAAAATCCTCGTGATGGAAAAATCCCCGAAAGAACTAGGAAATAATGCGACATTGACATAGATTCTTAGTAGAAAACTAGGATAATATTATCAAGAAAAGATCCTCTGGAAAAATATCCATATTAACGTGAGCTAGCATGAAGGGTCAAGCCCAGAAGTAAGCATACATAAAGTACGGCTAATTATAAAAGTACACTTTTTAAGTGAATGAGATTCTATTAAAAAGAGGGGGGCCCTTTTGTTTATGACCGCACTTGCTGTTTACACCTTAATTTTGAGGGGGCTGGGAAGATGCCGTTTTGAATAAAGTACCACGTGGTCAACATGTGAGAGCCTTCTCAAGGGAAGTCATGCTTTTAAATATTAAGATAACAGCATCTTGAGCCCGGCATCCTGAGAAGGTAAGTACCCTTGACAAGGGGTTCAGCAACCTAAGGCTTGAGATGGTTGAGGGGTGAAGTGAGCTCGAGCTTGAGCTCGAGGGGCTATTAGGAAGGCTTCAAGATAGGTGGTTCTCAAGCTTGAAGAAATTACTTGGAGTGCAATTTTAGTTACTTGGGCATTAAGCTTAATCTAACTAAACACAGGGTTTCTAAACGGGACTTCCGCTTAGAATTTGAACGTGGGCATAAAGGATTTCCTTTTAATACTAATTTCAAGGCGCATTCATTGAACATTTATGCACATAAAAAAAGCTTAATGGCCAGATGTAGGTGGAGTTGCTGATAAAGAAGGAGCAGTCGTTATTTCTTGTTTTTTGTGAATAAAGGATTCAGCTTCAGTCCAAAGTAGTACATATACACTCATTACAAAACTTCTTCAAGTTTTCTTTTACAGCACACCTAGGCATACCATAATGTAGATTTCAACTATACTTTCCTTCTTAGTAATACAGTTCTCGGGCTTCAGGTATGACTTTTCACTTTTAATCTGTTCCCACAAATCAACAAGTTAAGATTTGAGGCTTACGGCTTTGATGGCCAAGGCTTGTCCCTTGATTACATTAGTCTTAACACTACTGTCACTGCTTGATAAGTCAGGTGAACTTAGGTTCGCGCCATTGATCAGGGCTTTGACTGTCAAGGCTTGCCCCTTAATTGTGTTGGACGTAATCCAGCGACAAGAATGTGGTTTGCTCCATCTTAATCTTATCAGACCTAAACTAATTCAAGTTATTATAAGTCAAGGGTGCCAGGCTTAAAAAACTTGATTGATTCGGGCTTATAAGTAGATTGATGAGCTCTTAGGTTTGTCTCCACCCCAGTTCCTAACTTTTAAGTGTACGAGGAAAGGTGTATGTGGGCCTTATGACTGCCACTTAAGTTAGGTCTATATCCTTTTAATTTTCTACCATAAAAATACGCAAAAAATCCACCAAAACGTTTAACAAAATTTTCTTAATTGAAACGTATACAAAACTCATGGTATAACCAAAGTTAGATACACCAACATATCATAACCTTTTTTTTTTGAAAACTGTGAGCGGTTTAGGTCAAAGAAGTGCGGTTCATAATTAGGCTTACTCTCTAGTTGTAGTGAGCCCCTTTTGCACATTTGTTTTGCTTTCACATCTACGGCGAACACACACACACAAAACTTGAAACAAAATAGAGCAAAAACGTCTTTTGGCGACCACAGTGGGAGACTTAAAACAAGACTTCATTGTCTTTACTCCACCATGGATTACCAGAGCGTAATCGCCGGTTATTTGCCCTAGTGCCCTCAAGCATGAGAAGCCAAAAGGCTTAGCCTTGGTTTTATCCCCACTTTAGCATCCTCTTGAGTAAAGTCTCATATCTCGACAGGATGAACCAAGTCACAGCCACAGCCACGGCAGCGAAAGCGGTGGTGATGATGACATCCTAGAAGATGAATGTGATGGGCTTGTTTTCATGACTATGCTCGAACGTTGCTTAAAGATTTTGGACCAAAGAGTCCAACAAACAATGAGGGAAGCTTTTGAGAGCGAAGTGCTGAAATAAAGCACAATGTAGCAGCTCAGTGTGAAAACTCTGCGGCCATGAAATCTGTAATTAACAATGTTGGAATCTCTATGAATGAAAGGCTTCATAGAAAAACCGATAGAGTCTTAGTAGAAATGAACTCAATCTTGTCTTTAATTGCTACCCTTATCGCTAAGGACGTGGCTAGGCAAATGGTGGTTGAAGTTGAACCTATCTTGGTTAGACAAGCAGAGAGTCATAATGGTTTGGTCCAAGCCATTAAGGAGGTTATCAGGAAACTTAGGCCTATATCTCTTCCATCAGTACCAGATGACTGCCCTCGAGACGCAACCTAGTGACTACATGGTCCTTGGGAGAACAAAGAAAACAATTGTGGCTAACCCAAGTGCTATGCACTTGGAATCCAACTGTACAAATGCCAACCCCCTTGGGCCTGCTGAGCCTTTAAACCAGAGTTTTTCTCGGACCACAAGGGATCTCAATGCTAATGCGCCGGTGCTACCTGTCCTTGAGACAGGTGGTATAACCGTTCTTACCCTCCTCATGTAGTAGAGGCTGCCTCAAGGCCCACTTAAGGCCTTGAAGTAGGAGTGTAAGTTGAGGCCCCAGCTTTTGGGAACCAAAATTCTCATCCTAGACATCTTTGTGCTTATAATACTGGGGGGAGGGGCAAATTAACGATCCACTTCCTTAAGATCATGACTTGGGATTAATCAAGTAAGCATGAACCAATAGCCTACTAACACTCATGCACTTCCAGGCATGCCATGTCACCCAGGTCCTGCTGGGACATACTTCATGGCCAATCAACTCCATGACAAGTATGATCAAGGGATTTACCCAGGGTTCGGGGAGCAACAAACATTCCCACACCCAATTGTGACGGGTGCTCATGGGTATCCTGCAGATTCCCCTCGAGATCCTCTCCCACTTGGGGGGCAATGGCAGGCGCATAATTATGTGCCTAACCTACCCCTCCAGGACCAATTAGCCGGCCCCATTGAGCAAAAGTATGGGACGAGTCTCGCTAGGATCAACAAACCCCTGTATAGTAAACCTTACCCTGACTACATAGATAGGGATTACCCTTTTCCTTAAGGATACAAGATCGCCGAGTTCACCCTCTTTGAAGGGGAAGGGACTATTTCTGCCCTCGAGCATTTGGCAAGATTTAATTTCCAATACAGAGGAGTGGAAAATAATCAATATCTCAAACTAAGGCTCTTCCCTAGCTCATTGACTGGGACAGCTTTTCAGTGGTATATTAGCTTGACCCCTAATTCTATTTACTGCTGGGATGATATGACTAGGTAATCTAGGCCGAATTCTTAAGAATGGAATTAGGAACTTCCATGTCAAACTTAGCTCGGATGAGACAGAAGCCAGGCGATTCTGTGGAAAACTTATTAATCGGCTCAAGAGAGCCATGTTAAAATCCATAGTAGCCCTTCCTAAGCTTGAGTACTCCAAGCTGGCCTTAAATGGCTTGGATATTGAATTCAGGAAGAAATTGGAAGGCTCTAAATTTATGATGCTTTTTCAGATGGAATAATGTGCCATTAGATACGAGGTTGTCTTAAAAGAAGAAAGCCTTAAGAAAAATAGCGTGTATGGAATTACATACACGACTTAATAGAAGAGGAAGAAGATCCTCCATGCAAAATTGACATTGCTGAATACGTCAAAGGGCCTCTTTTGGTTTGTAATCCTTTGGTCAAGAAGGATACTAAAGCTAGGAAGTCCTATCAGTCCCAAGACCTGAGAAAATTTTCATTTGACCTCTCTAGAGCTGATGCAATATTTGATTGGTGAGAGGCAAATAATAAACTCAAGATTTGGGGTGAACACAAAAAACTCGACCCCAAATCTAACAAGGTAAAGGTATACTATAAGTGCCACAATTTGTTAACCCATTCAACAAGGAACTGGGTGATTAGAAACATGGTTCAGGATGCCATAGAGGTAAGGGAATTGATCGTCCTGAGAGAAGGACAAAAGGGTTTCAATAAAAACCCCTTCTCTAGTCCTATCCGGATTAATGTAGGTGAAGTAGTAGATCCTTATCATCCCCATAACAACCAAACTAATGACAGATCTCTGTACGGGATGAACGCAGACAAAAATGATATGGTGATGGCCAACGCTTTGTTTGATAGGCTGCTTGAATCAGGAACACTAAGGATTTCCCGAACCATGTTGAGATTTCCACAAGATCACTATAAATGGCGTATCACGACTAAACACTCTACACGCGACTGTGAAGCGTTTTGCAGTTCCATAAAGAAGCAATTGGAGGAAGGTACCATCCTCCTCTCTAAGGAAGATAAGTTATCCATGGCGATTCTTACATATGACCATTTGCAGACAGTCTTTGCTTCTATGAAACAGACGTCAAGGAAACTCCTACGCCTTTCCCAAAACCTCTGCGGGGGTTGTAGTCATAAACGGGTGACCGAAATAAAGAAGCTAAACCTTTTTCCTAAGAAAAGGTAGGCTTCTCCAACGAAGATATCATCATCAGGGATTCCTCGAGGCTTTCCCTCAAAGACTTAAGTCATCATGAGGACAGGGCATCCTAAGAGGAATCCAAAGTACACCCTATTGGATGTGGACACCTGTCTGGTACCACGGCAGTTAGGATGTCACCCTTCAAGTGTTAGGTTCAGCAATGTCTAGGGAAGAATCACCTCAATCAAGAGGCAATTAGTTCTTCCAACCCTACTTGAACCTAGAAAAGGAGGCAATTGCGCAAAAAGGCAGCATAATGGAGGACTTTACTAGATACCTGCTTGGCTAAACTTTCTCAAGAAGAGGCCAAGGTCCGAAAGGGCAAGCAACCAAGCATATGGATCTTGATGATTCAATGGTTGAGTCCAAACTTCTTAATACAGGAAAAGGGCGGGCTCACAAGAAGCTCGAGAGATGGCCCAGTTCCTCATCATTTGAGGGACGAGAGTCTTGGTGGGTCAGCTTGCCAAGGACCCCCAATGCTAAAATCTGCTGAGGATGAGGAGGAATACTCTCCTCTCAGCATTAACTTAGTGGAACCTATGGACCGTGTCAAACCCAACATGGTCTTACATCGAGAATGATTTCCACGAAAAAGATTTCCCTCGGCCTTTGGAGGAATCTCAAACACAAGACGTTGATCTTAAGGACGAACTGCAGGAATATGACATGCTAGTTAATGGCAGTCCTCAACAGCAGAATCAAGGTACATCCATGGTTGACAACCTTGAGAACGAAGCAAACCAAGGGATCCATATTCAATTCAAGATGCTTCTTAAAAATGTGAATGTCAGAACTACCTTACTCTTTCTCTTGGAGTTCATGGTAGCTGATGCTCAAGAAGGTCTTAAAGGTGATGTGATAGCATCGGACGAGGAGCCTTAAGTGGAGCTCGTGGATGAAGCAGTGGCCACTCAAGGTACACTCAACCCTTCGTCTTGTAAGGTTAATGCTAAAGCACCCAAATTGCCTAATGACACACCTTATATAATGAAGATGATGTTTGATGGGCCTAACGCTGCCAATAAACACATCAAGGCCAAATTTTATGGCATTCTGGTGAACAGGGTCTTGGGGGATAATGGCACAGTTATCAACGTATTGCCTTCATATATGTTCCGGGTCACTGGTAAATCTGGAGAAGACTTAGTGGCTCTTCTGGAGCTACTACCAAATCTAAAGGGCTCATTCTCGATTGACTTAATCATTGGCAGCTTAAGCAATCTGACAGCTTTCATGTGGTGGAAACTACCTCAAGCTATAATGCTTTGCTTGATAGAGATTTTTTGCATGCCAATTATTATATTCCATCTTCACTTCAACATTGCTTATCTTCTGGAACGATGACTAGTATGAGGTTGTTATGGTAGACAATAGGCCATTCATGGCTTGCAAACTGTGTTGAGGCAAAATTCTATGAAGATGGAGTGGGACCTCTAGATGTCAAAAGGACCACTCCATGATCCGTCCAATAGTAGGACATGATAGCCATCCTTGATAACCCACTAACTGAAGCTAAGTTTGGTTGAGCAGATCGCGAGCCTGAAGACTCTAACTTCTAGTGATGCATGAGAGCCTTTTTCGATGGAAGAGACTTACAGGACACCCTGGAACCCCAATGTGGAGGCAGAAAGACCTTTCAGATTTGGCCCAGGAGGCCATTTCTCTTAGCGTTGGCAAGGCTCATGGCCTGCCATGCTGACGATCAATTTTTGATTAAGCAGCCATTTAATGGTTTCCAAGTTCATGTATACAAGAAAAAGAGCTGGAGCTCTCTGACATAAGAGAAGCACCAGCCAAATTCGAGGATTTAAGGGCTGAAGTCCAAGAACCCTTCCTCGAGGTTAATTTGGGTCCAATAGAAGGCCTAAGACCTCCTTATCTCAGCAATCTTATATCTGAGGAGTATGTTACAAACCGAAATCCGAGGCTAGAGTTAAGTTGGCTTTTGGCGGGAAAACTAGTAAAGCATCGCAATTCAAGTTAAATTCTGTTATTTGCTGCTGCTGTGCTGGTGTGCTGCTGCGTGTGAGCTGTGATGCTGCTGGGCTGTTGTTAACTTGTTAAGGTTTCGAAGATTTCTCTTGAGCCTTAACCTAGGTTGGGATAGAAAGAGTATGAGATGAGAAAGAATATAGAGTTTAGATGAGAGAAAGAAGGGAAATTAGATAGAAAGTAGAAAGAGTTAGGTGAGAGAGAGAATATTGATCTCAAAATGAGATTGTGTTCGATATTTGATTGAATGCCAATATTTACAGCAGAAAGGTCTATTTAATAAGCAAAACAAGCAAAGCTACTACATTGTATCAAGACAACCTAACTAACTAACTCACTAGAAAATATCTAGAAAATATCTAAAAATATCTAACTAGCAATTAAAAGGTATTTTAGCGCCAATTCACAGCAGTTAACAGTAGCCCAGCAGCAGCACAGCTCACACGCAGTAGCACACCAGCACAGCACAGCAAATAACAGAATTTAACTTGAATTGTGATGCTTTACTAGTTTTCCCGCCAAAAGCCAACTTAACTCTAGCCTCGGATTTCGGTTTGTAACAAAGTAGAGAGAGTAGTACCTAACTTTGCTTGGCGAATTCAAGGACTGCTTTGCTTGGGATCATCACAAGATGCTTGCCCATACAGAAAAGTGATTAAGAATAGGCTTCCTATTAAGACAAGCTTAAGGCCCATCATTCAGGCCTAGAGAAGGATGTCCTAAGAAGTCATTGATTTGGTAAAGGAAGAGATTTAAAGACACTTAAAGGCCAAATTTATCAAAACTGCCAGGTAAGTTGAGTGGCTGGCAAATATTGATCCCATCATTAAAAAGAATGGCAAAGTCAAGGTTTGTATTCATTTCAGAGATTTGAATGCAGTTGATGCATGTTTATTACTTAGCAAGTGCACTAGGTCGTTTCAAATAATAAAGAGTGACTAGAGTATCGTTCCCATGAGAATTGATTATCGAATGATTACTGAAATTAGTAGTTTCAGTGCTATTCAAATGACTGAAAAATGAAGTTTTCAATATTTAAGAAATGAAATGAAAAAAACTAAAGTTGTTTACTACTTTTTAGAAAATTTTACTGATATTTAAAATCCAAGGCATCTAATATCACCTAGTTGAATCAATACGAAATTCTATTCTTGGTATTCAAGTTGTTATTCCTTGTTTTTGGTCGAAAACCCTAATTTGCTAAATATTCCTTCTTTGAGCAATACTTAGCATACTCTTTTACCCATTAACTCATCAATCTCTTGAATGAATTTAAATAAGAAAAGAGTTGTGAAGATTTATACTTTTCAGTTTAGACCACACAAATCGTGTTAATCTATCTCTAGCATTCGCTCAATTTGTGGTGTTTAGTACTTTAGCAATCACCATAAATCTACTCTCGAACTCATTATTAATCATTACAAGTTTTGAAATGGTGATCAAGCACTCAAAACACATGAAGAACACTTCAACAACTAAATAAACAAACTTTGAATACTTTTAATTAGAAAAAGCTTATATTAGAACTTAGGCCGCATCGTATTCTTCGAAAGATAAAAGTAGTTCATGGTTAGCATAACATAAAGCAAAACTAAAATAAAAGCCATGAACTAAAGAGAAAAAGGACAGAAAAGAACTTTGGAAACGAAAAATCACCAACCAAACTCTTTCTTTTCTCTTCCTTTTCTCTTCCTAATGTGTGTATGATGTGTTTTGACTGAAAACTGATGCTCTAAACACTTCCTTTCCACCCCTATTTATAGTACTTGAAGATGGCAATACATGAAAAAAAAAAAATTTACACAAACTCATTCCTATTTTCTAAACTTGCCGCCCTTTTTTGCTTTTGGCTACAACTTGCTTTACTTTTCAATTTTCCACCTCCTTTAGGCGTGTGTTCTTTGCAATTTGTAGCAAGTTGTTTGATTTTTTATGTGTTTAATTCATCTATGCTCTTGATTTGTTCATTTTGCCACCCAAAATTACAATTTGATGCAAGTTGATCAATTTCATTCTTCCTTCTTGCTTAGCCATGAGGTTCATTGCAAATTGCTTATGTTTGCTTTTGTTTATTGTATCTTGGATCCATTTGATGATTTTGGTCATCAAACCCATAAACAATTAGCATAAAATGAGTGTGTTATAAAGGACTAACAATAGGAATGAAAAAGAGAAAAAACAATAGAAATTAGATGCAAGATAGACATGAATTAAACCAAAATCAAGTGAATATTTGCATACAAAATTGGATTTATCAAAATACCCCTAAACTTAAATCTTGCTCATCCTCGAGAAAGACTTGATAAGTCTAATTTATTATGTAATTATTTATATCATTTGTATTCATTTTTAACCATTTTTACATCCACTTTTTATCACTTTTGCTCGGTTTTGCTCATTTTTGACTATTTTACTATTTTCTTGCGAAAACACTCATTTTATGTTAAATCTTACTAGGTTTTATTATTAACATCAATAAGTAAATGCAAGATACATCAAACTAAAGCAATAAAATAGAAAAATCAACCCAAAATACAATGTTCGTACATGAACTACATAAAATAACACTTTTTGCAAACAAAGTTGCAATGGGCTGCAATATTAAACAAATTTTACTGCCTAAATTCATTGTATTTACATACTTTAACATATCCTAACTTATTTTGTGTAGGTTTTGGGCGGCGCAAAGCTGAAAAGAAAATAAAAAAATGAAGAATAAGGCAATTGGGAACCAACCGCAACTTAGAGCAAATAGGATGCAAGTTTGATGTATTTTTTTCAATTTTTTTTATCCCATTTCAAACACTATAAATAGGAGTGTTATGGGAGAGGTTTAGGCACCCTTCACCAGCAAAAAAAAAAATCACAAAAAGAAGTAGAAGATAGTAGGTAGAAATTGGGTGTAGGAAAAGAAGAGGAAGGAAGGAAGTTTGGTTTGTATTTTTGTATTTTCAGTCCTTTCTATCCTTTTTCTTCAATAAGATCACGAATTTTGTGTTTTTTATATTTTATATTAAGTTTATCATGAACTAATTTTGTTATTCCAAGGCTACAATGTAGCCTAAGTTGTAATATACACTTATTTCTAATTCAACGTATTCAATATTTTGTTATTGCGTTGTTGAAGTGTTTATCATTGTTCTTCATGAGTTTTAAATGCCTGATCACCATCCTTAAATGATTCATAATGAGTCTGAGAGGAGATTTATGATGATTGCTAAGGTCATAAGCACCACAAATTGGGCGAATGCTCGAGAGAGATTGACGTGATTTGTGTGGTTTTTAAGAGAAAATCATTAAGCTTTAAAAAAACTCTTTTCTTATTTAAATTCATGCACGAGAGTGATGGTTTAATATGTAAAAGAGCATGACAAATGTTGCTCGAGAGAGAATATTTAGTAAAATAGGATTTTCAACCATCAACATGTGATAACAACTTGAATAACGAGAATAGAAAAGGCATATTGATGCAACTAGGTGAAATCTGATATCTTGAATATTATTAAATCATAAAAACAAAAAAAAATCGGTCTCATTTTAACTTTTATTTCTTTTTATTTTATTTTGCTTTATTTCTTATCAAAACCCTAAATTTTTCGATCTTTCAAATAGTATTAAAACTACTAATTTTGGTACTCACTCAAACACAATCCTTGTAGGAATGACACTCTACTCATTTCTATATTACTTGTAGTGCACTTGCTAATGCATAAGCATCAAGTTTTTGGAACCGTTGCCGGGAATTGTCTCTATTTGAGTGATATCGATGCCAACTAATTTTGGTGCTAATTTAAAATTATTAATAATTTGTAAATTTTGTTAAATTTAAAATATAAATCTCTTTTTATTCATTTATTTTATTTGTATAGATAATTATTAAAAATAAATAAATGAAAAAAAAAATTTATATATATATCCCCCTAAAAAAAAGTTAGTTTTAATACTAATTATTGATAGATTGTAAATTTTGTTTAAAATTTGAGAAATTAATCTTCATTCATTCATTTATTTTATTTAATTTTATTTTAAATTGTTGTATTTTTACATTTTATGATTAATTTTAACTTTATTTTGACTTTTTAATCTATCCAGATATTTTTTTTTAAAGTTAAGTTTGTTATCTTTTAATTTTTCAAAATCTTTAGTATTAACCCTTACCCTTTTTAAAATATATATATATATATATATATATGTATAAACCTTGGATTATTGCAATATTAAAGCTTTCTCACTAATTTTATCTTTCCTTTAACTTTTAAGTTTAATTAATGATTTATTTATTCATTTTTTTTTTTTGTAAAAAAAAACAGAGTGATAGCTTGCTACAACTCTATAAGACCTCAATACCAAGCTGTATTTGATGCATTATTTGCTCAACTTTTACTAATTGAAGACATGATTACTGCTAGTACTTCTAGATGTGAATTTTGCGCCGGTAACCATACTAGTATGGAATGCCAAATAGGTAATAGCTTTTCTTCATCAGGTTTTGAGCAATATAACTTTCTGAGACCTCAATATCAAGCTATACCGAAAAGAAAACTGAGCATTCGTGAATATAGTGAATTATCTGCTCAACTTTCACAAATTCAAGAAACATTAAATGAGATGATTGCGGTTCGTGCTCCTAGATGTGAATTTTGTGCAAGTAACCATGCTAGTATGGAATGCCAAATAGGTAATAGCTTTTCTTCATCAGGTTTTGAGCAATATAACTTTATGAGACCACAATATCAAGCTATACCGAAAAGAAAACTGCAAAGAAGTATTTAAGAGTAGAGTGATCTGTATAAACAATTACCTTAGAATTTAGCGAGTAAGAATAAAATTTTTCAAATGCAAAAACAATAGCTAGTTATTCCTTGGAGGTAGCATAGTTAACTTGTGCGTCCATTAAAGTCTTACTGCCATAGTAAATTACATGAAAGTTTTTGTTCCTTCTTTGCCCTAGCACGGGCCCTACTACATAGTCACTAGCATCGCACATAAGTTTAAAATGCAAGGTCCAATCGGTTGCTACGATCATTGGTGCTGATACTAGTTTTTTCATCAAAGTTTCAAAAGCGTGCATACAGTAGCTATCAAAGTTAAAAGGGACATCCTTCATCAATAAATTGCATAGAGGCTTAATGATCTTAGAGAAGTCCTTAATAAACCTTCAATAGAAGCTTGCATGGCCCAAGAAACTTCGAATGCCCTTAACATTAGTAGGGGGTAGTAATCGCTCTATCACTTCAATTTTTGTTCTATCAACCTCAATTCCCTTTTTTGAAATCATATGCCCTAACACAATTCCTTCATTTACCATGAAATAACATTACTCCCAATTCAAAACAAGATTAGTGTTAGTGCATGTTTGAAAAACCATAGAGAGGTTAGCTAAACAATCATCAAATGAGGCCCCAAAGACTGAAAAATCATCCATAAATACCTCTATGAAATTTTCCACCATGTCACTAAAGATTGCCATCATATACCATTGAAATGTGGCAGGAGCATTGCATAATCAAAAAGGCATTCTCTTATAGGCAAAGGCACCAAGTGGACAAGTGAAAGTGGTCTTTTCCTAATCTTCCGGTGCTATGACAATTTGGTTGTATCCTGAATAACCATCAATGAAATAGTAATATGAATGGCCAGCAAGTTTCTCTAACATTTGACCAATGATGGTAAGGGAAAATGGTCTTTTCAGGTGGCATCATTAAGCTTTCTGTAATCTATACACACGCTCCACATCGTGACAGTCGTAGTTGGAATGAGCTCATTGTTCTCATTTTCTACTACGGTTATCCCCCCTTTCTTTGGAACTACTTGCATTGAGCTTACTCATGGACTATCAGATATGGGATAAATGATCCCGGCATCTAATAACTTGACAACTTCTTTTCTTACTACCTCCTTCATAGTCGGGTTTAATCGACGTTGTGGCTGCACGGTAGGCTTAAAGCTATCTTCTATGAGAGTCCTATGCATGCATAAAGAAGGGTTGATTCCCTTTATGTTAGAAAGGGTCCATGTGATGGCTGATTTATGCTCCCTTAGAACCCTAAGCAATCTTTCCTATTTGAAATTACTCATAGAAGCATTAATAATAATAGGATTAGTGTTAAAATTACCAAGATAAGCATACTTGAGATGAGATGGCAGTGGATTGAACTCGAGATTTGGAGGCTCATCTTCTCTTATTCTCTGCTGAGTGTCAATTGCTTTTATGTCCTCCATTCTTTCTTCTTGGTGCAAATCAAAAGCTTCACAATCCTCTAGGTATTGGGCACATTCCCTAATCAACTCATTCTTAGTGTCTAAGGTTCTGATTTTGTTAGACACGCTTCAAGTGGTAACTTAGGGAATTTGTCCCTGAACTTATCAGCTACCAAACTGTCAATAATATCAACCTCGAAACAAGAGTCCATGTTAGTGGGAAATTTCATAGCATTAAAAACATTGAAGGTTACCTGTTCATCTTACACTGTTAGAATGAGTTTCCCTTATTGCACATTGATTAGGGTTCTTCTTGTAGCAAGGAAGGGTCATTGAGGAATAAGAGGTATCTCTCAATCCTCTTCCATGTCAAGCACTATGAAATTGGTTAGGAAGAGGAATTTGTCAACCTTCACTAAGACGTCTTCAACTACACCTCTTGGATATTTGATCGATTTGTCCGCAAGTTGGAGAGATGCTACAGTTGGTTTCACCTCTCCTAAGCCAGGCTTCCTGAACACAGAGAGAGGCATTAAATTAATACTTACACCTAAATCACATAAAACTTTATCAAAACTAATGGTGCCAATGGTGCAAGGTATAGTGAAGCTCCCTGGATCTTTTAGATTAAAAGGTAACTTCTTTTGGAGTATGGCTTTGCATTCCTCAGTTAGTGCCACTGTCTTAAATTCTCCCAACTTCCTTTTGTTAGACAGGATTTCCTTCATAAATTTTGCATATCTGGGCATTTGCTTTAACATGTCAGCAAAAGAGACATTAATATATAACTTTTTGAAAATTTTCAAAAATTTAACAAATTGTTCATCCGCTTTTGTTTTTTTTTCCAAATGTTGAGGGAACCGGATCTTCGGTTTGTAAGGTTGAGGTTCAGCCCTTTTTGGTTCACCTTTTTTGGATGTTTGTCCCCTCCTCATTTTCCATTTCTTGGTTCGTGTCTGTGGACAGGTCGATTAGGGGTTGTTCATTTTGTGCGGTCTTGATTACCTAAGTTGGTTCGTTTAGAGTTTTCCCATTTCTTAATTTAGATGTGCTCTCAAGGGTTAGTGACTAAGTTACTAAGCAAGGAACCTTGGGTCTTTTTCAGATAATTGTTTTCAAATTTGTCCAACTTAGGTCTCGAGGTTTCTAATTGAAGCTTCTTGATGTCAAAGATTTGTTTGTGTTTCTTGCATAAAACTTCTGAACAAATCTTCGAGATTAGTTTTCTTTTCTAGTTGGGCGTGAATGGGCTATTTTTGAATCCCTGGGCTACTCCATGAAAAATTTGGGTGGTTTCTCCACCTATGATTGGAAGTGTTGGAGTGGGGATTGTGATGTGATTTTTGAAAATTCGAAACAAAATTGGCTTACTCAGGATTGGAAGAGGCTATGGAAAAGGGTGCTCCCTGTCTGACAATCTATGCTTGCATGATTTCCTACACAAAACTGACACGTTAGTATAGGAGATTGTATGGCATTAACACCTATGTTTTCTAATTGTTTTTGAATCATTGAAATTTGAGCGGACAATTTGGTTAATGCATCTACTTCGTGAATAACTGCAGGTTTCCTTTACATTGTTCGAATAGCTGTTCTCGTGTAGTTGGTGCTAGCCATTACCTCTAGCAACTCATATGCTTCTTTTGGTATTTTGTAGTTTAGGGCACCTCCAGCAGCCGCGTCCACCATTGTTTGGGTATTAGGTGTCAAACCATTGTAAAATGTTTGGACATGCATCCAAACTCATAAACCATGGTGTGGGCACCTTCTTAAAAGCTCTTTATATTGTTCCCACGCGGCATACAATGATTCCGTATTGTATTGTGTAAAAAAGGTAATGTCATTCCTCATTTTGGCTGGTGAAAAATATTTGGCTAGATTTTTTTGTGCCAAATCATTCCATGTGGTGATGGTACCTGATGGCAATGACATTAACCATGCCTTAGCCTTATCTCTTAGTGAGGACGGGAGCATTCTCAGGCGAATGACATCATCACTAACACCATTATGCTTGAATGTGTTGCATATCTCTAAGAAGTTAGTGATATGCAAGTTCGGGTCGTCTCTAGGTAGACCGCCAAACTGAATAGTCTGTTGAATCATTTGAATTATTGCGGGTTTCATTTCAAAATTGTTTGCTTGTATGGGTGGACGTCGGATGCTAGAAGTGCATCCTCGAACAGTTGGGACAGCGTAATCTCTTAAAGCTCTTTCATTACCATTATTTTCATTAGCCATTGTTTCAGTTCATTTGGTTTCCTGATTTGTTGAAATGTTCTTTCGCTTTCAGGATCCAAAGGGATTATTTTGTTTTCGTTCTGATTTTTCATACAAATTACGAAACACAAACTTTAAAAGTCAAAGAAAGATAGCGATAATGAAAAAGAAACAAAACGCTACAATATAATAAAAAGCATAACTAAACCAAATTTAAAAAGTGTTAAAAAGTTAAAAGAAAGATAAAATTAATAGGAAAACTTAAAATACAACAATCTAATACAAAAACCTAACAAAAACAAAATTTTAACAAAAACCAAAGAAAGATAACACTAATATTTAGAAAAACTTACAAATAACAGTTTTAGCTTTCAAAAATTTATAAAAGTTAACTTATAAGTAAAATCAAGATAAAAATAAAAGTAAAAAACACAAGAAAAACAACAAAATAACACAGGCTTAACAAAATAACTACAAGAAATTTTTAAGTAAAAAGAACTTTGTAAATAAAATCAAGTGAATGAAATAAATGAAAGAAAAGTAATTTCCTCTTCAAACTTAAAAAAATTTACAAGTTTTAACAAACAACTTCGAATTAGTACCAAAACTAGTTGGTATTGATATCACTCAGATAAGAACAATCCTCGGCGACCGCGCCAAAAACTTGATGCTTTACTTGGTGTTTGCTTAGCAAGTGCACTAAATCGTATCAAGTAATAAAGAGTGAGTAGATTATCGTTCCCAGGAGAGTACCGAAATTAGTAGTTTTAGCACTATTTAAAAGACCGCAATTTAAAGCTTTTGATATGAAACAGAACAAAATAAAACGAACAACAAGGGTTATTGATTTTATAAAAGGGTGTGATTTTAGAAGATTTTTATGATTTAATAAGATAAAAGGCATCCGATTTTACCTAGTTGCATCAATACGCCTTCATATTCTCGATATTCAAATTGTTATTACATGTTGATGGTCGAAAACCCTAATTTACTAAATATTCTCTCTGAAGCAACACTAAGCATGCTCTTTTACATATTAACTCATCAATCTCTTGCATGAATTTAAATAATAAATTTTTTTTAAAGATCCATGGTTTTCACTTAAGACCACAAAAATCGCGTCAATCTATCTCTGGCATTTGCTCAATTTGTGGTGTTTATCACCTTAGAAATCATCATAAATCTCCTCTCGAACTCATTATGAATTATTATAGGCTTTGGATGGTGATAAATCATTCAAAACTCGTGAAGAACAATGATAAACACTCAAACAATGCAATAAATAAACTTTTGAAAACATCGAATTAGAAGAGAGCATATATTACAGCTTAGGCTACATCATAGCCTTGGAAAAGCAAAATTAGTTCATGATAGACATAATATAAATCAAAACTCAGGCAAAATTCATTTACTTTAAAGAAGAAAAGGATAGAAAGAACTTAAAAATGAAAAATTACAAACCCAACTTTCCTTCCTTCCTTCTTCTTCTTCTCGGTTTTTGTCCCTTTCTCTCTACTTTCTATTTGGTTTTTTTGCTGGATGAGATGCCAAAAGATCTCCCAAGCATCCCCATTTATAGTATTTGAGGTTGGTATTACTTAAAAATAAAAAATATAGAAAGCTTAAAGCTCATTACACCAAACTGCTGCCGTTGCCGCCCATTTCTGCAGATTTCACCAACTTGCTGATTTTTTTCAATTTTTTCTTGCTTTACACCGCCAAAAATCAGAATTTACATAAATTTTAACAAGTTCTTGGAGTGCACAAGAGGTTCTTTCACTTGATTTGTCCATTTTGCTGCCCAAATTTGCAAGTTGAAATGAATTGTGCAAGCTTGTTCTTCATTCTCTGCAACTTGCTGTTCATTCTTGTTTCTCTTCATTTTTTTTAGCTTTGGCCGCCCAAAATTAGTCTTTAAATCAACTTAGACATGTTAATGAATTGTTTAATTCATCCTAGCATTTGATTTGCTTGAATTGCAGCCGTAAATTGCAAATTGTAGCAAATTGTACATGTTCTTATGTTTCCTTGCTTTAGCTGTGTAAAATGTTGTATCTAGCCCATTTTTTTGCTTTTGTTTGATTTAGCTTGCATTTACTTGTTGATTTTGATAATAAAACCTCACAAGATTTAGCACAAAATGAGTGTTTTTGCACGAAAATGGCAATAGAAGTGAAAAAGAGCAAAAGCGAGCAATAGCGATAAAAATTTGAAGTATAATGGTTAGAAAATGAACCAAAATGATATGAATTATTACATACTAAATTGGACTTATCAAGTGATCAAGAAGGGATCCTATCAGTGGATAGGTCAGTTGTTCTCCATTAATGCTGCTCCAATTGGTACTTAAGTGAATTCTGATCCTACAATTCACAGGCTCTTACAGAACTATAATGACTTATTTGAGCAGCCAACCTCCCTTCCTCCTAAGAGGACATTAGATCATGCTATTCCTTTGAATGCAAGTTCAAGTGCAGTGAGCCTTAGGCTATACAAGTATCCTCATTCTCAAAATTCTGAAATTGAGAGGCAAGTAGATGAGCTATTGAAGACAAAGTTCATTAGACACAGTCACAGCCCATTTGCATCCCGGTGATATTGGTTAGAAATAAGAATGGCACTTCCCAAATGTGTATTGGTTATAGGCAACTTAAGTCCCTTGCAATTAAAGATAAATTTCAAATTCCCAACATTGACAATCTCTTAAATGAGTTGTATGGTGCATTGTATGTCTCCAAGTTGGATTTGAGGCAAGGCTATTATTAGATTAGGCTGTTGGATCATGACATGCACAAGACTGCATTTAGAACACATCATGGGCGTTAAGAATTTGTGGTAATGCCATTTGGACCATCAAATGCTCCGACAACATTTCAAGCTTTAATGAATTCAATGTTCAAGTCCTTCTTGAAGAAGTTTGTTCTTGTGTTTTTTTAAAAACATTTTGGTATATAGCCCATCTCTGGAGGCTCATGTAGCACACCTGGATCAAGTATTTGATACCATGCGATATCAGAAGCTATATGCAAAGCTCTCAAAATGTTCTTTTGCTAGAATTCAAGTAGAGTATCTGGGCCATGTGATGTCTGGAAAAGGAGTAGCTACAGACCCTTCCAAGGTTCAAGCAATGAAAGATTGGGCCTACTCCTTTGACGCTCAAACAGGTAAGGGGATTTCTGGGATTGACTGATTATTACAGCAACTTTATAGCTGGGTATGGCATGATTGCCAAGCCTTTGACAGATCTCCTCAAGAAAGATGCTTTCATCTGGTTAGAATAAGCCCAAGCAGCATTAGAACAGTTGAAGACTTCTATGAGCTCAGCACTAGTTCTTGTAATGCAGGATTTTAGTGTGCCATTCATCCTTGAAACTGATGCTTGTAGCACAGGAGTGGAAGCAGTTTTATCTTAAAATGGAATACCATTGGCTTATCTTATTCAAGCTCTAGGACCAAGACTTCTGGGTCTATCCATCTATGAAAAGGAATATCTTGCAATCTTGATGGCAGTGTAGAAATGGAGACACTAACTTTATCATAAGAACAGAGCATCAAAGTCTCAAGTATTCGCTAGAAAAAAGGATTACCACAAGAGTTCAATGTAAGGGCCTCATGAAGATGTTGGGATTGGACTACTCAATTGAGTACAAAAGTGGAAAGGAAAACCTTGCAGCAAATGCTTTATCAAGGAGGCAAGAAGAAGTAGAGCATGTTGCGTGTGCTACTATTTCGCTTGCTCTACCTGCTTGGATAGAAGAGGTTCTGAAAACTTATGAAGGAGATGGTTTTGCTCTGGAATGTATTACAACCTTTAGTGTGAAAGATTCTTACGAGGGTGAATATTATCTTTCGGTCAGCAAAGGCATTATTAGGTTCAAGGAAAGAATATATATTGGCATAGCAACAAATTCGAGGACGCAAGTGGTCTTAGCTTTTCATTCATCTTCTTGGGCTGGCCATTCGAGTATTGAGGGTACAGATAAGTCGCTGAGGTAGTATTTTGTTAACTTCCCAAAATTAATTTGGAAACCTAACCTTGTAGAAGAGAGTTTGAGATGAGAAAAGAATTGAAATAGATGAGAAAATAGAGAAGGGGATGAGAAAATCAGAATTTTCCTTTGTAGGAGTTTGTATTAATTTCTTTGGATGCCCAATTACAATCAAAAGCACTAGATTTATACAAGTTGATCCATTGAATCCAGACTTTGCTGATCTGATCCATTTTACCACCCAAAGCTCTAACTGAACTGCATTTCCCGCCAAGGGTTGCAATTGAACAGCACAGTCAGCGTGTGGGAAGGATTCTGCAGCTTGGCGCCTAAATCAATCTCTAACCGTATACAACTTTGCTTATTACATCATAAAGACTCAAAATTAAAAGTAATACTAAGAAATTAAAATGTATTACAAGTAGATTTTATTAATTTGTAACATTCCCTTCCCCTTGAGGAACTTCTTGTCCTCAAGAAATGAAGCTTGGGAATTGACTATTCAAGAAGTTGTAGTCCTCCCATGTTGCAAAGTGCTCGTTTAAGTTGCACCAAGTGACTAGAATTTCGTGGGTCTTCCGGTTGTTGAGCTGCATCTTTTGTTCAGATTTGACAAGGTTCGGTTGCTGCAACAGGATCCCATTTGTTTCAGCTTCGGGAGGGTTTTGAGTTGCATCCGCATTTCTCTTAACCTGTTTCTTAAGGAGGGACACATGAAACACAGGGTGAATATAAGAATGCGACAGTAAATCAAGCTTGTATGCCACGTTGCCAATTTTCTCCAAAATTTTGTAAGGACCGAAGTAACGGGCACACAACTTGACGTTGCGTCGAACAGCCACAGTCGATTGCCTATAAGGTTGCAATTTAAGATAGACCATGTCCCCGACTTCATAGTTCTTATCTACCCTCTTCTTATCCGCATAATGCTTCATTCAGGCCCGAGCTTATTGGAGATTATCCTTAAGCAATTGCATGATCTGTCTCCTCTGCTGCACCAACTCGGTTGCTGCAGAATCAGTAAGCCTCGGCTGTTGGATCATCATAGGAGAAGGTGGAGAGTGTCCATACGATGCTTAAAAGGGTGCGGTGCCAATGGTTGTGTGGAAGTGTGTATTAAACCAAAATTCGGCTAAGGCAAGCCAACGGTTCCACTCTTTGGGCCTTGAGAAGACCATACTCCGAAGATATTGTTCCACACATTGGTTGACTCATTCGGTTTGTCCATCCGTTTGAGGATGGTAGGAAGAGCTAAGAGCCAACGTGGTTCCCATTAGCTTGAACAATTCCCTCCAAAAGGTGCTTGTGAAGATTTTGTCTCGGTCTGATACGATGGATTGAGGCAATCCATGTAGCTTGTAGATGTTTTCGAGGAAGAGCTTAGCCAACTTCTCAGTAGTAATGGGTCGATTAAGTGCAATAAAATGACTGTACTTGGTGAATCGATCCACTACGACCCATATGACCTCTTTGCCTTCGGAATTCGGTAGTCCTTCAATGAAGTCCATACTAATGTGAACCCAAGCACCGTCTGGAATGGGAAGAGGTTGAAGAATTCCTTTGTATCGCGGATCTCCCAATTTTGTTTGTTGGCAAACTTCACAAGACTTCACATAGTCGCGTACATCCTTTTTCATGCTCGGCCATGTGAAATAAGCTTTAATTCGTTGATAGGTGCCTTCCACACCCTCGTGACCACCCCAAGTAGCGTCGTGTGAGGCGTGGATGACCTGTTTTCTCAAGTCGGTAGCAGCACCCACATACAACTTGCCTTGGACCCGTAACAGCCCACTGTGCACTGACAGGTTGCTGTTATCTGCAACCGTTTTCACGCCTGTCTGGAGAGTTACAGCAGCGATGGTTTCCAGAGCAAATGGGTCTTCCTCGTAGGACTTGTGTAGCTCTTCGACCCAAGAAGGAATTACCACCAAAATGGCTGAGCACGTGCCTGAAATAGTGTCCTCGAAACGCCTTGACAGTGCATCTGCAGCTGCGTTTTCTTTGCCACTTCTATACTCGATGTCGTAATCAAGGCCTAACATTTTCATCAAGCCTTTCTTTTGAATTCTTGACACGATCTTCTGTTCGAGGAGATATTTGAGGCTTTGGTGGTCCGTCAGAATGGTGAATTTATGGCCCTCCAAATAATGCCTCCATTTCTCCACGGCTATGAGAATTACGAGGTACTCCTTTTCGTAAGTCGACATCGCCTGATTTTTGGGGCTTAGATCTTGACTTAGATATGCAATGGGTCTTCCTCTTTGAGAGAGAATAGCCCCAACACCAGTACCACTTGCATCGGTCTCTAAAACGAAGCCTTCGGCGAAATTCGGCATTGTCAAAACCGGTGCTGCACACATGGCGGTTTTGAGAGCTTCAAAAGCGGCCTGGGCCTTCTCGTTCCACCCAAAATCATCCTTCTTCAAGAGCTCCATTAAAGGTTTGGCAATGGAGCCCTAACCTTTAATGAATTTTCGATAATATCCGGTCAATCCCAAGAACCCTAGCAATTGCTTCAAGGTGATCGGGGTTGGCCATTCTTGCATTGCTCGGATCTTGTTCAGATCAGTAGCTATACCCTCTGATGAGATGATATGACCCAGATATTCAAGCTTCTTTTGAGCAAACGAGCACTTGGACAATTTTGCAAAAAACCGGTGTTGTCGCATTAAGATGAATACTTGTCGAAGGTGTGTGAGGTGAGCTTCATATGTCGGACTGTAAATTAGTATGTCATCGAAGAATAACAGCACCGACTTCCTCAAATAAAGCTTGAAGACATCATTCATAGCCGCTTGGAAAGTGGCCGGAGCGTTTGTTAAACCGAATGGTATACAACGAACTCGAAATGGCCATGATGAGTTTGAAAAGCGGTCTTGTATATATCTGATTAGAGAACTCAGATCTGATGATACCTTTGCCGTAAGTCCAGCTTGGAAAAGAAGCACGCCCCATGAAGCTCATCAAGCAAGTCATCTATGACTGGTATCGGGAATTTGTCTTTCACGGTTAGAGTATTCAAACGGCGGTAATCGATGCACATACGAGCTGTCCCATCTTTCTTCTTAACAAGGATCACGGGTGAAGCAAAAGGACTTCGGCTTGGTCTGATGAAGCTCAGCCGAAGTAATTCCTCCACTTGCCTCTCTATCTCAGCTTTTTGGCCATGCGGATACCGATATGGCCTAATTTTGAACGGATCGGCATTTCCTCGCAAAGGTATGGCATGATCCACACTCCTTTGAGGAGGGAGGCTCTTAGGCTCTTCAAAGATGTCCCCAAACTCATCAATTATAGTCTGAATAGCAGGAGGGTGAATCGGTTGCTGCATAACCAAGCTCACCATGAATAAATGCCCGATCCATTGTATTTCCTTCTTCTAATTCCACCTTGCACATCCTTTGCCTCGATCAATTTGAGCTGAGCTTCCTCGGACATGCCTTGCAAGGATACCTTGGTGCCATGAACCTCAAAAGCCACGGTCATTTTATGAAAGTCGAAGACAACCGGGTTGAAGGTCCTCATCCAATCTACTCCGACCACCATGTCACAACCACCCAAAGGAATCACTCGGAAATCAAAGGTGAAATGATGACTTTGCATAGACCAAGGGAGGGCTATGCATTTATTTTGTGTTTTCAAGGAATTTCCATCCGCTACCATAACCGCCAACGGATGAGTTTTCGTCACTTCGTGCTTGACCTTCTTAATCAACTTCGGATCAACGAAACTGTGAGTGCTTCCACTATCAATGAGGATAATAATGGAGTGTTTCCTAGCTCGTCCCTTGATTTTGATCGTGTTATGAGCCCCACTTCCGGTTAGAGCTTTCATGGAGATTTCTACCTCGTCATCACTAGAGTTGCCTTATGAATTGCATTCGGTCTCTTCCAGTTCTGCATCAGATTCGGTACTGTCAGCTTCATCCGGAACTCGGACTCCCTTTGCACACATTAGTGCTTGTGATTTGCACCTATGTCCGGGCTGATACGGCTGGTTGCAACGAAAGCAAAGTCGTGCTGAGATTCTGTCATTGCTTCTGCTGCTGGTACTTCTGTTCTGCTGCATTGGTCTTGGTTTACTACCGAACTGCTTTCCTTTGTCATGTGAAGGGGCTTGAGTTGCTTCTATTAACTTTTCCTTGTTGTAAGCGCCGGACAAATTCTTAGGACCAATGGCTTTCACCATATTTTTGATCCTAGGCTTAAGCCCACTCACAAAGCACGAAACATAGTAGGACTCGGCATCTTTGGGAGCAATGGTCAGAACGGACATCAAATTTGCTCTCAAGTTCTCAAATCTGACATATACTCTCTCACGGTTGATGTTTGGACCAGCTTATTAAAACTATCCACAACATCGGTAGATTCTCCTTCTCGATATCTCTCACACATCTCCTTTACAAATTGGCCCCAAGAAAGATTTGGTTTGGATTTCAACAAGCTGTAATACCAAACCACGTGATCTCCATGTAAGTGTACTACTGCGAGTTGGAGCTTCTCCTCCTCCGGTATATTGTAATATAAGAAGAAACAATCACATCTTCTTAACCACGACTCCGGTTGCTTTCCATCGAAAGGGTCGATTTCCACCCTTGGCTGTCTGTACGAACCACTTCTACCCCCAAGAGTGTTGTCATTAGTCTCGGTTCTTTGCTGATAAGGTCTCTCCGGTGGTCTCACAACCGGTTCCACCTCATCGGTTGCTGTGTTTGGGTGAAGAACAGACAGTCGGGGCTGACTGTCAGGTGGGTTTTGGGCTGCTCCAGAACAGTTTTTCTCATGATTTGAGACTCCAATTGGACTTTCCATCTCAAGATCATGTTGCATAAGCTGAGTTTCAGCTGATCTGATGTGGGTAGATGGCCCTATATCAGTCTGAATTTCTGGTGCTTTTTCTCGGTTCTGCGCAGGAGCTGTCTCCTGTCTTGCACCAAAATGTTGCTGATCAGATCGTGGTTGAGAAAAGATCTGACTAGCCGTCTTCAAAATGGCATCAACACTTGATTCTCCTTGCTTATTCATCTGACCTTGCAAATTTTCAAGTCGTTTCTCCAATTGTTGCAGCTGATCCTCCTTTTTTTCATCTTTTTCCACCAGCATCTTCAGGATTTGATGAATTCCCTCAGTTTGGTTTCGACTTTCAGTACTTTTCTGTTTAAGTTCAGCAAATTCTCGATCAAATTTGGCCTCCATGCTTGTTATTTGATCACGCAGCTCTTAATGCTTGTCATTGGAAGCATCTACAATCGAACCAACACCACCAGCTCCTGATCGGGTGCGAACACCATCAGCCATATTGCCTTGCGTTTTTTTTTTTTTTTTTGTTAGCTTAATCAATGCTTTTGATTGATAAAACCAACTCTGATACCAATTTTTAACTTCCCAAAATTAATTTGGAAACCTAACCTTGTAGAAGAGAGTTTGAGATGAGAAAAGAATTGAAATAGATGAGAAAATAGAGAAGGAGATGAGAAAATCAGAATTTTCCTTTGTAGGAGTTTGTATTAATTTCTTTGGATGCCCAAGTACAATCAAAAGCACTAGATTTATACAAGTTGATCCATTGAATCCAGACTTTGCTGATCTGATCCATTTTACCGCCCAAAGCTCTAACTGAACCGCATTTCCCGCCAAGGGTTGCAACCGAACAGCACAGCCAGTGTGTGGGAAGGATTCTGCAGCTTGGCGCCTAAATCAATCTCTAACCGTATACAACTTTGCTTATTACATCATAAAGACTCAAAATTAAAAGTAATACTAAGAAATTAAAATGTATTACAAGTAGATTTTATTAATTTGTAACATATTTCCATTGGCCTGGAATGAAGAAGGATGTAATTAAGTTGGTTCGAGTACGTGGGACTTGTCAATGCACAAAGTGTGATCAAGTGCATTACCAAAGGTTACTTCAATCCTTACCTATCCCTTAGAGGGCTTGGCAGCACATCAGTATAGATTTTATTGAGAGATTGCCTAAATCTGAGGGGAAGGAGATTATTTAGGTAGTTCTGGATTGTTTTACCAAGTTTGGGCATTTCATTACTCTTCATCATCCCATTACAACTGAGAAGCTTGTAAAACTATTCGTGGATCACATCTACAAGCTTCATGGGTTACCTCACTCTATTATCTCAGATTGAGACAAATTATTTACTAGCAAATCCTAGCGCGAATTGTCCTTATTGCTAGGATCAACACTTGCTCTAAGTTCCTCATAGCATCCTCAAATAGATGGTCAAACAGAAAGAGTAAACTAATGTGTAGAGCAATATTTGAGGGGTATGACATTCAATCATCCTAAGAATTGGCACAAATGGTTATCCTTGGCTGAGTTTGGGTACAACACGCATGCTTATTTAGCTCTAGGGACCACTCCATTTAAGGCATTGTATGGATATTATCCACCCTCTCCCTTTATTCTATAAGAAGCAACCTCTAAGGTGGTTGAAGTTGATGACTTCCTAACTCAAAGTCAACAGTGCAACAACTCAAGAACGAACTTCAAGTAGCCCAGTCCAGGATGAAACTTTTTACAAATAAGAAAAGAATTGACAGAACTTTTGAGGTTGGTGATTTTGTTTTCTTAAAGTTACAGCCTTATAGACAAGCATCAGTGGAAATGCGCAGGAATGTCAAGCTTTGTGCTCATTACTTTGGCCCTTACAAGATCTTGGAGAAGCTAGGAAGGGTTACTTACTGGTTGGAGTAACCTCATTATTCATATGTGCATCCGGTGTTTCATGTGTCACTCTTGAAGAAACATGTAGCAGAGGGCTCTTCCAGTTCTGCAGCACCACGAACAACTACTGCCCTGGAATGCATTATGCAGGAACCTGCTGCTATATTGGACTCTCGTGTTATGCAACAGCAGGGTCAAGGCTCCAAGGAAGTGCTCGTATAGTGGGCCAACCTAGGATTGGAGAATGCTACATGGGAGAACTTTAATTTCCTCAAGACCTAATTTCCCTCTTTACATTCTTGAGGCAAGAATGTTTTTGAGGAGGAGGTATTGTCATGATCACAACTATGGAAGTCTGTGTTAGAGTCTATAATTGCCTTGTAATTATTCTTTTTTGATGTTGGAAGGTTGTATTTCATTAAAGCAAGGCTATTTCTAGTGATTGGTTTGAATTAGGTCCTTGGCGGGAAAAGTGGTTTAATCAGTTAAGTGAAGTTAGTCCATTTTGGCGGCTGAGTTGTAAGTCAGTTGAATCAGTTGTCCCGGTGCATTGTTTATCCTTTCTTAGCTA
The DNA here is from genome assembly GCA_018398585.1 of Simmondsia chinensis. NCBI lineage: Eukaryota > Viridiplantae > Streptophyta > Magnoliopsida > Caryophyllales > Simmondsiaceae > Simmondsia > Simmondsia chinensis. The sequence continues at coordinate 23,041,240 of JAGTTD010000002.1, forward strand.
AATCCCTATAAGTAGTTAGATATTTTCTTGTAAGAAATTCATTGAATGAAATTGAATTGATTCTCCTCCTCAACCCTAATTTTCTCTCTTTTTCTCATCACTTTCCCTCTACTTCTTCTCTCAATTCTTCCTCTATTATAGGTTATGATTTAAGATTGATCTTGAATCATAACATAGTTCTCTTAGCAAAAACTTCTTTCAAGTATATGTTCATCCCTACTACAGCTGACAATTCAAGTATCTAATACTTGAATAAGTTCAATATCTAATGTCTGAATCTTGTAACTAACTAACTCGTTAGTCTAGTCTAACATTCTAGATGCCAATTTCAACTTAGTAGATCTACTAGTAGCAATCTAGAAAACTCTAAGCATCTCATACTGCCCTACATGCATTAGAACATATCATACCATGGCGAACAAAATAGAATAGACAAGACATACCAGTATTGATCGCAATGCATTATCTAACAACCAGTCTGAAAATTAAAAAAAAAAACCTATAAAACATGTCATATAACACACAGGATCACTTTTCTTACTTTTAGCAAACAATCAAAGTTTGGAGTTCACATTCTGACACTTACATGTATGCCATAGAGGCCCAATCGAACCACCTAAAACACCCCATCAACGAGGCCGAATTGAGACTTCAGAAGGGTGAGAACATTTGTCAATAAATATGTTTTCTTGTAAACTCTTTACTAAACACATTTAACACACCACGCTTCCCTCAGCCTCTAAGATCCTACAATAGAGCACCTCGGGGAGGCTAATGTAGACCCTAGTCAAGTGTAAACCATTACTTGAACAATCATACAAGGTCTCTATATACTCCATGCCGGTGTGGCCTTACTCGATTGCTTGGACTTTAGTTCATCACTTAGAGGAAGAACCTTGCATTCCGCAAATGAACTCCGTCCTCAGGGAGTTGTGCCCACCTACTATACTGCTAGACCGGTAACAGAGGCTATGAACATTCATTTAGAAGCTCACTTCCTCTTGATATTTTGAGTCTCATGAAATTTTAAAAATTTTAGCAAACAAACAAAGCATGGATCCACCTAACCGTTCTTTGTGTGTGTGTATAACGATGAGCTCACCAGTCTGCTCGTTACTATGGGAGAGGCGTAACAAGTAATTAGTCAAATGAGATTTATTCTCTATTAATATGTTTCCTAAACATATTTAACTCACCATTTCTTCCTTGGTCTATAAGACAGTATCATAATTCTCTCCAGCAGATTATCATGCCATCCTAGTCAAGTGTATATCATTACCTGGACATTAGTTCAAGTAAACACAATGATAGGTCCAATTTAGTATATAATTATTCATATCATTTTGGTTCACTTTCTTACCATTTTACATAAACTTTTTATTGCTACTGCTCACTTTAGCTCTTTTTTCGCTCCTACCATTATTTCTTTGCAAAAACGGTTATTTTATGCTAAATCTTGCTAGGTTTTATCATCAATATCAATAAGTGAATGCAAGATACATCAAACAAAATAAAAAAAAAAGGGCTAAATACAACATTTCACACAATTAAGCAAGAACACATCAAGAGCATGTACAATTCATTTCAACAAGCAAAAATGGGTGGCAAAATGCTCAAATCAAGAGCAAGGATGGATTATACAATACATTAACATGTTCAAGTTGATGTAAAAGCTGAGTTTTGGGTGGAAAAATCTGAAAAAATGAAAAAAGAAAAAAAGCAATAACAGCAAGTTGCAAAGGATGAACAACAGGCGTGAACAACTCATTTCAACTTGCATATTTGGGTGGCAAAATGGACAAATCAAGTGAAAGAACTTCTTGTACACTTGAAAGACATGTTAAAATTTATGTAAATACTGATTTTAGGAAGTGCAAAGCATTAAAAATCTGAAGAAATCAGCAAAAGAGGCAAGTTGAACAATTTTGGGCGGCAGTGGCAGCAAGGTCAGGCAATGAGCTTTAAGGTTGTAATATTTTTTATTTTAAGTAATCCCAACTTTATGTACTATAAATAGGGAGGTTTAGGAAGTGTTTTTCAGCAATTCAATCAACAAAAATGCAAAAGAAAGTAGAAGAGGTAGGATAGCAACCAAGAGGAAGAAGAAGAAGGAAAGTTTGGTTTGTAATTTTGCATTTTTAAGTTCTTTATATCCTTTTCTTCGTTAAATTTCATGGATTTTGTCTTATTTTTGTTTTATACAATTTATATCATGAACTAATTTTGTCTTTTCAAGGCTACGTTGTAGTCTAAGTTGTAATATACGCTCTTTTCTAATTCAACATATTCAAAGTTTGTTTATTGCACTGCTTGAGTGTTTATCATTGCTCTTCATGAGTTTTGAATTCTTGATCACCATTCAAAGCCTATAGTGATTTATAATGAGTTTGGGCGAAGGCTAAAGTGATAAACTCCACGGATTGAACGAATGCTAGAGATAGATTAACTCGATTTGTGTGGTCTTAAGTGAAAACCATGGATCTTCAAAACTCTTCTTATTTAAATTCGTGCAAGATATCGGTGAGTTAATATGTAAAAGAATATGCTAAATGTTGCTCGAGAGAGAATGTTTAGTAAATTAGGGTTTTCAACCATCAACCCATAATAACAACTTGAATATCGAGGATAGAAAGGCGTATTGATGCAACTAGGTGAAATCGGATGCCTTGGATCTTATTAAATCATTAAAACCTTCAAATATCAGTAAACCTTTCATAAAAATCGGTAAACATTAGTGTTCTTTTTCATTTTGTTTTGTTTCATTTCAAAAACCTTAAATTTCGGTCTTTCAAATATTACTGAAACTATGGAGTTAAAAGTTGAGTCTTTCTAAAAGAATGGTGTTAGAGTTTTTATTTGAGATGACTAAAGTTAATCAAGTTTACAGGTTGCAAAAAACAAAAACAAATTACAGACACAAAGATCACAGAAAGTAAGGCAGAAATTTGAAGAATGTTAAGATTTTTACGAGGTTTAGACCCTTGTTTGTCCTAGTCCTCGGCTCCCTGTTCTTAGAGAGATCTTTAGTATTAATATGTTGATTATTACAAATTACAACTAATTACAACCAATTACAACTCGAATCTAGCACATGCAAGACCTAGACTCAAGGTTTATAGACTCCTTCGGATTCCAAGTCAGAAACCTAGCTATCTGACCACAAATCAATGATATACCCTTCGAGTAGCAGTATCTTACATGGATCCAGGCTCACGAAGATGGAATCGCCATGGAAGAAGTTGAAATGTTTGATTTTAGGGTTAGGGTTTCATATGAACGCAAGCGAAGGAGAAAACCAGAGAAAAGAGAGGAGAATCAAAGATAAAAATAAATATGCTTCTCTAAAAGACTAAAATCTCCGCTTAAATATCCACTCTCAGCTCAATTCGCGTTCTTGCCCCGAAACCTCATCACAACCGTTCAGTTCCCTTAGATCTTACGGACGAGTTCTCACCAAAGAAACACACAAAGAGACCCTCATTGCCTAACACGTGCCCCTAACGGGATGGCTAAGATGAACTCATGAAGCTTCTTCAAGAAGCTACGGAGGCAATGGATAAGTGATGGTACACACGAGCAGCATAGTACTCCCACTGGTAGCGTAGTACAGGCAACGGGCAGGGGTAGTACAACTTAGGTTAGTTTAGTACACGGTATTTTGGTAATTAGTAAGTTTGAGTAGGGGTAATATAAACAATACCCTTTAAGCCAAATTCAAAATCTGGACGCACACCAAAATGTAGCGTATTACCTGGCTTTCTAATATCAAGTGCCGCATTTTATAGTTAGTAATAATCCTATTAATAGCTAATCTCATTTTAACTCATTTTAAGCTTGATCTATACACTGTTAGGCATGGTTTAATCCATATACTTACCAATTAGGATACAACAATCTTCACCTTGGTATTTATATGACCTAACCACTAGATACTCTTTAGAAATAAGGAGCAATTTTGCAAACTTTTTACCCTGGGTTCTTTTCCATTTGGACAAGTCCAATAAAATGCTTGAACTTCTCCAAAGGAAGACTCTTTATATCCATGTCAGTGGGGTTATCATCAATATTAATCTTGAGCAGTTCAATTTTGCTCTGATCAAGTTGGTCCAAGATAAAATACCTTCTAACCGCTAAGTGTTTTGTTCTATCATGAAATACTAGATTCCTACATAAGGCAATTGCAGATTGACTATTTGAGTATACTTCTGGTGATCCTATGTCAAGCTTAATTTTAGATAATAAGCCACTTAGCCATATAACTTCTTTAACAACGTCTGAAATAGCCAATAATTCTACTCTGTAGTTGATAGTGAGGTTAAAGTTTATAATTTTGACCTCCGACTAATAGCACCACCAATTAAAGTGAAGATATATGCTAATGTTGATCTTCTCCTATATAGATCACCAGTAAAGTCAGAATTTACATTTTCAGTTAGTCCAAGGTCACTTTGGTTTCTACTAAAGGTTAGGCCGAAATCTATGGTTCCTTCTACATATCTCAGTAACCATTTACTCCATCCCAGTGTTCTTTACTAGGATTTGACATATATCGTGATAGAATGCTCATAGGGAAGGCCAAATCAAGCCTTGTATAGGTCATCGCATACATAAGTGACCCTATAGCATTACCATATGGTATACTACTCATTTTAAGCTTTTCTTTTTCGGTCTTAGAACACTCTTTTGCTGAAAATTGATACCGGGTTGCCATGTGCAGTTTAACAATTTTTGAATCAAACACGTTAAACATGTTTAAAACTTTTGTTTGATGATGGCTTTGACTCAAGTGGACTGTTTTTAGTGAACTGCTTCTAATAATATCCATTCCTAAGATCTTCGCCTCACCAATATCTTTCATATCAAAGGTACCATTTAACCTCTTTTTGAGAACCCAAATCTGATCATTGGACTTGCTGATGGGGGTGAACAAAAATCGATACGAACCGAACCGGACCTGTCATTTCAGTCAAGAACAGGACCAGGACCGGACCGACCATATATCGGTCTGGTCTTCCGTCCTAATATATGGGCTTAATCGGTCTTCGATCTGCTACTATCCAAGACCGGACCGATGACCGATCAACATCAATTACGCATTAAATATTTTGGATAAATAATATTAATATATAATGTATGTATCTAAAAATATTAAATCTTAGAAAATTAAATATTTATTTTGTTACTATTTAATAATCATATAAATTTCAAGGACAACTAATCGTAAATTATATATATATATATTTGAAGTGCTTCGATCTTCGGTCCGGTCCAGTCTTGGACTGATGTGCACCCCTACCTGCTGGCTAAGAGCACATCAACAACGTATCAGTATGAAAATCGCATCAAAATAGTCAATATTATTGTAATACAAACAAGTGTCATGAACAGACCTAATAAAGCCATTATCAATCATAAAAGTATCAAATTTCTTGTACCACTATCTAGGGAACTATTTCAGTCCATGCAGCGATTTCTTCAGTAAGCAAACATGATAGGTCATATGAGGTTCAATGAAACCCTCAGGTTGAGACATGAGGATCTCTTACTCAAGTTGTCCATATAGAAAATTAGTAATAACATCCATTTGATCTAGAAGCATATCAAATTTAGCAGTTAAGCACATCGTCAGTTTAATAGTGGTGTATTTGACAGCAGGTGAAAAAATTTCAGTATAGTCTACTCCCTCTTCTTGAGTAAAGCCTTTAGCTACCAGCCTAGCTTCAAACCTAGGTAAACCTTCAGGTATTTCAAGTTCTTTAATCCTAAATACCCATTTTGAACCAACCAACTTCTTACCCTTAGGCTTAGGGATCAAAACCCAAGTCTTGTTCTTCCTCAGGCTCTCCATTTCAATAGTTATAGCATTCAACCACTCATCTGAATGCTTTCTATTGATAGCTTCATTATAGGAAAAAGGCTCAGTTTCGATGTATTCAAAAGCTGTATTTAGAGTATAGGCAATACAGTCAGCAAAACCATACCTATCTAGAGCTCTAATATCTCTTCTCACCCTATCTCTAGCTAATTGGTAAGTTTCTAAGTCATGAACATCATTTTCAAGTCTTTTAGGGTCATCTACATCATTATCTCTTACGGTTTCATCCAAGTTATCTTAGGTTTCTTGGGTTAGATGGATTAACTTCCAACTCATAATTGTCAGGGTTAAATCTCATAATAGCTAAACTATCACTAAATTGTTCTTTAATGTAGGGCATCTCATCCTCGTTGAAGATGAAATCTCTACTAACAATAGTTATAGTTTTTTACCCTCCTTAATACCCAATCTATAACCCTTCAACACCTAAAGGATACCCTAGGAAAATGCCTTTAATTGCCCTAAGTTCAAGTTTACCCTCTTTTTGATGAGCAAAAGCTGAACAACCAAACACTTTTAGAATGTTATAGTTAACAAAATTTCCAACCCAAACGTTTTCAGGCACAGTCATTTTTAAAGCTGAGTAAAGGGACCTACTAATTAAGTAGGTAGCTGTGTTAACAGCTTCACCCCAAAATTGTTTTGACAAACCTGATGAGAATAACATACAATGAACCCTATCTAAAAGTGTTCTGTTCATTCTTTCTGCTACTTCGTTCTGTTAGGGAGTTGATCTTATTGTTTTATGTCTCTTTATACCATTTTTAGCACACATCAGGTCAAATTCAGTGTTCACAAAATCTAGGCCAATGTCAGTTCTTAAAACCTTAAGTTTTCTTCCTGTTTGATTCTCAATTAGTGTTTTCCATTTGACAAAGGTTTCACATGCTTCATTTTTATTCTTAAGCAAATAAACCCACACTTTCCTAGAGAAATCATCTACAATTGACAGGAAGTATGATGCTCCACCCATTGTGGAAACCCTAGGAGGCCTCACAAGTCAGCATGTATATAATCTACAATGCCTTTAGCTGTATGTGAACTTGTGCTAAATGTAATCCTACGATGTTTACATAGACGCAATAATCATAGAAGTCAAGTTGAGACATAGAATTAGTTCCAAACACAGCCTGCTTTTGCAATTCTAATAATCCCCTTTCTAAGACGTGCTCAAGTCTCCTATGCCATAGGCTAATGGTGTCTTTAGGGTCTATTTTGGCTCCATTTCCCTCACTAAAAACTACCTTCCCTTTAAGGACAGACAACCCATTTTTTATCACACCCTTTATCACAACTAGGGCTCCACTAAGGACTCTCATGGCTCCCTTACAAGCCTTAAGGGTTAGTCCACTTAGATTAAGTTGTCCCAGGAAAATGAGGTTCCTCTTTAGTTCTGGGACATGCCTTGCCTCCTCTAGGACAATGCTAGTGCCATCAGACATTCTAACCCTCACTATACCCACACCCACTACCTTACAAGCATAGTTATTTCGTAAGATTACTTTTCCCCCAGTGTAAGGCTACTTTCTACTGGCTTGCTTTGTGCCATGTCCTATACTCTTAAATATGTATGCTTTTATGCTTGTGTGCTTCTATGGTTTTATGCTTTTATACTTCTCAGGTCAAGGATCCTCGGACACATCCTCTCTTTGGGGTAGCACCCTGAAGGAGTAAGGTTAGGTACATCCCACCCCTCCCAAACCTTGTACTTATGGGAGCCTTTGAGGCACTGGGTTTGTTGTTGTTGTTGTACTTCTCCCCCAGTCACAATTATATAATCAGAGAAGTAGATCTATCACAAGTCATCTGAAAGCTGCAACTAGAATCAAGCATCCATTCATGCCATGTAATATCAGCAGAAGCAACAAGAACTTCACCACATTCATCATTATTAATCATATTATCAGCTCTACCTTGGTTCTTGTTCTTATCTTGATAGAAACGTCCATAGTGTCTAGTTTAACCACAATCAAAGTATTTGATGTTAGATAGGTCTTTCCTACCCCTAGATTGAGATATTGTGTTACTCTTTCCTCTCTTCTTGTTATAATAATCTCTGGTTCTGGATCTTCTCCTTACTGTAAGGCCCTCACCATGGTGGCTATCACTTCTAACATGATATTTTCCTTCTTTCTTTAGTTCTATCATTTTCGATTTTAAGGCATCCTCAACCTCAACCAGTGATATAGTCTTTCTACCATATCTAAGGGTAGACTTTAGGTACTTAGGAAAAGATCCTAAAAGTAAAATAGCCTAAGTTTCATCTGTGATCTCTACCTTTAAAGTGTCTATGTCACCTAAAACCCTATAGAAGTCATGACGATTGTCTTCTACTAACTTGTTTCCATCCATTCTAAAAGAGTAGAACCTTTCCATATATAAAACTCTGTTAGCAAGTGATTTGTGGCATATAGCTTCTCTAACTTATTCCACACACGAAGAGCATTAGTTTCACTCGAAACTTTAGAAAGAACCACATTATTAAGACAGAGAAGAATGTCACCATGAGCTACCTTATCCATGCTAGCCCTTTCTATAGTTGTAAGTCCGGCTGATTTGTCCTTCTTCTATTGCAGAGCAGAGCTAACCCCCAGTGCCATGAGCAAGGCTTGAACCTTCACCTTCTAGAGCTCAGAATCGTTCCTACCATTGAACTTTTCTATGTCGCGTTTAGTTGAAGCCATCTCACTAAGTTTAGCGCTAAAAAATGTGGCTCTGATACCACTTGTTAGCATTTTTATGTGAGACGACTAAAGTTAAAGTTTATATGTCACCAAAAACAAAAACAAATTAGGGGCACAAAGATCTCAGAAACTAAGGCAAGAACTCGAAGAACACCAAGATTTTTTCGAGGTTCAGACCCTAACTGGTCCTAGTCCTTGGCTCCCTAATCCTAGGGAGATCTTTACTGTAAATATGGTGATTATTACAAATTACAACTTATTACAATTGGTTACAACTCAAATCTAGTACATGCAACACCTAGACTCAAGATTTACAGACTCCTTCAGATTCCAAGTCAGAAATCTAACTATCTAACCACAAATCAACAATATACCTCTTTGGTAGCAGTATCTTACACGGATCCAGGCTCACGAGGATGGAACCACCATGGGACGAGCTCAGAGTTTTGATTTTGGGGTTAGGGTTTCATATGAATGAGAGGGAAGGAGAAAACCAGAGAAATGATGGGAGAATCAAAGATAAAAATAAATCTACTTCTCTAAAACCCCAAAATCTCGGCTTAAATACCTACTCTCAGCTCAATCCGGGTGCTTGCATCAAACCTCATCATAGCCGTTGATTTCCCTAAGATCTAACGGACGAGATCTCACCAAAGAAACACACAAAGGGACCTCATCAGGTGACACATGTCCCTAAAGGGATGGCTAAGTTGAACTCTGAAGCTTCTTCTAGAAGCCACACAGGCAATGGATGAGTGATGGTACGCATGGGCAGCGTAGTACAAGCAATGGGCAAGGGTAGTACAACTTTGGTCAGTGTAGTACACGGTATTTTGGTAATTAGTAAATTTAGGTAGGGGTAATATGGACAATACCCTTGAATCCAAATTCAAAATCTGAGCACACACCAAAACGCAGCATATTACCTAGCCTTTTAATATCAAGTGCCGCGTTTTATAGTTAGTAGTAATCCTATTAATAGCTAATCTCATTTTAACTCATTTTAAGCCTAATCTATACACTACTAGGCATGGTTTAGATCATATACTTACTAATTAGGATACGACAAAAGGAGTTAGTCCTAGGCTTTCCTCCTTTAGGGTGCACAAATTCATGAAAGTGTGCCTTTTCAACGGTATCATCAAGCACATGTGGTTTCGACATAACTACAAAATGACTTCTAGCCTCCATAAGGCCACTGTAGCAGCTTGACACAAAGCAAGTCTCTGGCAGTTTGCCTTGATGATGTATGCCTTAAGCTCTTCAAATCTTGCATGTTATTCAAGAATGGTGCCTCTTGATGAATTTTGCTGCATTGTCACACAATATCATCATATTTCTTTTTTGCAGGAAATGAAATGGCCCCAATTTACTGTTTTAAGAACATAACAATCCAATTAGGTTCCCACCTCCATATCTAAATACATGCCTACAATTTCACATCTTTCTTGATCTATCATTTTGTACAAGCGAAAATATTTATCACATCTTTGAGCCCACCCCATGAGTTGCTCGAATCAATAGTGGTGAATGTGAATTCATATTTTGGGTTAGAGCGTTTAGGATGATGGTTATATATATATATATATATATATATATATATATATATATATATATATATATATATATATATATTATATTTGTTAAAGTTCCTTTGATTATAATGATGTTTTCTTCTTCAATTTGGGGATTCTTGGAAAGAATCATCATCATCGTCATCATGGTTCTGTCTGGTCTAGCACTGGTAAAGGCCCCATTTTGACAATACGATGCTAAGTGGGAGCACTATTGTTGTTATTGGTCCATGTAGGATTGGAGGGGGCCTAGTGGCTTGGTTAAGGCGTAATACCTCCAATTTTTGATGGGTTTCCAAGGTTTGCTCTATCGAAGCCAAATGAATCCTTTCTTCGAAAAGTTGCAATCTTTCATCTCGGCTTTGGTTCATATCTTGAAGTTGGGTTTATCTGAAGCTTCTGCCATACAAACAGATCACCATTGCATATCGCAGCAATCACAAGCTCTTACCAAAGTATTATGACCCCTTTTAAATCATAGCCTCTGTTGGAAAGATGGCATATAAGCTGTCTTTACCCTCTTCTGCAAAGATACATGATGTCTTTCATATCTCTCAACTGAAACTTCATCACGGCCCATCACCTAAGCATTCCATACCAGTTCCTAAAGACTTAGACACTTATCAAAGGAAGATACCAACGACCATACTTGAGAGGAAGATGGTGAAGAGATGAAATTGTGTAGCTATAAAAATCTTAATCCCATGGCAGGGGTTACCCAGGGAAGAGGCAACATGGGAGTTTTTAAATGACTTACAGCACAAATTTTCTGAATTTCACTGTTGAGTTCAAGGGTGCTCTTTAGGGAGGGACTATTGATACAAACCAATAAAAACATAGCAGTGGAGAGGAGGTCACGTGAGGTGCAAATGCTAGATAGTTGAGTTAGTTGATAGCAGCTATGATCCATTTCTTAATTTTTTTTTTTTTTCTTCTTTTCTTTCATTTTCCTCTCTCTCCTGTCTGACAGTGTTTATTGGAGCTGGGGTGGTGCGTGAGGTATGATCTTAGGCATGTATTCAACATATATGAGCTATCAATTGGGCATAATGAGTTTTTATGGTAAAAGTAATACAAAATATCTTCTATCTCCCTTAATTTCTTCTTCTTTTTCTCCCCCAATTCTACTCAATCCCTACCCAAAAAGTGCTCGATATCACACTCGTTGCTTCATTTTCATCTAGTTTTTATAGTGTTTCAGTTTGGCGATATTGGAATAGATGTGCACCTAGGGGGTCGTATTCTAGTTCTTCCTTTGTCTTCTTTTTCATTCTACTTTCCAATTTAGGTTGAGGCATACAATTTTTTACCCTTCTACTTTTTCCATTCGAAGTTATACAATTTAAATATACGATTAAATTAGATTTATTTGGTATTGTATTCATAGTTGTCAAAAACTAATTATTTTAAAGTTTAAACATGTGGGTGAAGATACAAATATGATTTTATACCTTATTTAGTCGTTTCTCGAGTTTCTAATGGGTTTAAAACATCAACATTGTGCAGATCCATCTTGCACTTTGTGTTTAAATTGTATTAGTATTAAGAGCAGGATTTTTAGAATTTGTACCTACGACTTCTCTACCAAAAAAGATGCAGGGCCGGTTTGGCTAAGCTCAATTTGGGGAAAATTTTTTATCTTTTTTCTAAAAAAACACTTTTCTGAGATTTTGAGAGTGTTTGACAACATCAAAAAGCGCTTTTTTATTATAAGTAAAAGCTATTTTTTTTTTACTTTTAACGAGAAACATAAATTTGATATTTTTCTCTTAAGTAGAAGTAGAATTAAAAACTAAAAATTTTTAGGACAAAATATATTAGGAACCCCTAAAATTTGCAATTAATCACAATACACCCCCAACACATTTAATTTTAAAAAATGGCCCCCTGATTTCAATTTCATAAAATATTCCCCTAAATTTTGTAAATTAACACAAAACACCCCCGGCATTTTCAATTGCATAAAATAGCTCCCTGAATTTTGTTATTACACATAACTCACCCCTCAAAATTTGTTACTAAACATAACACATTCCTTAGACATTAATAAATTTCAAAATAAAAAAGTACGAAATTAAAAAAATTTGAACAACGCATGGAAATAATTTTTTTTTAAAAGTTTGAAAAAATATAATAATGATTTTAAATTTTATTTTTCAATGTTTTGAAAAAAAATTATTTTTCAGTATTTATTTTTAAATTTTTAATTTCGTATATTTTTTAATTTTAAAATTTTAATTTGATTTTCAAATTTATTTTTTAAGGAATTATTATATTTGATCTTATAGTATTTTTTATGAAAATTTTAAAAAATATTTAATGTCTTTTAAATTTATAATATTTTTACTATAATTGAATAATTATTTTGTGTAAATATTAGAAGACCTCTTATCTTTTACCTAGAAATATAAAGCTTCTACCTTTCATCTAAAAACATAATTTTCTATCTTTTTCTATAAAACTTGAAAATCTTTGATTTTCATTTTGATACAAAGTTCTTGCCTTTCATTTGAAAACATAAATTCTTATACTTTGTATAAAATTAGAAAATTTTGATTTTTAATTTGATAATTTTTTTTAATTTTATATTTATTATTCTTATTTTTATTAAAGTTAAAAAATATTATTCATAATTTGCTTTAAATTTGTAAATTTTATAAATATTTTAATTTCAAATTTATTAATGTCTAAGTGGTGAATTATGTTTAGTAACAAAGTTCGAGGGTGAATTGTGTGTAATATCCAAGTTCATGAAGTTATTTTATGAAATTAAAAGTTCAGGGGGTGTGTTGTATTTAATTCTTTAATTATAAAATTTAGGGGGCTATTTCTATGAAATTGAAGGTTCAAGGGTGTGTTATGTTTAATTGAAAAGTTCAGAGGAATATTTTTTTAAATTGAACGTACAGAAAATCTGTTGTGGTTAATTACAAAATTCCGAAAGTCTTGCTATATTTTGCCCAAATTTTTAGGACAAAAATACCACAACTCAAATATTAAAATTACATTATACCCTCCAAAAATTTTACTTTCAACCCTAGCCCCTACCCAACCCATTCCAGTTCCCCACTCTTCACCGACAGCAGCTTGCTTGTACCACCGCCATCCATGTCACAGTTGTAATGTTGTAAGCATGAGTCATTGTATCTAGTAAAGTGTTTAAATACCTAATTAGTTAGACCTAACTAATCAAGATGATATGAATTTTTTTTTTTTTTTTTTTGATTCAAAAGCCTGAAGGCACAACCAAGATGCTATGATTGTTAACATCTAAACAAAGTATATAAAACATAGTTAATGACGTATTAGAATCACCTAAAAGAATAATAAACCCTTTTTCTCTCTCTCTTAATCTTTCGCTCTCTCTCCCCCTTACTTATGTCTTCTTCCTCCTCGTTTTTCATCTCTATTCCCAGTTTTCCCTCAATCTATCCCAAATCTGGCTTGCATGGAAGCAAATCCATGACACGCCACCAGCAACATTGTCACACCGCCGCCTCCAACACCCTCGCGGCCGCTGGGGAACACCAGGTCAGATTTCTCCCTCCCTTCTAACTTGACCAAAACCTGCGAAACTCTACTCAAACGACAAAGGGCCCTCTGAACCATGAACGTCGAACAACGGTCCACAGTTGACCATCGACGTCGAACGACGGTACATGGTGGACCATCGGCGTTGAACGACGGAGGTGGACCATTGTTCCATCTACTAGGATTGGAGTTTTGACGTCTTTCATATCTGTTAGGGTTTAGTTGCTCTATTTTTGAATTTTTCCTATGATTCTTGTGTGATTTTGGTTCAAATTGTTTGATTTTAAGTTGAGTTGCTGATTTTGTTCAATTTCTCTATGATTTTGCTATGATTTTGCAAATTTGAAGTCATTTGGTTGGAGTTGCTCATTTTTTGATTTTTCATATGATTTTTGTGTGATTTTAGTTCATATTGTTCAAATTCAAGTTGAGTTGCCGATTTTGTAAATCTTCTATATGATTTTGGTGTGATTTTGAAGTGATTTGGTTTGAGTTGCTTGATTTTTAACTTCTCATATGATTTTTGTGTGATTTTGGTTGAAATCTCAAATTGTTCGATTTCAAGTTGAGTTGCTGATTTTGTTCAATTTCTATACGATTTTGGTGTGATTTTGTGATTTTAAAGTGATTTGGTTTGATTTGCTCGTTTTGTAAGTTCTCATATGATTTTTGTGTGAATTTGGCTCAAATTGTTCAATTTCAAGTTCAGTTGCTGATTTTGTTTAATTTCTATGTGATTTTGGTGTTATTTTGTGATTTTGAAGTGATTTGGAAGGAGTTGCTTGATTTTTTTGTTTTTGCATATGATTTTTATGTGATTTTCGTTCCAATTGTTCAATTTCTATATGATTTTTGTGATTTGTTCAATTTATAGTAAACCGTAATTTATGAGTTCATGACATTCTTTTGAATTGTTGGTCAAATATGCTTTTCTTTGGCCATTTGCAAATCACCAATGTTTCACACGCAAAATGGTCGGCACAAACTGCGGTGATATTTCTCAACGTTTGCATGGAAGAGGTTTTAGCAGGAAATCGTCGAAACCCATTTTAATCTTGTGGGTTGAACGAATGCCATAACGAAGTTTAAAAGCCTTAATTGACTAACATATACTAAAATGTACAGTTTAAAATCAATTCTGAATTCAAACACTAATAACAACAGAAGCAGCTCTGCCAATGTCCTTTTTGGTAATTTGATATAAAAGATCAAACTATTCCAAAAGATCAAACAGCTAGATAAAGGTTCAAAAATACTTTTATACCATATTAATAGTATTGTTCTTTTTTCATATACATGTAATATTTAAATAAAATATTTTTTGGAAAAAATTGACTGGATGGAAATTTAACCATGCCCCTAAGAAAATGATACTTTCCTATGTTCATAATGTGATCTAGGGCATGGTAAGGACTGAAGGACTCGCAGAACCATCATCAGTAAGGGGCTATAGCGCTAGGGTACGCACTACTATTTCTTTTTTCTTTTTTTTTGTGGGGTGTTAGCCTAACCATGTTTCTGTTGATTTTGAATAAAATTGAAACGTGCTACCCAACAATATGACCCTTTGGCCAAATATTTACTTAGGTTAGCACCATTTATTATCTTAATCAAGTCGAAGCAAAGCATCAGAGCCACCTAAATTTTTTGATCGAAAAAAGAAGTAAATATTAAGAGAGACAAAATCACCTAATTTTGACACTGTAAAGTTATACCTAAAGCCATGACCTTGTATTGCCCATGGAAAACCCAATCATTTAGTTTCTTTGGTTAACTTAGTCCCATGGGCCGTAGTAATCGAGAGCAAAGGACCATGGGCCATAGTAATCGAGAGAAAAGGACCAGCAAAAAGGGTACAGTCTGCTGCTTTTGCTATCCTTCGTGTCAGTTAAACGGTGGGAGCTATCACTATCAACCAACATAAGAAAATCTTTCTTAGAAGGCTTGTCTTCGATCCTAGAGGCATTGTTATTATTTCCTCCATTGATGGCATAGGAGGAGATTTCTATAGTCTAACCATTATCATCTATCCACTCATAACACTGCAAGTTATTTGCAACTCAGTGCCATCCTCTGTAGCAAAAGTAACTCTTCTTCTATAGTAATGGTACAAAATTTTTTGCCTTAACATACATGACCCCCGGGTGGGGGTGGGGTGTGTGGGGGCAAATGTTGGGGTTGGTAATGCTCGTTACATTTGTAGCACATAGGTGGATTTTCTTTTGACTCAAGATTAGATCTTGGGGTGTTGCTTCCAACATCAAGCCTAGCATTAACACTAGGTCCACAATTGGGTTGGTTTGAAAACTTTGATTTCTGAATGTTAGCTACATGTTGATTCAATCTGGAATAGTCATTATTCTGAAAAATTGCATGCTGGAGTATATTTTCTCAGTTTGATCATAATTGTGGGCTAGAGTTCAGTTTCACAGGATTTGTAGACAAACTCTACGAGCGAGCCTTTTTAAATGCATACTCAATGGTAGTGGGTTTAGCGTTTGCACTCTATTTCATTCATTGACCCACTCAAATAGCTAAAAGGACGAAATAAGCATCAGGTTAGGATTAAGCTTGATCATATAGACTTTGGGCCCTACCAATTTTTCCCGTGCTCAAGACTCGAGTCTATTTGTTGAGCTTCATTAGATTGGTGCACTATATATGCGTATTTCTTCTCACCAAACCTCGTACAAAGAGATTCTACAAAACATATCTCAAGGAATTCATTCCTCCATTGAACCACTTTCCCTTCAAATTTAGCGCTTGGGTATCACTAGATGATGCTTCTTAGTCATTTGAACTCAATGCTAGAGGCTTTTGCAAGAGATCAATGGAAGAGGTTTCACCTTTATATATATTTTTTTAATTTGAATATAAGTCCGAGAAAGCATCAACTTGATCGACGATGGGTTACTTTCTTGGAGCAATTTTTCTCAGTTTACCCTTTGTGGGTTAATATTTTCAAGGCTCTGAATAAAGATCGAAATTTGGTGATTTCAAACAAATTGCAACAAGAACTTGGAGGAAGAGGAGGAATTGAGGGGGGAAATGAGGGAAACGAGAAGAGTACGGGATAGGGATAAAAGAGGAGAGAAATAGGGAGATAATCAATTTTTTTTTTTTTTTTTGTATGAATTTTGATCAATGTCACACTTACCATTGCGTTCTTAATATAAGAACAACAACAAACAAAACAAAAATTGGCACTTACATCTGAATTTGGTCAAAATTACAAAAATGCAACTGAAATTTCCATTATTGGCAGACATGCCATTAATCACCCAGTTTCTACTTTTTAAACTGCTCTTAACAAATTTTTTCCCAATACGTATCCCTACCATTGTTCAAAAAAGAAGATAGGGCAATTTATCTCAAGAGGGGCACTACGAGGTGGCTTTAGAGGTAGCTGAGCAAGTAAGCATCTTCACTATTGAAGCGTTTTTGGGATTTCTTGGCCCACTCTTAACATTCGAGACTCTTTTTCTCTTTTAAAATATAATCCTTATCTCCCAAACAGTACATGTCTGAGTTATTGTATCCCTATGGAGGACGATTATACATTAATGTCAGTTTGTTTCGATTCGTGTATTATTGGCCTTGTTGTCGATAGTTATGTGCCTAAGAATTACATGTTCGTTTTCTACGACAATTACTCAATAGAAATAAGAACATGTGAAAAATTCAAACTCTTCAGTTAATAACAATCTTTATATGAAAAAATAAGTATTGAAGGCCTATTTATGTATAAATAATTCTTTAACTTTCTAGTTTTTTTTATAAATATCTGCATAGCCATAGAACAAACAGGCAACTCGAAAAGACGAGGCCTAAGCCACCCTGTAAACGGAAGTGGGAAGAAAAAAAGAGACCAGACCAAGCAGCAAACAAACAGGCACCAAAAACAAAAACTCCCAAACACGACACTACAGACACTAAGCATAGACCAGATAAGACGCGCACGAACAAGCTTAGACAGGGATCCTAAATAAAGAACCAGATGAACAACATGGGAAACAGTAGTAGAACTGAAGCCTCAACCACAAACTATCCAAACTCATCTAGCAAGCAAGTGTGCCACCATAGGTGGGTCAAAACTATCGAAATTAAAACCTACTATTTTCCCCATCTCTATTACCCTCTCCGCTCACATGATCATCCCATCATATTCCGATTCCGAGATCTTGTCATACCAATTACCCATATTCCATTTTTTTCTTCCTCCCGGCTGTCTTTGATGATTTACCCCATTTCGCCCCCTTCCCCTTTTCCTGCTTGCCTGAGGCTTTGGTCGTTTTTGGCATGCTATTCCTAGGCGATATATCTTTCAAAAACTTCTGAAGCTCCTGTTTTCATTCTCTTTTTCTTTGTGCTTCAATGCTTTCCTCGCTCTTTTTGACATTGCTCCTTTTCCTTTTCTCATCACAACTCCATTGGGCCTACAAGGCTTTGACCTGTTCAAAGCAGAGGGCTCAAAACCTGGAGGCAACACAGGCCCCGAGGACCCAAAATCATCTTCCCTAGCGGGGTCTTGAGTTACATTCTCAAGATACGATAACTGAGTATGAGGCTGAGCTGAACTTGCTATGTCACTCTTCAACTTTCTAGTAGAACTTCTATTGAAAAAAATGGAGAAGAAATTGTTCAAAAGTCCAACTTTTCACCGGTTTCTATTAGAAAGTTGAATAAGGGTTTTAAGCTTTTTCTTGAATTTTTCTACCTTTGTTTTCCAAATGAAGTAATTTGACATGTTCCTAATTTATGTACTTATTAGTCTCCGATTAATTATACATGACATAAATTTATTACCTTATTATTTTTATAATCCAACTATTTGTTGTCATATCAGAGGGTATCCAAATTGGGTACAAAAATTAAGTACATACGTAGCATTTTTCCCAATGCCTTGTGTTTTTCCACTGTATGAAAAGTCCCTCTCTCACCTTAACTCCCATTGTTTGAATCAATTATCCTAATTGTTCCAACTGGATTCAAATTAAATTACTGAGTTAAAAATATTATTTATTTCTATAATTTCTTATCATTGAGAAAACTAAATGAAAAATTATTATCAATTGTCTATTCCTGAAGGTATTTTCTAAAAACTAAAAATAAAAGGGAATAGTAAAAATGAAAAAAAAACCATACTGTTTTTAATTAAACAAACCCTGAGCATTATGTATAAGTTCTATAACCATCATTTTTATTTTTTCTGTTGGGAAAATGTTAAAAGAACTTTGTAGAAAAAGAACAGCTTCACTCATCCAAAGAATTAGTTTCAAATTTCAAATTGAACATAAAACCATTCCATCACAAGAATGGAATTGACCTAATCCAATGCCGAATGTTATTCTATTGCCTTGAAGCCAATGCTAGACTTTTACTCTAATGAAAGATTGAAGCCATTCCTTCCTGAGCATAATATCTAAAATAATTTTCTAAACATTAAATTTTTTTTAAATATTTAAAATATTTTTTTTCAAATATCTAAAAGTTTTTTATTATTTCTAAAAAAATTTTAGAAATATTTAAGCTTTTTTTTAATATGTAAAATATATTTTTTATAATCTTTCAAATTACATGTGTCAAAAAAACAAGTTGAAAAAATTTGTCCCTTTTGTTATGGTGGGCATTCCACTAGTAGTACAATAATCTTAAACCCAGTAAATTTTTTCATCGATTAAATGTTAATGATAAATCAAACAAGGTTAAAAAGGGATGTAATAGGTCAATCTTGTAACTATTAACCTCTTTTAGGATCCATTTATTTCAGGGGAAGTACTCCTCCCCATAAAATATTTTCCTTCGGAAAGTATTATTTTGATTTTCCTTTGTTTGTTTCGGCAAAAAACTTGCTCCCTCCTCATAATATTGCTTGTTTGTTATGAAAGAAATTATCTTCCGTCATACTATACCATTTTTTAAAACAACATAAGTAGCGATTTAATATATTATAAGTTATATATCTTCCTTTGGTTGTGAAGAAGTTATTTTTTAATAAAAAAATATAGGAAATTCATCACTTAGGGGCTTGAGGTTTGACCATTTATCTCCTAGGTCACCCACACATTTCACTATATACAATAAGTTCCCTTGATATTTCAAAATGTTATATTTAGATAACATATACCAGAGCTTTGTGAATTTTTTTTATTGAAATCTAACCAATTTTCATTATAAAACATTCCCAGGTGTAATGTGCGCATTTTTTTTAATTTTTTTTGTTGAAGTCAAGAGCCTACTAAATATATGTTAGTGCAAACTTCAAATACTTGCAATATCTTTGCAACTAGGTAACTACAAGATCTCAGGTGTTGACACAATGTAATCACTTTCCTTAAGGTTTATTTCGGTATACGAAATATCCTCGGGGATACAACAAAAACCAAATATGAAGTAAAAGTGTGTAAAGGGAGAGATTGGTAGGGATGGAGAGAGATTGAAGTTTTCTCAAACTTTCACTAGAGAATATAAGAACACAAGAACAAACTTTCAAAGTTCTTTTCCAAGTGCTTTCTTTCTTTTTTGATTCAAAATCAAGTAACAAGTATGAAATATGGGAGAATACATATGTATACCATGAAGAGAGATGTCCCAATAAACCAAGCAAACGAACCGTCAAAAAACAAGGAAAAGCTGCGTAAGAAAAACTGTCAAAAACCAGACCTGTGTGTCGACACACGATTTTTCTCCATGCGCTTCTGTAAAGGGCTATGTGTTGACACATGGGCCATGTTTGTTGACACACAGCTGTTCCCTTGTGGTTCTGTTGGATTGTGTGTAGACAAACATGACCCATGTGTTGACACACAGCCCTGACAAGCTTTAAACACTTAAACAAGTATCGGGACAATCTCAAACACATCTTATACACATATTAAACAACATTTAACACATTATTCAACACACATTTTGAAAATTAATCAACAATATAAACTAGCATTTTGAAATGGGTTTGATGAAAACTTATTGGGTCACATTAATTTCAAATATGCCAACTTCAGTAGAATCATGAAAGATCAAAGAATTAGATGTCTTTCATCAACCTCTGGCCCCCAGTGTTTCAGTTCAACTCGATTTCTAGCTTGCTTGTTAGCCTTCATGAGTTCAACCAATAACGGAAGAGGCTCAGGCACAGGCACATTCATCATCCTATATAGCTGCTTCAAGTTGTTATACACCTTCGTTGATCCCACAGTGAAATCAGAAAATTTTGTATGAATTTTGAGATCCCTTTCTGGCGACTCCTTATTGATCACTTCAAAATCATGGGCCTCTGTTCTGTTTTGAGTATGATTCTGACCTTAGGCACTGGTGTCATCAGTGCGAGGACAAATCTTTTAAGGATTTCATTGTAGATTCTTCATGCGAGATGCAATGATCATCACTGAGTCTTGCTCGTCCAAATAATGTGATTATGTGACTGGTGGTTTGATTGTTGAAGACAAATTCAAGGAAGTCATTTGGCTATTAAATATCTTCGATTGTTTCAGCCTAGGTTCTAGGACATGAATTGAAGTTTCTACCATAGATGAACATCCTTTGGTTTGCACTGTCGGATTCATATCTGAAGAAGATTCAACATTAATGTTCAGAAGCCTCCAGAGACGGTCATCAGAAGCCATAGGAGGGCTATTACAGTGTTTAATGATATATTTAAGCTCCATTGTGCGACTATCTGGAGTAGTAGACACAACCCATTTAGGCTTAAGTGTTTGCAAAGTCTACTGGAGTTCTTGCCTGGACGAATGCATGGCATAACATGTTAGAACAATTTGTAGAAATACACAAATCTATTAGGGAAATATAAAATAGGTATCAATAACAACCACCGACTTCAAGGCATGTCACAAACCGTTTTCCTTAAACTTGGATACTGAAATAGTCTAAAGAATACAATGAAACCCAACAACAAAGTGAGAATAAGAGCGTAGAGAGAGAAAGATGACCGAGGCTTTTTAAGAGAGAAAGAGAGAATGAATTGTTTTTGGTACTTTGCAAATGCCAATAGGGGGTTTATATAGAAAATAATGTGTCTCTTGTGTAGAGGCAGATCCATAAAAATCTTAAACACATGTTAATTATCAAAATCACTTGTTAATTACCAAGGGACACATCCCTCCACATTAATAAATTAATTTTCAAAAATCAGAAACTGGGGTGCCAAAAATAATGGCAATAACTGCTCTGTGTGTCAACAGTCAGGGCCTATGTGTCGACACACAGACCTAGAGTTTGAGTTCTGTAAGTCTGTGTGTCGACAAAGAGAACTTGTTTGCCGACACACAAAACCCCAAAAGCGTTTCTGCATATTTAAGCCAAAATATATAGCACATAAACATTCGAAACACTTTATTAAACACCTCATTTTGAAAATACATCAACATTTTCCACCATTTTCAAATACATCCATTCTCATACAATTTAAACAATATCTTGCAATTAAAAGAAGTCTTATGAGAGTGTCTTCCGATTGAACCTTCACTTAGGGAAGACACATTACAATTAATTGGAGCGTAATGGTAGACTAACCTTTGAACCATACGAGTCTATTTTGACTAACCACACGTCTCCACATATAGATTTACTCTCCGCAACACACCTAATCATCGACTGACATGTTTAAGGCCTTAAGTCTCGTACCCTTCATGAGTGTAGCGGAGTCAAACCCATGTCATAAAAGCACTGCTTGAAGTGGCCAACTTCACACTCACTTAGGTAGACCCCTTTGATCATGTCCATGCAACACGACATTCAATGATTCCTCGAGTCCATTAAGAGCATACGCTCAACCTCTTTTTCCCTTTGTCACAAGTAACCATGCACTATACCAGGTATGGAATTTTACTTTTAATGCTTGCAATCATATGGATAATGGAACTGTCTCATTAAACGCAAGACCTGCCATTATATTAAGCGTTAGGTTGAGGGTCCATCATGGGTGACTGATAAATGGTGGGTTTAAGCCCCATCCCTTTACTTGTACTCAATATCAAGTCTCTAGCAAGGCTTTTAATAACAAGATCTGCTAGATTCTAACTTGTTCTCCGACAGTCTACAATGATTAACCCATTCTTGATGAGTTGTTTCACAAAACTATGTCTCACACCACTGTGCCTGGACTTTCCATTATACACCTCACTCTATGCTTTTGATACCATAGATTGACTATCACAATGGATAGAAATCGGTGAGATTGGCCTAGGATACAAAGGAATCTCATATAAGAGATCATTCAACCATTTCACTTCTTTAGCTGCAGAAGCTAGAGCGATGAATTCCGTGGCCATGGTGGAATCAGTAACATAGGTCTGTTTTTTGGAACCTCAAGTAATAGCACCCCCACCAATTAGGAAAACCCATCCGCTAGCTGAAGCGTAGTCCTCTATATTGGAGATCTAACTGCATCCCAGTACCCTTCTAAAGTAGGAGGATACCCATCATAAGAGATACCATAATCAATGGTATTCTTAAGATACTTCAGTACTATTACTACCCCATGCCAATGTATCATACTTACATTGTTAATTTATCTACTCAGCTTTTTAATAGCAAAGGCTATATCACATCTTGTACGCGTCATAGCATATTGTTTTCTTTATTTTGTTGTAGTTAAGTGTGATGTGATCGCCATAAAATGATAAACAGAACAAATGTGCAAAAGGCACTCACTGAGAATAGAGAGTGGGCCTAATTAGGAACCGCACGTCTTTGACCTCAACCACTCACCGTTTTAGAAGAAAAGGTTATGATATGTTGATGCATCTGACTTCGATTATACCGTGAGTTCTGCTTATGTTTCAATTAAGAAGACTTCTATTAAATATTTTTGTGGTTTTTTTTATATATATGTGTTGACAGAAAATAAAAGGATATGGACCTAATTCAAGTGGCAGTTGCAGTGATGAAGCAGGGCCCACAGACACCTTTTCTTGTACACTTAAAAGTCAGGAGCTAGGATGGAGACAAACCTAAGAGCTCTGCAGCCCACTAACTATTAAGAATAGTGTCCTGAAATTCAGTTTTATTTTGTAATATTACTTTATTAATAGATAAAATTAAAGTTCTAGTCATTTCCTCGTCAAATTTGTGTAAGAGAGCATATGTACTGCATGTGATTTTCTTTTAAGTATCATCCATGAGATGGACAAAATCCTCAGATTACATTTTACATGTTTGTTCTAAGTGGATACTGGAATGTTATTTGAATAACTCATGGTTGATGATAAGTTTGGACTACTTGTCATTTAAGATCATGACTCGACATTTTAGATGATTTGTCTTGGTCATGTGGATGGTGATCCAAAAGTATAAGGTTGGTGTGTGAAATAAGATTGACACACTGAGTTGGATCCTATGGATTACTTGTTTCTAGACTACTATCAGAAATGGGTGATTCATGTTGTATTGTTTAAACGAAGACTCTAAATCCTGAGAGTATTCTGGACTAGTCCATGGAACGTTAGTTACTTTGGTGTACTATAAGTAAGGTGTAGACAAATGACTGAATTCCCACGTACACTGGGTAGCGGCGTGAAGAGTGACAAGGATCATATATTCAAATCTATAATCTCTTATGAGACATAGATGTCCCCTTAGTTGATTCGCAACTATTTGAATGATTCGGAATCTTTGGCCAAAGTGTTCCAAGTGTTTGACATTTGGAAGTTATACTGTGAATTTGTTTAAGTATGAATGCATTGTTCGGAAAAGGGCGAGTCGGGAATTAATGGAAAAGATGTCAAAAAAATAATGGTAATGGTTATAATTATATTTTGTTATGGACATCTAGTGGAGGGGTTGTGGTCATCAATACAGTCTATTTGAAAAATATCGAAAAAATGATTTAAGTTTAGAGTACAGTGTGATTTATTTAGTAGAAATAAGTCCCATTAAATGGTAACTAATTTTTATCATGAGATGATAATTAATTTGACTTATTTGAAGCTAGATTTAAATTGTCCCTAAGGTCCCTATGCAAGCCTCTTATTTTATCTCCATAGGAAAAATATTAAAGAGTTCATGTGATGAGTAAATTTATATTTGGGCGCGGACCAATCAATGTGCAGCACGTGGCATGCTTTTTGAATTTAAAAGGCATGCTATTTTTTTTGTATTTGAAAACGACATTTTGACTGTTTCTTAACCTTAAAAGCTGCATTTTGTTCATTGTACACACGTCCCGCATCGAGTAAATTGGATTTTTTTTTTTTGCTTCGGTATCCTACTATAAACAGAGGTACCAATTTTAAGGTTTGGCATCAATTCAAAAATTAAGGTTTTTGAAAGTGTTGACTTTCGGAGATCCAATTGGGTCTTTCCTCACTTTATTTTTTTTCGGAGCCCACTCTCCAAGCGTTTCGAGGTCATTGCATAGAAGACAATTGGGTCTCAGTTTTCTCGGGTTTTTTGGAGTTATTTATTAATCTAGTTTTTACTTTTCTATTTATTTACAGTATTCTTGTTATGCTGGTTTAATTGTAGATTTAAATTAGGAATTCAAATATGTAGATTTAAAATTAGGAATTTCAAATCAACCTTAAGTTTAAAATGAAAAATTTTAAACCTTTCCATTGCGTTAACTTTATCAAATTAGGAAAAATTTTTAAAATTCGATCCAACGATTGGCATCAGAGCCTGCTTCTGTTTACATTTATAATATACATGAATAGGTATAATAAGATCGAAATAAATAGACCTGCGATTTAATACAATAGAGATTTTATTAAGAAGGAAAGATTATTTAAGGTAGCGATTTAAATTGTTTAAATCGTTAATAAATTAATAGTTAATTCAAATTTATTAATTTATTAATTTGCACTTATGTTATTCGTATGATGAGATTGTGCGTTCTCAATCAAGATTTATGAAATCGATTAAATTGATCTAATGAGATCAGATTCAATTACATTTTAAAATTATTTTAATTAAAAATAAAATAAAATTTTCAAAATAAAGTTAGTGACGATGTCAGCGTTGACGTGGCCATAACGTGTCGCTGGTGTGGCGATGCCGTGTTGCTGATGTGGCGACGACATGGTGAAGATTTGGCATTTTAAAAAAAATTTCTTGTGAAGTCGCAGCACTGTTTTTAAGCAATAAAAAGTAAAAAGTTTAATTAATTTTATTTAGAATGAGGTTCTAAAATAGATTATGAGATAATCTAAGTTGTAAGTTGGTACTCTTTTCAATAAAAAATTAATTTATTAATTTTATTAGTTAATTCAATTTTTAGAATGAGATTCTAAAGGAGATTTTGAAATAATCTAAGTTGTAAATGTAAGTTAACTAAAACCACTAGTTTTATAAAAATCAAGTGGAAGCGAGGTTCAATTGTTGGAACCTCGTGCTCCCCATTAGCGGTGTCGCATATAGTAGATTGGCGGACCTCCCCACGGAAGATGTTGGTTTGTAGATTACAGGGTTAGACTTCTATTCGGATAAACCAAGGTGCAAAGAAGCGATGTGACCACACTGCCATGGAGTATTACGTGTATTTGTATGGAGGTTTAGATAGTAGTTTACACTTGACTAGTGTGATACATTAGCCTCTCCGAGGAGCTCTGTTGTGTTATGTTAGAAACTAAGGTAAAGTTGGGAGTTAATCATGTTTAGTAAGAGTTACAAGAAAACATGTTAATTGAGAATAGTTCTCACCCAAACTAGTTTCGTGCGACCCCATTGCCAAAGAGTAAGGAGTGGTGTGTTGAGGTCATCATGGCATGCATGATAGTACAATTTTTTGGATAACTAACTGATTATGTTTGCTAAAATAAAAGAATAGATTTCATTGCATTATACATGACTCATGATTAGACAGTAACATAAATGTTTGCATTTACAATTTTTTAAAATGGATATGGCTGGTGAACTTCACTTGATTCTAATGCGTAATGTACTCACTGGACCAAGTTACTTTGTTTGGAAAAATAAGTTGGACATAGTTATTTTATCATTTTTTTGGTACGTTAGTGAAATATATAAATGCAAGAAATATAGTATAGCTATAAGGGGCATACCTCAAGACAGTGTCCTGCCCATTGATTACAGAAGCTCCGCTTATTCCGTCAGTATTCACACTTATGTTGGGATGAGGAGGCATTTTATCGTTAGAAGTCGCGTATTTAGAATCGGTTCTTCCATCGGTCTTATCTTCATAGGCATGCCCAGAACCTGATCTGTTGATCGTCGGTCCAGATGGTGTGAGGACATATGATCCGCAGTTGATCTCTCGTACTGGGGTTGCTTTTTTCCAGGAGATGTTGACTGAGCTTAGTAGTCCGCTGATAGTGGATGTTTCAGACCTCTTTGAGGCACGCATATCTGAGGATCAGTCTTGCTCACTGATCTCCCCTATCACTAGTGTTGAGATTCGTGATGCTCTCTTTTCTATTGGTGATGATGGGGCCACGGGGTCTGATAGTTACACTTCCCTCTTTTTTAAGAGGGCTTGAGTGGTGGTGGGTGGAGTACTTATTAGGGCTCTCCAGTCGTTTTTTGGTTCAGGACGCATGCTGGGACTTTAAACACCACTAGAATATGTCTTACACCTAAAGTGGAGACTCCCTCCACTTTTGGCTATTTCTTCCCTCTCTCCTATTGCAATGTGATCAATAAGTGTATCACTAGGATCCTTGCGAACAGGTTGAAGGGTGTCCTGCTCGGGCTGATTGATGATGCTCAGACCACTTTTGTTTTAGGCCGTCGGATTTCAAATAGCATCTTATTGATGCAGGAGTTGATGAGTGGTTATCACCTTTAGGTCTCACCTCATTGTGTGCTGAAGGTTGATATCTACAAAGCTTTTGATACAGTCCGTTGGGATTTCATTATTGTTGGTACAAGGAGTATGGGGATTCTCAAGATCATGGTTAGTTTGGACCGAGAGTTCCTTTCTACGGCCTACTTTTCTGTGGCCATTAATGGTGAGCTTGAGGGTTTCTTCCATTCCAATCGAGGTGTTCATCAGGGTGACTCACGCTCTACGTACCTGTTTGTTATCATTATGGAGGGTGTTCGAGGTTTGCTTCGTCAGGCTATTGATGACCCAAGGTTTCATTATCATCCGTGTTACCGTCACACTGGGTTGACGCACTTGTGCTTCGCTGGTAACCTGATGATCTTTTGTCGGGGTGATTTGGGCAGTGTCACAGTTGTTCGTGAGGCTTTATATCACTTTGCTATTCTTTAGAGGCTTTTCTCTAATGTAGAAAAGAGTACTATTTTGTGACAGGAGTTGATTCTGCGACTCAAAGTGATATTCTTGGTGTTCTGGGATTCAGCCTTGGGCAGTGCCCAGTTCTGTATTTAGGAGTGCCTCTCATTACTTTTCAGTTGTAGTATGTAGACTGCAATCCGGTTCTGGATTGCATCCTCTCCTGTATTTAGTTATAGACCTCTCGTTCTTTGTCCCACGCTGGCCGCCTGCAGCTCATCTTGTCAGTCCTTTCTTTGGCGACCGGTTTAGATCTACTGGTCATTGGTCTTCATGCTCCCGAAGATGATGATCCGGAAGATCAAGTTGACTTTAACGACCTTTCTTTGGCGTGGCTCTTCGTTGACCCCAGGGGGAGCGAAGATAGCTTGGAGGCATCTGAGTTATCCTAGGCGGGAGGGCGTTTAGGACTTCATCGTCTCGCTGAGTGGAACCAGGCTTGGGTTATGAAGCACATCTGGTTCCTTTTTTCTGATCCTTCCTCACTTTGGTTGCGTTAGATTCGTCTGAACCACCTTTGAGGGAGGAACTTCTGCGACGAGTTCGACTTCATGGCGCTGGCGTCAGATTCTATCTATTTGTCTCCTTTGTTCTGGAGTGATCTACCGTGTAATAGGCGATGGGCTTGATATTGCCCTATGGACTGATTATTGGCTAAATGGTGTCAATCATGATATGTAACGTATGAGCAATTTTATTTATCTTATTTTCTTCTGATGGAGGAATATGTATTCAATGATTAAAGTCTTCGTCTATTCCTTATATTTTCCCTAAACAATATTCTTCAGGGTTATTTGTCATATCAAATTGCTAATGGTGTGTAAAACCTCTTACTTAATCCAAGGTGCCTAAGACCTATGACCTTATCTAATGTCTTAAAGTTAATTCTTTGATAATGATGTTTAACAACATGCATAGTTTAAGGTTTTTATGGGCTTAAGGATAAGCAAGTATATGCGCTTTTGGACAACTGATAATGAAACAGAATAATAATATTTCGATAATAATACTAACATAATAATAAAGATAAAGGTAGAAGATAACTTACAATTTTATTATCGGAAAAGCTCTATTACCAATTACAGAATACAAGAGGAAATATATTACAGAAGGAAAAATAGAAGAAGGCAAGAAGAAGGCAAAAAATGCAGAGCCTAATGTAGATGAAGCAAAAAAAGGAGAAGAAACAAAAACCTCCACTAGTTCTAAAAACGAAGAAAATCCATCTGTAGGAGTATGGTGGAGAAAAGATGACTTGAATAAACAAGGAATCTCATTACAAGGAGTGTACTTGACCCTAGATAAAGTACCATTTAAAAATTAACTTCAAATAAAGTAAATAGATAATTGGGCTCAATCAATGGCCTTAGCCAGAATTAGTAAGAGGAATTGATGGAAATCAAACTACAATTCATCTAAAAGCTAAAGACATAGCCATATGGTTAAATGGAAAAATCAAATTCTTCAACATCTTATCTAGTGTAGATCATTGGCTTTACTCTTATAATAATATTTGGATTTATTAGTTTAAGGTTACAAAATCTTGGACTTTTATCCCATAGTTTTAACGGGTTAACGCTAAAGTTTTCAACTAATTCTTTATATAACCAATTTGTTTCTTGTATAGTATATATTTGATTTTGAGGTTTGTTTTCCTCTATCACTGATATTTTTTTCTGGTGCAAACCCAGAAGTACATTTATACTGGGTTGATCTAACAATGGTACTTTAATTGTTTTCCCATTGAGGGTGAAACTTGTATTGTGATAGTTTAACGGTACAGGGATATATTTCCAAATAATGTTTGTTCCTAACAAAAATTCTCCTGCTAGAGAAACAAAGGATTTTGGGTATTTTGAATCTTTTTTCATTTAATATGGCTATGTCTTTAGCTTTTAGATTAATTGTGGTTTCGTTTCAGTCAATTCCTGTTACTAATATTGGAATTTTCATTTCTACCCATTTTTCAAGTGGTAAAGCATTCCATTTGCATAATGAAGCAGTGGCTCTTGTGTCTATTAATATTTTTAGGGAATATGGTTTATACCATTTGAATTAAAAATATCCTGTAACATAAGAATATCTTTTCTTTGCTATTTTTGGGGCAAAGAATATTTTGTCATGCTCTCCCCTAAATACTTGTATTGTACTTATTTATTCTTGCTTACGATATATTCCTGGTGGAACATGTATTTCTAATTTTTTATAATCTTTTAAGTTTAATGATAATGAGGCTTCTTACTCTATATCTGATAATTTTTCTGTAACAGATAGTCTATATTTTTCTATTTCCATTTGTGGTAATTGGAGATTATTTTTAAACCATTTTTTTTTATTAGAGTTAGATTCTCTAAAATGAAGATTATTTCCTGATGTTATTAATTCTATGTCGCCTTGAATTCATAAGTAAGTTTTTCTAATGTCCATTCTCTAGGTATTGTTAAATCTCTCCAATCTATTATTCTTGGAGTTATGGCTTTCTCATATTTTTCATGAGCTGGTTCAAAAACTTCAACAATATTTTTGTTAAAATTCTTTACTGAAATTTTTGTAATATTTGTTAATTCATTGATTGTTATCTATCTCACTGACAAATCTTCGGCTTTGTGATGCATACCAAGGTTTTGGACATGAATTCTTATTTTTACTACATCCTCTATTAAGGGATCAGTAATGGAGATAAAGAAATTTGGTATTATTTTAAACCATACTACTCCGTTAACCATAAGTGATCTTACTCCTCCTATAATTGCTTTCATAGGATCATAAAATCTTTTTATAAAAATAATAGCTGTTAATGGAGATATACTTGTTTGAGGTACAGCTTAAACACTCAAGTTTCCCCTTTGTTTGGTAAATTACCAACTGTATAGGTTTTTCTCCTACATATCTACAAACTCATTTTTTTAATTATATTATCAAATCCCCCTAGTATTTCTTCAGGAGAATTAAAATTATTAAGTAAACTAGCTTTTTCTGATTTTCTTTCATCGGATTTTTCCCACTGTTTTAACTATTGTAGACAGTTTCCTTGTAGAGTGGCTGCTAGGTAATCTAACCATTCTAATTTATTGCCTTCCTATTTATGTATATTACTTATTAATGCTAAGGCCATTGATTGAGCCGGCAATGGTGTTTCACCACTGTTGCTGTGGTAAAGCGCCGCTTGGTGCCCAAAAAACAGTCCCGCCACCGCCTGTTGGGGCTAGGGTTACGCGCTTATTTGGGGGAGATGAAGAGAAGACGGGATGGTAGAATGGAATTAGAGTTCTAACTTAACAAAAATTACAGATCTTTCCCTCTGGTTTATTATAATTATTAGATTTTATCTACCTAAAATTTTAAAGAGAAAATATATAGCACCTTTTACTAGCTTTATTTAAATTAATTTGGTAAACATCTTTTCTATTGTGTTTGATCCAGGGGAACAAAAATTGAAGATATATTGTATAATTAAAAGGTATGAAAATTTTGTTTATTGTTTTTTTTTACAAGTTATAGAATGTCATACTAAACCCTTGAGGATAAGGATCTCTCTAAAGGGGAAAGTATTAATACATACTAAAATTAGGCATTTGGTTCTATAGTATTAGGATAGTCTAATAGCTAATATAATGGGTTCCACCTAGGGAGGGAGACGTTATATAAATAAGAGTAGTCATTGTAATCAAGGCATTCAATCAATGAAATCAATGTCATCTTTTACTTTCCCTCTCTTATCTCCTTATTTTCAGTATTTTACTGTTTTTCTTTATTTTAAGGATATTTTATACTTTACTTCATAACATCTGTTGTCATTCGCACTTTAAACCCTAACCTAGTTTGAACCCAGCTTCAAACCCTAAAAAGCAAAACCTCACCATTCAAACCTTAGACCATGATTTGCCTTCGATTTATCCTCTAGTACTCAAATTGACTCCACCCAAAAACTCTTAATCCATGTCCATATATCTTCCATATCCTTTATCAGGCTTATGTCTAATAACTTTTCAACTTTAGAGTTGGATTATCTCAAGTCAAATAAGCATGGGCCATATAGTAGAGGTAATTATTCTCATCATCATTTAAAGGTATTTGTTTGGCCTTAGGTTTTCTTCACCATATATCCTATACCCAAAGCCTATTATCTTGAGTCAAGTCGCATTCGATGAACAAAAGCTGATTTTACGCCTAATGCTTGAAAAATACTAAACAAACAGCCATACAATATCTAGTTTTTATGCTTCTTTTAGAGTTAAACATATGAATACATTTATAAATATTATATATCCTATACATGATGCCTATAATATTTTTTTTTTTTTTTAGACCTAGGGGAAAGTTGTATGTAATTCCACTAAACAAGCCCATAACTTAGGGTTTAGGGATGACAACTAAACCAGATATTGGATATCTATCCAACCCGATCGATTTATGATGGATTTGTATGTAAAAAAAAATGCTCAGACACAGCCTCCCTTCAGGGTGGGGAAGGCTGCGTACATTCAACCTCCTCTCCCCCCCCCCCCCCCCCCCCCCCCCCTCCCAAAACAAAAAAAAAACTTAGCTTATGTGGGAGCCCTTGAGGCACGGGGCTTGTTGTTGTATGTAAAAAATGGATAGATCTGGATGACATGAATCCCAACCCAAACCCGACCTAAATCCGACCCAAAATTATGTTTAATGTACGATAAAATTTTAAAAACTTTGTGTCTTTAACATGCCAACTAGATTCCAACATGGTTTTTTTTTTTTTTTTTTTTGGTTAACATTTTGGAACTGGTCCTACGCTGTGATATACCTTGTAAAAACCATAACGCAGCACATCCATGTATGTATAAAGATTAATGGTTAAAAGGTTTTTGAATGAATTTCAATTATTTTAATAATAATAATAATAATAGTATTAATAATACTAATAATAAATGCAAAAAAGAAAAAGATATAGCGATTAGACCAAAATCGGCTTTTAAAGTACCATTATTGCAGTATTGTTGTTATAATTTGTTCTAGGATTTAAATGAGTTAGGAATTTGAATTTGATGTATATTTTACCCAGTGGGTTTGCATTTGGGTTGCATTTTTACGGAATAAATAGGTTTTTTAATTTAGGTTGGTTCGGGTTTTTTCGGTTGAATCTGGATGAAGACCCAATCCAACCCATTGTAGTCCCTGTTAGGGCTTATCGTGATGCAACTGCCCCTACTTCCTCCATTGCAGTGGCGAATCCAGAAAATTTATTCAATGGGGACATATACTATAGTTAGGTTAAGTTTTAAGTAGTTGGGAAGCATTTTAAAGCAAAAATTGTGGACAAAATTAAAAATGAGGCAATTTATCTACTAGAAATTGAATTGAGTCTAAGATTTCGACATTATAGGGTTCATATTAAAGACAAACTAAAAATAAAAAATAAATAGAATACACAAAAAATATATTAAAAATTAAGAATATATATATATATAAACTTTCATACAATAATTATGCTAAAACCAAAAAAAATTTCGTATAAGTAAAATAAAATCATAACTTAGTGAAAGATTATAAATCTATTGGTACTAGTATATTATATAGGGTTTTGTCGTGCTTGAAAATAAATTAAAATGTTCAAAAAATTGAGGCTTGGTGGCCTTGAACCCTTGACATAGAAAATAGCGAGTATAACATCAAACATTAAGCTAGAATATACAATGTGATAGGGGGCACCATTCTTTTTTATATACATATATTTAAAAATTATAATGAGTCACTACGAATGCTTAAGATTCAGCCCCCCGTGCCCCCAATGGTAGAATAGTGGATCCACCCTTGTACCCACTTATGAGTTTCCTTACGACCCAGATCCAAAATATTGTCTTCCTCCTGACTTAGGGCCTATTTGGCTTAGCTTATTTTAGGGGAAAAAGAGCTTTTTCTGAAAAAAGTACTTTTCTAAAATTTAGAGAGTGTTTGGCAACTATGAAAAAGCATTTTTTTTTTATCAAAAGTAGAAGTTATTTTTCTGCTTTTAAGGAGAAGCAAAAATTTGGTGCTTCTCCTTTTTAGCAGAAGTAAAAGTAAAAATTAAACAATTGAAAAAAATTTGGTTTAGGTGTGTTAATATATTTAACATTTAATTTATATATTTGAAAAATAATTTATGTATTTAAAAAAAAAGTTTATATATTTTAAAAAATATACTAAATCTGAAAAAAATATATATTTTAACAATTAATAATATATTTACTGGTAAGGCTTTTTTAGCCGCTTTACTGATAAATCTATTGAGTGCTACCAACCATCCTGTGAGGCATTGTACATTGTTAACCGTTTTAGGGCCCCCATTTCTAAGATGGCCCTTACTTTGGCCGAATTAGCCTCAATCCTGCCAGTGCTAACAATAAAACCTATGAACTTCCCTTCGAGCATCCCAAAAGAGCACTTATCGGGATTTTGCTTCATCTGATATTGTCATAGGGTCAGCAAGGTTTCCCTTAGATCATAAGTGTGATCCTTCTTGGTGCGTGACTTGACTATCATATCGTCCACATATACTTCCATGTTACGGCCAATCTGTTGAGTGAACACCTTGTTAACCAGCCATTGATATGTGGTTCCTACAATTTTCAAACCAAATGACATTACCTTGTAACAGTACTTCCTTCACTGGTGCCAAACGAGGTTTTTTCTTCATCCGAAGAATCTATTCTTATTTGGTGGTATTCGAAAAAGCATCCATAAAGCTAAACAATTCGTTGCCTGCTGTGGAATCCACCATCAATCTTCGGAATATGATAAGAATCCTTCGGACAAAATGTACTTAGATCTGTAAAGTCCACATACATCCTCCAAGTCCCGTTTAGCTTTTTCACGAGAACTAGATTGGCTAGCCATTCTTGGTATCTCACTTTTCTAATAACCCAGCCTTAAGCAGTTTAAGCACCTCTGCTTTAATCACATCATTCCTTTCAGCACAGAAACTTGTTTTCTTTTGCTTGATAGGTTGAATGCTTGGAAAGACATTTAACTGATGCATCATCACTTCTTGGTTGATTCCTAGTATTTCCTCAGTGTTGTGCACAAGTACGCCACGATATTGTCTCGGTAAGGATATTGGTTTTAACTTTGAATCCTTTAATAACCAACATCCCAATTTGATGGTCTTCCCTTTGGCTATCTCAATTTCTTCAAGCTGCCTTGATCCAGGCCTAACTTATCTGACATATCTTCCTTTAATGGATCCAACCTCTCCTCCTCGAGTTCTGACAGGATTTCACAAGTTGTGGTTTTTAAGGACACGTGGTAATTCACGAGCCATCTTTTGATTTCCATGGACGGAAACAATATCCCCTTTGTCAGCTTCAAATTTAATTAACAAATTACCACTCTTATATGTTTTAAAGCCGGTCATCCAAGTATAATGTCGTAAGGAGAGGGCGTATCAACAACTAGGAACTCAATCCTTACCTCCTTTTCAGCATCTTGCCCATAAAAGGTGGCATTCATAACCCTGAAGGTTTGACACGCTGTCCTGTGAAACCTACCTTTGGGTAATGGACGGGAACAATCCGACCAGGGGGGACTTCCATTTGCTCAAAACATTGATAAAAAAATGTCGTTCACAGTGCTACCCTAGTCGATTAGTACCCTATGCACGTGACATTGCTCAATATCAATGGAGATAACCATTGGATCATCGTGAGGAATGTAGACGTCTCCCAAATCCTTTTTGGTGAAGGTAATCTCTAACATAGGTTGCCTTCTTGTTATCCTCTCACCCTCCATATGTGACAAGTAAGAGGTATTTCTAAGTCAATTATGTGATATCATGGCAATCATTTCTCTCGGTGCCTCAACCAGCTCTTTATGAGGTACAACACTAGTGCCTTATTGCTCATTTTGTTGACTTGGTCACTTGGGCCTGTGGTTCATTCAGATTACTTTGAGTTTGTTTTTATTGAGCCCTACATTCCTCCATCGAGTGGCCATAAAATTGATGAAACTCGCACCACTTAGACTTAGCTGGGGATGTCAAGGACGTTCTCGACCTACCCAAGACTTTTTTGAAAGGGGGAAACCAATAGTCCGGTCTTCCCTTTATTTCATAAGATAGTCGTTCCGAAGGTCTTTGCACTTGAATTCTGGGATGTGTGGCAGATGGAGGGACCCTTGGCTTTACAAAATGGAGAGATTTAAACCTTTCTCTTTAAAAGTGATTATATGATGCTAATATCTTTCCAAAAATCGATTTTAAAAGTGAATTTTGGCAAATACAAATTAAAGAACACGATCGATACAAAACAACATTCACAGTCCCATTTGGCCATTACAAATGGAATGTAATGCCTTTTGGGCTCAACAATGCCCCTTATGAATTTCAAAATATTATGAATGATATTTTTACTCAATATACATATTTCATCATTATTTACATGGATGATATTCTTGTTTTTTTAAAAAACATTGAGCAACATCTCAAACATTTGAACGTTCTTCTAAATGTTATCAAAAGAAATGGATTAGTTTTATATGTTTCAAAATGAGATTATTCAAACTAAGGTTATATTTTTAGGTCTTGACATCTTTCAAGGAACAATAAAACCAATTGCAAGAGTAATTGGGTTTGCAGCTAAATGTTTAGATCAATTGAAAGACAAAACTTAATTACAAAGACTTTTGAGATGTTTAAACTATATTTCATATTTTTTCCCCCTACCGTAGACAACTATATCAGCTATTGTATCAAAGACTTCAAAAGAATCCACCTTCATGGACTAATGAACATTCAAAGATAGTTCAAACCCTTAAACAAAAAGTCAAAACCCTTCCATGTTTTGGGCTTTCCAATCCAGAAGCACACCTTATAGTAGAAATGGATGCTTCCAATTTAGGCTATGGAGATATACTCAAACTAGAGTCTAGACCTAAGCCAACAAGAACAAATTGTTAGATTTCATTCGGGTCTTTGGCTCGGACTGCAAAAAAATACTCGACGATCAATAAAGAAATTTTGTCAATTGTTTAATGTATCTCAAAATTCCAAGATGATTTATACACCAATTTCTTTTTTTTTTGTAAAGAATTAATTGCAAATCAGCCAAAGAAGTTTTGGAAAAGGATTTAAAAAATTTGGTTTCAAAACAATTCTTTGTAAGATGGTAAGCAACTCTATCTGTTTTTGATTTTGAAATAGAATTTATCAAAGGAGAGAATAATTCTCTTCCAGATTTCCTAATAAGAGAATTCCTTCAAGGATACAGCTCACAGCAGAGTTTTGTTTCAGCATAATATCTAAAGACAAAGGAAAGAAGAAGATTGAATGCTCAGAAAACTATGCCGTGACTCCTCATAAAGCTCATCCCTCAATCAAGGTTCCCATTCAAAATTCTTACTCAATCCTTTCTGATGACTTTCCTCCACTGTCTTATTCAACAGCTACAACTATATCCTCAATACGTTAATCATCTTCTCCTTCTCAATCCTCTCAATTCTTCTCCAAACCTCAACTCTAACATATATTCCTAACCAAATATACCGAATCACTCCCAATTCCTAGAATTCAAAACCTGGCAAACTCTACATTCCCTAGAAAATTTTCAATGGCTCCTAGATGATATTTAAAGAACCCAAAAATTTTATAAATTTGTTTTGTAAATACGGAATCAATTTAACTAGACCATAAAAGGCACCAACAAACCGGTCAAATACTCTACTCGGCTAGCAAAATTTTTAAAGTTTGGTCTCATAGAACTTCCAATGTACTCCTTTTACTTCAAGACAATTTTCTCAACCCTTTAAACTTAGTGGTTTCACCTACCAAGATTACAAAATGGCTTGGTTTAGAGCATTCTTATACCGACCTTTTGACCACTCTTGGTTCCTTTGATTCAAAAAAAGGTTCCTGTCAATTCCCGCCATGGATGTATGAATGGTGGTGCCTCTTTCCTAGCACCATTGATATATTCCCTGGAAATGCCAATTATCTTTACAACACTTAATCAAAATATTCTGATGAATGCCCAATAGATTCAATTATGTCTTGTCACTCTAATTTTCAAATTCCTTGGAATCTTGTGTGGGTCTTTTAAAATTGCTCAAATATTTGAAAACCCATTTCAATTGTCCTTTGCCCGGGAATACAAAATTAAACAGTAGGATAAATACGTTTTAGAATGAAAGTGTTCCACTGAAATTCTCTCAAAAAGATTCAACCAAGAAAAAATCGAAAAATTCAACTCCTTTCTCCAACTCCTTCAAATTCTATTACTACTCCTAAAAAAATCCAACATCCAAACCCAAATTCAACATCATCTGCCAAATCCAAATCATCCAGATCTGAAAACAAAGTTTCTAAAGAACTTTTGGCTCAAATCTTACAACAAATTCAATATTCCTCTTTAGAAGAAGAAGGAGGAGAAGAAGTGAATTCTTCCCAAAGTGACCCGTTCAATCTTTTGTAAGAATAATGATGCATTTCAAGACTTTCAACCATGTGAAGAATAATTATGCATTTCAAGACTTTTAACCATGTGAAGAACCTCAAAGGACAATTACTTTCGAAAGTAGCCAAGTATCCACAGTATTCAAAAAGTAGAATAGGCATCCTCAATCATTCAACTTTTACTGTTGACTGTACAATTATTGAAGACAGATGTTCTTCCAGCTGTCACCAACAATTTAATCATATTCAGAATTGACGATAGGTGTTCTTCCAGCTATTATTCAGAAGATGTTTTCAAGTTCGTTACTCCTTAGCTATAAAAGGGGCATTTCTCCAACATTTAAGCCGGAGGCAATTTGAGTCATATTTTTAGTTGTCACTTAAAATTCCCTTTCGCTCTCAAAACTTGTTGTATTCTTATTTTATCAAGTTCTACAATCTAGAGTTCTCATTCAATTTTGTAAGTTTATATTACAAACTTTTGTACCTCTATCTTGTATTTTATTTCAGTCTGGTAATATGCTAATTTTCAATCTTTGTATATTCAATCATATTTTTGTTTTATTAGTGATCCTGTGAACCTTTTAGTATCACAGCTAGTTTGAAGGACTTCCAACAGTAACTTGACATAAATATTGTTAACACCAACTAGGAATGATGGTCAGCTAGGTGGTAGCGTTTGTTAGCCAGTTTGTCATTGGTCAGCTGTTGAGGTGGTCCCATAGTGTGGTCTCGTCACCGTAGCCTAGGTGTTCCCGGTCTGAACAGTGTCTTAATAGTACAAGAATTGTTGTGTCTATACTATTGTATCTGCAACCGTGTATAGGTCAAATATGGCGTGCTCAATTAGAAAGATGTTTTCAAAACAACCTCGTAGTAGTTCAAATGCCTTTAGAATAATTAATTCAAAAGACGTTTCAAAAACCATTACAAACCCCAAAGACTTTGTAAATTGGACTATTCCCAATGAAAATTTTGAGTCAATATATTGAATTGGTACATTTGATTTTAAAATGGATTTTTGATGTAAAACACATGAACAATCTATTACTATAGACCAAGAAACTCAAACTGTTCAACTACTTTCAGACATGTCTCTTCAAAAATATATTTCAAAAAGTTTTTATTACATTCACTATGGCCTAGTATAAGTTGCAATTAAACCTTTGTCAAGAATTGGTCATAATCAACCTGTTATATTAGCATTAAGAGATTCAACATTTTTAAAATTTGAAGACTCTTTATTAGACAATTGTTCAAACTAACTTTCATAATGGGCCAATTGATTTCAATTGTTAACCAAACGTTTCAGTGGGCCTTCATGATCCAACAATTTCAAGAACCTTAACACTTGACATTCTATGCCAAACATCGAAATAGAGGAAAATAGAAAGAGTTTTGCACTCATCTATATAATCTATTTCAGACATCTAGGAAATCAACTTAACCCCACAAATACAAAAACAATTTCGTTGTTAAATATAAAGTGCATTATACATATTTTAAGAAAAGCCCACATATTTTATTTCAAAAAATTCTCTTATCCTTTAAAAATGACATTCAAATTTGAAATACAAAATTAGGTCCAGCCTACGGCTTCTGTTGGTTTACAGTTCCAAAATGAGGTTTCAAAATCTTATCACTTAGGTACCCTGAAATTTTAAAATTTTATCAATGATATGCCCTTCTTTCTAAATTCAATATGTTAATTTTAATCAAAAATACTCCAAGTTGACATGATTCCAACATATATAAATATATTCATCAGAGGTTGCTAATTTTTTGGCAAAAAATGTTGATAGTATCCATAACCTAGGCAATATATAGGTAGTTTACATTGAAATTTACTAAACCTTTTTCTATAATTTTTGCTGAACTTTTGTTGAATACGTTGACATAATTTATGTATATTATCGTACTCATGTACTATTTTTGCATTTTTTTGTATAAACAAGGTCATATTCGAACGGAAATTCATCTAATTATGATATGTAGTAACTACGTTATAAAATATTAACCTTCTCATTGCATAATAAAATGGAAAAGTACCTATGTGATAAATAATCCAATCTTAAGATGCATAAGTTAAAATTTCCCATTGTTTTAACTTGTAAATGCTCTAAGTTTGCACTTAATCTGAATTTTTGATTTATGTATTTGAAATGTAGTTGTTTTAAATAATAATACATCTATATACGTCTTATAAGAGTCAACGCATTTTTTACCAGATTGTTGACCGAACTTTTAGTGTGAAAGGCAGAATAATAAATGTACATATTAAACTCTATTATATTCTCATAACTTATTTAACTAACTATGATAATATTTTACATACTTATTGATTGATAAAAAAATTAAAATAGTTATTTTAACTAATTATGTATATCTAATATATAAATTAAATGCCTAATATTTAATACATCAAATTCAACATGTAAAGGAATGTAGAATGAAGGGCATTCTTGTCCAAAAGAAAGCCAGGTAGTTTCATTGCCCTGGTATTAGTAAATTGTTGGAATTAGTGTCATGAAAAACTCAATTAGTTAGTTTTAACTATTAAATAAATAAAATTTATTTATTTATTTGTTATCTGATATTTTACGAGTCTAACATTTGTGTGATTGTTTTCCCAAATGTTCCATGAGGTGGACATGGTCCAAGATGACATGTCGGGTTTGGTTTAAATGGTTAATGACATTGAGCCATGGATAGACTTACATCAAATTAGCGATATGTTGTCAAAGTATATGTTCGTAGTGGGCGATGAGTTTTGACAACTTGTTTGATAAGACTATAATATGATACTTTACCTGACTTATTTTGGTCGTGTTGATAGGAATCCAAAAGTATCATATTGGTGTTGTCTCTATGATTGGACCACTGAGTAGGACCACCTTAATTAATTATTTCTTTAACTGCTATCACAAAATAATTAATTTCGTAAGATGATAACTCTAAATCTAGGAAATAGTCTGAACTCATGCATGGATTGTTCGTTGTTTTGATATGCTAAAAGGATTAGTCACAATGCGTTGACTTAAATCTTACGTGCATTGGGTAACTGCCTGAAGTGTAACGGGAATAGTTGTTTTACGTAGAATCTATAGTCTCTAATGAGATCAAGATGTCCCCTTAGTTGATTAGCAAGCATATAAACAAATTCTAGAAACTTTGGCCAAAGTATTCCTTATGTTTGACACTTGAAATTAGTACCGAAATTGTTTGTGTATTGTTGAATTGTTTGAGATGGGCGGGTTGGAACTACAGTGGAAGACGTGGGGAAAATAATGATA
The DNA here is from genome assembly GCA_018398585.1 of Simmondsia chinensis. Taxonomy (NCBI): domain Eukaryota; kingdom Viridiplantae; phylum Streptophyta; class Magnoliopsida; order Caryophyllales; family Simmondsiaceae; genus Simmondsia; species Simmondsia chinensis. The sequence continues at coordinate 23,082,808 of JAGTTD010000002.1, forward strand.
GTAGTTAAAGTTATTTTTTCTCACATATATCTAATAGAGGGATTGATTGTCACAATTAAAGTTATATGGGAATTTTTGAGTGAATATGTTTACTTTTAGAGTACAGTAAAACTTATCTGGTGGAGTTAAGTTTTATTAAATAGTAATAAATTGTTATCATGAGGTGATAATCAAATTTGACCCATTTGAAGCTAGAGTTAGATTGTCCCTGAGGTCCCTTCGCAAGCCTCAACTTAAGCATCGTTTGAAAATATTTAAAACATGAATTCATAAGATGAATAATTTATTTATGAGATAAATAAATTTTTATGCTCAATAAATATTTATGAGATGAATACATAATACAATAACTTATGTCGTGGTTTAAAAAAAAAACACGTAAATAACCCAACTACATTATTTAGATCAAAAAAAGGAAAATATGGGTTAAAATTAGTGACAGGAGGTGTCTTACTTGGTGAGGTCAGCTGAGTTTATTTGCTTATAAATATGTGTGTTTTAAAGTTAAAAAAGGGTTTTGGTAATTGGTTTTCTCCTACTATGAAAACCCCAAAAATTATTTTTAGGAGTTTTCTAAATTTATTGTTTAGCATAAATTTTTTGAAAAATTGTCTTTAAGAAAGATTGAAAGGAAAAATTTTGTTATGAAATTGTTCCTAAGTTCAACTATTTTGGGAGCCTATACTCCCAATGCTAGAAGGAGTCATTGCTAAGAAGACCTTGAGGTGTCAAGAAATTTTTTTCCAATTTCAGATTTTCAATTCAGAATCGAGATTCAGGCTTTAGGTATTTTTAAATTAAATATTTGATATTTGATTTATTTTTTCTTTATTTCGTTTATTTTACATACTATGCTTACACTTGTTTTATTCGATGTTTTTTCATTGTTATATTATGAACATATTAGAGTCAGATTTAGATCAAATTAAATAGTTTGATTAGATCAGAGTTTTAGATTTAAAATTAAGATTTTTAAATTTGTTTTCTGCTGTGCCCATTTAGGGAAATATTTTTGAAATATATTCCCAATAATTGGTATCAGAGCCAACTGTGAATATGCTTATGATTGACATTAAAAATATCAAGTTTGATAAAATTGGAATATGTATGTAAAATTACAAAAACATGAAATTGGGAGTTTCATTAAAGGAAAAAGGAAAACCTAAAGATTGTTGTTAAAGAACTTAATGGCAAGATTGAATATTCATTAAAGTTTTAAATTGTTTAAAATTTTATATGAGTTATGATTCAATCATTAACATAATTCTAAATCAAATCTAATGAGATTAGATATTCAAAGAGTTGAATGATTTAGATTATTAATCTAATGTGATTAAGTTTTAAACCAAGGTATAAAATATTCAATTCTTGAATATTTTATTATAATCTAAAAATTTGTATATATAATGTGATTATTTATACGGATTTTTTTAATGATATAATGTGATTAAGATCTAAAATAATTATTTATTTATTTAAATTAAAACAAAAACTACAAAAAAAGGGGGTGGTGTGGAGCACCACGTTGAAATTGGGAATTTCATTAAAGGAAAAACGTAAACTTGAAGATTGCTGTTAAAGAATTTAATGGCAAGTTTTTGACGTTGTTTCATACTTGCAGGCTTTGGCCGTGTCTTGGGGTATGCCCCTTGTAACTTGAACTCATTTTCTTTCTTCTATTTATTTCACTGACTTACCAAAAAAAAAAAAAAATTTAATGGCAAGATTGAATGTTCATTAAAGTTTTAAATTGTTTGAAATTTTATATGAGTCATGATTCAAATAAGGCTGCGTACATCACCCCCCCCAGACCCTGCGTTCTGCGGGAGCCGCAAGGCACTGGGACTGTTGTTGTTGTTGTTGTTGTATTCAAGTAAGGAACATAATTCTAAATCAAATCGAATGAGATTAGATATTCAAAAAATTGAATGATTTAGATTATTAATCTAATATAATTAGATTTTAAACCAAAGTATAAAATATTCAAATGTTGAATATTTTAGTATAATCCAAAAAGTTGTATATATAATGTGATTAGATGTACTGATTTATTTTATGATATAGTGAGATTAAGATCTAAAATAATTATTTATTTATTTAAATTAAAATTAAAATTAAAAAAATTGGTGGTGCTGAGCACCACGTCCCCCCTTATTATTAAATTTTTTTTAAACTTTTATTATTAAATAATTTAAATAAATAAATAATTTATTAGGATGAGATATTAATTATAATTATGCGATAATCTTTTCTAAAACCGTTTTAGAAAAATCTTTAATTACTCTAACCTTGTTGGGGCTTAAATAATGTATTCAAAAGTTTTGATAATATGATACTTAATAAAAGTCATTCATATGTTTGATATTATATAAATGAGTTAAATATTATGTACGATGTGAATAAAGTTATAAGGCCATATAGCTTAATGAAATATTTGATTTCGTCGAGTGGGAGAATTTTTTTCAAAAAGATCTAATATGATTAGATAATTCAATAGTTGAATTATTTGAAAGGAAAATTCTTATAATGTATCTAATGAGATCATATAACTTAGGTTGGATAATTAAAGGAACCCAATATGACTAGGGTTTTATTTAATAGTTCAATAAAATTTAGAATGTGATTTTAATATTAATTATGAGATAATCAACTTTTAAAGAAAGAGTCGCCATTGAGAATTTCAAGTGGGAGCAAGGTATAGGAGTTGTTTCCTCATTGTCTCCATTGTCGACCTAATAGTATAGTGGATAGGCGCTACCTCCCAAGGAGGGCATTTGTTTGTGCAATACAGGGTTAGACTTCTTCGGGATAGATGGAGGTGCAAGAAACAGATGTGACCGTGTATCCGTGGAGTATCTCGTTTACTTGTACTAAGGTCTAAGCAATCGTATATACTCGACTAGGATAGTATGGTAGTCTCCTAGAGAGCATTGTGATACTGTCTCGGTAGCCAAGGTAGAAATGGTGAGTTGATTATGTTTAGAAAACATATCAATTGAGAATACTTCTCAACTTTCCGAACTCGTTGCGCCCCACTCCCATGGAGTAATGGGCAGATTTCTTAGCTTATCGTTGCTATTAGAACGGGTGTCCTAGAAAACCCAATTAGTTCATTTTAAATATTAAATAAATAAAATTATTTTATTTATTTATTGTCTGATTATGTTTTACGAGCCAAACATGCATGTTATTGTTTTTTAAAATGTTTCATGAGATGGACGAAGTCGAAGATGACATGTTTAGTTTGGTTTAAGTGGTCAATGAGATTGAACCACATATAGACTTAAATCAAACTGGTGATATGTTGTCAAAGTATATTTATAGTCGGTGATAAATTTGGACAACTTGTCTGATAAAACTATAATATAATACTTTTGATGACTTGTCTTGGTTATGTGGATAGGGATCCAAAAGTATTATATTGGTGTTGTCTATATGATTGCAACACTGAGTTGGACCACTTGAATTTGTTGTTTCTTTAACTGCTATCCCAAATAATTAATTCCAAATGCCAAGGTTAACTTAAAGCCTTTTTTGCTTAACAACACACTCGAGACTAAATTCCTACGCACATTAGGAACATATAGCACGTTCAGTAAACACATAGTTTTTCCAGAGTTGAGTTTAAGGAAGACCTTTCCTTTGCCCAGGACAGGGACCAAACTAGAATTGCCCATGTACACCTTCTCCCCATCAGTGGCTTTCTCACATTCATGGAATAGGTCGTTATTGATTTATATGTGCCTCGTGGCACCAATATCTACCATCCACTATGACCGTGTTCTAAATCATATTCACCTCGGAGGTCATGGCAACAAACACGTCTCCTTCCTCGATGAGATTAGCCTGGGGCCTGTGTTCTATGTGCTTTTTAGGTCCGAATCCCTTCCTGCAGTTCCTTGAGGTATGGCCAATCTCGCCACAGGTCTAGCATGTTCCTTTGCTCCTATTTTGGACATCATTGGCATTATCCATTAGCCGCTTTCCTCGAGGTTGGCCTTGCTTGCTGCTAGAGCCTTCCTCTCGAGCATTAGACTTGCAATTATTCCAAGGCTTCTTGACCTTGCCTTTCTTTCTTGCGTTTCTCAATTCCACAAGGTTAGCCGCTAAGGAAGGAGCACTAAGAGGACTTCCCCTTGGCTTGTTTGTGGTTCTGATCTTCTAAATTAATATGGGAGATCAGTTCTTATAAAGTCATGTCCTTCTTGTGTTTAAAGACACTTCGTAATTTTCCCAAGAAGGAGGCAGCTTTTCAATTAAGCAATTAGCTTGAAAAGTTTCAGAAAACTTTATGACCTCATTCAAAATATTAGTGCATAAAGTTTCGTACTCATGGATTTGGTCAAGAATAGGTTTTTCATTAACCATGGTAAAAGCTAACCACTTACTGCATGCATATTTTTCAGTCGCGCTATCATCATATCCATACTTGTTTAACAACGCTTCCCATATCTCGTTAGCGGTTTTCATGTTAACATGAATTTGATAAAGAGGCAGTATCATATAACGGTGAAGCATTCCTCTACAAATACGGTTATCTTTCTCGAAATCCTTATTTGACCTCGGTGGGGCTTTGTCATTAAACAGAGTATAATGAACCTCTATTTGGCCTAGGAAGAACTCCATCTTATCAGCTCACATCTTGTAGTTCTTCCTATCCAAGGGCTCAGTTTTAGACATATCAGAAATGATAAAGCCCATGTGAGTCACATTACGATTACTCATTATAATAAACGGCTTAGATTATTGGTGATAATAGGTGAATGAGCGACCAAAATATAACTCTTTTATTACAATGTAATTGATTTCGAGATTACAAGAAAAATGAAAGAAACGACTTTTAACAGATTAAAAGAAGGGAAAGAAGTGATTGAAGAAATTGCCATGCCATGGAGAATTTGCTGTCCTAAGTCGTTTATGCCCCCAGGGTTAACACAACACCCACTTCAACAGCTTCGAGGAGGTGGGTTGGAGTACACCCCAATTTGCTCAGTAACGGAGGAGAGAATATTTTAGAGAGAAGGAGCACCGTGAAGAAAAAAAAGTAATAACTGAGTTAATTGTATTTTTGGTGTGTTAAACAGAACCCTAAAGGACTGTATTTATAGAACAAATTCCTTGTTAGTTAAGAAAAATATCATGGAAAAGAATCTGCCTCAAATTAGAAAAACAGTTAAGGAAAGAGCAAAAAAAATGTGGTCAAAAGGCATACTCGAGCATCGAGATAGGGCACATAGCAGTACCTCGAGCATTACTCAAAACAAGGACTCAACTCGAGTTGGTTTACGACAACTTAAACAGATACAAAGGTCGTAAAAATAAAAGTCCGGGTTAGAAAAAGTCCACACCACACCACGACGGCTCAGTGAGGCGGGGCGGGCGGCGCGTTCATGTGTGGTTCACAAAACCCACTTTAGACCCCACAATACTTTACCAAGTATAATAACAAGGGGATATATAAAGTAGACTCCCCTCCTCTAGTTTTTCTACGTGGGATGGAAGGTTTTTCCCAAGACTTAAAAATTGAAGCATATTGTCCCCAAATTCCAACAAAAGATTCTTTAATTAAGTGTCATCTTTTTACGAATTTTTTTATGTTTTCTTGTATTTAGTAGTTCTTGACATAGGAACATGGGTTGACAACGGTTTCTTCGACATCAAATTATGCATTGATAAACTTTATTATTAAAGCATTAATCTAATTTTTTCTTTCTGGCCAAAAATTTTTTGCCTCAAAATTAAGGAGGCCTTTTTAATTCTGATTTTAGGCCTCTTAATTACAGGGATAATTGGGTGCCCCAACTAGCCGCATCTCTCGCTTCCCCTTGAGACCAACCCTGATACAACCCAAACACAACACAACGTCAACAGAGATGTGAAGACAAACCTATGTTTTTGTTATGACATGATATTGTTGGAACTAGTGTCCTAGAAACCCAATTATTTGTATTTAAATATTAAAAAATAAAATTGTTTTATCTTTTTAATGTTTGATTATGGTTTACAGGTCAAATATGCTTGTGATTATTTCTAAAATGTTCCATGAGATGGACATAGTCCAATACAACTTGTCATAATTTGGTTTAAGTGGTCAATGAGATTGAGCCACGGATAGACTTAAATCAAACTTGTGACGTGTTGTTAAAGTAAGATCATAGTCGGTGATAAGTTTTGGACAACTTTTCGGATAAGACTATAATATGATAACTTAGATGGCTTGGCGAGGTCACGCGGATAGGGATTCAGAAGTACCATGTTAGTCTTCATCAATAAGATTGCAACATTGAGTTAGACCAAGTGAGTTACTTGTATCTAGACTACTATCGGAAATGAGTGATTCATAATATACTGTTTGAACAATGACTCTAAATCCTGAGGGTATTCTGGATCTGTACATGGAGTGTTAGCTATCTTGGTGTACTTAAAAGTTAGGTCTAAATGTGGCAGAAATGTTACATACATTGGGTAGCGACATGAAGTGTGACAGGGATCATGTATTCAATGGGAATCTATAGTCTCTTACAATATACAGATGTCCCCTTAGTTGATTCGCAAGTGTTGGCCAAAGTATTCTAAGTATTTAACATTTGGAGTTTATACTATTAATTTGTTCATGTGTAAATGAATTATTCGGAAAAGGGCGAGCCGGGAACTAATGGAAAAGTTGTGAGCAAAATAAAGGTAGTAGTTAGAATTATTTTTCTCATGGATGTCTAATAGAGGGTTTGTTGTTGTCAAAGTAGTCTAATTGGAAATTATCAAATAAATAATTTAATTATAAAGTGCAGTAGGATTTATTTAGTAGAATTAAGTCATGCTAAATGATAATCAAATTTTGTCATGAGATGATAATTAATTTGATCCATTTGGATCTAGAATTAAATTGTCCGTGAGGTCCCTGCGTAAGCCTCTAGTTTTACATCATTAGAAAAATGTTGAAAGAATTCATGAGATGAATTATTTATTCATAAAATGAGTAAATTTAATTTTGGTAAACAATATTCATTAGTTGAATAAAATAATTTTATTAAAATAAAATTCATAAAATAAATTTATACATGTGGGAACCAAAAAAAAATTGGAAATCCGCAAGTTCAAGCTCTTAGCTAATCACGGTGCGACAACTGTTGCGGTCATGAGAGGGAGAGGCACAATCCGCGCCTCTTAGGCTAGACAAACCAGGGCGCTCGTTGGGACGTCTTGTGTGTTGGCACGGACCAACCATATTAAACAAAACAACGTCGTTTTGGCATCCCACATATTTAAGTATTTTTTTTCTTCCAATAGCCTATTATAAATAGGGGTCATGAAATTAAGATTTAGCAATTAATTAATCAATTAATTTTATAATTTTCTGTGAGTATTGACTTTTAGAGAATTAAAAGAGGAGAAATTTTTATTGAAAATTTTCCTTTAGTTCAATATTTTTCGGAGCCTATACTCCGGGTGTTTAGGGGAGATTGCCCAGAATATCTCGCAATCTCGGTGATTTTTTGGAGTGACATTACAGTCTATATCTAGGTATATTTTTCTTTCTTATCTTTTCCTTTTAGAATTTCAATTTTCTATTTATTTACAGTATTTATTATGCTAGTTATTTTTCATGTCATTATTATGAATGTATTAGAGTAGAGGCTTATAGATTTAAAATTAGGAATTTTAAAACACCTGTAGGTTAAAAATTAGAAATTTTAAATCGTTCTATTGTGTTAATTAGATTAATTTATAGAATATTTTTAAACTATGTCCCAACAGTTACCACCAATGTCCTACTTTGCCTGAAGCCTTGACTGTAAAACCCATCCAATTTCAATAAAAGCTTTGCATTTAACCGTATGAAATCATGACAACACTAATGTAGCGTAGAAAAACTATATTTTTTCATTTCGAGTATAATATGTCATGTGGCTTTAACTCCAAAATAAATTTATCACTTCCTATATAACTCAGTTTCAAAGAATGTTGAGATTTCATAATTATTATCAAACTGAAGTGTGTTATTGACAATGAGAAGATGGTATAAAATAATGAATGGAATCTTATGATTTTCTAAGCAACCATGGAATCTAATTACAGTTTATGATTGCAATGATGTAGAATGGGGTATGCGGATATTATGTAAAGCGTTCGTAGAGATTGTGCTAGGTTTTTTAAGAACATACATGCTTTTAAGCCTTATTATGATTGCAAAATTTGAATGAATCATGTTAAATATTTATGTAATGTATTTTTTTTATTTTTTTCCTATTAGTAGTCACGTGCTTCACTCATGCTCTTTACTTAGTATATATGTAAATGTACTGTACCGCTATAATGCAATTAGCTCAAATATTTTTCCTTTTCCTTTCGCCTCTTCATGCTTTTGGTTTCTTTTGCCTCTCGTTTCTCTCTCATCAATGGCGGTTCCTCAATAACCGTTCCTTGCTAAGATGATATCAGAGCACATCTTTCATTGCATGTGCAAATTTTCTCGATATCCTTCCTATTCCTCAACTCGAGTATCGTTTTTCTTCTCTTAAACCCTAGTTCTTTGTCTCTTTGAAGAGCGAACCCTAATTTCATACGCAAGGCTTTTCTTTTTCCAAAAATTGAGTGATTCTTCTTGGATTCTCGTCCATTGTTGCTGATTTTTCACTCAAATGGCTCAATCGAAGGATTCGAGTGTGGAGGATGTTGTAGCGGCTATTTCTACAGGGATGGGAGCGAATTACAAGTAATCAATGGCTTCAAGTATGGTTTCTGCTGCGATTTTGGGTTCATTACTTGTTGATGTCTTTGAGACACCGTATTTCCTGAGTCGGAATCATAGTACTGGAGGAATGCTTAGCGTTATTGATCTCAAAAAACTATCATACCTGGTATCGATCTATGTTAATGGTCCTGAAGGCGAAGAGCAAGCTTGATTTTGTCACTGGATCATTACTTCAACCTGAAGTTGATGATCCGAATTATGCAAAATGGCAATGGTGCAATATGATGATAATGACATGGCTGGTTAACTCCGTTTCTCCAAAGATTGCATCTTGTATCATTTTCGCCCCTACATCTTATGAAATATGGATGGAACAAAGGCACTGTTATGCTCATAAAAATGGTCCACGCATTTTTCATCTCAAGAAAGCGATTAGGAGTTTGAAACAAGGCATTTTGTCAGTTTCATAGTACTATTCTAGGCTGAAAACTTTGGGATAAACTGATGGCCTATGAGGAGATAACGGTTTGTCAATGTGGTGCAATAAAGGCTTGTAAATGTGGTGTAGTGAAAGCCATAGCAGAACGTGACCGCAAGGACAATGTGATGGCATTTTTTATGAGTTTGATTGACACAGATGATGTGATGTTGTATGTGATCAGATACTGCTTCTTAACCCTCTACCTCCGCTGCATGATGTATTCTCGAAAATTGTTCAACTAGAAAGCAAACATGAGCTTTCCCGTGATCTTTCTGGTGCTGGACATCCTGATGCTCTTGCTATGATTGGAAAGATTTCTGATGGTAAGGGTAAGGCAAACAAGAAGGATTGGCCATTATTTATGCACTGTGGCAAGGAGGGTCACATAGTGGATGTGTGATACCATCTTCAACGATATCAACCTTCGTACAAAAATAATGGCCGAAATAATCGAAAATGGGGGGTCCTCGGGTATGGCATTGCGTGAAATATCACAACCCAACGGATTTCTAAGCTGTCTGATGTTCAGTGCCAATAATTGTTGGCTTTTCTTGGCTCGTGTCTGCCTGCTCAGACTTTATCTTCTGCTTTTGGACCTTGTTCTTCTGATGTGGTGATGTAGCCTAGTTCTTTTGCTCTGTCAGGTATACCTAAACCACTTTTCCTTTATGCCTTATCTCTTCCTTCATCATCCTCCTCTTCTCCCTTTCCATCAAATTTCTAGATTTTAGATTTAGGAGTGACACATCATATGTGTGGTAATAAGGCTTTTTTTGATGATCTTGCACCTACTTCACATCAACATGTTCAGTTGCCCAATGGTAGTACATGTCTAATTACTTGTGCTGGAACTATTACGTTAAGCTCTAAATTGCAACTTCATGACATATTTTTTGTTCCGAATTTTGCTTTCAACTTGCTTTCTTTAGGCCAACTTCTTGCTACTTAAAAAATTGCTCATGTATTTTCTTTCATAATCATTGTGTTCTTTAGGACCTCACCATGGGATCATGATTGGACAGGGTAAAAAGGTCCAAGACATGTATGTTCTAGATCTCAGTGATGCATCTAGATATTGTCAGTTAAACGCTGTTGCTGTGGTACGTGATATACACTTTGCTTCTTATGATTCTTCTTTTGCTAAGCACAATATTTGCCATTGTAGAATTGGGATGCATCTGGATATTGTCGGTTAAATGTTGCTGTCGTGGTACCTGATATACACTTTACTTCTTCCTTTGTTAAACACAATCTTTGGCATTGTAGACTTGGGCATCCAAGTGATAATAAGCAATGGTTACTGTATAATAAAATGCCTAATATGTCTTTTTATGGAAGTACATCTCCTTGTTTTGTCTCAACGTTAATACGCGTTTTGTCTTCTTAAGTTAGCAGGTCCCTTGGGTAATAAACCAGCCTTGACTCCTATAGATTTTTCGTGTCATCTGCATAGGGATGATGGCATGGTTCTCACTGATCGTCTTTAGTATAGATGGTTAGTGGGTCAATTACATCATTTGACTATTACTCATCGTAACATTTCATTTGCTGTTGGCTAGCTTAGTCAGTTTATGGCTTGTCTCCGGGATACCCACATGACTGTAGTGCTTCGAGCCCTTCGTTATCTGAAGAGCTAGCCGATTCGAGATGTATTCTTTTCTGCTTCTTCTCCTCTTTGTGTTAGGACATATTTCAAAATATTCCCTAAATTAGTTAGAGTTAACGCTTTGGAACGATTTAAAATTCCTAATTTTAAATCTATAAATGACTTAAAATTCCTAATTTTTAAATCCACATGCCTCTATTCTAATGCATTCATAATAATAAAATGAAAAAATAACTAGTATAATAAATATTATAAATAAATAGAAAAGCGAAAAACAAAATGAAAAAGATATGAAAGAAAAGTACCTGGATGTAAACCGCAGTGTCGCACCAAGAAATCACAAGACCATGAGACCTTCTACGTAATCTCTTTTGAACATCTGAGGTGTGGGCTTTGAAAAAAACTGAACTATAGAAAAAAATTTCAACAAAAATTTTCCTCTTTTAATGTTCGTGTCGTTTGGCGCGGATTGATCCCGTGGGATGTCGCGTGCTGGTTCGTCCACACTGAGAGGCGCGAATTGCGCCTATCACGCCGTGATTGGCTGAACTTGTTAGCGCGCAATTTTTCAATTTTTGTTTTGTTTTGTTTTGTTTCCCACAAGTATAAATTCATCTTGTGAATTTTATTTTAACAAAATTATTTTATTCATCTAATGAATATTGTTTAGCATAATTAAATTTATTTATCTTATGAATAAATAATTCATCTTATGAATTCTTTTAACATTTTTATAATAGTGTAAATTTAGAGGCTTGTGTAGGGACCTCAGGGATAATTTTACTCTTGCTCCAATAGGTCAAATTAATTATCATCTCATGATAAAATTTGATTACCATTTATACTCTAACACATACAATCCGGGCTGGAGAAACCATCCTAACTTCTCCTGGAGGCAAGGAGGAGAAGGACAGTTTATGCCACAACAACAGAACCCATAGCCTCAACAACCTGGTATGACATGACCCGTCGGTTTTCAACCGCAAGGGTATGCTTCCATCTACTCTCAACCTTCCAATTTGAGCTCTAATTCGAATTTTGAAGAGAAGGTTTTGAGTGCGTTGAAAGGTTTGGAAGCTAATTCCCAACTCCTCCGCTCCCATACACAATCGATTGCAAAGCTAGAAACCCAAATAGGTAAGCTAGCTAACACTCTGAGTAGGAGAGATGAGGGAAGACTCCCTAGCCAGGCTGTGGAGAACCCTAGGAACTGTGTAAGACAAGCCAACTATCCTTCCCAACAAGAACAAGCAAAATCCATTACAGTGTTGAGAAATGGGAAGGAGGTTGACAATGGGGTGAACGCTGAAAGTGAAGTACCCGTGAGTGGTGAGGAAGAAGAGAAGAGCAAAGAGAGAGAAAAGGAGACCGATGAGGTCACGCACCCTTCTCCAACTCTTAAAGCTTCTGATCTTCCCTTGTCATATGGACCTAGAGTACCCTTCCCCCAAGCTTTAATTGCACCACATCCAAATGGGAAGGACAAGAAGTGGGAGGATATTTTGGAGACATTTAGGTAAGTAAAGATAAACATTCCCCTTCTTGTTGCGATTAAATAGATCCCGACCTATGCAAAGTTTATTAAGGACCTTCTGAACCAAAAGAGGTGATCTAGAGCACATCTGCCTGAAAAAGTATTCTTGGCCGAGCAAGTGAGCTCTATTCTGAAGTGTGACACTCCAGTTAAGTACAAAGACCTTGGTGTCCCCACCATCTCTTGTTCAGTTGGGGACTACCCGATCGATAAAGCCCTACTGGACTTAGGAGCGAGTGTCAACATTATTCCTTACTCGGTTTATGACAAGTTAGGCCTCGGAGAGTTGCAACCCACCATGGTGACCTTGCAATTAGCAGATAGATCAACTAGGATTCCCCGTGGTGAGCCGATTAACGTGCTAGTGAGAGTAGACAAAGCCTTGTTTCCTGCTGATTTCCTTGTGCTTGACATGGAACCTTCTAGTCATCCGAAAAACCATATCCCTGTCATTCTAGGTCGGCCTTTCTTAGCGACGGCCAATGCTACCATTAATTGTAGAACTGGGGTAATGGATGTTAGCTTTGCAAACATGACTATCAGATTAAATATGTTTAAGGCTTCAACGTGACCTACTAGTGAGGATGAGTCAGAATGTTTTTATATAGATGTTGTTGATGATTTGGTGGACCAAACACTCTCCTCTACCCTAGTTAGCGACACCCGTGATGGGAATGCAAAACCTTCTAAAGGGATGCAACGAAGGTTAAACCTGGACATGAAAGAAGTCTTGGGTTGGGCGAAGAATCACGATGTTATGGTTCAAGAGGAAATTGTACTAGGCCATAGGTTGTCTAAGGAGGGTATTGAGGTTGATAGAGCTACGATAGATTTGAATGTGAACTCGGCCCCTCCCTCAAATGTGAAACAAGTTAGAGCATTTCTAGATCTTGCGAGTTTCTATAAGGGATTCCTTAAGGACCGTGGGAAGTAGACTGGACCATTGACTAGTGTGCTATCTAAGGACATATCAGTTGAGCTCGATGAGTCTTGGTTGGAAGCTGTTCATAAGCTTCGATCTATACTTTTTGCTGCTCCTATTAGGCATCCACCCGACTACTCTCTCCCTTCTGAAATCATGTGTGACACTTCTGATTGTGCTGGAGATGTTGTTTTAGGTGAGCTCGATGAAGTTATTTCTTTGGTTGATGCCATTACATGATCTTCACTGGACTCGTTGCGCCCGGCTGAAGGCGTAAAACTTAGCGTTCCTAGGAGGCAACTTAGGTTTGTTATTTCTTGTTTTTAATTTCGTTTTTGAACTAATTAGTTGCTTCGAGGCTTGTTTTCTCTCTTTTCAGGTTCTTGTCCCATGTTGAAGGAGTCATATATACATGTCCGCGCTGTCTCGTCAGGTTGTATTGCTTCATCTCACCTATCTCTTGTGCTTTAATGATTGATATTGTTGCATTGAGGACAATGCATGATTTAGGTGTGGGGGTGAGGCTCATTTGCATATGCTCATTTTTGGTCAAATTTTTAAAATTTTGAACATCTTTTTGTGCATTTTGAGCATGCATCATAACTGTTTAGCTAAGCTTTCCTTGATCGACGCGTATGTTATGATGACAGTGGGATTAGTTGTTTATTTCGTTCTCTTAATTCCATGAAATTAAATGATTCTACTTCATACTTGTTAATGAGTGTTGCTGATTGTGGTTGATATTAATGGGTTCCACTCATGTCGCTCACACATTCGCTGATCACAAGACTTCTATGTTGCGGAAAATCTAAAGAATTTGAGCAAACAACCTTATATATCTTGAGTTTTGCAAGCCTGCCCTATTGGCTTATCCTAATCCTTGTTATTGATGTTATGTAAAGTACTGGTTGGTCAATGTCAATTGTAATGATGAAGTAAATGTTATTAAAAAAAAAAGTCCAAAAATGGACAGAAAAGAAAGAGGAAACAAAAAGAAAAAAATGAAAAGAAAAGGAAAAAAAAAATGAAAAAAAGGAGTTCCTCCAAAAGAAAAAGGCAAAAGAAAAAGAAAAAGAAAAAGTGAAAAATTGATGTACGTTCGTGATAAAGTTTTTTTTGTGCTATATCAAGGTTAAAATGTTGTAAAGTGATCGCTGATATGCGACTTAAAATTTCTCTATGTTAGGCATGTGTTTAGGTGATTCAATGGTGCGGGTGCACAAAACCTTTATATATTTGGTTGGGAGCGAGAATTTGAGGAAATTCTGTGGCATGAAATTCTATTCACTTTCACTTGTGCGTTGCCTGAGTAATTCCTATTAGTTCATACAAGGTTAATGAAATTCTATGACGAGTTTCAAAGTTTAATCATCTAAATTCATGGAAATGGAGTATGCTCTAAATGATTTAATCTTGTCTTGAATTGTAATGTGGGTGTTAATCTCGAAAAATTGGGTGAAGGTTGGGATAGTTGGTCATTGTACTTTTTATGTTAAATCATATGCTTTGCTCGAGGACTAGCAAAGGTTAGGTGTGGGGGTGTTGATGTGTCCCTAATTTACGCATTTTTTAATTGCTATTTTAAATATTTTGCACCTATTTAATTATAGTTCTACACTCATTTTGGCAATTTTTATGTTTAACAGGTTTGAAATAAAAGTTCCAAAAATTGTCAAATGTTGGTGCAAAATGAGACAATTCGATGCGTAAACAATTAAATCAAGTCAATCGAGATTCGGGACAAGAACGTAAAAGCTCGACCCGCACCGCTACAGTACCCAAGCCGGCACTGTTCAGCATCTTCAAGCCAAGTTGCGCCGCTACAGTAACGCAGGCCCAAACAGCCCTGTTCACACCGCCAGCCCAACAGCAGCAGCCCAGCACTCCGTCACCACCGTCACCGACCCAACTCGACCCAGCTCGACCAACACCAGACTCCGACCCGACCGCTAGCGCTAGACCTCCGGCCCAACAACAGCAACGCAGGTCCTGTTCAACACCAGCCCATATTCGACCAACACCAGACTCCGGCCCGACCACCAGCACAAACTTAGGGTTTCCCTAGGTTCGATTATAAGAGGAGGAGGACGAACGGGAGTTGGGGGTCGTTGGTTCGGGGTCTCTTCACCACCTCTGCGCTCTTCTCTCTCTCTCCCTCATTCTGTTCTTTCTTTTCCTTTTTCTTTCTTTTCTTTATTTTAATTTTTTGTTAAATTGGAACGAGAGCGAAATTGGCGTGGAGATCAACATGAGTTCGTTCAACTTCTTCTTCACCGGATCATCCTTGATGGAGAGCTAACTTGCTCTCTGGGGTTAGATGAAACTTTAGCCTTTACTTTTGTTTACTTTTAATTCGGATTAATTTGATTGTTTACCTGAATTGTTTGGTTGAGATAAATACTTTGAAGTATTATATTTTTATTGCCTATTCAATTGATATAATTATTAAGTTTGTAACCTCTAATTATTGATATTGATATTTATAAATTAATTCTTTGTGCTTGTAGCCTTAGGATTAATTAATCAAGCAATAGTATTAACTGAATTGTTAATTAAAGCCTATCTTTCCTATGCTTTTGTTAGATAGGGTCAATAAGTAATAATTAACAATATGTTAGGTAGAGCCTATTTTCCTTATGCTTTAGGTAGATAGGGTTAATATGCAATACTAACAACATTATCTTAGTAGGTTGAAGCTTGTAGCCTAAACCTCTACTCGTGTAACAATTAATAATCCCAAGTTAAAAGTTAACGCAAAAGTAATTGGCTAACGATGGATTTGAAACCCTGGGTTCCAATTTAATACACCTTTTCTATTAGAAGTAGATTACTTTAGTTTAATTGTTGCTTCCTTTGGTTAAGTAATACAAAAACCTCTCAATTTTATTCAAATCAATTTAAGTCATTGAGTAAAATCTATGCACTCTTAGTCCCTATGGCTCAACGCCCTCTCGCCCTACACTTCAATTTAGGTGTGTTTAATAGATATGGTTTTATATTAAATTTTGATAGACGTAGCAAAACACATCAACATGAATCACCCATTTCCGATAGTAGTCTAGAAACAAGTAATCCACATGGTCCAACTCAATGTGTCAATCATAATAAACACACCAATCTAACACTTCTAGATCGCTATCCACATGACCAAGGCAAGTCATCTAAAATGTCAAGTCATGGTTATCATCGACCACAAGTTATTCAAATGACGTTCCATTCCATTTGTTCCAAGTCTATCTGTGGCTTAATCTCATTATTCACTTGAACAATCATGTAAAATGTAATCTGAGGACTTTGTCCATTTCATGGATATTACTTAAAAGAAAATCACATGCAGTATATATGCTTAATTACACAAATTTAACAAGGAAACGACTGGAACTTCAATTTTATTCATTGATAAAATAATATTATGAAGTGAATCTGGATTTCAGGACACTTTTCCTAACAATATCCCACTTGTCCTAAATCCAATTTATCACGCACTTTATACCCATCCCTTTTATGTATGATCCAAAGGTCTACGAAGTCAAAGTCTTTATGAAGTCAAATACTCTATATGAACCAACATGCCCTTTTTGCAGCTTTTGAAGTAGCAACATGTTCGGCCCTCATGGTGGAGTCAGCAATATAAGACTGCTTGACACTCCTCCCACTAATGGCTCCTCCTTCAATGGTAAAGACATATTCTAACGTCAAACGTCTATCATCTCTATCTGACTAGAAGTTTGAGTCAGTATACCCAACTGAAACCATATCGTCACTATAGAAGATCAGCATATAATCACTTGTTCTTCTCAAGTACTTGAGAATATGCCTCACTGCCACCCAACGGACTCAGGTAAAACTGATACCTAATTGCCATACCAACAACATAGCAAATATCTGGCCTTGTGCACAGCATGGCATACATGAGGCTTCCCATAGCTGAAGTATATGGAACATTCCTCATCTGCTCCTTCTTTTGAGGGGTCTTAGGACACTGCTCTAAAGAAAGAGGGACTCCGTACCTGAAAGATAAAAGCCTTTACTTCGAGTCCTCCTTGCAATATCTAGATAACATCTTATCAATATAAGTGTCTTGAGAAAGACCCAACATCCTACTCTTACGATCTCGCAAAAGCTTGATCACAAGAATATGGCTGGTTTCTCCTAAGTCCTTCATATCAAACTGACTTGACAACCAAATCTTTACCGCTAGTAATAACCCTATGCCATTCCCAATGGGTAGTATATCGTCGACATACAATACTAAGAAAGTCACTACTTTCTCTTGATGTTGTTTGTTCAAGCACGGTTAATCAACCAATTGCTCCAAACCATAAGACTTAATCGCTTCATTGAATCTAATATTCTGTGAGCGTGATGCTTGCTTTAGTCTATATTTGGACTTGTTTAGTTTGCATACCATATGCTCCCGATTTTTTCCAATGAAACCATATGCTTGCACCATATAGATGTCTTCTTCAAGATGACCATTCAATAAGGCGTTTTGACATTCATTTTAAAAATCTCATAATCATAATGAGCTGTAATGGATAGAAGTATCCTTATGGACTTTGGCATGGCTACTGGTGAGAAGGACTCATCATAATCGATTCCTTCCTTTTGGGTAAAACCCTTAGCAACCAGCCTTGCCTTGAAGGTCTCTAACTTCCTATTCACTCTATTTTTCCTCTTGTAGACCCATTACAACCAATGGGCTCAATGCCAATAGGAGCCTCTACAAGATCCCATACATGATTAGAATACATAGATCCTATCTCAGATTTCATTGCTAAGACCCACTGGTTAGCATCCTTGTCTTTAATTGCCTCCTTGTAGTTGAGAGAATCACATTCAATGTCATGGTCAACCACAAAGGCTCTCGCCATGAACCTATCAGGTGCCCAAACAATCTTCCCACTACGTCTAGGCTCTAGTGTATGTGGAACATTCTCGACCCCATCAGTATATGCATCTAATGCATCCACTGTGTCCTGAGTTGTGTCTAACTATTTAGAATTAGCATCATTTTCTTTTAATTCCTCTAACACTACTCTACTTTTGGTTTTGTAGTCTACTTCAAAATCCTCCTCAAAACATTTTTCGTATACATTTACCAAAAAAAAAAAAAAAATTTTTTTTTTTTTATCAAAAGGGCTTTAGAAAAGACCACCCTTGTTCCTTTGGGATAACTAAAAAAGAGATTGGTAAAGGAGCATGACTCATCTTGGACTTTACCATCTCTAACAATGTCCTAATCTTTCTTCCTGCAACACCATTCCACTGCGATATACCCAGAGCAGATATCTGAGACATGATCCCATTTGTAGTTAGAAAACTCCAGAAACTCACACGAAGGATATTCTCCACCTCGATCTGATTGAAATGACCTAACTTATTTGCATAATTGCTTTTCAACTTCGGCTTTGTACTTTTTGAACTTTTCAAAGAGTCCAACTTATGTCTCATTAGGTAAACATATACATACCTTGAGTAATTAACAATAAGCGTGATGAAGTACTCTTACCCACCTCTTGCCTGAACATTCATTGGTCCATATACATCTGTGTGAACCAATTCAAGCAAGTCTCCAACCCTATTGCCTTTACTCTTAAAGACAAACCTGGTTATCTTACCTTCTATGTAGGATTCGCATACTGGAAATGTCATCAAGTCCAAAGGTTCTATTCGTCCACCTTTCACTGGTATTTGGATCCTGTTTGAATTAATGTGACCTAAACGTTGGTGCCATGTGAAAGCATTGTCCCTTTTGGATTGTTTTCTTTTAGCTTGTGATTCATTTAAATAAACATGAGAGCTTTGATCAAGAAATAACTTAAATAAATCATCCATGCACGTACCTTTTCAAATAAACATATTATTTCGCATAATAACAGGTTCACAACCAAAATTGATTGAATAACCATTATCCACTAATTGAGACACAAAAATCGAATTCTTATGCAGTGCATGTACAAATAAAGAATCCTTTAAAACAAAACTCTACCACTAAAGACTAAGCTAACATCTCCAACTCCTAAGACCGCTACTCTTGTATTGTCTCCAACCATCAAGTACACTTCTTCATGCAGCCTCCTAGTTAGCCTGAGCCTCTATAACATATTACAGACATGGTTTGTTAAACCTAAGTGGACACACTAGAAACCTGGTGGACTCTCCGCGACGTATGTGACTCAACTAAGTGAGATATCATCACACCTTTACTGGATGGCTTAACAGTCTTTCAGGAAGAGTAGCAATGTATTTGGTACAGTTCCTCTTCCAGTGGCCCATCTTTCTACAAAAGAAATAATTTCCGTTTGCTGGCTCCTTGTTAGGCTTAATCGCTACACTAGCAACCTTGCCTTTGTCTTTTTTTCCTGTCGGTCCCTTGTTTTGCTTGCTTCCACTAGCTCTTGATACCTGAGTCAAGTGGACACTCCCCTTGGCATGCATCACACCCTCTGCGACCTGCAACTCTTTCATAAGATCAGGCAATGAATAATCCTTATTATATGTTATGTAGTTGAGGCTAACCTGAGTAAAAGAGATGGATAGAGAGCTAAGGATTATATCCTGCTGAGATTGACTATCAATCTTAGCATCGAGATTCTCGAGCTCGGATAAGCACGCCGTCATTTTCATGACGTGTTGCTGAATTGGGAATCCTTCTGACATGTTCAGTAGCGTCCTCATCAGCTCTTGCCTACCTACCCTATCTCAGTTGTTGTTTCCACTTCAAGCATCTGATGCTTGAGAAAATTTGTCATTGAGGCTAAAATGTAGCATCTAGTTAACTCATTTGCCTTATGCTAGCATTCATAACGCTCTTGAACAGCAGTTCTAGATTTATTAGAGGGCACTGTAGGTCGAGCATCAGTGAGAACAAACCTATGACCCTCATGTATTAATACTATGTCCAAGTTCATTTTCTTGGTGAAGTAATTCGGTCCAATTAAGGCATTATCTTTTATAATTGAATGAAGTGTACCAGTTGGGGCCATTTCAAAAACACTATAAACGCAAATAATTGTATAACTATCTTATAAGAGTCATGTATAATGCAGTGGTATCTATTCTTTTATTTTAGCATACACAATAAGTCAAGTATCCACGAAACTGTACTATCATGCATGCAATGAGGACACATACACATAACTCCCTACGCCCCGGCGGCGGGGTTGTACGAAATTAGTTTGGGTGAAAATTATTCTCAATTAACATGTTTTCTTGTAACTCTTACTAAACATGATTAACTTACCACTTTACCTTAGTTTCTAACATAGCACAACAGAGCTCCTTGGGGAGGCTAATGTATCACGCTAGTCAAGTGTAAGCCATTTGCTAAACCTCCATACAAATACACGTAACACTCCACAGCAGCATGGTCGTATTGCTTCTCTGCACTTTGGTTTATTCTAATAAAATTCTAATTGTATAACTTGTAAACTGACGTCCCCCGCAGGAAGGTCTATTGATCTACTATACTACTAGACCGATAATGGAAACTATGAAGTTTCAACAATTGAACCTTGCTCCCACTTGATTTTTATAAACCAGCAGTTTTAATTAACTTGCATTTACAACTTAGATTATCTCAGAATCTCCTTTAGAATCTCAATATAAAAATTAAATCAATTAATAAAAAAATAATTTTTAATTATTATATAAAGCAGTATTAATGTCTAAAAAAAGTTTATTTTTGTTTTTATTTTTATTTTATATTTTTTAAAATGTGTTGACATCAGCGCCACGTCAACACTAATGTCAGCATCTGCTGGCATTAGATGATGACATCAACATCAGTATTTATATATTTACTTTTTTTAATTGAATATAATCTCATTAGATCAACTTTATCCGACTTTCGTAAAGAATGATCAAATATGCATAATCTCATTATATGAATAATATGAATGCAATTTTAATTAATTTACATTGGCTAATCTGAATTAACTATTAATTCATTATCGATTTAAAAATTTAAACCAGTACTTTAATTATTATCAGAAACAAATTAAAGTATCTTTCCTTCGTAATAAAATCACAATTTTATTAAATCAAAAATCTATTTATTTTGATCTTATTATACTTATTCATGTATATTATAAATGTAATCAAAGGCTGGCTTTGATACCAATTGCTGGGACGAGTTTCAAAATTTTTTCCTAATTTGATAAAGTTAACGCAGCGGAAGGGTTTAAAATTCTTAATTTTAAACCTAAGGTTGATTTAAAATTCATAATTTTAAATCTACATATTTAAATTCATTATTTAAATTTACAGGCCTTCACTCTAATACATTCATAATAATGATATGAATAAAAACTAGCATAATAATAATTACAATAATAAATAGAAAAGCGAAAAACTAAAAATAGAAGGAAAGAAGAATACCTAGTATTGCTCCAAAATATGACTACAAGAATAATAAAAAAACTGCGAGAAAGCTGAGACCCAGAAGTCTTCTACGCAATGGCCTCAAAATACCCAGAGAGTTGGCTCCAAAAAATATTAAACCGAGGCAAGAAAAATTTCAAAGAAAATGTTTCTCTCCAACTAGATCTCTTAAAGTCAACACATTCAGAAACCTTTTATTTTTGAATTGACTCGATGCTAAACTCTAACTCGACAACCCCTATTTTTACTATGCTACTGGAGCGAAGAATAAGCATAAAGTTGACATGGGATTCAACAGAACAAAGCAAAATGACATCGTATTGTATACAACTCAAACCGCATTTTATTTAATTTCTATCGCGTGCCACGTGTCACCTCCGGATTGGTCCAGGCCCATAGGCGTGAATTGCCCTGTTGGGGCTACCTCAGGAGCGTGCCATGTGGCACACTCCTAGTGGTCCACGCCTGAATCACCCTAGTGGTGGCTAGTTGGTCAGTGCGTATAAACGTAGATTTCTGTGTCTTTTACCTTTTTTTGTTTTTTGAGTTTTTGCTTTGTTTCCCACATATAAAAATTCATCTTATGAATTTTTAGTTTAAAAAAAAATACATTTTATTTATAATTTTCAACTTTTATTCATCATGAATATTGTTTAGCACAATTAAATTTACTCATCTCATTAATAAATAATTTATCTCATGAATTCTTTGATATTTTTTCAATCGTAATAAAAATAGAGGCTTGTACAGGGACCTCAGGGACAATTTAGATCTAGTTTCAAATGGGTTAAATTAATTACCATATTATGATAAAATTTAATTACCATTTAATGGAACTTAATTACAATAAATAAATCTCACTGCACTCTAGACTTAAATTATTTATTTGATATTTTTCAAATATACTGTATTAATGACATTAACCCCTCCACTAGATGGCCTTGACCATAAATAATTATAACTACTATCATTATTTTTCTAAATCTTTTTCTTAGTTTCTGACTCGCCCTTTTTTGGACATTTCATTTATACTTGAACAAATTTACTATATAAAATCCAAATGTCAAACACTTGTAACACTTTGCCCAAAGATTCTTAATTATTGAAACACTTATGAATCAGCTAAGGGGACATTTGTTTCTCATAAGAGACTGTAGATTCCTTATTGAATACCCAATCCTTGTAACACTTCAAGCCGCTAACTAGTGTGCGTAGGAATTCAGTCATTTATTCAGGCCTTACTTATAGTACACCAATGTAACTAACATGCCATGCATCACCCATTTCCGATAGTAGTCCAAAATAATCTCAAGATTTAGAGTCGTTGTTCAAACAGTACAACATGAATCACCCATTTCCGATAATAGTCTAGGAAGAAGTAATCCACATGGTCCAACTTAGTGTTTCAATCTTTTTAAACATACCACCCTAACACTTTTGGATCACCACCCACATGACCAAGACAAGTCATGTAAAGGGTCGAGTTATGGTCTTACAGACAAGTAGTCCAAACTTATCACCGGCGACAAGTTATTCAAATAACATTCCATACCATTTGTTCCAAGTCTATCTGTGGCTTAATCTCATTATTAACTTAGAAAAATTGTGTAAAATGTAATCTGAAGGCTCTGTCCATCTCATAGATGTTATTGAAAAGAAAATAACATGCAGTATATATGCTCAGTTGCACAAATTTAATAAGGCAATGGTTGGAACTTCAACTTTATTCATTAATAAAATAATGTTACAAAAAAAATCTTGATTTTAGGACATTATTTCTAATAGTTTACAGTTTTTATTTTAGACTAATTTTTATCTTATGCATTGTGATGAATACTGGTGCGTATGTTACTTGTCTATTCTATTTTTCTCACTGAAAGTTTTATATGTCATAGTACATGTGAAGCAATAATAGATGTTCATGGTTCTTTGGTTTGCTACTAGTAGACCGCCTATGTTGAAATGGAGGTTGGGAATGTTAAACCTGACTAATGACTTAGTCGGGTGCAACATTCGAACTGTAGACATCCAATGAGTTCTAGTACAAGATACTTGAAAATTCAACTATAGTAGAGATGATCAAATATTTGAAAGAAGTATTTGGTTAGAGAACTGGCAGCATGAGAACAGCTAATGAGAGAGATGATCTGTTG
Organism: Simmondsia chinensis; assembly: GCA_018398585.1. NCBI lineage: Eukaryota > Viridiplantae > Streptophyta > Magnoliopsida > Caryophyllales > Simmondsiaceae > Simmondsia > Simmondsia chinensis. Next base: position 23,106,581 of record JAGTTD010000002.1, read on the forward strand.
GGAACGTATTTCAAAAATTTTTGCCCCCTAAAATGACTTGAGCGGGTGCAGCGGACGCAGCGGAAAAACGATTTAAAATTCTTAATTTAAATCTAAAGCTTTAATTTAATTGAACTTTTTAAATTATGTCTAGCTCTTATTCTAATAGGTTCATAATATGAAAAATGAAAAATATTGAATAACACAAATATAAACATGGCATTTGGAATAAAAAGAGGAAAAAGAAATTAAATATTACATATTCAATTAAACATACCTGAAGCGCGAATCCCGATTCTAATTTGAAGATCTGAAATTGGTAGAAGAATCCTTAACACCTCAAAGTCTTCTTTTCAATAATATCTTCTAGCACTGCGAGGGTGGACTCCAAATATATTTAATTTAGAAAAACTTTCGGCACAATATATTTTCATTTAATGTTTCTAAAAAACAATTTTCCAGAAAAATTATGCTAAACAATAATGTAGGAAACCCCTAAAATAATTTTAGGGTCTTCGTCGTGGGAGAAAACTAGGTTCTAAAATCCTAAAGAAAATACTTACCAAAAACCCATGGAAACCACAGTTTAAATACAAAACAGAAAGACATCAGCACCCTTTTGCATGCTAAAATGTGTCCCAGGTGGTCGCTAACTTTAACTACTATAGTTATTTTTCTCACATCAATTGCCGTAGTTCCTGACTCTCCCTTCTTGAAGATTCGTAACACATAAACAATTTTCGTATTAATTTCAAATGTCAAACATATGGAATACTCCGGCCAAAGATTTCAGAATATGTTCGTATATTTGCGAATCAACTAATTCAGAATATGTTCGTATATTTGCGAATCAACTAAGGGGACATCTTATATTGTAGATTCCTTGTAAAATATCCGTTCCCACCAGACTTCATGCAATTGCCCAACTAACGTAAGATCCTAGTTAAACTCTTAATAGCCTCGCCATTTTAGTGCATCAAAGCAATTAACATTCCATGCATGAGTTCGAACTATCTCCCGGATTTAGAATGATCGTCTTACATAGTTATTATTTCTGATAGCAGTTAAAGAAATGACTAATTCAGGTGGTCTTCTCAGTGTTCGAATCTTATTAAAAATACCAACATAATATTCTAGGATCCCTATCCACATGACCAAGACAAGTCATCAAAAGTATCTTATTATACTCTTATTAGACAAGTTATCCAAACTTATTTCCGACTATGAATATACTTTGATCACATCTCACTAGTTTGATATAAGTCTTTCCATGGTTCAATCTTATTGACCACTTGAACCAAACTTGACATGTCATCTTGGACACCGTCCATCTTGTGGAACGTTTTAGAAAAACAATCACATACATGTTTGACTTGTAAAACATAATCAAACAATAAATAAATAAATCAATTTCATTTATTTAATATTTAAAACTAACTAAATGGGTATTTCTAGGACACCTATTCTAATAATCTTTCAGTTGCCCTTAATCCAAATAGACCTGCATTGCAGAACTATCCCTTAGGGGTTTGTTAACTATTTGACTATAAATTCGAACCAACATTGATCTATCACTATCTCATTCCTTTGCTCATATGCTTTCATATGTAAGGAATCTTTTGAGTCAAATAGTCTACTGAACAACTTCATAGCTATTAAGTACCAGACTTCTATAATAAAGTAAGCAATCCAAGATTGCGTTACTCTTCACTATCTAATGACTCCCACTACAAGGGTAAATAGGAATTGTGATTTTCACATGTCTAAACTCCCTTTTAAAACAAACAACCCATAATAAACCAAGCATCCTTTCTTTTGAATCTTGGCAAAGCTTTACCCTAAGAATATAGTTGGTTCATCTTTGGTCTTTCGGTTGTAACTGACTTGATAATTATACCTTAACAGCTTCTAACAATTCTACACCATTCTTAATGAGTAGAATGTCATCTATATATAATATTTAGAAAGTCTCTATCTTGTCGTCACGTCACTCGTACACTAATGGTTCACTAACCATTGATTCAAATCCTTAGGACTCGATCAACCATCATCGAATCTACTATTCAGTAAACAAGATGCTTATTTAAGTCTACAAATAGACTTCCTCAGATTTCATACTATATGCTCCTAATTATTGTTAACAAACTTGTTTGATTCAATCATATACATAACCTTTTCAAGATGACCATTAAGAGAATGTTGTCTTGATTTCCATTCCTATACCTCATCACAATGAGATACAATGGATAAGAGCAACCTTATGGGCTTAAGCATAGCATCTGGCTAGAAGGTCCCTGTTAGAAATAGTGTCTTAAAACCCAGATTTATTTTGTTAATATTATTTTATTAAAGAATAAAATTGAAGCTCCAATCCTTTCCTTATTAAATTTGTGTAAGCGAGCATTTATAATACATATGATTTTCTTTTAAGTATCGTCCATGAGATGGACAAAGTCCCTAGATTACATTTTACAAGTTTGTTCTAAGTGGATAATGAGAATAAGCCATAGATAGACTTGGAACAAATGGTATGCAATGTTATTTGAACAACTCGTGCTCGATGATAAGCTTGGGCTACTTGTCTGTTAAAACCACGGTTTAACACTTTAGATGACTCGTCTTGGTCATATGGAGGATAATCCAAAAGTGTTAGGTTGGCGTGTTTAATAAGATTGACACACTGAGCTGGACCATGTGAGTTGCTTGTTTTTAAACTACTATCGGAGATTAGTAAATCATGTTGTACTGTTTGAACAATGACTTTAAATCCTGAGAGTATTCTAGACTTGTAAATGGAATGTTAGTTACTTTGGTGTACTATAGTAAGGCCTAGACAAATGACTGAATTCCCACATACAATGGGTAGCGGCATGAAGTGTGACAAGGATTAGGTATTCAATAGGGAATCTATAGTCTCTCATGAGATACAGATGTCCCCTTAGTTGATTCACAAGTATTTGAATAGTTCGAAAACTTAGGCCAAAGTATTCTAAGTGTTTGACATTTGGAATTTATACTGTGAATATGTTCAAGTATAAATGAATTATTCAGTGAAGGGCGAGTCGGTAACTAATGGAGAAGCGGTGAGAAGGATAATGGTAGTGGTTATATTTATCCTTTGTCATGGACATCTAGGAGAGGGGTTGTTGTCATAAATACAGTCTATTTGGGAAATATCGAATAAATGATTTAAGTCTAGAGTGCAGAGATATTTATTTAGTGGAATTAAGTCTCACGAATTGGTAATTAAATTTTATCATAAGATGATAATTAATTTAACCCATTTGGAGGTAGAATTAAATTGTCCCTAAAAACCTTGTGCAAGCCTCTGTATTTATTGCCATTAAAAAAATATTAAAGAATTTATGACATGATTTATTTATTCATGAGATGAGTAAGTTTAATTTTGCCAAACAGTTTTCATGAGATGAATTAAAATTGAAAATTATAAAAGAAAATAATTTTTTAGAAATTAAATATTCATAAGATGAATTTTTACATGTGAAAAACAAAGAGAAATATATATATATATATATATATATATATATATATGTAAATTGCAGAAGCCTAAGCGTTACCCGCGTAAAACGCTCGCAACTAATTTGCGCGCAACTGGGTTGCCGAAGGCTACGATTCGCGCCTTCGAGCGTGGACCAATCATGGCGTGCCACGTGGCACACCTGGGATAGAATACACTGGTTATCCACAACAACTGGTGCGAACAAATGTGGTGCTGCCATGTGTCACACGATTTGAAATTTAAGATCACGATATTTTTGTACTGAGTTTAAATGCTGCATTTGACTGTTTTTAGTGTAGAAACGCTGCGTTTTGTTTTAACAGCTACGAATACCACATCAATTTGTTTGCTTATTTTCATTCCGGTATACTACTATAAATAGGAGAACCTATTTCAAAGGTTTGGCATCAGTTTAAAATTAAGGGTTTCTAAAACTGTTCACTTTTGGAGACCCAATTGGAAAGAAAAATTTTCGTCGAAATTTTTCTTTCCTCAGTTTAATATTTTTCAGATCCCACTCTCCGAGCAATTCGAGGTCATTGTGTAGAAGGTAGCTACATCTCGATTTTCTTAGCTTCCTCAAAGTATTTTATTATTCGTTCTGGTGTTCTTTATTTGGAGTAATTCTAGGTATTCTTTTCTTCTTCTCTTTTAGTCTTCACTTTTCTATTTATTTACGGTTTTTCCTTTTATGCCTCATATAAGTTCATGTTATTATTACAAATACATTAGAATAGAGGCCTGTAGATTAAAATTAGGGATTTAAATATGTAGATTTAAAATTAAGAATTTTATACCAACCTTAGGTTTAGAATTAAGATTTTAAAACCCTTCCAATGTGTTAACTAAATTAAATTGAGGAAGATTTTTGAAATTCATCCCAACAATTCGTGTTAGAGCAAAGGGATCTATAGAGATAACCCTATTCCCGGGAACTCTCGCACGTGAGGTGTTAGGAAGCGTGACTTTCCGATCGAGAGCTTAGGTAACAGGAAGAGTCTCTTACACTGAATGCTATGATAGGTGCTCTTTGTTGTGACCACAGTTGGAGAACTGTGAACCCAGCCATTGTGTTATGATTCAAGGTGAATCTTAGATCATAATCTAGGGAAGAGAGTAAGACGAGAAAGAATTGAGATTAAGATGAGAAATAGAGAGAATAGAGATGAGAAGTAGAGGGAATTTGAGTTGAAAGAAGTAAAGAATCAATCAATATCAATCAATGCCTCTTACAAGTGACTAACTCACCTACTTATACTACATTCCACTAATGGCGGCTAAGAACTATACAATGCGCCAAGACACTTATTCTGACTTGCTTAACTACTACATTGCACCAAGACAATACAAGAGCTACTTCTAACTAACCACTAACTGCCATTCCCTCCTTCACATATAAGGTCACGGCTAAACCCCTAAATGAAGTGCTAAATTGACTTACAGTAATGATTTATACAACTTTATTACAACCCATAGATTATTAGAACTTAACCCCATGCATCCAATATACTAGAATCATGACAATACTCCCCCCTTTTCAGATTCTTGCCTAAAGTATCTTATTAGAATGTTGTAGCTTCAAACTCTTATTGATTCTGGCTATACATCATCAAGACGCTTATTGGATTGGTATTTATAGCTTCAAAACTCTTATCCAGTCTATGAACAGCTTGCATCTTGAACCAACCAAAGATTCCCACACCAGTAGCTGCTTGAAGATATCTATCATTCAAATCATTAGCTTCTATTTAAGTTTCTCATTCACTCAAGCAGCAATGGTTGAAAAGAGCTTGCAGATCTCCTCCCATTTGGGAGGTTTCACTATGAAATGCCTGTTGCCCTCAATTGTGACATGAATTCTCTTGGAACCATGATGATTTTCACAAGCTTGCATACCCTTCTATATCCTCCCCTTCATGTCTTTCCAACTTGCTGCACCAGTGTTAGAACTATAGACCACTTTCGTTCCTAATATTGAAGTCCACTTGATAGCAAATTGATCAACTTTATCTAACCTGGACAAGTGCTCAGGTGCCATAGCTAAACACCAGAGCGATTTTATTCACGTTTTGAACTCTCAAGGAAGTCTAACACTTTTCACCTTGCTTATAACACTTGAATATCATATCCTTTTCAAAGTCTTCAGCCCCCGCTTGAACCTCCTTTTGCTTCCTGCAGTCGAACGAATTTCTGCAACTAAACTGATATAGGTGACTCTTGTTGAGTTGCTGCTCAATTTAATCAGTTAAGAATGCTCCTGATCTCATATTTAGCTCCTCAAAAGAAACATTTAAGCGCTCGCTATTGAATTGATCAATAATTGGATTCCCTTCACAGTCCATTCTAAGGTTAACATGTTGCTTACAAGAAGAATGAGTTGCTTTCCCCTGATCCTCTTTGTGGTGTTCGAGTATAAGCCAAAGGAATTCAGGAGGCCTTATATTTGCTTGTACTCTTGGAGGATGCCCCTTACTCTTAGCTCGATGTACACAAGCCTCTAACTCCTGTCCAAATGTCCTTACTAATTTAGTCCCCGAGCTCTTCACAATCAGCTTGGATTGACCCTTAAGACCACCCAAGACTCTTGATTACAAAAATTTTCCTTTCCCTTGGCCTCCCTTCCCTTTCTTCTCATCTTGTATCAAGATTTGGGCTGAATTCTTTCACTCTTTCGACTCCAAGAATGAAGTTGTTGTCTAACAAAGTTGTCTATTTTCATTTCTTTTGTTGGACATATGACAATGTACTCCACTTTGCTCGGATCAAGTGGCCTATAATTAGTGTTCAGGATGAATAAACACTAGCTCCACTTAATTGAGTCTGCCATTGGATGTTATCTTGCCAATTTCTCAGCTGAATTGGATCTGCTGCAACAAAATGTTCCTTAGCTAAATGTTTCTTTACTGAATTTGCGTGAACCGTAGTAAGGGCACCCAGATTTCTTGCTAAATGTGTATCATACCTGATTGAGTTCCACCTTTTGCTTGCCATTTAAATTGTCCTTTCAATCCACGAGTATGCCCCAAGTCTCTCGAAGGACATCTCACCTCCTTAGGCTGCTTCAACTTCATATTTTTGAGCATGTAAAGCTTTTCAAGAATCTCTTTAATTGACACAAGGAGCAGGAAATCTGGAAATTTTCCCTTGTAAAACAAGATTGGCCTTTTCATTGCTCTTAATCTCTTGCTTGAAAAACAATTCTTGCAACTAAGACAAATTGCCAACTTGATCTCAATGCTAGGTTGTAGTTCAAGCTTCAAATGTAGTGTTCTGTTGTCCTGAACTTTGATGTGCACCTTTGATTTCCTGACTGCAGCAATTAGAGGCTACTCACTTTCTTACTCAACTGATTGTATGGCTTCCAATCTAGATTTTAGTGCTCCAATTCTATCTTGCGTGAAGGCTAAGCTTGCTGTAATGAACTTCTCAAAAGCCATCGATTCAACCTTATTTTTATCCTCATTGACTTGTTTGATGTTAGCATTCTGCTGCATTGAAGTTACTACTACAATTTCCAGATTTAATTTGGCTCCAACACTACCAGACACATTTTGCCCAATAACTTGCTTAAATCTCTGCTGCGAATGTTGCTTAAATCTCAATGTATCATTAAGCTCCTCCTTCCCTGATCAAGAGGCCTTAGTTGTGCTTGATTTGTTACGTTATTAACCACTTGATTGTTCTTGACTTGTGCTTCCATGTGTTTGCAAGTTTGGCTGCCAAATAGATTTCTATTTCACTGCTGGCACATTCATCTACTTTAGATCATCTTTTTTATGCTGTAATATTGACACACAAGCTCGAAGAGGTTCTTTCTTCTTCAGCTTATATCGTTATTCTTGCATCCTTGTAGGCTCAATCACGTCCTTGAGCTGCTTAACTCTCGATCTTACCTTAATTCTCTTGCTAGCACCATGCTTCTTACAGCTTGGATGCAACTTGAGCACAAGATTTTGCTGAGTTAGTTACTTCAATCTTAGCGATCTCTTGTTCCTGACTTCGATTAAAGGCTTAAATTTCATTGCTACCATAGTTGGCGACAATACACTTCTATGCTTAACAGGTTGTTGCATCGCTTGAAGTACGATCTTCATAGCTTGAAGAATCTGTAATATTTTTCATGAAATTTGCCCAAAAATTTCTTTATTCGTCTGAATCAAATTAGTGAATGCATCTCCCTCTATCACTGTCTTGATCGCATGCAAAAAAAAATTAGCTAATTCGAAGACAATGTTCGTTAGCTAACACAAGATCATTGGATATGAATGTAATTGTAGCCAATTTAGCTGAACAATTCAGCTCGATTCGATGCTAAGATCCCAAGCTTAGAAGCCTTGCTTGTATGTAAATTCAGTTAGATAATAGTAACAAAAACATCAAACTCTGGCCAAGGAATAAAAACACTAGAGCTTTGATTAAATGCAATCTGATCAAATGACCATGAAACCAAATAAGCTTTATGTAATGCTAATGCAATCTAATTGAATGCCAGTTAACTCGATCGGAAGCAATTTCACAAGCTTCGGTATCAAGGTGAATCTTGGATCATAACCTAGGGAAGAGAATAAGAGATGAGAAAGAATTGAAATTAAGATGAGAAATAGAGAGAATAGAGATGAGAAGTAGAGAGAATTTGAGGTGGGAGAAGGAAAGAATCAATCAATATCAATCAATGCCTCTTACAAGTGATGAACTTGCCTACTTATACTACATTCCACTAATGGCGGCTAAGAACTATACAATGTACCAAGACACTTATCCTAACTGGCTTAACTAATACACTACACTGAGACAATACAAGAGCTACTTCCAACTAACCACTAACCGCCATTCCCTCCTTCACACATAAGCTCATGGCTAAACCCCCAAATGAAGTACTAAATTGACATACACTATTGACTTATACTACTTTATTACAACCCCTGGATTATTAGAACTTAACCCCATACATCCAGTATATTAGGATCATGACAAATTGGCATCAGGGTCAGATTAATTAATAACTAGGCTAGTTATTCCCAACAATTGGTATCAAAGCCAGCTTCTGATTACATTCATAATATACATGAATAGATACAATAAGATCAAAATAAATAGATTTGCGATTTAATAAAATAGAGATTTTATTAAGAAGAAAAGTTAGTTTAATTTAACATTGATATAATCTATGTATTAGTTTAAATTGTTTAAAACGTTAATGATTTCATAGTTATTAAAGATTGTATAAAGTAACAATTTGATTTTTTTAAATCGTTAATTAATTAAAAGTTAATTAAATCATTTAAGGTAACGATTTAAAATTTTTAAATCGTTAATGAATTATTATTTAATTTGGATTTGTCAATTCATGAAATTACATTCATATTATATGAATGATAAGATTGTACATATTTAATCATGATTTTTGAAATCGAAAAAAATTGGTCTAGTGAGATTAGATTCAATTAATTTTTACAAAATTGGATAAAGTTGATCTAATGAGATTAGATTTAATTACTTTTATAAAATCAGATAAAATTTATTTAATGAGATTAGATTCAATCATTTTTTAAATTAAATATTTTAATTTTAAAAAAAATTTAATTTTTTCTAACGCTGCAGCAACTGTCAGGGCTGATATCATGCTGTCCTCAACATTTTCAAATTAAATAAATTTTTTTGGGATGTGTAGACGTCAGTCTTAGTATATATAATGATTAAAAATTAATTTTTATTAATTAATTTAATTTTAGAATGAGATTCTAAATTAGATTATATGAAAATCTAAATTATAAGTCAGTATTATTTAATTTTTCATTAATTAATTTGATTTTAGAATAAGATTCTAAAATAGATTATGAGATAATCTAAGGTATAAGTAGACACTATTTAAATAAAAAAAATGAAGAAAAAAATAATACTAATTTAATTTTAGAATGAGATTTTGTTGTGGATTATGAGATAATCTAAGTTAGAAGTTGGCATTACTTTTAAATAAGAATTGATTTAAATAACTTAATTGGTTAATTTTAGAATGAGATTCCAAGATAGGTTATGAGATAATCTATGCTGTAAGATGACAATGTTTTATATAAAAATAAAAATTATTTAATTATGTTAGTTAATTTTTAGAATGAGATTCTAAAGGGAATTATGGGATAATTCAAGCTGTAAATGCAAGTTAAACTAAACACCACTAGTCTATAAAATTAAGTGGGAGCGTGGTCCAATTATTAAAATCTCACAATCTCCATTACCAGTCTAGTAGTATAGTAAGTCGATAGACCTCCTTACGGAGGATATCAGTTTGCAGATTATAGGGTTAGACTTCTATTGGGATAAGCCAAAGCGCAAAAAAGTGATGCGATCACTTTGTCGTGGAGTATTAGGTGTATTTATATGGAGGCTTAGGTAATGGTTTACACTTGACTATCATGATGCATTAGCCTCCCGGAGGAGCTCTATTATGTTATGTTAGATACTAAGGTAAAGTAGTGACTTAATCATGTTTAGTAAGAGTTACAAGAAAACATGTTAATTGAGAATAGTTCTCACCCAACTAAGCTTCTTGCGACCCCACTGCCGGGGAGTAAGGAGTGGTGTGTTTGGGTCATCATTACATGCATGATAGTACGGTTTAATAGATACCTGACTTACTGTGTGTTATGATCCAAGCTTGATACGAATCTAAGGGGGTTTGGTTGCTATTTGTGTGTTAGTTTAGCTGCTGTTTGTTCTATTGCTGCTATTCGTTACTGCTATTGCTGTTAAGTGACGTTGTTTGCTTTCCTTAGCTGCGTTGTAATAAGCCTGCAAAAGCAAGGCACGGTCAGGTCTGGTCAATTGTTGTTAGTTGGTGTGTTTTGGTGCCAATTAGTGGCTTAAATGTTAGTTAGATATTTTAGTAAGATTTAGATATTTTCCTAAGGGGCGGTTAGCTAGAGTGTCTTGATTCAATGCCTTAGATTGCCTATAAGTAGTTGATTTGTGTAATAATTCAGGGGATTCAATTAAAATATCAAGAACAATCTCAATTTGAGAGCAAACCTTCTCTCTTTCATCTAACTCTCTCTACTTCTCATCCCAATTTCTCATCTTAATTCACTTCTTTCTCATCGCATGCTCTCATCTACCTTCAACCTACTAGTTTATGCTTGGTAATTCAATCACAAGCATAACAATTGGTATCAGAGCCTCGTTTGGCTTCCAATCGAGCGCTTAATCAAGAAAAATTGAAATCAGATTTTTGCGCTGTGCAAGAGACCTTAGATGCTTAGCAATTGATTTAGTTGAATCAAATTCAACTCAATTGAGTGGTATTGTGTCAAGTTTTGATGCTAGCTGCAACTGATCAACAAAAACAGTTCGAAACCTTGCAAATTTTGCTCAATTAGTTGAAGAACTAAGTGTTGTTGTAAGCTCATTGTGATTCACGGTAGTACAAGTTGAATTAAGCCTAGGATCGAGCTCCTTTGAATCAATTCAGGGTCGATTCATTATAGATTGAGTTGCATCTGCCTTTTACAATTGCATTAACATTCGTCACTCAATAATGATGAGTGGAGTCACAACCAGATCTGGAGCTGCAAAAGCAGTTGCGAATCCATCATTTGCTGAGGTTGTTGCTGCCAATGTTGCACAAGAGCCAGAAGTTACGGTTGGACAATTAAATGCTAACATGAAGGCAATGTTTGCTCAGATGCAACAATCACAGAGCGAGCTAATGATAGAGTTGGAACAAAAGCATAACAATCAAATTGATCGACTATCATAGGAACTTAGAGAGAACATTGCTAATTAAGTTAATCAAAGATCTCAAGAATTGGAGGAGAGGATTGCAAATCGAGTTAGTCTACAAATGTAGAGGTTGGAAGAGAAATTGGCTGAAGTGCATGAGCAATTCAATAAACGAAATGCATCTTCAGCTCTTGAACCTTTGCTTCCTGCCAGTCAATTGTTTGCACAGCCACAAATAAGGCCTTCTGTTGAGAATGATCCTCAAATGCAGAACATCAGCACTGGACTTCAAGGTCGCACGCAAGCTGCTGAGATTAGAACTTAGGAACAAAATGAAGAAGCTGGACTTAATGCTAGACCTCAGAATATTTCTCCAAATGTTGAAATAACTGCTAATCCGCATGTCAAACCAATTGTTCAGGAGCAAATTCAGTCTTCTAGCTCGAATCTTGGACAGAATGTGCATCGCCAGGATCACTCAATACACCTCAGGTCGAACACCTTGAGTGTAGGACAACATGAGCAATCTCTTGATCCAAAACATGCGCGACCTACTTGTTTGAATGCAGAACACTTTGTTCGACCACCAGACCCTGCTCAGCAGCATTTCCCTAGGCAGACAACCAAGAGTTCAACTTGAAAATTTTGATGGGAAGCAGCCACATTCTTGGTTAAGAAGATGTGAACGTTACTTCCACTTTTATTTCATTCCCAATGAACAAAAGGTTGAATTAGCTGCAGTTTACCTTCAAGGAGATCATGAAGTTTGGCTCTATAGCCTATTGAAGAGTAATTCTACACTTACTTGGGCCGAATTTATGGTTGAGCTTTGTGAACGATATGGAGATGAAGACTCAAGTGACATTGTTGATAACTTCAACAAGGTGACTCAAGTCTCAACAGTGAAGGAGTACATGACAAGGTTTGAAAACCTTAGAGCAAGCATGGTAACTTTCTATCCTTAAGCCACTGAGTCATTTTACGTCTCAAGCTTCATCAGTAGATTAAAGCCTAAAATCAAGAACTTGGTGAAGGCAATTGGTCCTACTTTTTTGTTCAAAGCTTATGCAAAGGCCAAGTTGTTTGAGGCCATGGTTCTAGCATCCAATGATGAAGCATAGAGGAGAAAGTTTCCAACAACATCAAAAGGGGATAGATGAACCCAATGTGAACCGCAACCTCGAGAAGAAGAAGAGGCCTCAAAGACTCTGTTTTAAGTGCCGTCAGCCTTATGAATTTTGACATAAATGTAATCCTAAATTCCTTATGACAGTAAGAGGAGTTAACATCGGAGGGCAGTCTGATAGTGATGAGGCCGAGGTTGAAGATGAGGGTTCTGAATCAGAGTTTTTTATCGAGGATGAAGTGGAGATTTCCTTGAAAGCTTTGAATGGGCAAGGAGTTCATAACACAATCCGAATCAAAGGAAAAGCAGGCACGAGATCTATTGCCATCTTGATTGACAGTGGTAGCACCCACAGATTTATCGATCCTAAGATAGTGAAGAAAGTGGGACACGTGGTGATTAAGACTCATCCCTTAGCAGTGAACGTGGCTGATGGAAACTCTATCTTTACTCAGGACAAATGCCGAGCTTTTCCGTGGTCTATGCATGAGCATCAGTTCACATACGATTTCAGGGTCCTTCCCTTAGGTGGATGTGATATGGTGCTTCGAGTTGATTGGATGCATTCTTTCAACTCGGTGTCCTTTGATTATGTTAAGCAAGCAATGTCTTTTGAATGTTAGGGAACTAGAGTTACACTGCGAGGCATGGACGACCACTAATTTGCATTCTTGAGGACAAGAATGTTCTCAAGGGGAAGGGAATGTTATGATCCGAGCTTGATGAGAATCTAAGGGGTTTTGGTTGCTGTTTGTGCATTAGCTTAGCTGATGTTTGTTCTATTGTTGCTGTTTGTTACTGCCATTGCTGTTAAGTGATGTTGCTTGCTTTCCTTAGCTGCATTGCAATACGCCTGCAATAGCAAGGCACGGTCAGGTCAGGTCAATTGTTGTTAGTCGGTGTGTTTTTGTGCCAATTAGTGGCTTAAATGTTAGCTAGATATTTTAGTAAGATTTAGATATTTTCCTAAGAGGCGGTTAGCTAGAGTGCCTTGATTCAATGTCTTAGATTTCTTATAAGTAGTTGATTTGTGTAATAATTCAGGGGATTCAATCAAAATATCAAGAACAATCTCAATTTGAGATCAAACCTTCTCTCTCTCATCTAACTCTCTCTATTTCTCATCCCAATTTCTCTAATTTCTCATCATAATTAACTTCTGTCTCATCTCTTGCTCTCATCTACCTTCAACCCACTAGTTTATGCTTAGTAATTCAATCACGAGCATAACACTGTGTATGCCAAAATAAAAGAATAGATCACTGCATTATACTTGACTCTTGTTAGACAGTTACAAAGATGTTTGCGTTTACATTATTTGAAGATGGATATGGTGGGTGAACTTCACTCGATTCTAACACATAATGTACTAAATGGACCAAATTACGTTGACTAGAAACACAAGTTGGACTTAGTTATTACTAGCAAGAGACCTACTAGAAAGAAAAGAAAGGGCAAGGTTGCTGGTGTAACAACCAAGTCCATGAAGAAGTCGACAAAAGGAAAGTGTTTCTTTTGCGAGAAGACTGACCACTAGAAAAGGAAATACACTAAGTACTTACCTTCTCCTCCTGCAAAGATTGCTAAGCCATCTGGTAAGATATATTGATATCTCACTTAGTTGAGTTATGTGCAGTTGAAAGTCCACCAGGTTCCTGATGTATGGACTCAGGTTTAACTTACCATGTCTGTAATATATTACAGGAGCTCAGGCTAACCAAGAGACTGTATGATAGGCAAATGTACCTGATGGTCAGGGACAATACAAGAGTAGTGGTTTAAAGTGTAGGAGATGTTAGCTTAGTCTTTAATGCTAGAGTTTTTTGATTTTAAGAGATTGCTTATTTGTACCCACACTGCACAGGAATTTGATTTTTATATCTTGTTTAATGAATGTCATTCCATTAATTTGGGTTGTGAACTTTTTATTACAAGAAACAAATTGTTTATCTTCCAATGGTACATGTATAAATGGTTTATTCATGTTATTTCTAGATAAAAAATCTAGCATTTGCCTAAATGAATCTAATTCAACTAAATAAATTTCACTGCACTCTAGACTTAAATCATTTATTGGATATTTCCCAAATAGACTGTATTGATAACAACAATCCCTCCACTATATGTCCATGAAAAAGAATAAATATAACTATTACCATTATCCTTCTCACAGCTTCCCCATTAGTTACCGACTCGTTCTTCACTGAATAATACATTTATACTTGAACATATTTATAGTATAAATTCCAAATATCAAACTCTTGGAATACTTTGGCCAAAGTTTCCAAACCATTCAAATACTTGCAAATCAACTAAGGGGACATCTGTATCTCATAAGAGACTATAGATTCCGATTGAATACCTAATTCTTGTCACACTTCATGCTGCTACCCAATGTATGTGAGAATTCAGTCATTTGTCTAGACCTTACTTATAGCACACCAAAGTAACTAACATTCCATGCACAAGTCAAGAACCCTCTCAGGATTTAGAGTCGTCGTTCAAAGAGTACAATAATGAAATCCTTCTTTTTAGGTAAAACCCTTAGCAACCAGTCTTGTCACAACAGTCTCTACCTTTCCATCCGCTCCTCTTTTCCTCTTTTTAACCCATTTACAACCAATGGGCTTAATGCCAATAGGCGCCTCTACAAGATCCCGAACCTAATTAGAATACATATATCCCATCCCTGATTTCATTGCAAAGACCCATTGGTCAGCATCCTTATCTTTAATTGCCTCATTGTAGCTGAGAGGATTAGATTCAATATCATAATCAACCATTAAGACTCCCACCATGAACTTTTCAGGTGCCCTGACAATCCACCCACTACACCTAGGTTCTCATGTACTTAAAACATTCTCAACCCAGACAGTAGGTGCATCTAATGCATCCACTGTATCCCGAGTTGTGTCTGGCTGTTCTGAATTATCGTCATTTTCTTTAAATTCCTTCATCACTACTCTGCTTTTGCTTTTTTAATTAGGAAATCTAGAAACTCACCCGAAAGATATTCACCACCTCGATCTGATTGAAGTGACTAAACTTGTTTACCTAATTGCTTTTCAACTTAAGTTTTGTACTCATTGAACTTTTCAAAAGATCCCAACTAATGTCACATTAGGTAAACGTATCTGTATCTTGAGCAATCATCAATAAATGTAATGAAGTACTCATACCCACCTCTTGCCTGAACATTCATTAGTCCGCATACATATGTGTGAACTAGCTCAAGCAAGTCACCAACCTTGTTTCCTTTACTCTTAAAGCTAGACTTGGTCATCTCTCCTTCTATGCAAGATTAGCAGACTGGCAATAACCTCAAGTCCAAAAACTGTATCAGTCAATCTTTCACCAGTCTTTAGATCCTATTCTAATTAGTGTGTCTAGATGCTGGTGCCATGTGTAGGCATTATCCCTTTCAGGGTGTTTTCTTTGAGGAGATTGAATAAGTGAGCTAGTGTTAAGTCTCATTAAATGGTAATTAAATTTTATAATGAGATGGTAATTAATTTAATCCATTTAGAGGTAGATGTAAATTACTTGAGAACCTTGCGCAAGCCTCTGTATTTTTTGCCATCGAAAAAATATTAAAGAATCCATGAGATGAATTATTTATTTATGAGATTAGCAAATTTAATTTTGCCAAACATTATTCATATGATAAATAAAAGTTAAAAATTATAAAATAAAATAAATTTTTAGAAATTAAATATTCATAAGATGAATTTTTACATGTGGGAAATAAAGCAAAACAAAAAAAACACACACACACACACACACATATATATATATATATATATATGAAAAATCGCAAGAACCAAAGCCTTATTTGCATAAATTGCTCACTGCGGTGCTCTGGGTAGCCTGAGGTGACGATCCGCGCCTTCGAGTGCGGACCAATTAGAGCGTGCTACGATAGAATACGCTGGCTATTCGCGACAACAGGTGTAGACGAATGTGGTGCTGCCATGTTTCACAGGATTTGAAATTTAAATCACGCGGTTTTTTTAATGAGTTTAAACATTATGTTTGACTTTTTTAAAGTTGAAACACCATGTTTTGTTTTAACAGCTGCGAATCCCACATCGATTTGTTTGCTTATTTTTGTTTTGGTATACTTCTATAAATAGGGTACCTATTTCAAAGGTTTGGCATCAGTTTAAAATTAAGAGTTTCTAAAAGTGTTGACTTTCGGAGATCCAATTGGAGAAAAAAATTTCCGTTGAATTTTTTTCCCCAGTTTTAATATTTCTTGGTGCCCATTCTTCGGCCCAGTCAAGGTCATTTATAGAAGGCAGCTAGGTCTCAATTTTCTTGGCTTCCTCAGAGTATTTTATTATTTGTTCTAGTATTCTTTATTTGGAGCAATCCAGGTACTATTATGTTAAGTTCCCAAAATTAATTTGGAAACCTAACCTTGTAGAAGAAAATTTGAGATGAGAAAAGAATTGAAGGGGATGCGAAGTATAGAGAAGGGGGATGAGAAAATCAGAATTTTTCCATAAGGAATTGTATTAATTTCATTGGATAATCAATTACAATCAAAAGCACTAGATTTATACAAGTTGATCCATTGAATCCAAACTTTGCTGATCTGATTCTTTTTTCCCGCCCAAAGCTCTAACTGAAACTGTATTTCCCGCCAATGGTTGCAACCGAACAGCACAGCCAATGTGTGGGAAGGAATCTGCAGCTTGGCGTCTAAATCAATTTCTAACCGTATACAACTTTGCTTATTACATCTTAAAGACTCGAAATTAAAAGTAATACTAAGAAATAAAAATGTATTACAAGTAGATTTTATTAATTTGTAACATTCCCTTCCCCTTGAGGAACTTCTTGTCCTCAAGAAGTGAAGCTTGGGAATTGACTCTTCAAGAAGTTGTAGTCCTCCCATGTTGTAAAGTGCTCGTTTAAGTTGCTCCAAGTGACTAGAATTTCGTGGGTCTTCCGGTTGCTGAGCTGTATCTTTCGTTCAGATTTGACAAGGTTCGGTAGCTGCAGCAGGATCCCATTTGTTTCAGCTTCGGGAGGATTTTGAGTTGCATTCGCATTTCTCTTAACCTGTTTTTTAAGGAGTGACACATGAAACACGGGGTGAATATAAGAATGCGACGGTAAATCAAGCTTGTATGCCACGTTGCCAATTTTCTCCAAAATTTTGTAAGGACCGAAGTAACGGGCACACAACTTGACGTTGCATCGAACAGCCACAGTCGATTGCCTATAAGGTTGCAATTTAAGGTAGACCATGTCCCCGACTTCATAGTTCTTATCTACTCTCTTCTTATCAGCATAATGCTTCATTCGGGCCCGAGCTTGTTGGAGATTATCCTTAAGTGATTGCACGATTTGTCTCCTCTGCTGTACCAACTCGGTTGCTGCAGAATCAGTAAGCCTCGGCTGTTGGATCATCATAGGAGAACGTGGAGAGTATCCATACAATGCTTGAAAGGGTGTGGTGCCAATGGGGGTGTGGAAGTGTGTATTGAACCAAAATTCGGCTAAGGCAAGCCAACAGTTCCACTCTTTGGGCCTTGAGAAGACCATACTCCGGAGATATTGTTCCACACATTGGTTGACTCGTTCGGTTTGTCCATCCGTTTGAGGATGGTAGGAAGAACTAAGAGCCAACGTGGTTCCCATTAGGTTGAACAATTCCCTCCAAAAGGTGCTTGTGAAGATTTTGTCTCAGTCCGACGCGATGGATTGAGGCAATCCATGTAGCTTGTAGATGTTGTTGAGGAAGAGCTTAGCCAACTTCTCAGCAGTAATGGGTCGATTAAGTGCAATAAAATGACTGTACTTGGTGAATCGATCCACTACGACCCATATGACCTCTTTGCCTTCGGAATTCGGCAGTCCTTCAATGAAGTCCATACTAATGTGAACCCAAGCACCATCCGGAATGGGAAGAGGTTGAAGAAGACCTTTGTATCGTGGGTCTCCCAATTTTGTTTGTTGGCAAACTTCACAAGACTTCACATAGTCGCTTACATCCTTTTTCATGCTCGGCCATGTGAAATAAGCTTTAATTTGTTGATAGGTGCCTTCCACACCCTCGTGACCTCCCCAAGCAACGTCGTGTGAGGCGTGGATGACCTGTTTTCTCAAGTCGGTAGCAGCACCCACATACAACTTGCCTTGGACCCGTAACAGCTCACTGCGCATTGACAGGTTGCTGTTATCTGCAACCGTTTTTGCGCTTGCCTAGAGAGTTGCAGCAGCGATGTTTTCCCGAGCAAATGGGTCTTCCTCATAGGACTTGTGTAGCTTTTCGACCCAAGAAGGAATTACCACTAAAATGGCTGAGCACGTGCCTGAAACAGTGTCCTCGAAACGCCTTGACAGTGCATCTGCAGCTGCGTTTTCTTTGCCACTTCTACACTCGATGTCGTAATCAAGGCCTAACATTTTCATCAAGCCTTTCTTTTGAATTCTTGACACAATCTTCTGTTCAAGGAGATATTTGAGGCTTTGGTGGTCCGTCCGAATGGTGAATTTATGACCCTCCAAATAATGCCTCCATTTCTCCATGGCTAAGAGAATTGCGAGGTACTCCTTTTCGTAAGTCGACATCGCTTGATGTTTGGGGCTTAGAGCTTGACTCAGATATGCAATGGGTCTTCCTCTTTGAGAGAGAACAACCCCAATACCAGTACCACTTGCATCGGTCTCTAAAACGAAGCCTTCAGCAAAATTCGGCATTGTCAAAACCGGTGCTGCACACATGGCGGTTTTGAGAGCTTCGAAAGTGGCCTGGGCCTTCTCATTCCACCCAAAAGCATCCTTCTTCAAGAGCTCCGTTAAAGGTTTGGCAATGGAACCACAACCTTTAATGAATTTTCGATAATATCCGGTCAATCCCAAGAACCCTCGCAATTGCTTCCAGGTGATCGGGGTTGACCATTCTTGCATTGCTCGGATCTTGTTAGGATTAGTAGCTACACCCTCTGATGAGATGATATGACCCAGATATTCAAGCTTCTCTTGAGCAAAAGACCATTTGGACAATTTTGCAAAAAACCGGTGTTGTCGCATTAAGATGAATACTTGTCGAAGGTGTGTGAGGTGAGCTTCATATGGAGGACTGTAAATCAGTATTTTGTCGAAGAAAACCAGCACCGACTTCCTCAAATAAGGCTTGAAGATATCATTCATAGCCGCTTGGAAGGTGGCTGGGGCGTTTGTTAAACCGAATGGCATAACAACAAACTTAAAATGGCCATGATGAGTTTGGAAAGCTGTCTTGTATATATCTGATTCGAGAACTCGGATCTGATGATACCCTTGCCGTAAGTCCAGCTTGGAAAAGAAGCACGCCCCATGAAGCTGATCAAGCAAGTCATCTATGACCGGTATTGGAAATTTGTCTTTCACGGTTAAAGTATTCAAACGGTGGTAATCGATGCACATACGGGCTGTCCCATCCTTCTTCTTTACAAGGATCAAGGGTGAAGCAAAAGGACTTCGGCTTGGTCTAATGAAGCTCAACTGAAGTAATTCCTCCACTTGCCTCTCTAGCTCAGTCTTTTGGCCATGGGGGTACCGATATGGCCTAATTTTGAACGAATCGGCATTTCCTCGTAAAGGTATGGCGTGATCCACACTTCTTTGAGGGGGGAGACTCTTAGGCTCTTCAAAGATGTCCCTGAACTCGTCAATTAAAATCTGAACAGCAGGAGGGTGAATCGGTTGCTGCATAACCGAGCTCACCATGAATAATTGCCCGATCCATTGTATCGCCTTCTTTTTAATTCCACCTTGCACATCCTTTGCCTCGATCAACTTGAGCTGAGCTTCCTCGGACATGCCTTGCAAAGATACCTTGGTGCCATGCACCTCAAAAGCCACGGTCATTTTATCGAAGTCGAAGACAACCGGGTTGAAGGTCCTCATCCAATCTACTCCGAGCACCATGTCACAACCACCCAAAGGAATCACTCGGAAATCAAAGGTGAAATGATGGCTTTGCATAGACCAAGGGAAGGCTATGCATTTGTTTTGGGTTGCCAAGAATTCCCATCCGCTACCATAACCGCCAACGGATGAGTTTTCGTCACTTCGTGCTTGACCTTCTTAATTAACTTCGGATCAACGAAACTGTGAGTGCTTCCACTATCAATGAGGATAATAATGGAGTGTTTTCCAGCCCGTCCTTTGATTTTTATCGTGTTATGAGCTCCGCTTCTAGTTAGAGCCTTCATGGAAATTTCGACCTCATCATCACTTGAGCAGCCTTGTGAAATGCATTTGGTATCTTCTGGTTCAGCATCTGATTCTCCACTATCAGCCTCATTTTCTGCAGGTGCCCGACTCCCTTTTACATACATAAGTGCCTGTGATTTGCACCTATGCCCGGGTTGATACAGTTGGTTGCATCGAAAACAAAGTCTAGCTGATAACCTGTCACTGCTTTTGCTGTTGTAAGCCTTGTTCTGCTGCAGGGGGGGTCTCGGCTTGCTGCTGGCCGAGTGCTTCCCTTTGTCATAAGAAGGGACTTGAGTTGCTTCTATCAATTTTGCCTTGTTGTATGCGCTGGACAAAGACTTAGGACCAATGGCTTTCACCATGTTTTTGATCCTAGGCTTAAGTCCACTCACAAAACACGACACATAGTAAGACTCGGCATCTTCGGGAGCAATGGTCAAAGCGGACATCAAATTTGCTCTCAAGTTCTCGAATCGGAGCATATACTCTCTCACGGTTGATGTTTGGGCCAACTTATTAAAGCTATCCACAACATCGGTAGATTCTCCTTCTCCATACTGCTCACACATCTCCTCTACGAATTGGCCCCAAGACAGATTTGGTTTGGATTTCAACAAACAGTAATACCAAACCTCGTGATCTCCATGTAAGTGTACTGCTGCGAGTTGGAGTTTCTCCTCCTCCGGTACATTGTAGTATGAGAAGAAACGATCACATCTCCCTAACCACGATTCCGATTGCTTCCCATCGAAAGGGTCGATCCCCACCCTTGGCTGTCGGTACGAGCTGCTTCTGCCACTCAAGGTGTTTTCATTGGACTCAGTTCTTTGCTAATAACATCGTTCTGGTGGTCTCACAACAGGTTCGATTTCATCAGCTGCTGCATCCGGGTGAGTATTTGACAGTCGAGGCTGACTGTCAGGGGGTTTTTGTGCTGCTGTAGATCCGTTTTTCTCAAAGTTTGAGACTCGATCTGGACTTTCCACATCAAGATCACGTTGCAAAGGCTGAGATTCAGCTGATCTGATGTGGGTAGATGGCCTAATATCGGTCTGAATTTCTGGTGCTTTTTCTCGGTTTTGCACAGGAGCTGTCTCCTGTCTTGCACCAGAATGTTGCTGATCAGATCGCGGTTGAGAAAAGATCTGACTAGCCAGCTTCAGAATGGCATCAACACTTGATTCTCCTTGCTTATACATCTAACCTTGCAAATTTTCAAGTCGTTTCTCCAATTGTTGCAGCCGATCCTCCTTTTTTTTCATCTTTTTCCACCAGCATCTTCAGGATTTGATGAATTCCCTCAGTTTGGTTTTGACTTTCAGTACTTTGTTGTTTAAGTTCAGTAAATTCTCGATCAAATTTGGCCTCCATGCTTTTTATTTGATCACGCAGCTCTTGATGCTTGTCATTGGAAGCATCTACAATCGAACCAACACCTCCAGCTCCTGATCGGGTGCGAACACCATCAGCCATATTGCCTTGCGTTTTTTTTTTTGTTTTTGTTTTTGTTAGTTTAATCAATGCTTTTGATTGATAAAACCAGCTCTGATACCAATTGTTAAGTTCCCAAAATTAATTTGGAAACCTAACCTTGTAGAAGAGAATTTGAGATGAGAAAAAATTGAAGGGGATGAGAAGTATAGAGAAGGGGGATGAGAAAATCAGAATTTTTCGATAAGGAATTGTATTAATTTCATTGGATAATCAATTACAATCAAAAGCACTAGATTTATACAAGTTGATCCATTGAATCCAAACTTTGCTGATCTGATTCTTTTTTCCCGCCCAAAGCTCTAACTGAAACTGTATTTCCCGCCAATGGTTGCAACCGAACAGCACAGCCAGCGTGTGGGAAGGAATCTGCAGCTTGGCGCCTAAATCAATTTCTAACCATATACAACTTTGCTTATTACGTCTTCAAGACTCGAAATTAAAAGTAATACTAAGAAATAAAAATGTATTACAAGTAGATTTTATTAATTTGTAACATATTCTTTCCTTCTCTTTTAGTCTTTAGGTTTCTATTTATTTACAGTTTTTCTTATTATGCCTGATATAAGTTCATGTTATTATTATGAATGTATTAGAGTAGAGGCCTATAAATATAAATTAGGAATTTAAGTCTATAGAGATAACCTTATTTTCAGGAACTCTCACACGTGAGGTGTCATGAAGTGTGACTCTCCAACCGGGGGCTTAGATAGCGAGAAGAGTCTTCTACACTGAGTACTCTAATAGGTACACTTGGTTGTGACCACAATTGGACAACTGTTAACCCAACAATTGGCATCAAATTAGACTAATTAATAACTAGGTTAGTTATTCCCGTGGTCTCATCAGAGACGATTCCTTCTTCTCCGGTATTGACCCACTGTTATCAATCTGGCATTGAAGGTCTCTCTACCTTCTCATCCACTCACCTCTATATACTTGTAGATCCATTCATATCTAATCTAATGGACTTAATTTCTTTTGACGCCATTACAAGTTCCCAGACTTAGTGAAAATACAATTACTTTAACTTAACTTTTATTGCCTCAACCCATTGGTCTGTATCTTTAGACATAAGAGTTTCATTGTTGTTTAAAGGATCATATTCACCATCATGCTTAACCATTAATATAGAAAACATGAATTGGTTAGATGACTCTGACCATCCTTCCTCTACACCAAAGCTCTCATGTACAATAAACTAGTTGAAGATATGTCATCATCTACACTCTATGTGGTATCATGTTGTTGAGACAAAGTATCTCATACTGTAATCTAACCAACATAAGCTATACGCTACACTTTTAGAACATTTTCTAAAACATCTTACATAGCAAACCTTCTTATATGTTAACATGACTCATCATATGAATCTTTCCATATTTAATAACACATTATTGATCATTTCTACAACTCTTTGTATTAACGAAAAATAAGAATTCTTCTAAAAACACCACTTTGATCTAATCATAGTCACTTGATATGATTACCCAACTGATTCAAACTTAAGTCTTTAATTCTTTGAAATTTTCAAAGGATTCAAGACTTCAGTCGTTATAGATATATCCATGCATTACTTGAGTAGACTTTTATAAATATTTTACGAAATATTCATCGCTTCTGCTCACCTAAACTTGTAGCACTCATGAACAAGTCTTGGCAACTTAGTGGTTCTACTGCCTTTATTCTTAAAGGCTCTTTCACTCAACATTTTTTGAACATGATTCACATACTAGTTATCATTTTAGTACCTAATGATCGCATAAGGCATATAAACCAGTTTTGAATCATACTAGATTAATGTGACCTAAGATTAAGTACCACTTAAAAGCTATATGGCTTCCGGAAATTCTTCTTTTATATGGTTATACAGCCCAGCTTGTCTTAGACTAATAAATCACCATTAACGTAGTTTTGATCAAAATAAGTCAACTATCTACCAATGTACCCTTTTAAATAAACTTTTTATTTATTGAAGTATCAGTCTATTTTTTAGAAAAATTACTAAAAGGCTATTTAAAAAATAGTGAATAGAAATCAAATTTCTAAAGTACATCTAGACAATTACCCAAATATAAAACTACATTCCCTGACTTAAACTACTATCACTTGATGCCTTTACTGAAAACCAATTCACCAAAACACTAGTGAACTACGTACTAGTCACAACTAGTGGAAACATGATATCATATACCTTGTCATCTTGGCTTTCAATCTAGGTAATAATTGTATCTAAGTACCAAGGCCAGTCCCTTTAAAGTCTAATGCTTTTATAAAAGAGATAAAACTATTTTGACTCATGTTTTGTTTTACCTTCTTAAGCTTCACTAAGTAAACTCTTCCATTAGTTTTCATGACACCTTTTCTCCTAAAATGTTCTCATGTTACTAGTTCTCTAACCAAACACTCCCCCTCAAGTTTTTGATAATCGCTACTATAATTGACAATTCAAGTATCTAATATTAAAAGAAGTTTGACATCAAATGTTCGAATTTTGTCATCCGACTAACTCTTTAGTCTAGTCTAACACTCTAAACATTCTTTTCCACTTAGTAGATCTACTAGTAGCAACCTAGAGAACTCTGAGCATCTCCTAGTGCTCTACATGTACTAAAACATATCATATTATAGTGAACAAAGCAGAACAGACAAGACATTTTAGTATTGATTGCAATGCACAATCTAACAATCAGTCTGAAAACAAAAAACTATAAAACAAGTCATATACCACACAAGATTACTTTTCTTACTTTTAGCAAACAATCAAAGTTCGGAGTTCACATTCTGACACTTACATGTATGCCGTGGAGACCCAACTGAGCCACCCAAAACTCTCTGTTGGCAAGGCCGAATTGAGACATCAGAAGATTGAAAACATTTCTCAATAAATATGTGTTCCTGTAAACTCTTTACTAAAATATTTAACACACCACTTTTTCCTTAGCCTCTAAGGTCCTACAATAGAGCTCCTCGAGGAGGCTAATGTAGACCCTAGTCAAGTGTACACCATTACTGCAACATCGACACAAGATCTCGATATACTCCACGTCAGCATGGCTGTACTCGATTGCTTGGACTTTTATCCATCTCCTAGAAGACTAACCTTGAATTCCGTAAACGAACGCTCTGCTCGGAGAGTCGTGCCCACCTACTATACTGCTAGACCGGTAGCGGAGGCCATGAGCA
This sequence comes from Simmondsia chinensis, assembly GCA_018398585.1. Taxonomy (NCBI): domain Eukaryota; kingdom Viridiplantae; phylum Streptophyta; class Magnoliopsida; order Caryophyllales; family Simmondsiaceae; genus Simmondsia; species Simmondsia chinensis. The sequence goes on from JAGTTD010000002.1 coordinate 23,131,813, forward strand.
ATCACTTAGAAGCTCGCCCCCACTTGAAATTTTGTGTCTTGTGTACCTTTTAAAAATTTTAGCAAACAAACAGAGCATGGATCTACCTGACCATTCTTTGTATGTGTGCAACGATAAGCTAACCACTCTACCCGTTACTATGGGAGAGGCGTAACAAGTAATTAGTCACCTGAGAACTATTCTCAGTTAATATATTTCCTGAACATATTTAACTTACTGTTTCTTCCTTGGTCTCTGAGACAGTATCACAATGCTCTTTAGTAGACTATCATACTATCCTAGTCAAGTGTATACCATTATCTAGACATTAGTACAAGTAAACAACATACTCCACGTCAGTGTGGCCGCACTTCTTTTTCTTGCATCTCTATCTATCATTAAGAAGTCTAACCTTGTATCCCGCGAACAAATGCCCTCTTTGGGGAGTTACGCTTATCCCGCATACTATTAGACTTGCAATGGTGACCGTCAGGAAATAACCGCAAATCCTTGCTCCAACTTGAAATTTACAATGATGGATCTTTCTTTTAAAATTTGATTATATCATGATCAATATTAGAATCGCATTTTAAATTTTATTTAACTATTAAATGAAATTTAGATTGTGATTCAAATATTGATTGACCATTAAATAAAATCCTAATCCAATTAGGTTCATTTAATTATCCAATATATGTAATCTAATCTCATTAGATACATTTATGAGAATTTTGTTTTTAAATAATTCAACTTTAAATTTTCTAATCTGCTTAGACCTTTGAAAAAATTCTCCCACTTGATGAAATTAAATATTTCATCAAGTTGCATTGCCTTATAACTTTATTTGAATCACACATAATATTTAATTCCTTTAAATAATATTCAATATGTGAAATACATTTTATAATATTTAAGACCTAAAGATTGGGAACAATTAAAGATTTTTTAAAACTTTTGTAGTAAAGATTATGGCATAATCTTAATTAGGATCTCATCCTAACTAATTAAATATTTATTTATAATATTTAAATAATACAATAGTAATAAAGAAAAATTTTAAAATGAGAGAACATGCCCAGCGCACGGCTGGGCATTCCTCTTAAATTATTATTATTATTATTATTATTATTATTATTATTATTATTATTATTGTTGTTGTTGTTGTTGTTGCTATTATTATTATTATTATTATTATTTCATTATTATTATATAATCTGTAAAAAAAAAAAAATAAATAAATAATTAATTAAGTTCGATCTTAATCTCATTAGATCAAAAAAAATGAACATCTAATCTTATTAGATATTCTTTGTGATTTGGTATATATCTAAATCACTCAAGTATTTAAATATCTAATCTCATTAGATTATTTTGAAATATACACCCGCCACTTTAATTATCATTCATCTTAATTTAAACAATTAAAATTTGATGAAGAGTAATCTAATTATTAAACTATTTAATAATACAATTAGGTATTCTTTGTTTTGAATTATTATAAAATATTCAACAATTGAATATTTCATACACAGGGTCAAAATCTAATCCCATTAGATTAAAAATTTAAATCATTCAACTCTTTGAATATCTAACCTAATTAGATTTGATTTAAAATTATGCTTCCTGATTGAATCATGACTCATATAAAATTTTAAAACAACTTAAAACTTTAATGAACCTTCAATTTTGTTATTGAACTCTTTTAATAATAACATTCACGACAGTCCTTTTCTTTGATAGAAATTCTGAATTTCATACTGTTATGATCCGAGAATTCATGGTTTGGGCTGTTGCTGAGCTGTGTGCTGGTGGCTGCTGTTAGTGCTATTCGGGTATTAGTCAGTGGCTGCATTGCTCTGTTATTGCTATGATGTTGCTGTTAGGATGTTGTTAGCTTGATAATTGATGTAATAGCTTGGAATTGCTTTCTTTAGTTGCACTGTAATGGTTGTAATAAGTGCTTGAGCATTTGCATTGTAAGCCTGCAGTAAGCATGCTGTTGCTGTTGATCTTGGCACCATTAGTTATGTTAGTTAGTAGATATTTTAGTTAGTTAGATATTTTCTAGATACTTCTAGATGTTTCCTAAGTCCGTTAGCTTGAGTAAGTCTAGGTGCAATGTACTTGCTTGATTAAGTTTGCCTATAAGTAGTAGTGGTGTAATAATTCAGAATTCATTCAATGAAATTGACAACAAATATCTCTCTTGAGATTAAACTTCGCTCTCTCATCTAACTCTCTCTATTTCCCATCCCTAATTCTCTAATTTCTCATCTCAATTCCCTTCTTTCTCATCTCATACTCTTAATCCATCCAAATTTACTTAGTTTATGCTTGTGATCCAATCCCGTGCATAACAATTGGTATCAGAGCCTCGTTTGGTTTCCAATCGAGTGTAGAATCAAAAGAAAATAAAAAAAAAAAATTTCAAATTCAGTGCTGAATTTAGTTCAATTTTAAACCGATTGAAGTTCAGTTGTTGCTACCGGATCAACTTGAACAAGTCCAGTTCAACATTGTTAATATCAGGTATTGTTTGATTGCTTTACTGCTTAATTAGCAAGTACCTGAGGAAAATTTGGCGATTGTTGCATCTGAAGTGGTCAAGTGCTTGATGTTGAACAAGGAACAACTTCGCATAGAATTAGGATTAGTTGATCTGAAGCTTAGCAAAAGGTGTTCGAGTATTTGTGATTTAGCTCAATTCTAGCTGATCTAAGCTCAAGTGCTGTTATTGGATCAGTTTGATCAAATTCAGTTCAGATTGTGAAGTTTAGTTTAGCTGCAGCAAAGACACAAGAAACAAGCAATCATCAATGGCAGGCCCTGCTTCGAATTTCGTTACAAAGGCACAACTAGAACTAATAATGACTGAGTTGCGTGAGGGGTTTGCAGCAATGTTTCGCTCTCTAGATGAGAAAAGGGAACGAAGATGCTGTGAATGGAATCAAAAGTCAGATCAGCTTTACCAACAGCTGCAAAATCCACAAGAGAAAGAAATATGTACTCACATTGATGCAGGTGTGTTGGAGAAGGCCGATGCTAGCAATGAAGTGGTACCTTCACAAAATATAGTAGTAAAGGAGAGTGTTCAGGTGCAGCCTATTCAAGTATTGACACAAGAACACGTTAGGAGCACTCAAACAATGTGCACGTATGAAGTTCTTGCTGCAGAAGTGCAGATTCCAGTGGGGAAATTCCATGATCAACCAGAAACATTGCAAAATTTGATCACATGGAAGTATAAGGAAGTGTTAGAACCTTCAAAGGTGCAAGATCAACTTCCCAAATTAAATGTAACAGCTTCAGTTCAAGGTCTGGTTGCTGATTTGCAGCCTGGGCAACATAACTTGCTACAAATGCAAGCAATTGAGTCATCTTAGTTTGGAGAGTTGCACAAACTGATCAAAGAGCGAGATCAAATGTGTGAAGTGGAGGTTTATGCAATAAAGAACACTAGCAATAGGTTCCTTGATCAAAGAGAAGGGGAGGTTACTATTCAGATCAACAAAGAGGAGTTCAACAATGAATTAGACAAGTTAGAAGCTTGTTTTGGTCATGTTGAGAGCAAGGGATATCTTCCCAAAGTACAAGCTAATGTCAGGCCTCCCGAATATGTTGTGCAATGCAGAAAACAACAAAGAGACCAGGCTCAAATTGGAGGTTTTGAGGAAGAATTGAAGTTCATGTGCTGTAAACTGAAACATTCAGGTAGCTGGGTTCATGTAGGAGCTCAAAACTTGATTGAATTCCTTTGGAGTCTTGCTGGGACAATTGGAATTTTTTCTTGATTGAATAAAGTTCGTAAACTTCGAGACTTAAGTTCAATTGCTCTAGATAACATGCTGAATTGGTGCACACAAAAGAGAATAGCTATTGCTGAGAACGGACGGCATGTTCTGGATTCAAATCTTAGGATCTGTTAGATAAACTTACTGTAGAATATTACTTCAGATGGAATAGGGAGATGCAACAGCTCCATTGACAATAAAGGATCAAGTTTAGGTCCAGTTGAAATCAGTTCAGACTTCAGCAGAAGAGTCAATATCAGATTAGTTCTTGCTCTTGTGATGCTCACAACTATTTTGATGCACCATTGGTTTAGTGGGCTGGTGTATATTACTTTCATACTTGTGCTCATTGGTAGTGGATCAGAATTGCCTCATTTAAATCAAGTTAGCTACTGCATTCCTTGGTTATATCTGCTACAATCTGGGCCAGCCGCGCGCCTTGGTTGCATTATAGTGAAGTTTGGCTGTCCAGCTTGCATCAAGAGTTTCGGCAGGGGGACTATTGGTATTAATGTGTGGCTGATCTGGTATGAGTTAGGGAGACCTTCGAATGAGTTCAAGACACCGAAATGCAACAATAAGAGCAGGAACAAAAGACAAATCCATATATGCTGAATTCAGATTCAAGCCTTAGTCTTTTGGCAGCTGCAACATTTCAGCAAGAGAAATTCACATTCAGCTCCTACTTTACATCAATAAGAGTTTTTCAAAGCCTTAACTCTCTTCCATTCTTGAGGACAAGAATGTTCTCAAGGGGAAGAGAATGTTATGATCCGAGAATTCATCGTTTGGGCTGTTGCTGAGCTGTGTGCTGGTGGCTGCTGTTAGTGCTGTTCGGGTATTAGTCAGCGAATACATTGCTCTGTTATTGATATGATGTTGCTGTTAGGATGTTGTTAGCTTGATAATTGATGTAATAGCTTGGTATTTCTTTCTTTAGTTGCATTGTAATGGTTGTAATAAGTGCTTTAGCATCTGCATTGTAAGCCTGCAGTAAGCATGCTGCTGCTGTTGATCTTGGCGCCATAAGATTTTAGTAGTTATGTTAGTTAGTAGATATTTTAGTTAGTTAGATATTTTCTAGATACTTCTAGATGTTTCCTAAGTCGGTTAGCTTGAGTAAGTTTAGGTGCAATGTACTTGCTTGCTTAAGTTTGCCTATAAGTAGTAGTGGTGTAATAATTCAGAATTCATTCAATGAAATTGACAACAAATATCTCTCTTGAGATTAAACTTCTCTCTCTCATCTAACTCTCTCTGTTTCTCATCCCTAATTCTTTAATTTCTCATCTCAATTCCCTTCTTTCTCATCTTATACTCTCAATCTATCCAAATTTACTTAGTTTATGCTTGTGATCCAATCCCGAGCATAACACATACTTTTTGTAATTCTACATTCTTTAATTTTATCAAACCTGATGCTTTTAATGTTAATTATGAATGTATTAAGAGTTGGCTTAGATATCAATCGTGGGAAACATTTGTCAATTTTTTTTTTTTTTTTGCTTACAACGACTAGAGCTGGTGCAGAGGAAAAACGATTTAAAATTCTTAAATTTAAATCTAAAGAAATGATCTAATTAAACATTTTCATTATCTTTAGATCTTACTCTAATAAGTTCATCATATTACAAACAAAAAATATCGAATAAAACAAATATAAACATGGCATGTAGAATAAACAAAAAGGAAAAACAAATTAAATATTATGTATTTAACTAAACGTACCTGAAGCGCAAATCTATTAAGCTTCAAGATCGAACTTGAAGTTAACCTAGTGGAAGTGTAGGATAGAAGAGAGGTTAGATGAGAAAAGAAGGGAAGGAGATGAGAAATTAGAGAGAGATTTAGATGACAGAGAGAATTGATATCAAAAGAAATTTTGTATTTGATTGAATGAGGATTACACTTGAAATATAGCTACTTATACTCAATTAGATACATTGGTCTAAGAACAATCTAATCGACTTATACCAATAAGCAGCCACCACAATTGAGTCAATCTAAGCTTCCTTTGACCATCAACCTACTTAACTAGAGACAATACGACTTTGGTGCCAAAAGAAACTAACAACCAACATACAAAAATATGCATAAAAATGCAGCACTTCACTTAAAAGCAACAACAACATAGAGCTATGAAGCATGATCATAACAATCCCCTCTCCTTGAAAACATTCTTGTCTCAAAAATAAAGGGTAGAGAATTGGCTTCTCGTGAATTGCAACTCCTCCCAAGAAGCATCCTTCTTGTCCAAATTAGACCATTGCACTAGAATTTCCTTTACTGACCTACCCTCAACATTTTACAGTCTGAAATCCAAGATGGCAGTAGGGTTCAACAGCAAAGCACCATTAGAACCTACTTTCGGGGGTTGAGTTGAACTATCTTGGCCTCTCTTCACCTATTTCTTCAAAAGGGACACCTGAAACACAAGATGAATGTAAAGAGTTACGGGGTAATTCCAACTTATAGGCTACTTGCCCAATCTTCTCAATGATCTTGTGTGACCTAAAATATCTAGCACATAGCTTAACATTCTTTCTCACGGCCATTGATGCTTGTCTGTACGGCTGAAGCTTCAAATAAACCATATCACCTATTTCATAAGCTTTGCCCACATGCTTCTTATCTACATAATACTTCATCTTTGTTTGAGCTTGATGAAGATTATCCCTCAAAAGTTGCACCAATTGTCTTTTTTGTTGCATCAAATCAGCCACTTTAAGGACTGAAGTCACTAGCTTTTGCAGCATCGAGGGTGAAGGAGGATCATAACCATATAAAGCCTTGAATGGTGTGGTGCCAATTGAAGAATGAGCGTGTGTATTATACCAGTACTTAGCCAAAGATAACCATCTTCCCCAAACCTTAGTATGACTGAATACCATGCTCCAAAGGTCGTGTTCATATAGTGATTAATTCTTTCCGTTTGGCCATCAGTCTGTAGATGGTAGGAAGAACTCAAAGCCAAAGTTGTGCCCATGACGATGAACAATTCCCTCAAGAAATGACTGGTGAAGAGCTTGTCCCAATCAGATACTATGGGTTGTGGTAATCTATGAAGCTTATAGATGTTATCGAGGAACACTTTTGCAAGCTTCTCCGCTGTCATAGGTCTAGCCAATGCAACAAAGTGACTGAACTTGGTAAAGTGATCTACCACTACCCAAATAACTTCCTTGTCCTCTGATTTTGGCAAGCCCTTAATAAAATCCATGCTTATGTTTTACCAAGAACTATCCGGAATGAATAGAAGTTGGAGAAGTCCCTGATACCTGTGATCACCATCCTTGGTTTGCTGACAAGTCTCACAATCTTGCATAAATTCCTTCACTTCCTTGTTCATACCAGACCAACTGAAGTATGCTTTGAGCCTCTGATAAGTACCATCAATACCCGAGTGGCCTCCCCAAGCTGAATGATGAGAAGCACTGATGATTTGTTGTCTCAGATCAGTAGAGGATCCAATGTACAATTTCCCCTTCAGTCTAATGATTCCCTTGACAACAGATACTTCTGCCTTAGGAGCAATGTTGCTAGGTTTGTTGATGCTAAAAGTAGTTATACACTATTTTGCAAAATTGCCATTCTCATAGGACTTGTATATTTCCTCAATTTAGTTAGGAAGAATCACTGATACAATCCACAATAACCTTACTCAGCTTTTTCCAATCTTCGAGATAAAGCATCAAGTACTTGGTTCTCTTTCCCCTTCTTATACTCAATATCTTCATTAAGTCCTAACATCTTCATCAAGCCTTTCTTTTGAATTCTTGTAACAATTGGCTTCTCTAGCAAGTACTTCAAGCTTTGATGGTCTATCCTGATGATAAAGCGATGGCCATCTAAGTAATGTCTCCACTTATCAACTGCTAGAAGAATTACAAGATACTCCTTCACATATGTGGACAACTCTTGGTGCTTAGGACTTAAGGCTTGGCTAAGGTAGGCTACTAGCCTTCCTTTCTAAGACAATACAGCTCCAATGCCACTCTCACAAGCATCTGTTTCTAAAACAAGGTCCTCTTCAAAATATGGCATTGCCAAAATAGGTGCTGCACACATAGCTGCTTTCAAGGCTACAAATGCCTCCTGAGCCTTATCAGACCACTTGAATGCATCTTTCTTTAATAGATCAGTTAGAAGTTCAGCCATTGCTCCATAACCAGCTACAAACTTCCAGTAGTAACCAGTTAATCCTAAGAATCCTCGCAACTACTTCAATTAAACAAGAATTGGCTATTCTTTCATTACCTGAACTTTGGCAGGATCACTACAAACCCCTCTATGAAAGATCACATGACCTAAGTACTCAAGTTGAGTCTGAGCAAAAGAGTACTTAGTTAATTTGGCAAATAACTTGTGAACGGGCATCACCAAGAACACTTCCCTCAAATGCTTCAAGTGCTCTTCCATGGTGGGACTGTAAATCAAGATATTGTCAAAGAATACCAACATAAATCTCCTCAGGAACAGCTTGAAGGCATCATTCATCACTGCCTGAAAAGTAGTTGGAGCACCAATTAAGCCAAAAGGCATAACCAGGAACTCGTAATGCCCATGATGAATCTTAAAGGCAGCCTTGTAAACCTCTTGCTCCACCACCCTGATTTGATGATAGCCTTGCCTCAAATCAAGCTTGGAAAATAAGCGTGCACCATATAACTCATCCAACAAGTCATCAATGAAAAGAATTGGAAATTTATCCTTGACTGTAATGCGGTGAAGCTACCTATAGTCAATGCACATTCTAGTCGAGCTATCTTTCTTCTTAACCAATATCACAAGAGAGGCAAAAGGGCTATGGCTGTCCTGAATGAAGCAAATCTTGTGTAAGTCATCCACTTGCTTCTCAATCTCTGTATTTTGTAAATGAGGGCACTTGTAGGGCCTTAAATTCATTGGTTCCGAGTTAAGCTTGAGAGGAATTGCATGATCCAAGTTCCGCTTGGGAGGTAAAGCCTTTGGCTGTTCAAACAGATCCCCAGACTCATCAATCAATGCCTACACCTTAGGATGAGATGGCTCTCCCAAATCAGTGCGTGAGATTGCAAATAACTGTCCAACCAACTGATAAGCACCCTTCCTGAATCCTCCTTCTAAGCTCTTACTCTTCAATAGCTGCAATTGAGCTTGTTCAACCATGCCCTGCAATGTTACAATAGATCCTTGCCTTTTAAAAGTCACTGTCAACTTGGCAAAATCAAAGACCATTGGACTGAAAGATCTCATCCAATCCACACCAAGAACCATATCACAACCTCCCAATGGCAAGATCCTGAAGTCATACTCAAACTTGTGACCTTGCATAGACCATTAGAGTCCTTGGCATTTGGTTTAAGTAAGAATGGAATTCCCATCAGCCACTGTCACAGCTAACGGATGTGTCTTGATCATATCCTGCCCAACCTTTCTCACCACCTTTGGATCAATGATGTAGTAAGTACTACCACTATCGATCAAAATAACAATGGACTTCTTGCCAGCTTTCCCTTTGATCCTAATGGTGTTATGAGCCCCATTTCCTATCAAGGCTTTCATAGAGATCTCAACCTCATCTTCAAGAAGCTCCTCTTAAGATTCATGATCAGAACCGTCTAACTCAGCCTCTGTTTCATCCTCTTCAAATTGATCATTAGCATCAACTCCTCTTACTGCCATGAGGAATTGGGATTGCACTTGTGACCAAATTGATAAGACTGATTGCATTTAAAACAGTCTTTGAGTTTTCTTCTCAACAGAGTGAGTAGATTTAGATCTAATAGATCCCTTCTATTGTTGATTAGAGCTTCCACCTTTGCACCTAGGCCCATCATTTGATGCAAGAACTGTAGCTTTAAAGAGTTTAGCCTTTGCATAGGCTTTAGATAAGGTTCTAGAGCCAACTGCCTTGACAAGATTCTTTATCTTTGGCCTTAAGCCACTTATGAAGCTAGATACATAGAATGATTCAGTTGCCTGAGGATAGGCGGCGATCATAGTTGCTCTAAGTTTCTCAAATCTCGTCATGTACACCTTCACATATGTGATTTGCACTACTTTGTTGAAGTTATCAACTACGCCACTTGAGTCCTTATCTTTATAAAGTTCACAACGTTCTTCCACGAATTTTGCCCAAGATAATGAAGGATTACTCTTCAAAAGACTATAAAGCCGTAGCTCATGATCTCTATGGAGATAAACAGTCGCTAGTTCCACCTTCTCAACTTCTTCAATGTGATAGAAATGAAAGTATCGATCACATCTTCTGATTCACGATTGTGGTTGTTCTCCATCAAAAGGCTCTGTTTGAATCCTTGGCTACCTATAACCACTGCTCTTATTGTTGGATGAAACATCATTCGTTCCAGAATTTAGTTGTTGTATCTGATCTGGTGGACGACCAGATTATCCAAGAGTCACACTTGCAGCTCGAGATTGTACAGGATCAGGAGACTGATCCTGTTGTCTAGTTGCCGCACTAGCTTCCTGAGGTTGCACATGATCCTGTTGTCCAGCTGCCTGTGGTTGAACCTGTTGGCTCGTAGCTAACATAACTCCAAAACCTGAAGATGCATTCAATCTATTAATCTAAGTCCGCAGTTCAACAAACTTTTCCTCAAATTGCTGTGATTGCTGAATCAATTGATCAGCATTCTTTTGATCCTGCTCTAACTATAATTTCTGCATTCGAGTGAACATTTCCTCCATTCGATTGCTCAATTGATTAGCTACAACAAACTCAACTCCTATTACAACATTGGCACAAGCAGCTGAAGCATATGTTAGATTTGTAGCATCATTTGCATTTCCTGATCGAGTTGTAACACCACCAGCCATTGATTCTTTCTCTGTGTGCTTTGCCAGCTCCAATCAATCAAAACTTTGCTTGATTGCAGCAACTAGTCTTTGATACCAATTGTTAAGCTTCAAGATCAAACTTGAAGTTAACCTAGTGGAAGTATAGGATAGAAGAGAGGTTAGATGAGAAAAGAAGGGAGGGAGATGAGAAATTAGAGAGAGGGTTAGATGAGAGAGAGAATTGATATCAAAAGATATTTTGTATTTGATTGAATGAGGATTACACTTGAAACATAACTACTTCTACTCAATCTAGATACATTGGACTAAGAACAATCTAACCGACTTTCATCAATAAGTAGTCGCCACAATTGACTCAATCTAAGCTTCCCTTCACCATCAACCGACTTAACTAGAAATAATAAGACTTTGGCACCAAAAGCAACTAACAACCAACATGCAAATATATACATCAAAATGCAACACTTCACTTAAGAGCAATAGCAACATAGAGGTATGAAGCATGATCATAACATAATCCCAATTTGAATTTAAAGATCTAAAATTATTAAATAGTTTTTGACACCTCAAGGTCTTCTTCGCAATGATATCTTCTAGCACTGGGAGGGTGGGTTCTAAAAATATTTGATTTAGGAAAAATTTTAGCACAAAATATATACATTTAATGTTTTTGAAAAACAATTTTTCAAAAAATTATGCTAAATAATAATTTAAAAAACCCCTAAAATAATTTTAAGGTTTTTTTCATAGGAGAAAACTAGGTTCCAAAATCCTAAATAAAATACTTACCAAAAACCCATGGCAAGCATCGTTTAAATACAAAACAAAAGGATGCTAGCACCCTTCTGCATGCTAAAACGTGTCCTATGCGGTCACTAACGTCATACTAAAATCAGCAACCCCTATTTTCCTGCTTTTTATATTTTTGAGGTGTAGGGCATGTGCAACTCTTCAGGAAGGTGGTAGGACCCCTGTGCATGCAACGCACTTGTAGGGCTATTTCACACCCTTCTCTTTTTTTGTTTTTCTATAAATTCTTACATGTATAAATTCATCTGATGAATATTTGTTTACAAAAATAAATTTATATATCTTATAAATAAATAATTCATCTCATAAATTTATTTTTAAATATTTTCAAACAGTGCTTAAGTTTAGGCTTGCGAAGGGACCTCAGGGACAATTTAACTCTAGCTCCAAATGGGTCAAATCTGATTATCATCTCATGATAACAATTGATTACTATTTAGTAAAACTTAATTTCACTAAATATATTCACTCAAATATTTCCCAAATAACTCTTTATTTATGCGACAATTAACCCGTCTATTAGATATCTGCGAGCAAAAGCAACTTTAACCACTATTGGTATTTTTCTCACATGTGTCGTCGCTTTTCTTTACTTGCCCTTCGCAAAGATTCATAACACAGAAACAATTTCCGTATTAATTCGAAATGTTAAACATATGGAATACTCTGGCCAAAGATTCTAGAATATATTCGTATATTTGCGAATCAACTAAGGGGACATCATACACTGTAGATTCTTGGTAAAATATCCGTTCCCGCCGTACTTCATGCAATTGCCCAACGAACGTAAGATCCTTGTTAAACTCTCAATAACCTTATCATTTTAGTGTATCAAAGCAATTAACATTCCATGTACGAGTCCGAACTATTTCTCGGATTTAGAGTTAACGCCTTACATAATTAATTACTTCTGATAGCAATTGAAGAAACAACTAATTTGGGTGGTCTTGCTCAGTGTTCCAATCTTATTGAAAACACCAACATTATACTCTTGGATCCTAATCCGCATGACCAAGGCAAGTCGTCAAATGTATCCTATTATAGTCTCATCACACAAGCTGTCCAATCTTCTTGACCACTTAAACCAAACCTGACATGTCATCTTCGAAACCGTCCTTCTCATGGAACATTTTAGAAAAACAATGACACGTATGTTTGACTAGTAAAACATAGTCAAACATAAATAAAATAATTTCATTTATTTTATATTTAAAACTAACTAATTGGGTTTTTCTAGGACACCAATTCCAACATAATTGACACACGATTGCGTTAGGAAAGTTCAGTTCAAGAGCGTGTCATATGATGATGGCTTATTGAACTGGAATTCTTAATGGAAATACTGATAGCTAATCTCAATAGGATATGATTCTGAGTTCCTTAGGTCTTTCAATCGATTTAGGCTGGATATATTGAGCAATAGAGATTGCTCATTGTTTGAGCTGATTGAAATACAGTTTGAGAGAAAAGGTGTCATGAGAACTAAGGGAAGAGTTCACTTAGTGTAAACATCTATCTCAAACCTCAAGATAGTAAAATAAAACATTAGTCAAAATAGTTTTGTCTCTTTTATAAAAGCACTGTACATTAGTTTTTAAAGGGAATTGCCCAGGTACTTAGATACTATTGTTGCCAAGACTAGAAAGCCAACATGATAAGATATTCGATAGCCTGTCTCCTCTAGTTGTGCCTAGGAGGTCGTTCATAGTGCATTGGTAGTTTAGGTCGAGGAATGTAGTTTTTGATTCTGAGTAACTATCTTAATGTACCAGTTCCATTATAAATTTGATTTCTATATACTTTTTGTTTTAAAGTAGTTCTTCAGTTATTTTTCTTAAGAATAGACTGATAGTTAAGTAAATAAAGTGTTTATTTAAAAAGGTATATTTGGTAAATAGTTGATTTATTTTAATCAAAACTATGTTAATGGCAGTTTATTAGTCTAATACAAGCTAGGCTTTGTAATCATATAAAATAAGAATTTCCTTAAGACCATATAGCTTTTACGTGGCACTTGATCTTAGGCCACATTAATCTAGTATGATTGAAAGCTGGTTTGATTTGTCTTATGAGGTCATTAACTACTAAAATGATAACCGATATGGGAATCGTGCTTGAATTAATGGTGACTAAAAGGGCCTTCAAAGGTAAAGGTAATACAACCACTAAGCTGCTAGAACTTTTTCATAAAATATTTATGGACTGCTAAAAGTTCAAGTGATTGGAAGCGAATAGTATTTAATAAAATGTCTATGAATAACTACTTAATTATTTGATATATGAATATACATATGAAGACAAAGTCTTGAATCCTTTGAAAATTTCAAAGAATTAATGACTAAAGTTGGGATCAGTCAGGTAATTATATAAAGTCATTTTAATTAGATCAAAGTGTAGGTTTTCAAGAGAACTCTTAAGTTTTCTTTACTTCAGAGTATTATAGAAAGGATCAATAATGTATTATTGAATATGGTAAGATTCATATGATGAGTCACAGCTACATATCAAAAGGATTGTCGTGCAAGAGGTTTTGAAAAGTGTTATAAAAGTACAGCAGATAGCTTGTGTTGGATAGATTGACAGTATCAGATACTGTGTCTCTACAGCTTGGTGCAACTAATAGTGTAGATGATATATTAGATACATCTTCAACCAGGTTATTGTCACACTAAGACCATGAGACCTTTGGTGTTGTGGAAGGATGGTCAGGGTCACCTGACGAATTCATGTCTTTAGTCTTAACTGTTAAGCACGATGGTGAATCCGATCCTTTAAACTACGATGTAACTCTTAAGTATAAAGATGCAGACCAATCGGTCAGGGCAATGAAAATTAAGTTAAAGTAATTGTATTTTGACTATGTCTGGAAACTTGTAGACACATTGAAAGATATTACGTCTATTAGATTGGATCTCAATGGATGAACAAGAATAAAAGAGTTGTGTGGATGAGAAGGTTGATACCTTCTAGGCTAGAATGATGGCAATGGATTATACCCTAGAGGAAGGAATCGTTTTTTATGAAACCTTCAAGCTAGATGTTATGCTTAAGTCTATTAGGGTGCTCTTATGCATTATATTGTGATGAGATATGGAAATAAAAGTCAAGAAGATATTTTTTATGAATGGTGATCTTGAAAAGGTTATGTATATGATACAATTAGACAAGTTTGTTGCCAAGAGTCAGAAGCATATAGTGTGTAAATTGAGGTAGTTTATTTGTAGAATAAGTAAGCATCTTGTTCACTAAACAGTAGATTCAATGATGGTTATCAAATCTCAGTGATTTGAATCAATAGTTAGTGAACCATGAGAGTTCGTGTGACATGGCTAGAAAGGACTTTCTAAGTATTGTATATAGATGACATTCTACTCATTGAGAATGATGTAAAATTGTTATAAGCTATTAAGATTTAGCTGTCCATTTAGTTTAAAATGAAAGAACCAAGATGAACACACTATGTTCATTGGGTCAAGCTTTTGAAAGATTTGAAGAAAGGATGTTGAGTTTACCATGGGCCATTTATTTTAAAAGGTAGCTTAGACATTTGATGTCAAAAATCCATTTTACCTTTATAGTGGGAGTCATTAGAAGGTGAAGAGTGAAGCAGTCTTGTATTGCTTACTTCACTATGGAACTCGGGCACTTGACAGCAATGAAGTTGTTGAGTAGACTAGTTAACCAAGAAGGTTCCTAGTAAATCAAAGTGTGTGAGCAAAGGAAATCGATATTGGTTAAAGTTTATAGACAAAGAGTTGACAGATTCCTAGGGTATAATTATGCAATATAGGGCTAATTGGGTTTAGGACAAGTGGGAGATTGTTAGAATCAGTGTTCTAGAAAACCCAATTAGTTAGTTTTAAATATTAAATAAATAAAATTATTTTATTTATTTATTGTTTGATTATGTTTCACGAGTCAAATATGCATGTGATTGTTTTCTAAAATATTCCATGAGATGGATGTAGTCCAAGATGGCATGTCGGGTTTGTTTTAAATCACCAATGGGATTGAGCCATAGATAGACTTAAATCAAACAAGTGATATGTTGTCATAGTATATGTTCATAGTCGGTGATGAGTTTGAATAACTTGTCTGATCAAATTATAATATGATACTTTAGATGGCTTCCCTTGGTCATGCTGATAGGGATCCAAAAGTATTATATTGGTGTTGTCTATATGATTGGAATGCTGAACAAGACCACCTTAATTAGTTGTTTCTTTTTCTGCTATCAGAAATAATTGATTCTGTAAGACAATAACTCTAAATCTAGGAAACAGTCGGAACTCGTGCATGGATTGTTCATTGCTTTGATGTGCTAAAGGGATTAGTCACATCGCGTTGACTTAAATCTTACGTGTGTTGGGTAACTGCATGAAGTGTAGCAGGAATAATTATTTTACAGGGAATCTTTAGTCTCTAATGAGATAAAGATGTCCTATTAGTTAATTCGCAAGCATACGAACAGATTCTAGAATCTTTAGCCAAAGTATTCCATATGTTTGACATTTTGAATTAATATGGAAATTGTTTCTGTATTATTGAATTGTTCGAGAAGGATGAGTCGAGAGTTACGGCGAAAGATGTGACGAAAATAAAGATAGTAGTTAAAGTTTTTTTTGCTCACGGATATCTAACAGAGGGGTTAATTCTCAATAAAAGTTATATGGGAATTCTTTAGTGGACTTATTTTTGATTTTAGAGTACAATAAAACTTATTTAGTAGAATTAAGTTTTACTAAATAGTAATCAATTGTTATCATTAAATGATAATCAGATTTGACCCATTTGGAGCAAGAGTAAGATTGTCCTCGAGGTTCCTTCTCAAACTTCAATTTAAGCACTATTTGAAAATATTTAAAAATGAATTCATGGGATGAATTATTTATTTATGAGACAAATAATTTTTTATGGTAAACAAATATTCATGAGATTAATATATAATACGATAAATTACAATGTGTTTTAAACAATAAAAAAAAAAAACCAAGGATTTTCTTTTGGTATGGGGGCCACATCAGAACTAATCAAACAAGGAAAAAGATTTTTTTTATATACGCGTATTGAAAACGTTAAAGAGCTGGGTTAATTTTGGGTATATAAGCGCATTATTGTGAAAAAAATATTTTGAAGGTTTTTGTGCTTTGTTTTCTCCCACAATGAAAGCCTTAAAATTGTTTAGGGGTTTTCTAAATTTGTTGTCTAGCTTAATGTTTTTTGAAAAATTATATTTTGACAAGAATGAAAGGAAAAATTTTGTTCTGAAATTTTTCATAGGTTAAATATTTTGGGAGCCCATACTCCCGATTCTTGAAGAGATCATTGCATAGAAGACCTTAGGGTGTCAAGAAATCTTCTTGTAATTTTAGATCTTTTAGTTGGAGTTGGAATTCGTGCTTCATGTATGTTTAGTTAAATATTTGATATTTAATTTATTTTTTTCCTTTATTTTGTTTATTCTACATGCCTTGTTTATGCATATTTTATTCAATGTCTTTTTTTTTGGTCATATTGTGAGCCTATTGGAGTAAGATTAAGATTTAAAAGATCAAGGCTTTATATTTAGAATTAAGAATTTCAAATTTAATTTATGTTACACTCTATCTAGGGAATATTTTTGAAATATGTTTCTAACTTGACAAAATTAACATAAGAAATAATGGTCTTTAACCCCATCTTGGATTATCAAAATATTGTTTGAGACCATTTACTAATGGTCAGAACTGGAAGATCTAGTGCACTCGAAGCTAAAAAACACAAGGGGTTAACCTTGATCGGGCCTCCACTTGAGCTCACTCTGGAACAAAGACCCGTGTCATGAGGGGATGAAACAAGTCACAACTGCAATAAAGAAGGCAAAGGTGATGAAGACATCATAGAAGGCCAACACATTGGGCTCAATGGCTATTCTCGAAAGCGTTTCATGGCCATGGTCAAACGCCGGATGGAAAGCGTTGATCAAAGGCTAGAACAAGCTATGAAAGAGGTCTATGATGAGCAACGTGCTGGAATAAAGCATACTCTAGCAAATCAGTGTGAAAACTTTGTTGCAATGAGACATGTCATCAATGATGCCAGGACCTCAATGAATGAAAGACTCCATAAGGAAACCGAGAGTGTCTTAGTTGAAATGAACTCAACTCTGGCTCCTACCGCTACCCTTATAGTTAAGGGTGTGGCTAGGCAGACAGCAGTTGAAGTCAAGTCTATCTTAGTCAAGCTGGCCAAGACTCATAACGACTTAATTTAAGTTGTTAGAGAGGACATTAGGTAGCTAAGGCCTGTTCCACCTCCCTCAATTCCCACTGGGTACCCTTGTGATGTTTCTTTGAGCTCACTAATATTAGTGGCTCAGGAAGACAACAAAGCCCCTGAGAGAACATAGAATCTAACTGTGACTAACCTGGGTGCTAGTCACTTGGATTTTGGCCATAGGAATGACAGCGCAAGCTTTAGGGTTTTTGGCCCTTTGGACCAACAGTATACTCTGGTTTCAAGGGACCGCAACACCAACGTTTATGTCACACTTATGCTTGAGATAGAAGGGCACAACCCTACACACCCTCCTCATGTCGGAGAGGTTTCCTCAAGGCCTAATCAAAACCTTGGAATAGGTGCGCAGGGGGCACAATCCCAATGCTGGGGACCAATGTCCTCCTCCTAGGTCCCTTTCCATGTATGAGACTAGTGGGTAAACTAACTTCTTGCATCCTCAAGATCAAACCTTAGGGATTGATCAGACAAGGATGGACCAATCACCTCTTAATGTAGGTGAATCTTCAAGCATGCCACATAGCCGAGAATCTACTCGTACATACTTCATGGCAAATCAACCAAATGGCCAAAATGATCAAGGGAGTTACTACCCTGTGTATGAGGGACAGAATCCGTTCCCACATTCGATTTTTTTGGGAGCTCAAGGGTATCTTGTTAAGCCCACTTAAGATCCTCAACCCCTTCGGGGGCAGTGATAGGCACATAACCATGCTCCAAACTTATCCTTCTAGCACCAATTGGATGCCCCGGTTGAGCAGATGTATGGTCTAGGCCTCAAAAGGGTCAATAGTCCCCCGTTATACTAAACCTTACCCTGACTACATTGATAGGGACTACCCTCTCCCTCGAGGATACAAAATCCTTACCATCTTCTTAGGAGAAGGGATCGCATCTATTCTTAAGCATTTGGCAAGATTGAATTGCCAATGTAGGGAAGCAGCTGGCAAGCCACACTTGAAACTTAGGCTATTCCCTAGTTCTCTAACAGGGACTGCCTTTCAATGGTACCTTAGTTTATCGGCTAATTTCGTTCATAATTGGGATGACTTAGACAGACAAGTTTAGGCCCAATTCCCAAGAATGGAATAAGGAACCTCTATATCTAACTTTACTCGAATGCAACAAAAGTTAGGTGAATCCGTAGAGGATTATATTAACTAGTTCAAAAGAGCAAAGGTAAAATGCACAGTGGCTCTCCCTGAGGTTGAATAGGTCAAGCTAGCTTTGAATGGCTTGCATATGGAGTTTAGAAACAAGTATGAAAGCTCAAACTTCACAACTCTCCTTCAGCTAGCAGAATTTGCTGCTAGGTATGAGGCCGTCTTGAAGGAGGAAAGCCTCGAGAAAAATAACGTGTATGGAACCTCCAACATGATCTAATTAACAAAGGAAGAAGATCCTCCATATGAAATTGATGTTGCTGAATATGTCAAAGGACCTTTAATGGTTTTTAATCCTTTAGTAGAGAAGGTTATTAAAGCCAGGAAGTCAAACCAATCCCTAGACTAGACAAAATACTCATTTAACCTCCTAAGAACCGACATTATATTTGACTGGCTTAAGGCAAGCAGTAAACTCATGGTTAGGGGGAAAAATGAGAAACGTGACCCTAATACACTAAAGGGAAAGGTTTAGTTTAAATGGCTTGATTTGTTCAATCACTCAAAGAAGAATTACATGATCCTCAAAAACATAGTTCAAGATTCCACCGAGGTAAGGGAATTAATTTTTCTTTGAGAAGGAAAGATGGGTGTTTATACAGACCCTTTCCCTAGTCCTGTTGAAGTCAATCTTATTGATATCTTCCCTTGGAATAATTGAAGCACTGTTCAAACTAACCATATGCCCTCTTTTAGGAAAACAATGGTCTTGAATGATATACAAAAGGCAAGGTAGCAAACAGCCTGTTGTATAGGTTGGTTCTAAAAGAAATATTAAGATTCCCATCATCTGGGCGTGCATTGAATAATAAGATATGTCATTGGTATATCACTAAGCTCCATCCCACCGACAAATATTCGGTCTTCAGAAACCCAATGATTAAACTCTGCAACACATCAGCCATTTCATTGTAAGTGGCTCAGGAATTGGCTATGGAAATCAACAGTGTTTCTAAGCAGACCTAAAACTTGACAAACAGAGATAGGATATCTCAAAACATAGAGACGGTATCTTATAAAGGATTCCGCGACTATCGCGGGAAGACACAAGGGGTAATGAGGAAGCTCAAGCTCCTCCATAAATACATTACCCTGCGGATCCACTCTTAGAGGTAAAGATGCCCTTTGAGAAGTCATGCATGTACGAGCCAACTAAAGACACTACTTCAAAGGCTCAATTAATCTTCAGGACTGGGCATTCGAATAGGAACCCAAAATACCACCAGATTGAAGTAGACACCAATCATGGACCACAACAACCTAGACAACGACCCTTAAGGAATCTCTTTGGTAATGTGTACAGAAGAAACTAGTTCAAGAGAGAAAATGCTGGTTCTTCCAACCTTACATTAACTCAAATGAAGAGGTTGTTTCGGAAGAAGGTAGAAAAATGAAGGGCTTTACTTGATTCTTTTTTGGCCAAGGATTTTGATGAAGAAGACAGAGGCCATGAGGACACGCATATTGAATCCATGGATCTTAAGGATCCAAAAGGTTGAAGCAAAACCTTGAGCTACGAATGCTTAGGGTGAGCCATGAAAGAAGCTTGAGAGGTGGGCTAGTTTCTCGTCTTCAAGATGATTAACCCCCTCAGCATCAATATAGTGGAACCGCTGAACTGTTTCAATCCAACATGGTCTGATATAGAGAATGAATTCAGTGAGAAAGACTTCCCCAAGCCAATTGACTAGTCTATAAACCTCCTGGTTGAATGGAAAAATTAATTTTAAGACTAGGACATGCAAATAGATGACATTCTTGAAAAGGAGACAAACCAGGGGATCAAGATAGAGTTTGGGTCACTCCCTGAACAAGTTGATGTCAGAAAGACCCTACTACTTACCTTGGAGTTTATGGTAGCTGTGACACAAAGAAGCCTCGAAGGGGATGCAATAGTTGCAGATTAAGATCCCTGGTTAAGCTCATGGATGAAGTAATAGCTCTCAAAGATAATTCTAATCCTTTGTCTTTTAAGGTTAAAACCTTAACATCCAAGTCAACCAATAACCTTCCTAAAGTGATGAAAATGATGGTTGATGGTCCTACCACCGCAAACAAATACATTAAGCCTCTATACATTAAAGCCAAATTTGATGGGGTTTTGGTGAATAGGGTCTTAGTAGATAATGGTGCAACCATCAATGCCTTACCTTCCTATATGTTGGGGGTCATTGGTAAATCTCAAGATGACTTAATAACTTCATATATGGCTATCTATGGCCTTTTTGGGGCTACTAACAAGTCTGAAGGGGTTATCCTAATTGAACTAACTGTTGGCAACTTGAGTAAGCAGACATCCTTCTTTGTAGTGGATAGCACATCAAGGTACAATGCACTGCTTGAGAAAGATTGGCTACCTGCCTACTATTGTACCCCTTCTTCACTTTGCCAGTTGTTAATCTTCTGGAATCATGACAAATGTGAGTCGTTATGGAAGATGACAAGCAATTCATGGTTGCTCTAACTTCGTAGAGGTAAATTTCTATGAGGGTGGCTTGGGACCATTAGCTATGAGAAAGACCAGTCCTCAAATTGCCCAGCATGAAGAACTAGTAGCCATTCTTGAGAGCCCGTTCTATGAAGCTGAGGTTGAACAAGCTGATGTAGAGTCAGATGGCTTTGACTTCTAGGGATGCATGAGAGCCCTTCATGATGAAAGGGACTTTCAAGGGGCAAGAAGCCTTATGCAAGGAAGCCAAGACTTCCCAACAAAGGTCCGAAGGGCCATTTTGAAAAGCTAGTGGCTTGGCATGCTGAGGATCAATTACAGGTAGAGCAACCGTTTATCTCTCGAAATGGCTTCGAAGTCTAGTTGGTACAAGAAAAAGAGCTGGAGTTATATGACTTAAGAGTAGTACCAGCTAAAATGGGGAACTTGAAGGATGAAGTTCAGGACCCTCTCCTCGATGTTAACATGGGTTTGCTACATGACCTTGCTCCTCGAGTACAAGGACTGCTTCACTTATGACCATTATGAGATGTTTGGCCTAGATAGAAAAGTGGTTAAGCATAGGATGCTTATCAAGTAAGGCTAAAGGCCCATAAAACAAGCCCAAAGAAGAATGTCCCAAGAAGTGATACATTTGGAAAATGAGGAAATTGAAAGACTTTTGAAGTCCAAAATCATCGGAACAGCTAGGTACATTGAGTGGTTCGCAAAGATCATTCCTGTTATTAAAAAGAATAGTAAAATTAGAGATTGTATTGTTTTTAGAGACCTTAATGCAGCCACCCCAAAGGATGAATATCCATGCCTATAGCTAATGTTATAATTGAGTCAGCCTCGAGGCACGAGATATTATCTTTTATGGATGGCTATTGTGGGTATTACCAAGTCAGGATTGCATCAAAAGATACCCGCAAAACCGCATTTAGGTGTCCTGGTTCAATAGGGACCATTGAATTGATGGCCACGCCATTTGAAAAAAAGAATGGTGGCGCCACCTACCCAAGAGCCATGAACATGAACTTTCATGATTTCAATGGCAAGATAATGGAAGTCTATATAGATGACATTATGGTTCAAACCAAATGTTGTGATTGTAATCAAGAGTTGTATGTTGAAATTGTAAGTCTAGATTTTGGCGAGAATGTTGGTTGAGGAATGTCGATTAGGATAGATATTTTGATTGTTACTTTTTTCTTGTTGCCACCTTTTTGCTTAGATAATATAATTAGTCTTGTTCATCATTCGTAATCTTCATTCATGAAATAGAAATATCTTCTTCTTTCTCTTAATTCTCTCAACTTCTCAATCTCTATCTTGCTTTTTTCTCATCTCATACTCTCTCTCTCTTAGGTTATGATTCAAGTTTGATGTTGAACCATAACAATTGGTATTAGAGCTTGCAATTTCATTTGGTGAAGCTTGTCTTGCATTAAATCAAGTTGGCCAAAGGCAAGAAACAAATTGCTATGGCAAGAGAGGCAACTGCATGGTCAAATCAGGCTGATCAAATGGCCAAATTGCAATAGCATTATGAGGAACAAGGAGAAGTGATACTAAGGGCCAGGAATTCATGGTTTTGCTAGCCCAAAGTTGAGATTGATGCTTTTGATGGTGTGCAACCACAATCTTGTGTTAGAAGATGTGAAAGATATTTTCGTTTCTATGCTATACCTGATTCAGAAAAGGTTGAATTGGCTGTGATCTTCTTACATGGAGATAAGAAGTGTGGTATCATAGTTTGATCCTTACCAATCCATCTCTTACTTGGCAAGAATTTGTAGACTAATTGTGTGAAAAGTATGAGGATGAGGATATGGGTCAAGTGGTAGACAAATTCAATAAAGTAGCTCAAGTAAGTACTGTCAAGGAGTACATTACTCGTTTTGGGAATTTAAAAGCAAGAATGATATCCATAAATCCAGGAGCAAATGAGGCTTTTTAAGTTTCTAGCTTCATTAGTGGCCTTAACCTAAGATCAAGAAGGCCCTTAACCCTCCCACCTTGTCCAAGGCCTATTTAAAGGCAAGATTGTTTGAATCAAAAATACTATCCTATCTTGAAGCAGGACAAAAGAGCAAAGCTATGGTTCCTCTGCAACAGATAGCACTAGGAACATCCAAACCACTGAGTTTGGGGGACAAAAAGGCCCAGCAATTGTGTTTTAAGTGTAACCAAAAATACTTCTTTGGGAAAAAATGCAGTCCTAAGCAATTGATGGCAATTACTGGAAATGAGACTGAAGATGATCAAGGGGAGGATTCAGAACAAGATGTTCCAATTTAAGAGATGCTTGAAGAGACTGAAGAAGATGAGGCCGAGATTTCTATAAGAGCATTGACGGGAAACGGAACACACAATACCATCAGAATCAAAGGAGAGGCTAATCACAAGTCCTTACTAATATTGATCAATAGTGGAAGCGTGCATAGCTTCTTGGATCCCAAAATATAGCTAAGTTGGTTGGTCATGAGCTTATTAGAACTAGCCCACTTGCAGTGACTGTGGCTGATGCGAATTCGATGCTTACTCAGGAGAAATGTTGGCAATTGAATGGAGAATGCAAGGCCATCAGTTCACCTATGAGTTCAGGGTGTTGAAGTTAGGCGGTCGTGACATAGTTTTGGGTGTGGATTCGATGAAAACAATCACCCCAATTATCTTTGACTTTGCTCAATTGACAGTAGCTTTC
Organism: Simmondsia chinensis; assembly: GCA_018398585.1. NCBI lineage: Eukaryota > Viridiplantae > Streptophyta > Magnoliopsida > Caryophyllales > Simmondsiaceae > Simmondsia > Simmondsia chinensis. Next base: position 23,155,774 of record JAGTTD010000002.1, read on the forward strand.
GAGAAAGATGGAGCACCAGTTAAGTTGCAGGGTATAGCTGAACATGGAAGCTTGTAGTTCATGAGCTGCAAGAGGCTGAAGGGAGTGCTCAAGAGAAGGGATATCCAGTGGATTGGCCATCTGTTCTCCATTATTGTAGAACTATGGAAGCTAAGGCTCAAGTGTCTTGGACTGAGGGCTTGGCCGAGGAAACCAATAGGCCTTCCCTATAGAGATAATACTGCTCCTACTCCCTTGCTACAAGCATCTGTTTCTAAATTAGGGAAGTAGGAGTGGACCACTATTGCATATCTTGAACCTTGGAGGCATAAGTTACAACCCCATCATAGGAAATGACATGACCCAAGTATTCTATTCGAGTTTGGGCAAAAGCACATTTTGAAAGTTCGGCAAAAAGCAGATGCATTGTAAAGGAGACATTGTTCAGCTATCACAATCTTACTCTGGGGATTAATTTGCCCTAGAACATATAACTTCCTTAAGCATCTAGAGGATTACAGATGGATGTGTTAGTTCTGATGTCACACTGATCAATGGCATTTTGAGAGTTGACGGCAAGGTCCACATTGACTCAATCACTGATTTGAGGAGGCAAATTATTCTAGCATTTCACTCGTTAGCCTTGGGAGGACATTCTGGTATTGAGGGCACATACCAAAGAGTCAAGCAGTACTTCCATTAGCAAGGAATGAGGAAGAAATTGGTGGAATGTGTGCAATCTTGTGATGTGTTAACGCACTAAGACTGAGCATGTACTTTATGCAGGGTTATTACAACCTCTTCCAATTCATCACTGTCATCATCATCATCATCATCATCTCCATCGTCATTCTCGTTGTCGTCATCATCATCATCATCTTCATCTTCTTTATATCATCGTCTAATATTGAACTTCAGGACCACCAGAAGACTGTAGAATCTCTTGCTCCTCATCATCCTCTTCCTCCTCTCCTTCTCCATCATAATCATCGTTATCATCATCATCCACATCATCGGCATCTTCTTCTTCCTTAATAACATCATCCACCACGTTCTCTTCAAGTTCAAAGTCACTTGTATCTTCCTCGTCTTCAGCTTGACCTACTGGGCGGACGAGGTACTCCGTTCCCAGATGGGGCATAGCAGCATATCATTATAGATTTCATAGAAGGCTTGCCAAGATTTGAAGGCAAGGAGATTATTTAGGGGGTAGTGGATGGCTTTACAAAGCATGGACACTTCATTTCTCTTAATCATCCTCTTTATGCAAAGGGACTAACAAAGGTGTTCTTGGACAACATTTACAAGCTTCATGGCCTCCCTTAAACTATCCCTTCTAATCGAGATAGGTTGTTCACAAGCAAATTTTGGATGAAATTGTTCAAACTTTTGGGATCCTCTCTTGCTTTGAGTTCCTCTTAACATCCTCAAAGGGATGGTCAGACTTAATGTTGAACCAATGTGCGGATCAATATTTGCATAGCATGACATTTTATAATCCCAAGTAGTGGTGCAAGTGGCTATCTTTAACTGAATTTTGGTGTAACATTGATGCCTCTCGTACTCACGCACCTTTAATTACTATTTTAATTATTTTATACCTGATTAATTATAGTTTTATACTCAATTTGGCAATTTTAATGTTTTACAAATTTGAAGATTAATGTTCCGGAAATTGTCAAATTTTTGTACAAACAAGACAAAGAGCAATTAAATCAAGTCAATCGGAGATCGAGATGAGGTTGTATGAGTCAAGCTTGACCCACAGCTCAGATTAACACCAGACGTCACCACCGCACCTGCACCGGCCCGAACCCGTACCAATTCAAACTCAACCCACACTCAGCCCAACACCGCAGGCCCATCAACGCCAAAGCTTGACACCAAACCTACGGCCCAATATCACCGTCAGCTTCCAGATCCGTCCCAACTTCGCCCAACACCCAATCTCAGCCCATCGACACCATCATCCTCTTACCTATGTAGATTTAGCTCACCGAGCTCAACAGCTAAAGCAGCCCATTGTCACCGACAGGCTGATCTTGGTCCAGCTCGTGCCTGTTCTATTAAGCTCAAGCCCATCGTCTCCGGCCTAGCCCTGCATCAGTACAGCACCGACTCTGACCTTGCTCCGCCTAGTGTTGAACGACAGCAGCAGTATATTTATTGAGGGTTTTTATTAATTAGGGGGACACAGTTTTTGTTTTTCGAGGGCACCACTTTCTCCCTCTCTCTTAGTCTCAAATGCAGTTTTTTTTCTCTATTTTTTGTAAAATTGAAACGCCAGTGAAATTAGCGTGAAGATCAACATGGGTTCGTTCATCACCTCCTTCACCGGGTCATCCTTGATGGAGAGCTATCTTGCTCTTTGGGATTAGATGAAGTCTTAGCCTTTTTATTTTTGTATTACTTTTAATTTTGTGATAATTTATTTGTCACATAAATTGCTTGATTGTGAGAAATACTATGATGTATTGTGCTTTTATTGTTTATTCAATTAATATGATTATTGAGTTTGTAAGCTTTAATTGTTTATATTGGTCTTTATACATTAAATTTTTGTGATTGTAGCCTTAGGATTAATTAATCAAGCAATAGTATTAACCGAATTGTTAATTAAAATCTATCTTCCTTATGCTTTAGTTAGATAGGGTTAATACGTAATAACTAACAATACATTAGGTAGTGCCTATTTTCCTTACGCTTTAGTTAGAAAGGGTCAATATGTGATACTAATAACATCTCCTTAGTAGGTTGAAGCTTGTAGACTAAACCACTACCCGTGTGACAATCAATAATCCCAATTTAAAAGCTAACGCAAAAATAATTAACTAATGATCGATTTGAAACCTTAGGTTCCAATTCAATACACTTTTCTGATTAGAAGTAGATTATTTTAGTTTAATTGTCATGTTCTAGATTAATTGACACAAAAACCTCTTAATTTTATACAAAACAATTTAGGTCATAGAATAATTTCACGTACTCTTAGTCCCTATGGTTCGACACCCTCTCGCCCTGCACGTCAATTTAGATGTGTTTAGCAATTAGGGTTAAATATTAAATTTTGATATACGTAGAAAAAACATATCAAGATTTTGGTACCATTGTCGGGGATTAGACTACGTTCATGATTTTATATTTGTGATTTTCTTTGATTTTTAACTTAGGATTTCTAATTATAATTATATGTTTAATTGTTATTGTCTCTTTTCTTTAAAAAAAAAAGAAAAAATAAAAATTTTGTTTCATTTTCCAAAAAGGGGTTATTTTCTTTTCTTTTTTTTTTGAAACATTATTTGTCTTGTGATTTTCGCGCATAGGTAGATTTTAGGATAGCTCATTATTTGTTTTTTTTTTTTTTTTTTTTGTTCTTTTCCTTTTAAGTGTTTGTTTTGTTTGTTTTACTTGTTTTAATTTTTAGTTTCACTCATTTCTTGTGGTTGTTTGCTCAGCACGATCGTTGCTCTTTGTCTCTTGACCTTATCATATTCAATCCTGAGATTGAAAGGACCTTAAGAGACCTTAGAGCCTAACATCAAGCACAATCAGTAATGGCTAACGAATAACAACAACGTCCACTTATGAGTATTTTACTCCAACCACATGCACCTCACCATCATGCATTAGGTTGCCACTTGTAGCCCATCAATTCAAGCTTAAGCTACATACCATACAAATGCTTCTTTCATTCCATGGCTTAGGCAATGAGAACCCGTACACACACTTGGACAATTTCATAGAGGTTTGCTCAACGTTTAGGATTCCTAATATTAGTGATGATGCCATCTGACTTTGGCTTTTTCCTTTCTCTTTGAAGGATAAGGCTAAGTATTGGTTAGGTAACTTACCGAGTTGGACGATTAGCACTTGGACTCAAATGCAACAAGAATTTTTTAAGAAATTCTATCCCATTCGTAAGACCAACACTGCTAGGAGAGCCATTAACACCTTTGCCCAACTTCCGAATGAAGAGTTTCATGAGAGTTGGGATAGGTTTAGAGAACTTTTGAGAGCTTGCCCACATCGTGCTATCCCTAAATGGCAACTGGTCCAGAATTTCAATTATGGGTTAAATGAGAAGAGTTAGCAAACTGTTGATGCCTCATGTGGTCGTCAATTCCTTAGTAAGAATGAGGATGAGATGTTGAACATTTGAATGAAAACTCACAATAGAATGCCGCATATGCATATTTAAATGCTGCTAGGTTAAATATAGGAGGGGTACAAGAAATTGCTCACACCTCTATCTTAGACTAGGATATGCACATTGTTGTTTGAAAGGCTCGTAGACGAAGTCAAGTTTGGACCACTAGTATGCCAAGACTATAACGTGGCACTTTAGATGACTTATCTTGGTCATGTGGATGGAGATCCAAAAGTGATGGGTTGGTGTGTTTAATAAGACAGACACACTAAGTTGGACCATGTAGGTTGCTTATTTCTAGACTAGTATGGGGGACGAGTGATTCACATTGTACTGTTTGAATGATGGCTCTAAATCCTGAGGGTATTCTAGACTTGTGCATGGATCATTAGTTACTTTCATGTACAAGTAAGGTCTAAAGGCATGACTGAATTCCCACGTACATTAGGTTGCGGCATGAAGTGTGACATGGACCAGTTATTCAATATGGAATCTATAGCTTGTTATGAGATACATATGTCCCCTTAGTTGATTCGCAAATATTTGAATAGTTCAGAAACTTTGGCAAAAATATTCTAAGTGTCTGACATTTGGAATTTATACTATGAATATGTTCAAGTACAAATGAATAATTCAGTGAAGGGTGAGTCGATAACTGATGGAGAAGCTGTGAGAAGGATAATGGTAGTGGTCATATTTATCCTTTGTCATGGACATCTTGTGGAGGGGTTATTGTCATCAATATAGTCTATTAGGGAGAAATATCGAATAAATGGTTTAAATCTAGAGTGTAGTGAGAATTATTTAGTGGAATTAAGTATCATTAAATGGTAATTAAATTATTTCATGTGATGATTAATTTAACCGGCTTGTAGCTAGATTTAAATTGCCCATGAAGTCTCTATGCAAGCCTCTATATTTATTTTCATAGGAAAAATATTAAAGAATTCATGAGATGAGTTATTTATGAATGAGATGGGTAAATTAATTTTGCCAAACATTAGTCATGAGATGAATAAAAGTTATAAATTATAAAATAAAATATTTTTGGAATGTTAAAATTCATAAGACGAATTTTTTACATGTGGGAAACAAAAAAAAAAAAAGGAAAAAGCAAAATCGCGTCCAACCCAGTGATGATCTGCGTATAAGCGGATAGGCCAACCAACGTGCGGGCCAATCAGGGCCCGCCACATGTCATGTAGAGTGAAGAGAAAGAGGCGCGATTTGAATTACATGGAAATGCGGCGTTTTAATTGGTAAAATATTTGAAGCGCTGCGTTTGATCTGTTAACTGCGAATCCCACATCGACGAATTTGACATTTTTTGCTTCAGTACACTACTATAAATAGAGGTACCTAATCCAAGGGTTTGGAATCCAATTGAAATTAAATTTTTGGGTTCCCGAAAATAGTTTCGGAGACCTAATTGAAGAGAAAAATTTCCGTTGAAATTTTTCTTTCCACAGTTTAATATTTTTCGGAGCCCACCCTCCAGGCAGTTTGGGTCATTATATAGAAGATCGTGGAGTCTTGATTTTCTTGGTATTCTTTATTATTGGAGGGAATTTTAAATCAACTCTAGGTTTGGAATTATGAATTTTAAACCCCTTCCGTTGCGTAAACTTTAGGGAGAATTTTTGAAATTCATCCCAAGTAACTAGTTTAAGGGCAAAGGATTTATAGAGATAAACCCATTCCTGGGATCTCTCACACGTGAGATGTCATGAAGCGTGACTGTCCCACCAGGGACTTAGGTAGAGAGAAGAGTCTCCTACTCTAAGTGCTCTAATAGGTGCCTATTATTGTGACCATAGTTAAGTCCTGTGAACCCAATAGTCAGCATCAGAGTTTATTTTTCCAACAAAAGTTAACTTTTTTCTCAACAATTGGAATCAGAGCCAGCCTCTGATTACATTCATAATATACATAAATAGGTATAATAAGATAGAAATAAATAGATTTGCAATTTAATAAAACAGAGATTTTCTTAAGAAGGAAAAACTTGTTTGAATTGGCGATTTAAATTGTTTAAATCATTAAAGAAGTTAATAGTTAACTAGGTTGTTTAAGGTATTGGTTTAAATTGTTTAAATCGGTTAAAAGATTTTATAGTTAACTAGGTTATTTATAGTGACGATTTAAATTATTTAAATCGTTAGAGAATTAATCCTTAATTCAGATCTGGCAACCTTTAAATTTAGAATTACATGATCTTTATTATGAGATAATTATCATTTGGTTAATATTTGTAAAATTAGATAAGATTAGTCTAATGAGATTAAATGACAAAATCGGATAAAATTAATCTAATGATATTAGATTTAATTATTTACTTTAATTTAAATTATTTTAATTTAAAATTTTTTTAAAAAATAAAACTTTATTAGCTGCTGCTAACATCAGTGCCTGCTCCTGACGTCAGCACTGACATCAACAATGAAAAATAAAAAAAATTAATTATTTTAATTTTTGGACGTGTAGACGTCAATACTGATTTACATAATAATTATAAACTAATTAATTTTCTTTTAGATTGAGATCCCAAATTAGATTATAAGATAATCTAAGCTGTGAATCAGTATTATTTTAAATAAAAGTTATTTCAAATTATTTTAGAATAAGATTCTGAAATAGTCTGTATGATAGTCTAAGTTAACTTTTTTTCCTAAAAATAAAAGTTAAATTTTATTAATTAAATTTCAGAATAAGATTTTAAACTAGATTATTGGATAGTCTAAGCTTATTTAATTTTAGAATGAGATTCTAAATAAGACTATGGGATGGTCTATGTTCTAAGAGGTTACTGACTTCAAATGAAATTAACTTTTATTAATGAATTTAATTTTAGAATTAGATTCTGAAAAGAGATTTTGAGATAATCTAAATTTATGGTACTGTTTTAATAAAAAATAATTTCTATTAATTGATATACTTTTAGAATGGGATCTAAAAGTAGATTATTAGATTATCTAAATAATATTACGGTACTTTTTAAAATTTAAATTAATTAATTAATTTTATTGATTAAATTTAGAATGAGATTCTAAAGTTAGATTATGAGATAATCCAAGTTGTAAATACAAGTTAATTAAAAACCACTAGTTTTAAAAATTAAGTGGAAGCGAGGTTTAAATTGTTGTGACCTCATGGTCTACATTACTGGTCTAGCAGTATAGCAAATTGATAGACCTCCCTGCGGAGGATGTCGGTTTCTAGTTTATTGGATTAGACTTAAATTGGGATAAACCAAAGTGCAAAGAAGCAATGCGACCACACTGCCGTGGAGTATTACGTGTATTTGTACGGAGGTTTAGGCAATGGTTTACACTTGACTCGCATGATGCTTTAGCCTCCCCGAGGAGCTCTGTTGTGTCATGTTAGAGACTAAGGTAAAGTGGTGAGCTAATCATGTTTAGTAAGAGTTACAAGAAAAAAATAGGTTAATTGAGAATAGTTCTCACCCGAACTAGCTTCGTGCGACCCCGCTACCAGGGAGTAAGGAGTGGTGAGTTTGGGTCGTCATTGAATGCATGATAGTATAGTTTAGTGGACACCAAAATTATTGTATATGCTAAAATGAAATAATACATATCACTACATTATACATGACTCTTATAAGATAGTTACACATTTATTTGCATTTACAGTTTTTGAAATGGCTGCAATTAGTGCGCTTCACACAATTCTAAAAGATAATGCCTTAACTGAGCCGAATTACTTCACCTGGAAAATGAACCTAGACATAGTATTGATACATGAGGGTTATAAGTTTGTTCTCACTCAAGCTCGACCTACGGTGCCCGTTAATAATTCTACAGCTGCTATTAAAGAGCGTTATGAACGCTGGAATAAGGCTAATGAGATAACTAGATGCTACATTTCTACCTCTGTGACCAATGTACTCAAGCATTAGATGCTTGAGATGGAAACAGTAACTGAGATGATCAAACATTTAAAGGAAATGTTTGGTGCTCAAGATGGGGCAGCTAAGTAAGAGTTGATGAGGAAGCTCTTGAACATGAGGATGTCGGAAGGGTCGCCAGTTCAAGAGCACGAAATGAAAATGATGGCATGCTTATCTGAGTTGGAGATTCTAGGTGCTAAGATTGATAGTCAGTCTCAGTAGGACATATCCTCAGCTCTTTGTCCAACTCTTTTACTTAGTTCATGCACAACTATACAATGAATAATGAGGATTATTCATTGCCTGAGATGATAAAGGAGCTACAGGTAGCAGATTGTGTTATGCGAGCCAAGGCGAGTATCCATTGGACTCAGGTATCAAGGGCTAGTGGGAGCAAGCTCAACAAGGGACTGAATGAAAAGAAAGGTAAATGCAAGTTTGCTAGTGTGGCGACTAATCCTAACAAAAGGCCAGCAAAAGGAAACTGTCACTTTTGCGGAAAGATGGCCCACTAGAAGGGAAACTGCGCAAAGTACATGGCTACTCTTCTTGCAAAGACTGCTAAGGCATCTGGTGAAGGTATGTTGATATCTCACTGATTTGAGTCTTATGTAGTTGAGAGTCCACCAGATTCCTAGTGTGTGGACTCAGGTTCAACTGACCAAGTTTGTAATATGTTACAGGGGCTCAGGCCAACCAAGAGGCTAGATGATGGGAGCAGTACCTAAAAGTTGAAGGCGGTACAAGAGTAGCAGTTTGGGTAATAGGAAGCGATAGCTTAGATTTTAGTGTCAGAGTTTTATTTTTGCTTCTTAAAAAATTCTTTTTGATTTGTACCTACATTGGACAAAAATTTTATTTATGGGGTTTATTTAAAGGATAATTGTCATTTAGTTGTTTTTGATTGTGAACTTTTTATTACCAGAAATAAATTGTTTATTTACTAAGGAACATGTGTTTATGATTTATTCACGTTGTTTTTTTATCAAAAAGTTTTTATTTTTTTTCCCCTGCATATGAACAATGCAAAATACTTAGAGATAGGTTTTGCAAGTAAACCATAAAAGCAAAAACAAAATAATATTATAAGAATTAAAAGAAAATGACACTAATTTTGAACAGCTATACACAACTCAAGACATAGTGGATGTATTAGATGCACCTACGGATAGGAACAAGAATGTTCCAGGTACACGAGAGCTTAGATATGGTGGGAAGATTGTCAGGACATCTGACAAGTTCATAGCAGGAGCCTTAATGGTTGATCATGGCATTGTATTTGATCCCTTTAGCCATAATGAAGCAATTAAGTCTTATAGTTTTGAGCAATTGGTTAAACAAACCATGCATGTACAAACGTCATTAAGACAAAGTTGTGATTTTCTTGGTATTGTATGTCAACAATATACTACCCATTGAGAATGATGTAAAGGCGTCATTAGCTGTAAAGGTTAGGTTGTCAGGATAGCTCCATACGAGCCAGCTCTACTCTTAGGATTAAGCTTTTGCAAGGTCGTAAGAGTAGGATGTTAGGGTCTCTCTCCAGCCACTTATATTGACAAGATGTTGTCCAGGTATAGCATGGAGTCCCTCTTTCTTTTGAGTAGTGTTCTAAGACACCTCAGGAGGAGGAGTAATTAAGGAATATCCATATGCTTTGGCAATGGGAGGCCCCAGGTATGCCATGTTGCAAACGGGACTTGATGTCTGCTATGCTATGGTATAGTAAGCAGATGTAACTCTAACCCAGGTACGATGGATTAGGCGGCAGTGAAGCGTTTTCTGTAGTTCTTGAGAAGAACTAGAGAATATATGCTGATCTTTCAAAGTGACGAGCTGGTTCCAGTTGACTATAATGATTTTAGACTTCTAGTCAAATTAAAATGGTAGACGTTCCACGTCTAAGCATGTCTTTACCCTTGGAGTGGGAGCCATTAGTGAGTGGAATGTCAAGTAGTATTGTATTGCTGACTTCACATTAGAGTAATTGAGCTCACTAAGGGTTAGGCTCAGTAGACATTTGGTTCAAACTTAAAAAGGGTGAGTATGGACTTTGTCATAAATTAAAGTCATTGTCATTTCCTAGTTAAATTTGTGTAAGCGAGCATTTATACTGCATGTGATTTTCTTTTGGGAGAAATCCATGAGATGGGTGTAGTCCTTAGACTACAATTTATATGTTTGTTCGAAGTGGTTTATGAGACTAAGCCACATATGGACTTGGAACAAATGATATGGATTGTTGTTTGAAAGGCTCGTAGTCGAAGACAAGTTTGGACAACTTGTATGCTAAGGCTATAATGTGACAATTTTGAGGACTTGTCTTGGTCATGTGGATGGAGATCCAAAAGTGTTGGGTTGGTGTGTTTAATAAGATTGATACACTGATTTGGACCATGTGGGTTACTTATTTCATGTCTACTATCAGAGATGAGTGATTCATGTTGTACTGTTTGAACGACGACTCTAAATCCTGAGGATATTAAGGACTTGTGTATGGAGCGTTAGTTACTCTGGTGTACTATAAGTAAGGTCTAAGCGCATGACTGAATTCCCACGTACATTGGGTAGCGACGTGAAGTGTGACAAGGATGAGGTACTCAATAGGGAATCTACAGTCTATTATGAGATATAGATGTCCCCTTAGTTGATTCGTAAATATTTGGATAGTTTGGAAACTTTTACCAAAGTATTCCAAGTGTTTGACATTTGGAATTTATACTATGAATATGTTCAAATATAAATGAATTATTCAGTTGAAGGGCGAGTCGGTAACTAATGAAGAAATTGTGAGAAGGATAATGGTAGTGAATATATTTATCCTTTGTCATAGACATCTTGTGAAGGGATTGTTGTCATCAATACAGTCTATTAGGAAGAGATATCGAATAAATGTTTTAAGTATATAGTGTAGTGAGATTTATTTAGTGGAATTAAGTCTCATTAAATGGTAATTAAATTATTTCATGAGATGAATAATTCAACCAATTTGGAGTTAGACTTAAATTATCTCTGAGGTCCCTGTGCAAGCCTCTGTATTTATTACCATCGGAAAAATATTAAAGAATTCATGAGCGGGCCAATCATTATCCAACCCAGTGACGATCCGTGTATAAGCGGATAGGCAAACCAATGCGCAACACGTGTCACGCCCGAGACAGCCCAAACCATTATCCTGGTGAACACGCGCGGGCCAATCAAGGCCGCCATGTGTTATGCGGAGTGGAGAGAAAGAGGTACGATTTGAATTACAAGGAAATGCAGCGTTTTAATTGGTTTAATATTTGAAACGTTGCATTTTATCTTTTTTACTGAGAATCCCACATCGACTAATTTGCTATTTTTTGCTCCGGTGCACTGCTATAAATAGAGGTACCTATTCCAAAGGGTTTGGCATCCAATTGAAATTAAATTTTTTTGGTTTCTGAAAATAGTTTCAAAGACCTAATTGGAGAGAAAAATTTCCATTGAAAATTTTTTTTCCTCAATTTAATTTTTTTCGGAGCCCACCCTCCGGCAGTTTGAGGTCATTGCATAAAAGATCGTGGGATCTCGATTTTCTTGGTATGCTCATCTTTCCTTCTTCTTTTAGTTTTGCTTTTCTTTTTATTTACAATATTCATTATTATGTCAGTTTAAGTTTGTGCATTGTTATGAATGTATTGGAGTAAAAGACTAGTAGATCTAATTTAAGAATTTAGATACGTAAACTAAAATTAAGAATTTAAATCTGTAGATTTAAAATTAGAAATTTTAAATGAACCATAGGTTTGGAATTATGAATTATAAACTCCTTCCGCTGCGTAAACTTTAGGGAGTAGTTTTGAAATTCGTCCCAACAACTGGTATTAGGGCAAAGGGTTTATAGAGATAATCCTATTCCCAGGAACTCTCACACGTGAGGTGTCATGAAGGGTGACTCTCCAACCCGGGATTGAGGTTGAGAGAAGAGTCTCCTACTCTAAGTACTCTTATAGGTGCCTATTGTTGTGACCATAGTTGACAACTGTGAACTCAATGGTCCGCATCAGAGTTTATTTTTCTAACAAAAGTTACCTCTTTTTCCAATACCTAATGTGTCTAAGTTCAAAACGTGCATAGTGCTTATTCTTCGTGCGCTAGTATCTCTCATTCTACACAAGATTGCCCCTCTGCTTCACCTTTTTGTTGAGTGGTTGGAGAAACAAGTTAATGTAGACAAAGGATTCTTGAGGAACGATCCGTACTCGAACACATACAATCCAGGCTCGAGAAACCATCCAAACTTCTCCGTGATGCAAGGCGGAGAAGGAGGATTCCTGCCACAACAACTGAATCCACGACCTCAACCATCTTGTATGACACGACCTCTCAGTTTTTAACCGCAGGGGTATGCTTCTAACTACTCTCAACCTCCTAATTTGAGCTTCGATTCAAATTTTGAGGAGAAGATCTTGAGTGCACTGAAAGGTTTAGAAGCTAATTCCGAACTTCTCCACTCCCATACACAATCAATCTCTAAGCTCGAAATCCAAATAGCTAACACTTTGAGTAGGAGAGATGAGGGAAGACTCCCTAGCCAAACCGTAGAGAACCCTAGGAACTGTGTGAGGCTAGACAACTATCCTCCCCATTAAGAACAAGCAAAGTCCATTACAGTGTTAAGAAGAGGGAAGGAGGTTGACAATGGGGTGAGTGCTGAGAGTGAAGTACTCGTAAGTTGTGAGAGAGAAGAGAGGAGCAAGGAAAGAGAAAAGGAGACCGATGAGGTCATGCACCCTTCTTCTGCTCCTAAGACCTCTGATCTTCCTTCCTCATATGTACCTAAAGTTCCCTTCCCCCAAGCTTTAGTTGCACCACATCCAAATGGGATGGACAAGAAGTGGGAAGATATTTTGGAGACATTTAGGCAAGTAAAGATAAACATTCCTTTTCTTGTTGCAATTAAACAAATCCTAGCCTATGCGAAGTTTATTAAGGATCTTTTGAACCAAAAGAGACAATCTAGAGCACATCTGCCTAAGAAAGTGTTTTTAGCCAAGCAAGCGAGATCCATTCTGAAGTGTGAAACTCCAATTAAGTACAAAGACCCCGGTGTCCCCACCATCTCTTGTTTACTTGGAGACTACCCAATCGATAAGGCTTTACTGGACTTAGGAGCGAGTGTTACTATTATTCCTTACTCAGTTTAAGAGAAGTTAGGCCTCGGAGAGTTGCAACCTACCACGGTGACCTTGTAGTTAGCGGATAGATCAACTAGGATACCCTATGGTGAGCTTACTAACATACTAGTGAAGGTAGACAAAGCCATATTTCCTGCTGATTTTCTTATGCTTGGTATGGAATCTTCTAGTCATTTAAAAAACCATATCCCTGTCATTTTAGGTCGATCTTTCTTAGCTATGGCTAATGCCACAATAAATTTTAGATCTAGGATAGCGGATGTTAGCTTTGCAAACATGACTATTAGATTGAATATTTTTAAGGCTTCGTCGTTACCCAGTGGTGAGGATGAGTCGGAGAGTTTTTGTGAGGATATTGTTGATGATTTGGTAGATCAAACACCCTCCTCTATCCTAGTTAGTGACCCCCTGGATGAGAATGCAAAACCTTCTAAAGAGATGCAATGAAGGTTAAACCCGAGCATGAAAGAAATCTTGGGTTGGGAGAAGAATCACGACATTATGGTTTAGGAGGGAATTGTACTAGGTCGTAGGTTGTCCAGGGAGGGCATTGAGGTTGAAAAGGCTAAGATAGATTTGAATGCTAACTCCCTCCTCCCTCAAATGTGAAGCAAGTTAGAGCCTTTCTAGGTCAAGTGAGTTTTGATAGAAGATTCCTTGAGGACAGTGGGAAGTTAGCCAAACCATTGACTAGTTTGCTATCTATGGACATATATGTTGAGTTCGATGAGTCTTGGTTATAACCTTTTCAAAGGTTGAGATCTGTGCTTGCTGCCGCCCCCATTAGGCATCCACCTAACCACTCTGTCCCTCCTGAAATCATGGGTGACACTTTTGATTTTGCCATAGATGTTGTCTTAGGTGAGCTCAATAAAGTTTTTTCTTTGGTTGATGCCATTACTTGATCTTTGCTAGACCCATTATGCCCAGCTAAAGGCATAAAACTTAGCACTTCTAGGAGACAGCCTAGGTTTGTTAATTCTTGTTTTGAATTTAGATTTTGAGCTAATTAGTTGTTTAGAGTCTTGTTTCTCTCCTTTTCAGGTTATTGTGTCAGGTTGAAGGAGTTATATATACATGTTCACGCTACCTTGTCAGGCACCTATTTCTAGTGCTTTAATGATTAATATTGTCGCATTGAGGACAATGCACGTTTTAGGTGTGGGGGTGAGGCGCATTTGCATGTGCCCATTTTTTGGTCAAAGTTTTAAAATGTTGAACATCTTTTGTGCATCTTGAGTGTGCATATAACCGTTTAGCCAAGTTTTCCTTGATTGACACGTATGTTTGGGTGATAGTAGGATTGGCTGTTTATTTCGTTATCCTAATTTCATGAAATTAAATGATTCTACTCCATACTTGTAAGTGAGTATTGTCGATCATTGTTGATATTAATGGGTTCTACTCATGCTACTCACATATTCACTATGCATATGACTTTTGTGTTGTGGAAAATCTGAAACATTTGAGTAAACAATCCTATATGTCTTAAGTTTTGTAGGCTTACCCTGTTGGATTATCCTAATATTTTCTCTTTGATGCTATATGGAGTACTTGTTGATCAATGTCAATTGTAATGTTGAAGTATTTGTTATTCAAAAAGTCCAAAAATGGAAAGAAAAGAAAAAGAGGAAAAAAAAGAAAGGAAAAAAAAAAGGAAAAAAAAAAAAAGTTTCCCCCATAGAGAAGAAAAGAAAGAAAAAAAAAAAAAGAAAAAGAAGTGAAAATTGATGTGTATTCATGATAAAGTTCTTTTGTGCCATGTCGAGGTGAAATGTTGTAAAGTGGTCACTCATTAGCCACTTAAAATTCGCAATGTACGGGCATGTGTTTAGGTGATTCAATGGTGTGGGTGTAAAAAACCTTCGTATATTTGGTTGGATGCAATAATTTGTCGCGATTCTATGGCATGGGGTCCTATTCGCTTTCACTTGTGTTCTTAAATTGCTTGAGTAGTTTCTATTAGTTGATGCAGGGTTAACGAAATTCTATGATGAGTTTTGAAGTTCAATCATCCGAATTAATGGAATTGGAGAATGCTCCAGATGACTGAATCTTGTCTTGAATTTTGAGGAATGTGTTAATCTCGAAAAACTTGGTGAAGGTTGGGGTAGTTGATTGCTTGAGTATTTGAGTTTATTCTATGCTTTGCTCGAGGACTAGCAAAGATTATGTGTGGGGTTGTTGATGAGTCTCGTATTCTCCCACCTTTTAATTACTATTTATATTATTTTGCACCTGATTAATTATAGTTTTATACTCAATTTGGCAATTTTAATGTTTTACAGGTTCGAAGATTAAAGTTCCTGAAATTGTCAAATTTTGGTACAAACAAGACAAAGAGCAATTAAATTAAGTCAATTGGAGATTGAGGTGAGGTTGTATGAGTCAAGCTCGACCCACAGCTCAGATAAACACCAGACGTCACCACCGTAACCGCACCAACCCGAACCCACCCCGATTCAAACTCAATCCAATCTCAGCCAAACACCACAGGCCCATCAACACCCAAGCCTAACAATTGACCTTAGGCCCAATATCATCGTCAGCTTCCAGACCTGTCCCAGCTCAGCCCAACACCCAATCTCGGCCCAACGACACCATTATCCTCCTACCTGTGGAGATTCAGCTCCTGAGCGCAATTGCTAAAGCAGCCGATCGTCACCGATAGGCTCATCTTGATCCAGCTCATGCTTGTTCTGTTCAGCCCAAGCCTATCGTCTCTGGCCCAGGCCTGCGTCAGTACAGCACTGACTCTGACCCAGCTCCGCCTGGGGTTGAACAGCAGTAGCAATATATTTATTGAGGTTTTTTATCAATTGGGGGGCACTTAGTTTTTGTTTTTGGGGGGCACTGCTTTCTCTCTCTCTCTCTCAGTTTCAATTAGTTCTTTTTCTCTATTTTTTTGTAAAATTGGAACGAGAATGAAATTAATTTGAAGATCAACATGAGTTCGTTCATCTCCTCCTTCACCAGGTCATCCTTGATG
Organism: Simmondsia chinensis; assembly: GCA_018398585.1. Taxonomy (NCBI): domain Eukaryota; kingdom Viridiplantae; phylum Streptophyta; class Magnoliopsida; order Caryophyllales; family Simmondsiaceae; genus Simmondsia; species Simmondsia chinensis. The sequence continues at coordinate 23,171,958 of JAGTTD010000002.1, forward strand.
GAGAGCTAACTTGCTCTCTAGGGTTAGATGAAGTCTTAGCCTTTTAGTTTTTGTATTACTTTTAATTTCAGGATAATTTGTTTGTTACATACATTGCTTGATTGTGAGAAATGCTATGAAGTATTGTGCTTTAATTATTTATTCAATTAATATGATTATTGAGTTTGTAACTTTTAATTGTTGATATTGATATTTATAAATTAATTTTTTGTGCTTGTAGTCTTAGAATTAATTAATCAAGCAATAGTATTAACCAAATTGTTAATTAAGGCCTATCTTCCCTATACTTTTCTTAGATAGGGTCAATACATAATAATTAACAATACGTTAGGTAGAGCGTATTTTCCTTATGCTTTAATTAGATAGGGTCAATACGCCATAATAACAATATCTCCTTAGTAGGTTGAAGCTTGTAGCCTAAACCACTACCCGTGTGACAATTAATAATCCCAATTTAAAAGTGAATGCAAAAATAATTAGCTAATGATGGATTCGAAACCCTAGGTTCCAATTTAATGCACTTTTCTGATTAGAAGTGGATTATTTTAGTTTAATTGTCGTTTTCTAGATTAATTAACACAAAAATCTCTCAATTTTATTCAAAACAATTTAGGTCATAGAATAATTTCACGTACTCTTAGTTCCTGTGGTTCGACACCCTCTCGCCCTACACTTTAATCTAGATGTGTTTAGTTATTAGGGTTAAATATTAAATTTTGATAGACATAGAAAAAAACACACCAAACACTCACTCTTACTCTTCTTTGGGAACCACTCCATTCAAGGCATTATATGGCTATGATCCTCCATTTCCAATTATGTCTCAAAGTGAAGTCACCAATGTGGTAGGGGTGAATGAGATCTTACATTAAAGGAAATAGCTAGTTCAGCAGTTGAAGGGCAATTTGCAGCTGGCCCAAGCTCGCATGAAATACTTTACTGACAGAAGAAGAATTGATCGCTCTTTTGAGATTGGGGATATGGTGTACTTAAAATTATGGCCTTATCATCAGTCTTTAGTGGCTATGCATAAGAATGTGAAGTTGAGTGCTCTTTATTTTGGGCCCTACAAGGTTTTACAGAAAATTGGATCAGTAGCTTATCACCTAGACTTGCCTCCGGATGCTGCAATTCACCCAATCATTCATGTATCACTGTTAAAGAAGCATATTGGTGCAGATATGGAATGTTCTGCTTGTCCTCCAGTTGCGTCCTCCAGTGTCATTCTTCAAGAACTTGTTGCAATACTGGATTCCTGTGTAGTACAGCAGAAAGGCAAGAGGATTCAGCAAGTTTTGATTGAATGGTCCAACCTTTGAAAAGCACATGCCACTTTAGAAGATCTCAAGTTCAACAAGAGTCAATTCCCTTCTTTTCATTCTTGAGACAAGAATGATTTCAAAGGAGGGGAGTATTGTTGTGATTGTAATCAAGAGTTGTATGTTGAAATTGTAAGTCTAGATTTTGGAAGGAATCTTGGTTGAGGAATGTCAGTTAGGATAGATATTTTGATTGTTAGTTTTTTCTTGTTGCTGCCTTTCTACTTAGATAGTATAAGTAGCCTTGTTCATCATTTGTAATCCTCATTCATGAAATAGAAATATCTTCTTCTTCCTCTCAATTCTCTCTACTTCTCAATCTCTATATCACTTCTTTCTCATCTCATACTCTCTCTCCTAGGCTATGATTCACGTTTGATCTCGAACCATAACATCAAAGCCCCAAGTTGAACACTTGGAAGACTTGAGAGGTGCGTTCCTTCGAATGAGGAACAATAACCTCAAAATGAACCCATTGTAATGTGCCTTTGAACTTCATGCTAGGGATTTCCTTGGCTTCTTTTTGCACCAAAGGGAGATTGAGGTTGACGTAAACAAAGCTAAGATCATTTAAGATGCCAAACCGTCTTCTCTCCACTACTGAGGCTCATCTCTAAAAAATACTTCAAGTGGGTCAAGCCACACTAAGCAACTTTGAGGCCATCAAGGATTATTTGATCAAGCCACTAGTGTTGATTCCACCTAAGCTGGGAAAATCATCAAAGATTTATGTCTCTGCTTTTGATGAGTCAATTGGTTGTCTGCTTGTACAAGACAATGATAAGGGATATGAAAAGGATGTGTTCTACCTAAGCCGTTGTTTAAATGAGTGTGAAATTAAATATTCTTCGATTGAAAATTTGCGTCTATCTTTGTACTATGCATTTGTAAAATTATGTGGTAGCTCAGACACATGTCCCGAAATATATAATGGATAGACCCTTAATGAGAGGATGATCAAATAAATGGTGTATTGCTCTACTTCAGTTTAAATTTAATCGATGTGTCACAAAATTCAGTAAAGGGTCATGCTCGAGCAGACTTCTTGGTTGACCATCCAAATATTCAAACATGATCAGCCCGTGAGTAGGGCGAGCTCTTGGCAATTGAAATGGCCCCTAGGAAACTATATTTCGATGGTTCAAAGAGAAAATCATGTGGTGAAGTGGGAATTGTGAGCGAATTCCCTACTAGAATAATAAATAGCAGGCAAGTGTTCTAGCAATATGGATGAGTACTAGGCATTGATTATCGGCCTCCAAACTCTCCGAAAAATGTGGGTCCCTAATATAATAGTGAGAAGGGATTCACGATTGGTGATTAGCCAAGTAAAAGGGGAATTTCAATGTTTAAGTGACACCTCAAATAAGTATATCTAAGTAGTGCAAGATTTATTCAGTAAGTTTAACAGTGCTCAGTTTGAGCCAATACCTCATGAGCAAAATGAGGCAACCAATGATCGAGTGTAATTAGCATATTGGTACAAATTGCCCTGGACACGATGTGAAGAAACTATGGTTGTCAAGACCAAGGTCTTAGACCACGACCTTAAGATCACTGAGTCATTTAGCTCTGAAAGCAAGGTAATAATAGACGAACACTTTGAAGCACAACAATTTGTCATAAGTCAGTGTGAGGATTGGAGGAGGCCCTTGATGGATTACTTTAGAAACACTCGTGCCTATATCAAAGACAAGAAAATCAAAATGAGAGCCCTTAGATACCTTCATGATGATGAATCTGGAGAGCTATACAAGAAGAACACTAGTGGGGTGCTTCTCAAGTGTCTTGACATAGATAAAGTAACGCTAGTGATGGTTGGAGCCCATGAAAAAATCTATGTATGCCATTAGGCTAGGATGTGATTGATTTTATTAAAGAATATATTCTAGGTAGGTTTGGAATCCCAGAGACCATCATGGACCAAGATAAAGTTTTTAATGGGAATGAGGGTAAGGTGTTCACCAAGAGTTTCAATATTGAGATCTTGATGTAAACCCCTTACGGTGCCTAAGCAAATTGCTAAGCTGAGTTTACCAACAAAGTTTTAAAGGCCAACTTTGGGAAAATGATTGAGGATAATCACAAGAGGTGGCATGAACTGCTACTTTATGCTCTTTGGGCCTATGGGATGTCTAAACATGATGCAACTCGGATAACTCCCTTCCATTTAACATATGGTCGTGATGTTGCGCTTCCAATAGAAGTTGCAGATCGGTTTATTAGGTTGGCTCATCAAGGGAGATTCTCTGAACTTGAATATGAGCAAGCTAAGATGGTCGAATTGACTATCTTGGACTAAGTTAACCCTTGAAGCTCTTCATAAGATGAAGATGCAAAAGAAAAGAGTGGCTAAAGCCTATAACAAAAAGGCCAAACCAAGGTCCTTTGACTTCGGGGACTTAGTCTGGAAAATGGTATTGCCCATTGGCTAGAAATACTGTGTCTTTGGGAAGTTGTCCTCATATGAGGAGGGTCCATTTAGAGCTATAGAAGAAATTGGAGGAAATGCTTACTTACTCCAAGATCTAGATGAAGCACTCACCCTAAGGCCATTAATGAAAGGTTCCTTAAGAAATATGTGCCTTCAATTTTGGACTCTAACAAGGAAGTTCTCAAGTTTAGATTTCATGAGTTTTGGGCCAAATTTCCATACCAATGCCCTCAGGATCAACTTAATGATCCTTAACTAATTGGAACAACAAGTTTATAAGAGGAACTATCAAACCGAGAGACGTATAGGAACAAAATGCTTATTTCATTAATGATTTTTGATAATTACAAGAAAATGACAAATAATAAAAGTAAGCCACTTGTATGGCCTAAAACTTCTATATAATCTCGGAAAAGTTTAGTACTAATCCTTACTAAGGACTCCTTTATGGATGTTAACTGGTCGGTTAATTCATTCAATTGTTGGTCTTTTGAGATGACTTCTTCTTAAAGAATTTGCTAATTTCTCTGGGCCTTTGCTACTACTTGTTCCAACTCTCCAACTCTTGAGCCTTGAACTGTGCTGCTACTTGGGAGACGCAAAGGAAACAGAGCTACAATAATATTCTCTTAGGCCATCGGGACTGTATCGGAACTTTTAATGTTGTTCATTCACCTTATTCGTTGAGTTTTTAATGGTCCCATAACAAACTACTCTGCAGTTGAATGCCTGGAGACTCTTAGAGGGACAGATGTTACTTGATGCCTTTTCTTTTTCTAAGAAGAATTTTGGTATTTAAAGATTAGGTATGCATAACAAGGGCCTGAAGTACGGGAGAAATCGCCTATGACCACTTTGTAAACCATCATGATATAGACTTACGTTACTCTGCAGACTGGCCATGCATTAACAAGGCAGTGAAAAGGCATCTAGCCTCTTTTCCTTAGGGATGCATTCATTCAGTGTCACTTCAATGATGCACAAAGGCATTGTGCACCTTTTGAAGGACATGAAGTTGTGCACCTAATTCATGTCCCGTGAAAGGTTGTCGACAAATTCATGTAGGGTAGGCCCTTTGATAGTTTGTAGTACTCCTAGAGGGATAACCATAGGCACAGTAACAAAACGAGGAAAAACCAAAGTTATCAAAAGAAATATCCTTATAAGTGTCAAAGACTTGTCCTAGGGCACATGTTTCATAGGGAGAAGAAGGATTGTTCTCAGTCATCCAAGAAAGATCTTCCTCTATGATATTGAGGTCAATTGGGTTTTGGAGTTTGTCTGAAACCATTGAAACATCTAATTGATCCAGACATGTCAATTACTCTATAGGGCCATTAGCCTGAGGGATGGGAGCAGACAGAGCGTAGGTGACTTGAGCCATTATAAATTGTTTGAAGGATTCTAAAAGCTCTAAGGACAAAATTAGAAACAGAGAACAAAGGTTCGAAAGCTGAGGGCAAGTGTTCAAGTGCTTGATCACATTAAAAAGAAAGCACACAGCGAAAAGTAAAAATTTTTGAAGCCCTAACTGTCATATTTGCAGATATACGAAAATGAAGAAAGATAAAACATCAAATAGTGCTCTCTCGAGCTCCCTGTAGCCGCTGGAGGTCAAATCAGACAGCTTTTTACCCATGTGAAATCTGGAATTACCAATGGCTAAAAGAAGGGCATTTGTTTACACCCCAAACACGAGGGAGTTGGGATAACTCCATTTCATAGTAACATGACACGAACTTATCATGTGAGGCCATCTTCGAGGGATGCAAGGCCTTAGATGTTTGTTTGATTTATATTTAGGGAAACCACTTACACATACTAAGCAAACAAAAAGAGCAAACAGATCCAACATACAGAAGTTCAGTAACCTGATTCAAATACTGTTCGAACATGTATAACTTCCCCACTGCAGAGTGCCGTGTGTTTGTCAACGAGCATTGACTTTCATAAAAAGTGCTGATGATATTTGGGTGTTTGTCATAAAAATAGAGAGGACCAAAAACAAGATAAAATATTTGGGTCCTCCTTAACTTGCCTTCGTGGAAAAAGATAGCACGAATTCATTCCAGTCCCAATATTTTGAGACGTATTAGAATCCTTCCTTTATCCCCATCAACTTTGCCTACAAGAACTCACCGTCTTAGCATAGGGAATTCATCAAAATGGTAGGATTTGTCATGAAAAGTGCACTGAACAATGTATGTTATGACCCCAATCTTTGGTGGCTTAAGGAACCTGCTTGGACCATACAACCTTAAATTTTTATCTGTTAACAAACAATCATGCTTTAGAACCTGGTCCAATAATTAGGGAACGAACAAGGAACGTACTGTTGGGAATATTTCGAAAATATTTTGTAAATTAGCTAGAGCAGGCGCAGCGAAAACAATTTAAACTTCTTTAATTTTAAATCTAAATGCCTAACCTAATTAAACTATTTAATGAAATTTCTATCTTACTCTAATATGTTCATAACATGACAACGAAAATATCACATAAAACAAGTGTAAATATGATATGTACAATAAGCATAAAAAATGAAAAACAAATAAAATATGAAATACTTAAATAAAACATGTCGAAAGTGTGAATCCCAATTCAGACTTGAACACCTACTTTTTGAAGAAGAATAACTTGACACCTCAAGGTCTTCTTTGCACTGACCTCTTCTAGCACCTGAGCGTGGTGTCATGGGATGGCTCTTGACACCCTTGTCAAAGCCCGTGTGCCACTTAACTTCACTCTGAAAGTCTCTCACTAAGTCAGGCAACCCCCACGCACAAGACACACTTTATGTGAATATTAAGGCAACGAAAGGAATTATGGAAGAGTAGAGGAAAATTATCAACACACAAGTATAATTCACATGTTTGGCACTTAGAACATTTAGAGGGAGAGTTTGGATGAATGGGTTTGACCACCATTGGCAAATGCCTTTCCATCTATATTTACATTAAAGCATATTTTCAATGAAAGAATACAACTCTTCCCAAAAAGGCACAACTCTAAGTATATACATGCACCCACACGGTTGGGACACTCCCCTTGTGCAAAACGTGTACATGCATCAAGCCTAGGTACATGAATCCCAATGAATGTAGGAGGGGACATGTCCCCCTTGAGCAAACCGTTCCCATGAGCCATGTCAAAGTTCATTGGACACATCACCCTTTGTCAAAGGACACGCCTCTTGGGAAGGGACATGACCTTCATGAGGCCCGCGCACTTGGACCTTGTCAGGGGCCCAAGGGGCACGTCTCTTCATGCCAAGGGACACGCCTCTTCCCTTATACATGCATCTAAGTCCCACGCCCTCATGAATGCTCTGGAAGGCCCTAGTACATCCTGGATCCTTCTAGAGTATTGTACAATACTAAGCCTACTTAAGTAAAAATTCTACTAAGATAGGCGGTGATAGAGGGCTCCCAAAATATTTAGTTTTGAAAAAATTTTAGAACAAAAAATTTCCTTTCAATACTTTTGAAGAACAATTCTTCAAACGAAATTATGCTAAACTAAATTTTAAAAATTCCTAAAACTATTTTAGTGCTTTTATTATTTGTTGTGGGAGAGAGAGAGAAAAACTTCTAGGGTACGCACACATGCAAAAAATGAAAACAAAAGGGGTTAAAGGGCAGTCGGGGCAGTACGAGCAGCGCTAGTTGCGTCCTAATATGCCACATGGCGCTTCCTCATTTGTGCATGTGCAAGCACGTGGATCGCGACGTTGGGTTTCCCAGCACACGACATGTGTCGCATACTAGTTGGCCTGTTCTAGGTCAAGCTGATCGATAGTTGTTCGGTGTTTTTTGTTTGTTTGTTTTTCCTTAAATTCCACATGTATAAATTCATCTTATGAATTTTATTTAACAAAATAAACTTATTCATCTCCTGAATTTCGTCTAGCAAAAAATTTATTTATCTCTTGAATAAAAAATTTATCTCATGAATTCACTTTGAGTATTTTCAAATAGTACTTAAGTTGAGGCTTGCAAAGGGACTTCATGGACTACTTAATTCTGGATCCAAATGGGTAAAATCTAATCTTCATCTCCTAATGATACTGATTACTATTTAACAACACTTAATTTCTACTAAATAATTATTGTTGCACTCTAGAATTAAATATATTCACTGAAGAATTCCAAAAAAGCTTTTATTATTATAAATATAATCAACCCTTCAATTAGATATCCATAAGCAAAAATAACTTTAACTGCTGTCGTTATTTTTCTCACATCTTTTACCATAGTTCCCAATTGACCCATTTCGAACAATTCAATAATATGGAAAACAATTTATGTACTAGTTCCAAAGGTCAAACATATGAAATAGTTTGGCCAAATATTCTTGAATATGTTCATATGCTTGCGAATCAACTAACGGGACATCTTTATCTCGTAAAAGACTATAGGTTCTACGTAAAACACTTGCTCTCGCTACACTTCATGCCGTTACCCAATGCACGTAAAATTTAAGTCAATGTGTTGTGTCTAGCACATCAAAGCAATGAAAAATCAATGCACAAGTTCATACTATTTTCTAGATTTAGAGTTATTATCTTAACATAATTAATTACTCTAGATAACATTTAAGAAACACATAATTCAGGTGGTCTAGCTTAGTGTTCCAATCCTATTGACACCACCAATATAATGCTATTGGATCCCTATCCAAATGACCTAGACAAGACATCTAAAGTATCACATTATAATCTTATCAGACAAGCTGCCCAAACTTATCACCGACTATGAACATACTTTGACAACATGTCAATAATTTGATTTAAGTCTATATGTGGCTCAATCTCATTGACCCCTTAAACTAAACTTGACATGTCATCTTGGACAACGTCCATCTCATGAAAAGTTTTAGATAACAATTACACGTATATTTGACTTGTAAAACATAAACAAACAATAAACAAATAAAAAAATTGCATTTACTTAATTTTTAAATACGATAATTGGGTTTTTCCAAGACACTAATTCCAACAATCTCCCACCTGTCCTAAACTCAATTAGCCTTGCATTCCATAACTATCCCCTATGAATCAGTCAACTCGTTGACTTTAAATTCTATCAATACCGATATGTCACAGTCTTATGCCTTTGCTTACCAGCTTTGATCTGCCAGGAACCTTTTGAGTCAACTAGTCTACTCAATGACTTCATAGCTATCAAGTACTCGACTTCCATAGTGAACTAAGCAATACAAGACTGCTTCACTCTTCACCATCTAATGGCTCCTACTATAATGGTAATCATGGATTTCTGAAGTTAAACGTCTAAACTCCCTTTCAAAACAATCAACCTATGATAAACTCAACATCCTTTCACTTTTAAAAAGCCGGACAAAAAAAATCTCAATAGATCATAACATTTCTACACCATTCTTAATGAGTAGAATATCATCTATATACAAGACTTAGAAAGTCACTGCCTTCTAGTCATGTCACTTGTGCTCTCATGGTTCACTAACCATTCATTCAAATCCCTAAGACTTTAAAGGGGCATCAAATCTATTATTCGATGAAAAAGATGCTTATTTAAGTCCACAAGCTTATTTAGTTTGCATACTATCTGCTCATGACTCCTGGCAACAAGATTTTCTGGTTGTATCATATACATAACATTTTGAGGATGACTATTGTCTTGATTTCTATGCCCATGTCTTATCACAATGAGATATGATGGATAAGAGAATCCTTATAGATTTAAGCATATCATTCATTTAGAAGGTGTCATTAAAGACAATTCCTTCTTTTAAGGCACAACCCACTGCCATCAATCTAGCCTAGAAGGTCTCAACCTTCTCATCCATTCAACTCTTTATTCTTGTCGATCCATTTAGATCCAATCTAATGACACAATTTCTTTCGATGCCTCTACAAGTTCCCAAACATAATTAAAATATAATTATTCTAACTTGGGCTTTATTGCCCTGACCCATTCGGCCGCATCTTTATTGTTAAGAGTTTCATTACAGTCTGGAGGATCAAATTCATTATCATGCTCAATCGTTAAGGCTGAAGACATGAATATGTCAGGTGACCCTGACCATCCTCTTACTACTCCAAAGCTCTCATACACTTACTGTGACAATAATCTGGTTGAAAATATGTCTAATACATCATCTAAACTATAAGTTATAGCATGATATTAAGATATAGTATCTCGTACGGTCAGTTTATCTAACACAAGCTATTTGTTGTACTTTTAGGACACTTACTAAAACCTCTTATATAACAAAGCTTTGGATATGTAAATGTGATTCATCATATGAATCTACTGTTGATGCTTTCTACTTCACTTTGGAGTAATAAAGGAACATACCTAGTGCCTCAAGGGCTCCCGCCTACGCAGGGTTTGGGGGGGGCGGATGTACGCAACCTTCCCCCTTCAGGGTGTTAACCTGAAGAGAGGCTGTTTCCGAGTGCCTCCAACCTGAGGGTGAGGACTTCCCAGGAGGTCACCCATCACTTTGGAGTAATGAAAATTAAAATTTCTTTTGAAATCACCATTTCGATCTAGTTAAAGTGACTTGATATAATTACCTAACTTATTTCAACTTTAGTCTTTAATTCTTTAAACTTTTCACAGGATTCAAGACTTTAGTCTTCATAGGTATTATTCATATATGAACTTATTGAGTAGTCATTCGTGAACTTTCATGAAATGCTCATCGCTTCCACTCACTTGAACCTTTGGAAGTTCACGGACACCTTACGAATAAGTTATGGCAGTTTAGTGTCTCTATTGTTTTTACTCTTAAAGGCCCTTTCGGTCACCATTAAGAACATGATTCCCATACTGGCTATCATTTTAGTACTTAATTATCCCATATGACAAATGAAACCAGTTTTCAATCATACAAATTAATGTGACTTAAGATCAAGTGGCACCTAAAAATGATATGGTATTCAAGAAATTCTTTTTTTATATGGTTACACAGCCTAGCTTATATTAAACGAGTAAATTAACTACAACATAGTTTTTATTAATATTAGTTAACTATCTACCAATGTAACACTTTATTTACTTAACTATCAGTCTATTTTTTAGAAAAATAACTAAAAAAGCATTTTGAATAAATTTTAATTAGAAATCAAATTTCTAAAGAAACTAGTACATTAAGATAATTACTCAAAACGAAAACTACATTCTTTAACCTGAAGTACTTTCTCTTAGTTCTTTTACTGAAGACCATTTACCAGCACATTAGTGAACTACCTATTAGTCACAACTAGAGGAGCCAGGATGTCAAGGCTTTCGAGTCTTGGCAACAACAGTAACTAAGTACCTGGGAAATTCCTTTAAAAAGACTAATGTCCAGTGCGTTTATAAAAGAAGCAAAACTATTTTGACTCATATTTTATTTTACTCTCTTGAGGTTCCTAATTCTTGAGATGAATGTTTACACGAAGTGGACTTTTCCCTTAGTTATCATGACACCATTTCTCAAACTATAGTTTCATCAATTCAGACAACGAGTAATCTCTATTATCCTATGAATCCAGTCTAAACTGATTAAAAGACTTTGATGGGCAAGTTAGGATCATATTCTATTGAGATTGGCTATCAATACATGCATCAAGAATTCAAGTTCAATTAAATAAGCCATTATCACATGACACACTTCTTTAACTAAACTCTTAACACAATATAGTGTCTATCACCTATCTCATAAGTCTTTCTCATGCTACCATTTCTCTAATCAAACACTAATTTCAAATATTTGAACATCTCTACTTTAGTCTAATTTTAAAGTATCTAATAATAGAACATAGTCGGCATCTAATGTCTAAATCTTGCAACTCGCTAATTCATTAGTCTAGTCTAACGTTTTGAACGTCCTTTTCAAGATCTACTAGCACAAACTAGGAAATTCTAAGCATGTACTAGTGCTCCACATGTAAGAAGAAATATTATATAAAAATGAGCATAACATAATTGAAAAAGAACACATATCTGTATTGATCGGAATGCAAAATATAACTAGTATGAACTTAAAACTGTAAATAAGTCATATAACATACATGATTACTTACTTTACTATAAGCAAACAATCAAAATATGGAGTTCACAATCCGACACTTACATGCATGCCCTTGTCAACCCAATCGAAGTACGTAAAACTCCCCGTCGGCGGAGCCGAAGCGAAACATCAGAAGGGTGAGAACTCTTCTCAAAGAATATGTTTCCTTGAAAGTTCTTACGAACCACATTTAATGCATTACACTTCCCTCAACCTCTAAAGTCATACAATAGAGCTCCTTGGGGAGGCTAATGTATTACCCTAGTCAAGTGTACACTCCTACCTTGAGATCCATAGAAGTCCACGAAGTACTTCAAGTCAACATGGTGGTACTCGTTTTCCTGCACTTCAGTCTATCTCTAAGAGGTCTAACCTTGTACTTTGCAAATGAAGTCCCTCCTCAAGGAGTAGCACCCTCCTACTATACTACTAGACTAGTAACAGAGGCCTTGAGCATTAATTTAGAAGCTCACTCCCTCTTGATGTTTTGAGTCTTGTGAACCTTTTGGAATCCACCTAACCATTCTTTGTGTGTGCAGTGACGAGTTAACCAATCTATTCATTAGTCCCTAGGGAGTGCGAAGCGACCATTTGTTAGTGAGGTGAGAACTATTCTCAATTAATATGTTTCCTAAACATAATCAATTCACCGCTTCTACCTTGGCCTTTAAGACATTATTGCAATGCTCCTTAGGAGACTAACATACTATCCAGTTAAGTGTATACCATTGCCTAGACATTGGTACAAGTAGATAAGATACTCCATAGTAGTGCCGTCACATCTGTTTTCCTGTACCTCCATCTATCCTTAAGAAATCTTACCTTATATTCTGTGAACAAACTATTGGGAAATTTAATATTAGAAACTAATTTTTTCCTAAATTGGCTAGATCAGGCGCAACGAAAATAATTTTAAAATTCTTTAATTTTACATTTAAAGAACCTTTTATTCTAATATATATAACAAAAAATAAAATATCCGAGTTTGATAAACATTAAAATAAAAGCATGAATAGAAGTGCGAAAATTGTAGGAAAAGCTTAAAAGAAAAGAATAAGGAATACCTGCATTGTAGATTACAATTGTTGCCCGAGAGGAATCATCGAGACCATGAGATCTTTTCTACAATGGCTCCTTAACACCTGGAGTCTGGACTCCAAAAATATTTGCTAGGAAAATTTTCAAAGAGAAATTCCTCCTTTTAATTTCTCGAAATATCAAATTTTTCAAAAAATATTAAATGCTAAACTGAAACCCAAAGGGGTTTTCCAAATTATTGTTTAGCATAATTTTTTTCTAAAAAATTATTTTCAGAAAGATTAAAGCAAGAGTTATGTTCCAAATTTTTTTTTTTAACAAATATTTTTGGAAGCCCACACTCCCAGTGCTAAAAGAGGCGACCGCGAAGAAGACCTTGAGGTGTCAAGAAACCTTCTTGTAATTTCATATCTTCAAATCGGAGTGGGGATTCACACTTTAGGTATGTTTAATTAAATATGTGATATTTAATTTGTTTTTCCTTTATTTCATTTATTCTACATACCTTGTTTGTATTTGTCTTATACAATATTTTTCATTTGTTGTATTATGAACCTATTAGAGTAAGAACTAGACGTAATTAAACAGTTTGATTATATCAGGGCTTTAGATTTAAAATTAAGAATTTGAAATTGGTCCTCCGCTGCACTTGCTCTAGTCAACTCTGTTCCCAATAGTTCACCGTAACTAACACTTAAGAAGGCTTCGAGGGGGATGTTATAGCTGCGGATGAGGATCCCTAGGTGGAACTTATGCCAGAAGTAGCAGCCAACGAAGGTAACTCTGATCCTTTGTCTTTTAAAGTTAATACTCTAACACCCAAATCTCTTGAGGATTCACCCGACATAATGAGGATGATGTTTGATGGCCTAACACAACCAATAAACACATCAAGCCCATATACATCAAGGAAAAATTTGATTGCATTCTAGTGAAGAGGGTCTTGGTGGATAATGGTGCAACCATCAATGTCCTGCCTTCATATATGTTGGGGGTCATTGGTAAATCTCGAGATGACTTGATTACCTCAGATGTTGTAATCCGTGTCTTTTTCGGAGCCACTACTAACTATAAAGGGGTCATTCTGATTGAGTTAACTGTTGACAGCTTAAACAAGCTAACAACTTTCTTTATAGTAGATACTACATCAAGCTATAATGCTTTGCTCGGGAGAGATTGGTTACACGGCAATTATTTTATCCCATCTTCATTGCACCAGTTAATAATCTTCTGGAACCAAGACAAGTATGAGATTGTTATTACAGACACCAAGTCATTCATAGCGTGCTCCAACTACGTTGAGGCAGAATTCTATGAAGATGGCGTTGGACTGCTTGTCGTCACAAGGACCACTCCATGGCATGCCCAACAACAAGACATACTAGCCATCCTTGATAGCCCACTCAAGGAAGATGAGGTTGGTCAGGTTGATGAAGAGTTTGACAACTCTGATTTATGGGGATGCATGAGGGCCCTACTTGAAGAAGAAGATCTCCAAGGCATGCCAGAACCCTTATACGGGAATGCCAAGGCCTCCCATTAATGGCGCAAGATGCAATTTACTTAGCACTAATAAGGCTCATGTCTTGGCATGTTGAGGATGAAATTTAGACTAAGCAGCCATTCAATGGCTCCGAGATCCAGATGACACAAGAAAAAGAGTTGGAACTCTCTAACTTAAGGGAAGCACCAGATAAGATGGAGGATTTAAAGACTGAAGTTCAAGAATCCCTCCTCGAGATTAACTTGGGCTCAACAGAAGACCCAAGATGTACCTATCTAAGCACTCTACTTTCTGAGGTTAGAGAGAGTAGTTTTTGACCTTGATTCTAGAGTTCAAGGACTGCTTTGCTTGGGACCATCACAAAGTGCCAGGCGTAGACAGAAATGTGGTTAAGCATAGGCTTTTTATCAAGCCAGGCTCGAGGCCCCGAGAAGAATGTCCCAACAAGTTATTGATTTCATCAAGGAGGAGATCGAAAGACTCTAAAAGGCCATATTTATCACGATTTCTAGGTATGTTGAATGGTAAGCAAATATTGTTCCTATCATTAAGAAAAATGGTAAAATCAGGGTCTGTATTGACTTTAAAGATCTAAATGCAACCACCCAAAGGATGAATATCCAATGCAAATTGCTGACATGCTCATTAACACAACCTCGTTGTATGAGGTCTTGTGTTTTATGGATGGCTACAGTGGATACTCCCAAGTTATGAATGCTTCGGAGGATACCCATAAGACAGCATTCAAATGTCCCGGGTTAGTAGGAACCTTTGAGTGGGTGACTTTGCTGTTTGGCTTTAAAAATGCTGGCGCGACCTTCCAAAGAGCTATGAACATGATCTTTCATGACCTCATTGGAAGACCATGGAAGTCTACATAGACGATATCATGCTTAAATCAAATTCCCATGTCAAACACTTAGAAGACTTAATGGGGGTGTTCCTTAGAATGAGGACCAATAACCTCATGTTGAATCCATTAAAGTGTGCCTTTGGCATACGCCCTAGAAACTTTCTTGGTTTTCTAGTACAATAAAGGGCATCGAGGTGGACATTAATAAGACTAAGGCCATTCAAAAGGCCAAACTACCTTCAAGCAAAAAGGAGCTGTAACACTTATTTGGGCAGGTTAATTTCCTAAGATGTGTAATCTCGAGTGGCACAGGAAAAATGAAAGCCTTCTCTTCACTACTCAGGCTCTAAATTGAGTAGGACGTCAAGTGGGAGGAGCCACATCGAGCAGCTTTGAAGGCCATCAAGAAGTACTTGATTAGGACGTTAGTTCTCATTCTGCCAAAGCAGGGCGAACCTTTGAAGATTTATGTCTTTGCTTCTGAGGAATCTATTGGTTGCTTACTTGTACAAGACAATGAGTACGGGATTGATCAGGCTGTGTTCCACCATAGCCGTTGCTTCAATGAATGTGAAATAAAATACTCCTTAATTGAGAAACTATGTCTATCCTTTTTCTATGCATTGGTAAAATTGAAATGTGATTTCATGGCATTTTCGATATATGTGGTAGCTCAAATAGATGTCTTTAAATATATGCTAGATAGACCCTTGATGATGAGGAGATTGAACAAGTGGAGTGGTGCTCTACTTCAGTTTGGGTTGGCCGATGTGCCACAAAAGTCAATCAAGGGTCAAGCATTGATAGACTTTTAATCTGACCACCCAAACATTCATACTAGCTTAGACCACAAGCTAGACCAACTCCTAGTGATGGAAATGATCCCTTAGAAACTGTACTTTGATGGATCAAGAACCAATTCAACTGCTAAGATTGGAATTGTGATAGAATCCCCCACTGGGATCATTGTTGAATTAGTTGTTACTTTGGGTGGAAAATGTTCCAACAACGTGGTAAAGTATGAGGCACTGATAATAGGCCTACAGACTCTCTTGGAAATGCAAGGCCTACAAACTCTCTTGGAAATGCAAGTCCTCAATGTCGTCACTAAAGGGGATTCTTATTTGGTGATTTGCCAAATAAAAGGAGAATTTCAATGTTTGAGCAACACCTCAAACAAATACTTTTCAATAGTGCAAAAGCTATTGAGTAAGTTCGATGGTATGAAGTTTGAGCATATCCCAAGGGAGCAAAACAAAGCAGCTAATGACTTGGCTTGGTGAGCTTTAGGGTACAAGTTGCCTAAGACTTGGTGCAAAGAGGCTATGGTCATCAAGACTAGGGTTGTAGACCATGACATTGAATTTGCTACGTCTTCCAGTTTTAAGAGCAATGCCATGCCAAGTCAACACTTTGATTCCTCCGAAACCTATCAAACAATCCTAAGTCAACATAAGGACTGGAGGATCCTTTTAATAGATTACTTTAAGAACCCACAAGAGTATAATAAGGACGAAAATATGAAAATGAGAGCTTCCAGATTCCATCTAGACGATGAATCTGGAGAGTTACATAAAAGTGATGCTAGTAGAGTGCTTCTTAGGTGCCTTAACTTGGACGAAGAAATGCTAGTAATGGTAGGAGCCCATGAGGGTAGTTGAGGACCCATCTAGCTAAAAACAAGATGCATTGGCTCATCAGACATTATGGCTATTACTAGCCATCAATGATAGACGATTGCAAAAAGTATGTCAAGGGGTGTAAAGCATGCCAAAGACATGGACATGTACCAAGAGTCCCAGCAGCTGAGTTGCATGCTATTTCCAAACCAAGGCCCTTCAGAGGTTAGTCAATGGACATCATAGGGGAAATTAACCCCCTTTTAGCAAGCAAAATTCTTGCATCCTTATGGCCACAAACTAGTTCACAAAATGGGTGGAGGCTAAACCATATAGGAATATCAATCATCAAGATATGATTGATTTTATCAAATAATATATCCTATGTAGGTTTGGTATCTTCGAAACTATAATGTGGTTAACTAAAGTGTTCAATGGGGTCGAGGTTAAGCAGTTCACCAAGAGTTTCAAAATAGAAATATTGAATTTAACCCCTTTGTATGCTCAAGCCAAAGGCCTAATATAGTCAAGAAATAAGATTCCAAAGGCCAATATTCAAATGATGGTCAAGGAAAATCCCAGAAGGTGGCATGAACTGCTGCTTGATCCTCTTTGGGCTTCCAGAAAGTCCAAAAGTGACGCAACTGGGACAACCCCCTTCCATATAACATATGGCCATGATGCCGTGGTCCGAATGGAAGTAATAGTTCAGTCCATTAGGCTGGCTCATCAAGGATGGTTTTCTGAATTTGAGTATGAGCAGGCTATGACGGATGAACTAACTAACTTAGACCAAGTTAGGCTTGATGCCCTTCATAAACTAAAGAAGCAAAAGAAGTGGGTAGCAAAAGCCTACGACAAAAAGGACAAATTATGTTTCTTGCTTAATGTGATGTAATACAATGTCATAAGGAGCTTAATTGTATCGTTAGGCTCGGTAGCTTTCAAATCCCAGTTTTGGGGCCAAGGTCAGTTGGCCGTTAGTCGTGTAGGTCAATTGGCTGGTCAAGCTTGGCGGCTGTGTTTAAGAGGGTTAAGCTTGATTAAGGCTTGATTCAATGTATGCAGTTTCTATTAATAGGTTGATCTTGTGTAATCTTCATTCATCAAATGAAATATCAAACCAAACTCTTTGAGATTAGCCTTCTCTCTCTCATCTTAACTCTTCCATTTTCTCATCTCCTTCACTTCTTTCTCATCCCATACTCTCTTAATCTTAGTTTATGTTTGTGATTTGATCACAAACATAACAATTGGTATCAGAGCCTCGTTTGGCTTCTAAATTCAAACGAAATTGATATCACATATCCATTGATCGCATTACAATTAGCGTAGGGATTCAATCTTGAATGTTTAGGTTAAATGCTTGCGGTTAACTCTTACTTGATATATAAAAAAGTTCAAAAAAAAAAACAAACATATACACTTGATTCGTGGTCATCTATGGAATCAACTGATGCGGTATTGATCAGGGGAGTAACTGCCAGATCGGCTGCAGCTAAAGCTACTGCCAGGACCTCTTATGCCGAAATTGTTGGCAAAAATTATGCTGCTGATCGAGATGTTGTCACAAATGCGCAATTAAACAGTCAATTGCAAATGATGAGCAATCGCTTGCTTGTTCAAATCAGGGAGTCTAATGCTGAAACTGTTCAAAATTTGAACCAACAGACCTTGTAGATATGTCTGCAACTGGATGCGAAATTTGAGCAACGGTCACAACAGGTTGAACTTCTGGTAACTGATCAAATCACAAGGCAATCACCGGAATTGGAGGAAAGGATTTCCTTGAGGCTTCATCGTGAAAAGCAGCAGTTGGAAGTGAAACTAGCTGAAATTCGTGAGCAATTCAGGAGGCCAAATCCTTCTATTGTGCCTGAACCATTGATTCCAGCAAGTGTGTTACAAGTAAATCCTTCATTACGAGTTGAACCACAACACCGTGAGGGAGAAGCTGGAGCTCCAGTTAGAGCACATGATGCTGAGGTTACTGATAGGCAAGGTCGCAGTGAGCACGTACCATCTCGACCTTCAAACTGGGATGCTGCAACCGGTGACAGAGTTAAGGAAATGGAGCATACTTTCAGACCTCCAGAAGTAAATGCTGATCAATTGGTTGACCACCTGATTCTTGGCATTAACAACGATCAGGAAGTAATGAGGAGTAGTCCAACAGCATAAACAATAACCATAGACAACCTCGGGTGCAAATTGATGCATTTGATGGTACACAACCTCATTCTTGGCTTAGGAGGTGCGAGCGTTATTTTCACTTCTATGACATTGCTGAATTAGAGAAGGTTCAAATTGCGGCTGTGTATTTGCTTGGTGATCATGAGGTGTGGTTTTATAGCTTGATAAGGGGTAAACCTTCCATTTTATGGAATGTGTTTGCCAAAGCCTTGTGTTCTCGGTATAGTGATGAGGATGAGAGTGATATAGTGGATAAATTCAATAAAGTGAAGCAAGAGACGACTGTGAAAGAATACATGACCAGATTTGAGAACCTTCGGGCTAGCATTGTGACTGAAATTGAGGCCGCTGAGTTATATTATGTATCAGCTTTTATAAGTGGGTTGAAGCCTAAGTTAAAGAACTTAGTCAAGGCTGTAGATCCTACTGATTTGTCAGTGGCCTTTGCTAAGGCCAAGCACTATGAATCCACGGTCATAGTAGCAAATGATGGCTTCAGATCTCGTGGGAATAGCTCCAAAATTCAGCAAGGCTCGAACAGAAATAGGCCAAACAGATTGGAGGACAGAACTCAGCAGAAATTGTGCTACCGATGTAATCAGCCTTATCAATTTGGCCACAAGTGCAATCCTAAGTTTTTCATGGCTGTGGAAGGCACTAAGGCTGGTGAACATTCTGACGGTGAGGAAATTTCAGAGGAGTGCATTGATTCAGACCAAGAATGTGAAGTAAGCTTGGAAGATGCTGACGTGGAAATTTCTGTTAAGGCTCTAACCGGTAATGGAGCACATAGCACAATTCAGATTAAAGGAAAAGCTGGGAAGAGGTCCATTATCATTCTTCTTGATAGTGGGAGTACTCATAGCTTTGTGGATCCTAAAGTGGTCAAGAAGGTAGGACATGAAGTGATCAAAACGCGCCCTCTTGCAGTTGCCGTGGCTGATGGAAAGACAGTCACAACTCAGAATAAATGCCAAAGTTTCTCTTGGTTGGTGCAAGACAGGTTATGCAGCAGCTGAAGCATAATCTCAGTGAATCTCAAGCCCAAATGATGTGGAATGCAGATAGGAAGAGAGTCGATCGAAATTTTGATGTGGGGGATATGGTATACTTGAAATTGCAGCCATATAGGCAATCCACAGCAGCAGTAAGAAAAAATGTTAAGCTTTGTGCACGGTTTTTTGGTCCCTACAAGGTGTTAGAGAGAATTGGCAAGGTGGCCAACAAGTTGGAGCTTCCCCTGGACTCGTATATTCACCCGGTCTTTCATGTCTCACTTCTTAAAAAACAGGTCAAGAAGGGAGTCAGCCCATCTTCAAGTCCTCCGGAAGTAGGATCCAGTGGTGCTTTGATCTTACAACCTGCTGCAGTAGTAGAGCAGACGCAAGGAGCAGCAGCTGACCGTGCAGGACAGGAGGTTCGAGTGAGCTCGTGCAACTTGGATGATTCGTTTACCACTTGGGAAGCAAAGCGTTTCTTAAAGAGCCAATTTCCTTATTTTCATTCTTGAGGACAAGAATGCTCTAAGGGGAGGGGATTGTTATGTTTCTTGCTTAATGTGATGTAATACAATGTAATAAGGAGCTTAATTGTATCGTTAGGCTCAGTAGCTTTCAATTTCCAGTTTTGGCGACAAGGTCGATTGGCCGTTAGTTGTGTAGGTTAATTAGCTGGTCAAGCTTGACGGCTGTGTTTAAGTCGGTTAAGCTTGATTAAGGCTTGATACAATGTATGTAGTTTCTATTAATAGGTTGATCTTGTGTAATCTTCATTCATCAAATGAAATATCAAACCAATCTCTTTGAGATTAGCCTTCTCTCTCTCATCTTAACTCTTCTATTTTCTCATCTCCTTCACTTCTTTCTCATCCCATACTCTCTTAATCTTAGTTTATGTTTGTGATTTGATCACAAACATAACAATTGGTATCAGAGCCTCGTTTGGCTTCTAAATTCAAACGAAATTGATATCACATATCCATTGATCGCATTGCAATTAGCATAGGGATTCAATCTTGAATGTTTAGGTTAAATGCTTGCGGTTAACTCTTAATTGATATATAAAAGAGTTTAAAAAAAAAAAACAAATATATACACTTGATTCGTTTTCATCTATGGAATCAATTGATGCGGTATTGATCAGTGGAGTAACTACCAGATCGGCTGCAGCTAAAGCTACTGCTAGGACCTCTTATGCCGAAATTGTTGGCAACAATGATGCTGCTGATCGAGACGTTGTCACAAATGCGCAATTAAACAGTCAATTGCTGATGATGAGCAATCGCTTGCTTGTTCAAATCAGGGAGTCTAATGCTGAAACCGTTCAAAATTTGAACCAACAGACCTTGTAGATAAGTCAGCAACTGGATGTGAAATTCGAGCAACGGTCACATCAGGTTGAACATCTAGTAACTGATCAAATCACAAGGCAATCACAGGAATTGGAGGAAAGGATTTCCTTGAGGCTTCATCGTGAAAAGCAGCAGTTGGAAGTGAAACTAGCTGAAATTCGTGAGCAATATTGTGCCTGAACCATTGATTCCAGCAAGTGTGTTACAAGTAAATCCTTCAATACGAGTTGAAACACAACACCATGAGGGAGAAGCTGGAGCTCCAGTTAGAGCACATGATGCTGAGGTTATTGATAGGTAAGGTCGCAGTGAGCATGTACCATCTCGGCCTTCAAACTGGGATGCTACAACCGGTGACAGAGTTCAGGAAATGGAGCATACTTTCAAACCAGCAAAAGTAAATGCTGATCAATTGGTTCGACCACCTGATTCTTGGCATTAACAATGATCAGGAAGTAATGAGGAGTCGTCCAACAGCATAAACAATAACCACAGACAACCTCAGGTGCAAATTGATGCATTTGATGGTACACAACCTCATTCTTGGCTTAGGAGGTGCGAGCGTTATTTTCACTTCTATGACATTGCTGAATTAGAGAAGGTTCAAATTGCGGCTGTGTATTTGCTTGGTGATCATGAGGTGTGGTTTTATAGCTTGATAAGGGGTAAACCTTCCATTTTATGGAATGTGTTTGCCAAAGCCTTGTGTTCTCGGTATAGTGATGAGGATGAGAGTGATATAGTGGATAAATTCAATAAAGTGAAGCAAGAGACGACTGTGAAAGAATACATGACCAGATTTGAGAACCTTCGGGCTAGCATTGTGACTGAAATTGAGGCCTCTGAGTCATATTATGTATCAGCTTTTATAAGTGGGTTGAAGCCTAAGTTAAAGAACTTAGTCAAGGCGGTAGATCCTACTGATTTGTCAGTGGCCTTTTCTAAGGCCAAGCTCTATAAATCCACGGTCATAGTAGCAAATGATGGATTCAGATCTCGTGGGAATAGCTCCAAAATTCAGCAAGGCTCGATCAAAAACAGGCCAAACAGATTGGAGGACAGAATTCAGCAGAAATTGTGCTACCGATGTAATCTGCCCTATCAATTTGGCCACAAGTGCAATCCCAAGTCTCTCATGGCTGTGGAAGGCACTAAGGCCGGTGAACATTCTGATGGTGAGGAAATTTCAGAGGAGTGCATTGATTCAGACCAAGAAAGTGAAGTAAGCTTGGAAGATGCTGAAGTGGAAATTTCTGTTAAGGCTCTAACCGGTAATGGAGCACATAGCACAATTCGGATTAAAGGAAAAGCTGGGAAGAGGTCCATTATCATTCTCATTGATAGTGGGAGTACTCATAGCTTTGTGGATCCTAAAGTGGTCAAGAAGGTAGGACATGAAGTGATCAAAACGCACCCTCTTGCAGTTACCGTGGCTGATGGAAAGACAGTCACAACTTAGAATAAATGCCAAAGTTTCTCTTGGTTGATGCAAGACTGCAAGTTCAGCTATGACTTTAGAATCCTTCCTTTGGGAGGGTGTGACATGGTGCTCGGAGTTGATTGGATGAGGACCTATAGCCTGGTATTGTTTGATTATACTCGTCTCACAGTCTCCTTTGATGTTCAAGGCACCAAGGTTACCTTGCAAGGGATATCCGAACCAGCTTAATTGCAGGTAATCAAGGGGAGTAAATTGAAGAAGGGCCTGCAAAGCTGTGCTTACCAATGGGTGGGCCATCTATTTGCTATTTCCTCAGCTGAACTGATTGGCATTACCGAGCCGGAAGTGTAGATTCTGGATACTGATTTTGAAGATGTGTTTGAGGAACCTAAATCCTTACCTCCCAAAAGGAGCTTGGATCATGTAATTCCTCTCAAAGAGGGTGCTGAACCGGTAAAGATAGGGCCTTATAGGTACCCTCACGCTCAGAAGATAGAAATTGAAAGGCAAGTGGATGAATTTCTTAAGACCAACTTCATACAAGCCAGCCATAGTCCCTTTGCTTCTCCGGCCATTCTTGTCAAGAAGAAAGATGGCACGGCTCGTATGTGTATTGATTATAGGCAACTCAACTCTATGACTGTGAAGGACAAGTTTCCTATACCAGTTATAGATGATTTGTTGGATGAATTATATGGAGCTCAAGTCTTCTCCAAGCTGGACCTTCGACAAGGATATCATCAGATTAGAGTGGGGGAGCAAGATGTGTACCAGACTGCATTCCGGACACATCATGGACACTTTGAGTTTGCGGTCATGCCATTTGGTTTGACTGGGGGATATGGTATACTTGAAATTGCAGCCATATAGGCAATCCATAGCAGCAGTAAGGAAAAATGTTAAGCGTTGCGCACGGTTTTTTGGTCCCTACAAGGTGTTAGAGAGAATTGGCAAGGTGGCATACAAGTTGGAGCTTCCCCTGGACTCGTATATTCACCAGGTCTTTCATGTCTCACTTCTTAAAAAACAGGTCAAGAAGGGAGTCAGCCCATCTTCAAGTCCTCTGGAAGTAGGATCCAGTGGTGCTTTGATCTTACAACCTACTGGAGTAGTCAAGCAGACGCAAGGAGCAGCAGCTGACCGTGCAGGGCCGGAGGTTCGAGTGAGCTCGTGCAACTTGGATGATTCGTTTACCACTTGGGAAGCAAAGCGTTTCTTAAAGAGCCAATTTCCTTCTTTTCATTCTTGAGGACAAGAATGCTCTAAGGGGAGGGGATTGTTATGTTTCTTGCTTAATGTGATGTAATACAATGTAATAAGGAGCTTAATTGTATCGTTAGGCGCGGTAGCTTTCAAATTCCAGTTTTGGCGACATGGTCGGTTGGCTGTTAGTTGTGTAGGTTAATTGGCTGGTCAAGCTTGGCGGCTGCGTTTACGTCGGTTAAGCTTGATTAAGGCTTGAATCAATGTATGTAGTTTCTATTAATAGGTTGATCTTGTGTAATCTTCATTCATCAAATGAAATATCAAACCAATCTCTTTGAGATTAGCCTTCTCTCTCTCATCTTAACTCTTCTATTTTCTCATCTCCTTCACTTCTTTCTCATCCCATACTCTCTTAATCTTAGTTTATGTTTTTGATTTGATCACAAACATAACCGGTATTTGAGGACCCATCTAGCTAAAAACAAGATGCATTGGCTCATCAGACATTATGGCTATTACTAGCCATCAATGATAGACGATTGCAAAAAGTATGCCAAGGGGTGCAAAGCATGCCAAACACATGGACATGTACCAAGAGTCCTAGCAGCTGAGATGCATGCTATTTCCAAGCCAAGGCCCTTCAGAGGTTAGGCAATGGACATCATAGGGGAAATTAACCCCCTTTTAGCAAGCAACATTCTTGCCTCCTTATGGCCACAAACTAGTTCACTAAATAGGTAGAGACTAAACCATATAGGAATATCAATCATCAAGACATGATTGATTTTATCAAATAATATATCCTATGTAGGTTTGGTGTCTTCGAAACTATAATGTGGTTAACTAAAGTGTTCAATGGGGTTGAGGTTAAGCAGTTCACCAAGAGTTTCAAAATAGAAATCTTGTATTTAACCCCTTTGTATGCTCAAGCCAATGGCCTAATATAGTCAAGAAATAAGATTCTAAAGGCCAATATTCAAATGATGGTCAAGGAAAATCCCAGAAGGTGGCATGAACTGCTGCTTGATCCTCTTTGGGCTTACAGAAAGTCCAAAAGTGACGCAACTGGGACAACCCCCTTCCATTTAACATATGGCCATGATGCCGTGCTCCGAATGGAAGTAACAGTTCAGTCCATTAGGCTGGCTCATCAAGGATGGTTTTCTGAACTTGAGTATGAGCAGGCTATGACGGATGAACTAACTAACTTAGACCAAGTTAGGCTTGATGCCCTTCATAAACTAAAGAAGCAAAAGAAGTGGGTAGCTAAAGCCTACGACAAAAAGGTCAAACCCAAGTCTTTTGAGTTAGGCGATTTAGTGTGGTGAGTGGTTTTACCCATTGGCTAGAAAGACTGTATCTTTGGGAAATGGTCCCCAAACTAGGAGGGCCATTTGGTGTCATTGAGGTATTTGGAGACAATGCCTACTTCCTCCAAGATCTAGATGGAAGAACTTATCCTAGGGCTATTAATGGAATGTTCCTAAATAAATATGTGCCATCAATTTGGGATTCTAACAAGAAAGTCCTTAAATATAGATTCTCTGAATTATGGGCTCAATTTCAATATCAATGTCTTGCGAATCAACTCCATGATCTTTAACAAAAGAAAATAAAGAGAAAAAGGAACCACCAAACTGAGACATATGTTTGACAAAAATACATATTGGATTAATAGTATTGGAGAGTATATGGCTTACATACAAAAATAATACAAGCAAGGAACTTGTATACCCAAAATCTCCTTATAAATGCGAAAACTAAAATAGTTGAGTTCTAATCCTCACTAAGGATTCATCTATAGAAGACAATTGGCAGGTTGCATTGTTCAACTCGTAGTCTAGGGAAAGGGCTTCTTCTTCAAGCAGTAGGTTACTTCTTTGGGCCTCCATGGTAGCTCCCTTCAGCCTTCCAACCATAGAGCCTTAAGAGGTGTGTTGTTGTCTCAAAGAAAGCAGTTCTCCCCTAGGATGACGCAATCTCTTCTCCAAGCGACGTATTTCATCCTCAAGGTCTTTGATCTCTTAAGCTTGCTGACTCTAGATCTTCTTGGATGCTTGGAATTCTTCAAATAAAAGCTGCAGGCCACTGAGGTCAACTGAACACCTTAAGTCCCTTATGGAGACTTGGTAATGCCGCTTCCGCTGAAGGAGGGTTAGAACCTTTATGGTTCACCTTCACAGCACTTCCTCCAGGACTTCGAGTTATCTGGCAATGGCAGGAGCCACCATAGGGTCTTCCCTTAAGGCCTTAACTAGGGACATACCTTCTTTGAAGGTGGCCCTTTCAGTTAAGGTCAAAACAGGGAGGGGCGTGCAAGCTCTCTTAATCTCTAGAATCTTGAAGATACTTACTCGAGTTACTAAAAGGCCAACCTGCCACTCGCTTCCAGCTTCTCCAAAGGAGGTCATCCCTCCTAGTAGTGGTGAAGGAAGGCTCTTGGAGGTGTGATCTGTGTTAGGGTTAACATCAAAAGGAGTTCGATTAAATCATAACTTTGGAAGACAACCAAGGTTAGGCGAACTGCCATTACCTCTAAAACCTCAACTTTTGGCAAATGAGGAACTTCTGTTGGCATTCGTGCCAGCTCATCAACTGCAGGGATGTCTTTCTCGAGGGGAGCATCTGGGGAACAATGTTTGCATGTTAGAATCAATTACGGTTTAAGACATCAAAAGCTATGGAGCCAGATTCAGAATCTTACCTTTAATGGTCTCTTTAATGGAGAATGAGTCTCCAGGAAGGAGTAATGGAGCTTGCACGAGGCCTTAGTTCAGAGTAACTGGGAAGGAAACCTCTTCAGGGAGGCTCATTTGCAAACTCCTAGAAAGAAACTTGAAAGAGAGGGTCTGAAAAAACCCATTTCTAACAACCCATTGCTATGCCCCTTCGCCAACTTGCAGTGGAGTGTTAGAGCCATGACTCATTGGCAGGCGGTGGCTAAAGGTTCATATGACTCCTTGCTTCTCTTCTATCAGGTTGAGCTACTGGTGGCCATCTTCGGTGTCTCCTTAGTGGCTGTTTCGAAGCCCAAATATGTTGTTAGTCCAACATTTTTGGGTTTTCTGTCTCTACTGCTGCAGGCCGTGCGTGATGGAGTGACTTGTGTCCGGTGGTGGTTCCGTTCTCTACACTTCCTTCCTCTTCTGGTTCCCGCTCAGTTTTTGTGGTGAGCCCTCTTTGTTTCAGCCATTTCCATCTAGGTTGATTCTTGTGGATGGTGGTTGAAGGTCCAAGTTGGGGTTATTTTGCGTGGGGCGCATCTCTAGTGACTTTGCTGGTCCTTAGTCTCCAACTTCACCTCCTGAGCCTCCTTGTTGTCCCCTGTGGTTGTTGTGGCTGTTGGTGGCTCTTTCATTGTGGGCCGGGTGGTTGCTTTTTATGGTGGTAAGTGGTGGTCCTCTTTGTCTTCTCCCCTCTCGCACTATCTCCTTCATTGTTGCTTCTGCTGGTTGCTGCACTAGTGTTTGCTGCTGTCCTCTTCCTCTCCCCCTCAGGCGCACTGTGGTGCCTCACACCTGCACAAGGGTGGTGACTAGTGGTGGCCAGTGGGCCAGGCTAGCCCGAAAAATGACCCAACCGGGCCCGTTGGGGAGATGTCAGGTTAACGGCTCTCTAAGCTGTTGCCCAACCATTATCAATAAAAAAATATTCTAATTTTTTCTTCTATAAATACTAACCTCATTTTCTGGTTTCACCATTCAACAATCTCTCCAATTCTCTCTTCTCTACTCAGTTTACTTACAACTTGCTCCAAATTTCTCAAGTTCGAAGTTACAACTATGTTCCGCTCGTAGATTCTTGTAGAAGTTAAACTTTTAGTTTTCACTTTGGTAAATTCAGTAACAAAATTTTATTTTTTTGTCATTTTTATTTACCTAATTTTTATTTTACTTACATTTCATAATTATAAAGTTACGAAAAATGGCTCATAATTCATCATCATCTGGAGCTGTTCAATCTTGCTTTAGCTCCTACTGACAGCCTAAAGCTCCTAGAGTAGCTAAGATTAATACCCAGGAGCTGGAATATTTACAACCCGGTCCGTCACCTCCCTACACGGACACCTTAAGTTGGGAACAAGAGTATCACTACAAGCAGGATTATCCTGAATCAGGTGGTGTGGGATGTTCTCAAAATGAACCCACACCCACCACTCAGGAAAATGAAACTCGCACCACCACTACTGGTAGGCGTAGTACTAGCGACGTATGGAACCACTTCACGCTAGATCGCGAAAATAATAAAGCATATCATAAATTATGTGGTCACCTAAAATTTTTTTGTCAAAAATCCTAACAAAAAGCCATCCTAAATTATATGCCAATAAAACCCAACAAACTCTAGTACAGCAAGCAACTAGTGCGCCTGCTAGCATTAGGTTTTCAACGGAAAATAACATATGCGAATTAGCAAGATACATCATTGGGGTTGAAAACCCATTTATCACCGACGAAAACCTTAGATTCATCCGGTATTGTCAAAACGCGTTAAACCCTGCGGCTGTAAGGGTCCTAGGAACACTTTCAAGTGGGACGCATTTAAAGAATTTAATAATATAAGAAATAAATTGCAAGATATTTTACGGATGGACACGAGCATGTTCTTGTTGATATCCAACACTTGGAAGTCGAAACCTAGCGTGCCTTTCTTGTACATAACGGCATATTGGATCGATTCTTTCTTTATATTGCAAAAACGAATAATTTCTTTTACAAAATTTGAATATCCCCACACTAGTCAGAAAATAACGGGTGCTATTATGGAGGCATGCTAGTAGTGGGGGATGCATCGCAAAATTTTTAGCATTACTTTTGATAATGCTTCACACAATGATGCTTCTGTAAGACAATTAATTAGGCATATTAGACCCATATTAGATGGGAAATGTTTCCATTTACGTTGCATATGTCATATTTAACATTTAATGGTACTGAATGGTTGGAGCTTATAGATGCTTCTCTTAAGTATTTAAGAGAAGTAACTATAGCAATTAAATCATTTGGAACTAGGAAAATAAAATTTAAAGCTCTTTGTAAGATGCACGGTATTCATTTTACACAGTTTAAATTAGGTACACAAATTAGATGGTCCTCCACGGCAGAAATGTTGGAAAGAATATTACCGTATAAAGATAATTTAATTGAATTTGTGCAGGATAGTCGTTCAGATCTAAAGAATTTTAATTTGCTTAACATAGATTGGGATGCAGTTAATGAAATCTATAAATTTTTTGTAATTTTTAAAGGTGCTTTGACTTTTTTGTTTGGGTGTTATTACCCTACCATTCTATAAGCAATATCCAAACTTGTAGATATTGCTGCTTGAATGGCAGACAACAAATCCAACCCCATGTTGGCGAACTCTATTGCCTCCATGAAGCAAAAATTTTATAAATATTACTCTGAATTACCACCGACATATTGTTTTGCCACCATTTTTTATCCTCGCTGTAATCTTACGGGTTTACAATTATTTGCATAATATTTTTACCACAAACTAAATCTAACTATTAATGTAGCATATTTTATTTCGCAAGTTGATATATATTTACGTGAATTTTTTCCTTGTATTTTTTGAAGATTATCAAATGATAATCCACATGCTTCTTCTGCATCATCCTTTACATTCTCTAGTAAAGGAAAATCATATGCATGGGATATGTTGGATCGATTGAAGCACAAAAAAAATCCCACGTTTTATGACAAACTTGATTTTTACTTGCGTTATGCTCGAGTTGTACCTGCGAGGCAACTTCGTATTTTGATATTTTACAATGGTGGTGTTCCAATCAAACCCAATATCCCTTGCATTCCATCATAGCACGTGATATACTAACGTGTCCAGTGTCTTCATTGGCATCGGAGTGTGCTTTTAGTAAAGGTGGCAGGTTGATTGGATCGAAAAGAGTTAAGCTAGCACCGTCCAGCTTGGAAATGTAGGTGTGCTTGAAGGACTGGTTGCATGCAGCGAATAGAGAGTAAGACCGACTAAAGTTGGGTTCATCGAGTGATGAAGAAGACAACCCTACCATCGATACTTCAAGTCACGCACCAACCGCTGCTAATCTAGACTAAGTGAACTTATTTATATAATTGTTATTCTATTTCTTTAAAATATATTTCCTTTTATGGAACATATTTATAATTTGAAATATGGGATCATTTTTTTTATTAGTTAAATATAGTTGCATTTGTTAACAATTTATGATACATTTTATTTTATTAAATATATTCATAATTATGATAGTGTTGTATTGTATTGTATTTGTATGTTATATTATACGATATAATACATATACATATATATATACATATATACATATATATATATATATATATATATATATATATATATATATATATATATATATATATATATATATATGTATGTATAATTAAAAGGGGGAGCCAGACCGGGCTCACTGGACCAAGCGCAAGCCTAGGCCCTGCCTTGACGAGGCCCGGCCCAACTTGGCATGAGGCCACCACTAGTGGTGACGTGCAAGTGTGTTTGAGGGGGGTGATTTTCGCTCTTCTCACTCCTTGCTTAGGAAGTATTGACCTTGGAAAGTCCCTGTTTGCCGTTCCTTGTGCAGCTTTTGGGTGGCGTTTTGAGGTAATACTTCAAATCTTTTCACTTTTTTGGTTCAAGGAAAGTGGGAAGGGGAAACTTTGTTTTGGAAGCTACCCCTTGTGTCCTGTTTTTCAGCTTTTGGTAGCCCTCTCTCGATTTGGCCATTGCCTTGGGGAGGTGGAGATCGTACTTGCTTTGTTTTGCGTGCACCATGACCGAAGTGCACGCGTGGGTTGTTGTAAATGGGGTTGTTCTTGCTTCTCCATTGAACGAGCTGGTTCTTTATGGTACGTCAAGTCCGAACATCGATTCTTTGGGTGCCAATTATAGTACCCTCTTCTTTTTCGTCCTTCTGTCATTAATGGTGCTTTTGTTGCATCTATCTCCAATGAGGACGTCGCTCTGAATCTTGAAAAATGGCAACGTTGCCTTGTCTAACGTGTTGTGGGTGGCCGAGTTGCTTACTCCCATTGTGCAGCACTAACAAATTTTCTTTAGGGATCAAACGGGGTTGGATGTTTTATCTGGCGATGAGATTTACGTTTTTTGCTTTAAGACATTTGAAAATGGAGAGAATGTCCTTCGTGGTGACCCATTGTACCTCAAAGGGCACTCTCTCTCTCTTCAATGACGGTCCCAAATTTGGGAGAAAAAAAAGGCCGAACTCTCGCTGGTCAAAAGGCAGCTCAAGCTAGAACATGCGACTAGAAAAAAAATGAGATATGCTTGAATGTGTTATATGGGGGGGAGATTTACTTCTTTTTCTTTAAGACATTTGAAGTTGGGGAGAATGTCCTGCTTGGTAACCCATAGTACCTCAAAAGGCACTGTCTCTCTCTTCAATGGTGGTCCCATGAACTTGTCCCTTCACATGACCTTTCTTCAATCCCGATTTGTATTCAAATTCATGGCTTGCCTGCTCCTATTTGGATGAATAGGACCCTTGGCTCCATCGCTCGTGGTACGGGCCGTCCTTTTTTGTTACAGTAGCTTCAGTAGGGGAGTAGAATTTGGGATGAATTTCGGGTTTTTGCCGCAGGGGTTTTGTACTGAAATTGGCGAGAAGATCCATTAGAAGAGTTTGGCGGGCAACGGTTTTTTAAATAGGTGGGTCAAGTGCCTCGCACATGATTTTACTGCAAAGCAGAGTTAGTTATAGATATTTGTAGATATTATCTAGTAATTTGCATTTTCTTTAATTACTTGCAATTTTCATGTCATTAAAGAGATCATATAAATAGTTGAGCTTGTCAATTAGGTTTTCCATGATCAATGGAATACAAATTTTCTCTTTCTTCCTTAACACTCTATCTTCTTTCTCTCCCTTTAACCTCTTGATTTGTGGTTATTTTAATTGGATTAACCTAGATTTAGCTAGGCTAGCACTAGTATCAGAGCTCACGGTTCTCTCGACTGTGGGTAGAATTTGAGCTAATTATGGCAGATAATACACGATCAATGGCTGAAGTAAGGAGGTTCGAAGAATCCATGGAAAATCATTTTAGAGCTAGTGCAAATAAGTGAGACACCTTAACTGAGCAGATTCGATTGAGTTCAGGAAAGCAGAAGCGAACTCAGTAGGAAATGAAGGTAGTGCTGCTCGGAATTAAACATGTTTTGACTGGGTTTACAAACCGGTATGATCTCTCTAGTGGAAGAGGAGGAGTAGATGAAAGAGGATCCACCTCAGCTATCCCTATTTCCCGTGGAGGTGATCAGATCACTGTGGTGGTGAAGGAACCAGCTCCGGTAGCTCCAGTTGGTAACAATTCTTACTCTGCTCGCTTGATTGAGGTAGAATTTCCCCTTTTCTTAGGAGAAGATGTGAATAGCTGGATGTTTACTTATGAGCAATTCTTTACAAGAGATCAAACTGCTGATCTGGAGAAGGTTAGGTTAGCCTTGATGCATATGAGAGGCCTAGCTATTCAATGGCATAGAAAGTATGTGACAACTAGGGGTAACTTGCCAATGCCCAGCTGGAACGAGTATTGTGTCGCCCTAAAAATGAGGTTTGGCAATGCGTTTGAGGACCCCGTGTCAGAAGTAATGAGTTTGAGACAAGAAGGGACGGTTAAGGACTTTGTAGCTAAGTTTAATGCTGCAGTGCGATCATATCTTAGTGAGGCTCACCTTATCAGTTGCTTCCTCACAGGGCTGAGAGAAGAGATTGCACTGGAAGTAAGAACTTCCCAACCTACCATTCTTTATCTCGCAGTTTGCTTAGCTAAATTGGCTCAAGCCCAGTTTGAAGTCTTAGCCAAGCAGTTGAAATATTCCAAAGTTCCCCTGTTGCCCACACTTAATACTCAGAAATCAACTGTCAATCCTTACAAGAGAAATGCTTCTCGTCCTAACTATCCAGCTCAGAAAAACTTTGACCCCTCTAGGTCCCATAAGATTATGACTACAGCTGAGATGCAGGAAAGGAGAGCAAAAGGGCTATGTTATTTCTGCGATGAAAAATTTAAGATGGGCCATAGGTGCAACAATAGGGGACCTCAGCTCTATGTGATTGAGGCTGATGAAGAAATTGTGGAGGAGGAACCATAGGCAACTGAAAATGTGGGTGAATTTGAAAGAATTGAAGAGCATACAGCTCGGATCTCATTACATGCTTTATCAGGGCCTTCACCTTTCAGACATTGCGACGCAGTGGGGGAATTAAGAGCAGACGAATTCATATATTGGTCAATTTAGGTTCTACTCACAATTTCATAGACTTATCCTTAGCTCGTAAACTGCAATGCTTAGTGAAATCAGTCCCTTCAGTAGCAGTTACAGTACCAGATGGCAGCAATCTTAGTTGTAGTTATCCGTGCCAAGACCTTAGTTAGAAGGTGCAAGGGGCTACATATACTTCCAACTTTTTACTCATTCCCTTAGGGAAATGTGATATGGTGTTAGGGATTGAGTGGCTCTCCACATTGGGAGAGATTAGATGCAATTTTAGAGACGTCACCATGTCCTATACCTATGAAGGCACAACAAGGCAACTGAAAGGCAATGATTCAGTGTTCTACAAGATTGTGGGGACAAGAGCCCTCTCTAAGGCCCTATCTACTTCTCTAATTATAGCTCTGCTGCAAGTAGTGCCTGAGGGTTCACTTGATCAAGATAGAGACCTGTAAATGATGAGTTTGAGCCTAGAGCAGCTGCGGGATTAGCCCTTGCCCCAAGATATCACTGCACTCCTGCATCAGTATGAATTCCTCTTAGAAGAACCTCAGCAATTACCACCTTGTAGAGGTCCCTTTGATCACAAAATCAACTTGAAAGAGGGAACACAGCCTATCAATAAGAGGCTCTATCACTATCCCTCACTACAAAAAGATGTAATGGAAGGGATGGTTTAAGAGTTGCGGCAGAAGGGATATATACAGCACAGCTTTAGTACATTTGCCTCAACTGTTGTGATGGTCGGAAAGAAAGATTGGGGATGGAGAATGTGCATAGACTACAGAGATCTCAACAATGCAATTGCGAAGGATAAATTTCCTATACCCTTGGTGGAAGAGTTGTTTGATGAGCTTGGTAATGAAAGGTTGTTCTCCAAGCTTGATCTGAGATCGGGGTATTACCGGATTCGAATGCAAGAAGAGGATGTTTAGAAGACTGCATTCAAGACTCACTTTGGGCATTTTGAGTTCTTAGTGATGCCCTTTGTGCTCACTAATGCTCCTTCAACATTTCAAGCACTCGTGAACTCAATTTTTGCCCATACCTCAGGAAGTCTGTCTTAGTCTTCTTCAATGATATATTTGTATATAGTGATCATTTGAAGGACTATTTACTACATCTAGAGACAATCTTCAATGTTCTGAGGGAACATCAACTGTTTGCTAAGCAGAGCAAGTGCTCATTTGCAGCCTCCAAGATTAAATACTTGGGGCATGTCATCTTTGAGGGCAAAGTAGCCACAGATCCGCAAAAGGTTGCGGCTATGCGAGATTGGCCATAGCCCAAAACCATGAAGCGATTGAGGGGATTTCTAGGACTTGTTGACTATTATAGGAGATTCATACAAAGGTATGGCATGCTAGAAAGGCCCTTGAATGAACTCACTGGAAGACACAAACTGGAATGGACTGCAGCAACTCAACAAGCCTTCAATCTGTTAAAGGAGGCAGTAATATCAACCCCAGTTCTAGCCTTGCCAAACTTCTCCTTACCCTTCGAAGTGGAGTCATATGCTAGTAGCAGTGGTATAGGAGCTGTCCAGGCCTAAGAGGGTCACCCTATAGCTTTCCTCAGCAAAAGTTTAAGTCCTAGGCAAAAAGCACTATCTGTGTATGAAAGAGAACTTATGGCTTTGGCTGGAGCTGGGCAAAATTGGCATCAGTACCTCATGAATAACACCTTCATTGTGAGGACAAACCAGAATGGCTTAAAGTTCTTACTAGAGCAGAAGGTTAACACCCACTTCCAACGATTATGGTTGGCAAAATTAATGGGGTTCAGTTATGTGATAAAGTATAAAAAGGGCAAAGATAACATCGTCGATAATGCTCTTTCAAGGATCACAAGTCAGCAGATCACATGCCAGCTCCAGTCCTCTGTAGGCAGCAATCTACATGCTATGATACAACTTGGATCACAGTCTGATCCAACCTTGCAGTCACTCATTACAGCCCTCTCCAATGGGTCCGAACAACACCCCAAATACAGTTGGCAAGAAGAGCAATTGAAAAGGAACGGCAAGCTAGTGATTGGTAATGACGCCAACCTTGAAGGGAAAATATTACAGTGGCTTCCCTCTTCTCCTAGTGGGGGACATTCAGGCAGGGATGCCACCTCCCACAGAGTGAAGTCTATGTTCTTTTGGAAAGGAATGTCCAAGGACATGGTTGAATTTGTGAAGAAATGCCAAGTTTGCCAAGCTTGCAAGTAAAAGATCGTGGCCTCTCTATATCTATTACAAGCCTTGCCCATTTCTCAAACAATCTGGACAGGTATCTTTATGGATTTTTACAGATCTCATGAAAGGGATGTCATCTTTGTTGTGGTGGATCGTCTGAGCAAGGCAGCCCATTTCTTATCATTGAAATAGCCTTATACAGCCCTCACTATTGCGCAAGTGTTCATGGACCAGGTATACAAGCTTCATGGGTTGCCTCTTTCCATTGTCAGTGATTGAGATACAGTGTATCAAAGTGATTTCCAGCAAGCTTTATTCTCTGTTCAGGGGGTAGAACTTCATCTCTCAACCGCTTTCCATCCTTAGACAGATGGTCAGACTGAAGTGGTAAATAGAGGATTAGAAACCTACCTTCGATGCATGTGGAGCTCGCAGCCTCACCACTGGTATAAGTGGTTACCCATTGCTGAGTGGTGGTATAACACCACATGGCACTCTTCACATCAGAAAACACCCTATGAAGTGGTGTATGGCAAACTTCCTCCACTACACATCCCTTACATACCGAGGGAAACTCACATAGAGGCTGTGGACAGAAGCCTTCAGCAACGGGAGGAAGCTCTTAAGGTAGTCAGGTATCACCCAGCTCGAGCTCAAAACCGTATGAAACAAAATGCTGATAGGAGAAGGTCCAACAAGTGTTTCAAGCCAGGGGATTGGGTTTATCTGAAATTACACCCCTATAGAAAGATCACAGTAGCTCATAGGAGTTCTCATAAGCTCTCTTAGAAGTACTATGGTCCTTACATGATCCTCGGAGCCATTGGCAAGATTGCATATAGGCTAGAACTTTCAACTTCAGCAAAAATATACGATGTATTTCACATTTTACAGCTCAAAGCTCACCATGGACCTTCCCCTGCTAAGACTGTTCATATCCTAGCTGACATTGAAGCTCCCCCATAGAAAATGCCTAAATTGATCTTGGATAGGAAGAGGGTGAATCGCAATAATCGCACAGCAACAAAGGTTCTTGTGAAGTGGAAGAACTTGCCAAGAGAAGAAGCTTCATGGGAATTTCTCTTCAATTTATAACTAAAATACCTGAATTTCACCCTTGAAGACAAGGGTAAACCCAAGGGAGGGAGTACTGTTACAGTAGCTTCAGTAGAGGCGCAGAATTAGGGATGAATTTTGAGTTTTTGCAACAAGGGTTTTGTGCTTGAATTCGCGGGAAGAGTCGTTAGAAGCGCTGGGTGTGGGCAGCTATTTTTTAAACCGGCAGGTCACGTTCCTAGCACGAGATTTTACAGCAAAGCAGAATTAGTTATGGATATTTGTAGATATTATCTAGTAATTTTCATTGCTTTAATTACTTGCAATTTCCATGTCATTAGAGGGATCATATAAATTGTTGAGCTTGTCAATTAGGTTTTCCATGATCAATGAAATACAAATTTTCTCTTTCTCCCTTAACACTCTATCTTCTTTCTCTGCCTTTTTAACCTCTTGATTTGGGGTGATTGTGATTGGATCAACCTAGATTTAACTAGGTTAACATCTTTACATGGATAAGCCTACTTTCGAGGGGACCATGGTTAGTTATGCAAGGGTTTGTGTGGAAATGGATGCCAAAGCTACCCTGATCAAGAAATTGTTCGTTGATTACAATGGCCATTGGTTTCCGGTGAAGGTTTGCCTAAATTTTGTCATAAATGTAAAGTTTTTGGTCATTCTTGTCATGCTCCAAGCATTGCTGCCCTCCTGCACCCCTGAAATTCCGGCTACGATGGCTGAAAAAAGAAAATGGCCACAAAACTGCCACAGCGAGATGGCTGGCCGGGGGGGGGGGGGTGTTTTTATCTCTAGGCCTATGGTTGAGCCCACTTTTGGGGATCGGTACTGCGGTGGGGGGAGGCCCACGGTTGGGCCCAAAGAAAAGATGATGAGGCCTCTTTAGTGGGCTCTGGGCCTGGTGTTACTATGGTCCCAATTACCGCTGGGCTATCTTATGATAGGCCTCAGGTTAAGCCTCGTTCTGGGCCAGATAGTGGGCCACGGGGCCCTGTCATTGTGGAGGTGGGTGTTTGTGCGGGCCTTGTGCTTGCTTCTAAACATCTAAGCCTGCTTTAGATGCTTCTGGGCCACGGTTTGTATGTGTTGAGCCTGAAAATGTTGAAGGTGATGGTGGGCTTTGGCTCGGTTTTGATGTTGGAGACTTGGATGGTTCTGGGCCAACACCTAGGCTTACTTTCTCAGTCTCCTCCTAGCCCCAACTTGGGCTTGCGTTTGGGCCACCTCTTGGCCCACTCGAACCCCCCATTGCTGAAGTGGGGTGGGACCTTTGCCTTTGGCCTCTGGACCCCGTCTTCTCTGCTGCTGCCCAACGCCAATTAGGCGCTAGGACCTCATGGGCCCCTCCCCATGCCAGTTCCATTTTTCTCCCACACCTGGTCTAGAACCCAGGTCAGGGAGGTGTTGGGAGTCTCGAACCTCCATGTCACGGCTAATTCGTCCACCCGAGTTAAGGTGGATTTGAGTGAAGCTATCATTCCGTTTTAGGTTGAAGAGACTCAGGTGGGATTCTTGAAGCTAGATCATGCCCTGTGAATCAAGAAGCCAGTGTGCTGAGTAACCAATCTGCGTGTTCCAGCAGTCAAGAGAGTCTTTCGTCGGACCCCTATGATGGCCACCTTCTTGAGACTCATGCGGACCTAGCTAATGATGTGGCTTAATTAACCACACATAGAGGTGTTGAACAATCTTCCATCATACCATGCTGATGGACTAGAATTGCTTCAAAGAAGAAGAATCCGGACCCACTTCCTCCTCCAAAGGGCGGTGCTGCCGTTGA
Organism: Simmondsia chinensis; assembly: GCA_018398585.1. Classification (NCBI taxonomy): domain Eukaryota; kingdom Viridiplantae; phylum Streptophyta; class Magnoliopsida; order Caryophyllales; family Simmondsiaceae; genus Simmondsia; species Simmondsia chinensis. Next base: position 23,210,243 of record JAGTTD010000002.1, read on the forward strand.
GTGTTGTTCTCCTCTCTTTGTCTTTGAGGGATTTACTTTGATGCTTTGATGTAATCTTTGTATTTCCTTTTATTTTTGGCTTTTGCCGTGTTTGCTTCTTGGCATTGTTTAGCTTTATTTTCGAAATGCTTTTTCGGCCTTAGCCGTATCTGAGGGTACGCCCCTCATACTCATGTATGATTTTTTTGATACTTACACATTGACTTATCAAAAATAAAGGAAAACTCTTCAGAGGGATAGCTTACAACTGGCTCCACAGCAGAGATAGCCACGTTAGCTCCTTCTTCAATTCTCGAGGTCAATGGCTCAGTACCTTGATTGAGCTCTGGTGCAATTTTTTGAGGTGGAGAATCTAGTACCTCCACAATAACCGGAGCTGGCTCTTCCTGTGGCTATAAAAGGTCAAGTTATAAGCAGCTTTCACAGAATGAGACACCAATTAAGCAAATCCAATACCTCTTATTCAAGGAGCGTGGCTCTTCTCTTCCTCACTAATTTTGAGATGGGTGCCTCTTCGTCTTCTTCCTCCTTTATTGGTTGAATGGCTCTATGTTGTGATTTCTCTTGTTATGTGCTTTATAATTCTTGTTAAAGTTGTGTTTTGGCTTTATTGGGTGTAATGTTTGAAATGTAGTTTTGATCCCTTGGGGCCAAAGTCGGTTAGAACTGGTTAATGGTTTTGGCGGCAAAATGCTTGGATTTAGATATTTTGGGTCCTTGTATCTCAATTCTCATATAGAAGGAAATATCATTGTATTCTTGAGATCATTCAATAAAAATCTTACTTGATTCCTAAGATATTATTCTCTCTCTTTGCATCTCTTCTCTAATTCTCGTCTAACTTTAATTCTCTTCTCAGCTACACTCTCTCTTCACTAGTTAACTTCAATTCAACAAATTGAAGCTTAACAGTTGGTTTCAGAGCTAGTTTCAGCTGTAAATTGATTCATTTGAGCTGGCTAGATCTAAGAAGGACAATTCAAACATGGCTGGAGGAGTAACCACTCGATCGGGTGTAGGAGCTGCTGAAGCCGGACAATCAACTACATTTGTTAATCCAAATGTATCTTATGCAGCTGTGGCCTGTGCGAATGCCTCAAAGGAGGTTCAATTTGTGACAAATGATCAATTGATGTCGCAATTAGATGAAATTTTTACTCGATTTCAGACTTTACAACAGCAAGGTATTGATAGTTTGCGGCACGTTCAAGCTGAAAATGTGAAGAAGTATGAAGAGATGATTGAGCAGAAAGTCCAAGGCTTTGAAAGCAGGTTATCTGATTTGTAAACTTAAGTAAATAAGTAAAGAGAATCATCTGCTTTGGGAGTTCTCAGACCTGCAAGTCAGTTAGCACCTTCAGTTGAAGTGAGGCAATCGCAAGTTCCAACTACAAGTGCTCCAATCTTGAACAAACCAAGGAATGCTCCTTCGATGATTCAAACGAATGTTAGACTACAAGATCTTCAACATTTTGTGGAAGTGAGGTCACAAGGAGTGGAAGCTTCTATCAGACCCCCAGTTCACTCTGTTGAACAAGGACAATCTCGAGCGTTTGACTCGAATGCAAATCAGAATGCGAGGCAACATGAGACTGCTAATCATACAAGAACATCACCCGATTGTATTGTGCATTTGGATAGGCCACCTGATTGCTACCAGCAGCAGAGCTCTGGCAGCAATGATGCTTCCTCTGATAGTAGAAACATTTAGACAGCCAAGAGTCAAAAATTGATCCTTTTGACGGCAAGCAACCTCAGTCGTGGTTGAGGAGATGTGATTGATATTTCCACTTGTATAACATCAAGGAGTCAGAAAAGGTGGAATTGGCAGCAGTGTATCTTCCTGGGGATCATGCGGTATGGTTTTACAGTCTTCTTAAAAGCAATCTTGATCTTTCTTGGGCTGAGTTTGTGGAGGAGTTGTGTGAAAGATATGGTGATGAAGACACTAGTGATGTTGTGGATAATTTCAATAAAGTCTTTCAAACCCCAACTGTGAGAGAATACATGACAAGATTTGAGAACTTAAGAGCAAGTATGATGGCTACTTACCCTCAAGCTGCAGAATCTTATTATGTTTCAAGTTTTATTAGTGGATTGAAGCCACAGATTAAGAATATGTTGAAGGCAATTGGACCTAAGACTTTAACTAAGGCCTATGCGACGGCTAAATTGATTGAGGCCACTGTCATTTCTTCAAGTGACAAACGCAAGTTCAAGGGAAGTGGTACAAAATCTCATCAAAGAGATGTAGTTGGAAACAAGACCAACAGAACTGTTGAGAGAAGGCCACAAAGACTCTGTTATAAGTGTAATCAGCCTTATCAGCCTGGACATAAGTGTAGCTCCAAGTTCTTGATGTCTGCTCGTGGAATTGATGCTGTAAAGCAGTCTGACAGTGATGGATCTGAACCAGATGAGGACTGTACTGATCAAGAGTCTCAGGATGAGTTGCTTGAGGATGAAGTTAATATTTCTATGAAGGCTTTGATAGGGAATGGAGCTCACAATATAATAAGAATCAAGGGGAAAGCAGGAAGAAGGCACGTCACTATTTTGATTGATAGTGGTAGTACTCATAGTTTTGTTGATCCAAAGGTGGTGAAGAAGGTTGGGCAAATGGTGATTGAAACTCATCCTTTGGTAGTGACCATGGCAGATAGTAACTCTATTCTCGCACAGAACAAATGCCAAGACTTCCAATGGTCTATACAAGAGCATCAATTCACCCATGATTTCCAGATCCTTCCTTTAGGAGGATGTGATATGGTGCTGGGAGTTGATTGGATGAGATCATTTAGCCCGGTGGTATTTGACTTTGGCAATCTCACAGTTTCATATGAGGTCCATGGATCAAATGTTTCTTTGTATGGAATTGAAGATCAAGCTCAGTTGCAAGTGATCAAGGGTAAAAGCCTTCAAGGTGGATTCAAGACGAGTGCTTATAGGTGCATTGGACAGTTATTTGCTACAGCTCCAACAGAGTTGAGTTCGATACAGCAGTCTGATGTTAGAGCTTTAATTGTGGAGTTTGAGGACATCTTTGAACAGCCTAAGTTTCTCCCTCCACAGAGAAGTCTTGATCATGCCATTCCATTGAAGACCGGTGCAGAACCTTTCAAGCTGAGGCCTTACAAGTTTCCTCGCACACAGAAATCAGAGATTGAGTGACAGGTTGAAGAGTTGCTCAAGACTTGTTTCATCAGACCTAGTCACAGTCTATTTGCTTCACCTGTCATTTTTGTGAAGAAGAAAGATGGGTCTGCAAGGATGTGCCTCGACTATAGGCAACTCAATTCCTTGACAATCAAGGATAAGTTCTCTATTCCTGTTATTGATGACCTTTTAGATGAGTTATATTGAGCTTGTTTCTTCTCTAAGCTAGATCTACGACAAGGATATCATCAAATAAGAGTTCTTGAACAAGACATCTTCAAGACTGCCTTTAAAACTCATCATGGCCATTATGAGTTTATGGTTATAGCTTTTGGCTTAACCAACGCACCAGCTACATTTCAGGCAGCAATGAATGACGTCTTCGAGCCTTTTCTGAGGAGGTTTGTATTGGTTTTGTTCGATGACATTCTTATTTACAGTGCTTCTTATGTGTATCATCTACATCACTTGAAGGACTTTTTCCTTGTTACGCACAAATGTCAACTTTAAGCAAAGTTGTCCAAGTGTGCTTTCATGCAGCAGCAACTTGGGTATTTGGGACATGTGATATCTTCTGAAGGAGTTTCTACAGATCCTTCAAAGATACAAGTTATGAAGGAGTGGCCAGTTCCAGTTACTTTGATGCAATTACGTGGATTTTTGGGTCTTACAGGCTATTATAGGAAGTTCATTTCTAACTTTGGTTCCGTAGCTAGACCTTTGACAGATATGCTCAAAAAAGATGCCTTCGTGTGGAGTGATAGTGCTCAAGCAACCTTTGAATCCTTGAAAGCTGCTATGTGTGAAGCCCCTGTTCTAGATATGCCTAACTTTGTTGAAGATTTTGCGCTTGAAACTGACGCTATTTGCGCTTGAAACTGACGCTAGTGGAACTGGTATTGGAGCTTAGAATGGAAGGCCTATTCCTTTCCTAAGTCAAGCTTTCAGCCTCAAGCATCAAGCAATGTCCATCTATGAGAAAGAGTACTTGGCAATCTTGTTAGCTGTTGAGAAATGGAGACATTATTTGGATGGTCACAGATTTGTAACAAGAACTGATCATCAGAGTTTGAAGCATTGTTAGAACAAAAGATTGTGACAAGGATTCACAAGAAAGGATTGATGAAAATGTTGGGACTAGATTATGCAATTGAGTATAGAAGAGGGAAGGAAAATCTTGCCGCTGATGCTTTATCAAGAAGATTAGAAGATGGTGAGCAAGCTTATTGTGGAGCTTAGTCTGTTGTTCTTCCTTCTTGGTTAGAGGAGGTCTACAAATCTTATGAAGATGATGTGTTTGCTTAAGAATGCATTACTGCTTACCGCATCACCAAGAACAGCGAGAGTACACCGAATTCTAATATATCAACCGACAATTCGATTGAAAGGCAGGCTGTACATTGGATCTTCAACTGATTTGAGAGATCAGATCATAGAAGCCTCTTATGACTCAACTTGGGGAGGACATTCTGTTGTGGAAGGAACTTACAGAAGAATCAAAGCATATTTCTGTTAGCCTGGGCCTAAGGAGGTAGTTAATGAGTTTGTGAGCTCTTGTGAAGTGCGTCAACAAACAAAGCTTGGTGATTATAGGTACCAAGGTCATTTGCAGCCACTTCCTGTTCTTGAAGGGACTTGGATGAATATAAGCATGGATTTCTTTGAAGGCTTGCCATCCTTAAACGCAATTGTTGCCTGGGCCAAATCACAAGACTACGAGGTCTTCTATGCAATAGCCCCTTGACACCCAGAGTGTGGGCTCCGAAAATATTAACGAGGAAGAATTTCAAAGAGAAATTCCTCTTAATTTTTTGGAAAATCAAAATTTTCAAAAAATATTGTAATAATAAACTGAAACCCAAAGACCCTTATTTATAATACGCCAATGAGTTGAAAAATAACTTGTTATAGTCCAAGTAGAATCTTGGCTATAACCTAGGTGATGAAGAGTTTAGAGGAGAAGAGAAGGGAAATGGACGAGGATTAAAGAGAGAAATTATGAGATGAGAAGTAGAGATAAAAAGATATTTTCATTAAATGAATGAATCTTACAAGAATACAACTATTTATACTCTTACAAGATATAAGCTCAAACAATGAATCTAAACATGTACAAAACAAGAACTACCAACTTAGAAATTGAGCTAGCCGCCACATTAGACCAAGGAATAACCACCAAAGACCAAACCCTCAATTAACGTTCCCACCTTTTCTAATTGAACAACAAAACACCTTCGGGCTATGACATTACCCTCTTCTTGAGCTCATTCATGCCTCAAGAATAGAAGGAAAGAAATAGAGACGTTAAGAACCACCAATTTTCCCAAGAAGCATTCTCTTTTCCCAAATTGGCCTACTGAACCTGAACCTGCTCAATGTCTACTCCCTACTGCTACACTATCCTCGTACTAAGAATAGCTACTAGTTCCTGAAACACACTTCCCTGAATTGAAGCTAGCAATGGTTCTGTAGCACAAACTACCCCCTTTGCCACATACTTCTTGAGCAAGGAGATGTGGAACACAAGATGGACTAAGCTGTTCAAAGGAAGCTCAAGCCAGTAAGCCATGCTACGAATCCTTTCCAAGACCCTGTAAGGTCCAAAATACCTGGCACGTAGCTTGACATTCTTGTGTGCGGCAACATAATTTTGTCTATAGGGCTGCAACTCAAGATACACCAAATCCCCTACTTCAAAATTAACTTGGAAAAATACCAAGAACCATGAAGATCACCCAAAAGATCATCTATGAGCGGTATAGGGAACTTATCCTTGACTATCCTAGAATTTAGTTGCCGGTAATTGATGCACATCCTAGAAGATCCATCCTTCTTCTTTACCAAGATTACCGGAGAGGAAAATGGACTATGGCTATGCTTAATGAACTTTGTTTGAAGCAACACCTCCACTTGCCTTTTTATCTAATTCTTTTGAGAATGAGGGTACTTGTAGGGCTGCAAGTTCACTAGATTGGATCCTTCCTTCAGGGAAATAGCATGATCAAAACTCCTTCTTGGAGGTAGAACTATAGGCTGCTCAAAGATGTCATTATACTTCTACAGCAGAGAATCCAGGACAACATTTTAAGGCATTTCAGAAGCAGCTGTGATGGAAGAAAGTTGTCCCGCCCACTAATAAGACCCTTCCTTGAGCAACTTTTGCAAGCCTTTACCCTCCATCAACTGAAGTTGTACCTGCTCAACAATGCCCTTTAGTTGAATCTGCTCACCATTCCTCTCAAAGGACACAACAAACTAAGCAAAATCAAAGAGAATGGTGCTGAAAGACCAAATCCAATCAACCCCCAATACCTTGTCACATCCCCCCAACCTCAACACTCTGAAATCGTACTCAAACTTATGCCCTTGCATCTTCCAACCGAACCCTTTACACTTGGCATGAGTCAAGATGCAGTTTCCATCAGCAACGGTGATAGATGAAGGACTCGTCTTAATCAATTCTTACCCCACAGCTCTAACCACCTGAGGATCAATGAAGTTGTGTGCGCTGTCACTATCAATGAGTATTAATAATTCCCTTTGTCTCACTCTTCCTTTGATCCGGATGGTGTTGTGTGTTCCATTTCCAATTAAGGCCTTCATAGAGATCTCAACACCATTCTCCTCTTCAGATTCTCCATTCTGTTCCTCATCAGCTTTCGGAGTCTCAATAACATCACTTGCTTCTCTTTCATCAACGGCTTCAACTCTTGAAGCTACCATAAGATACTAGGGATCACACTTGTGTCCAAAGAAGTATCTCTTACTACACTTGTAGCGAAGCTTTTGAGGCTTCTTCACCTCATTACTGCTACTTCTATTGAAGACTTGAAAAGGTCTAGAAGATGAATTCCCAGCACCAACAGATTTACCTTTAAAAGATCAGAAGGAATCATCACGGTCTTTTCCACCTTCCTAACATTTGAATAAGCTTGAGACAATGTTGTTGGTTCGCAAGCCTTCACCATATGCTTGATCTTATGCTTGAGTCCACTCACAAAACTAAAGGCATAATATGATTCTAGAGCCTCTGGATAAACATTGAGCATTCGAGCTCACAATCCTTCAAAGCGTGTCATGTAATCCTTCACTGAAGAAACCTGGATCACATTGTTGAAATTATCCACTACCTCACTCACATCTTCATCTCCATATCGATCACAAAGTTCATTGGCAAATTCAGTCCAAGTTATTACAGGATTGCTTCACACCAAAATGTAATACCAAACTTCCAATTCACCACGCAAATATACTGCAGCCAGCTCTACTTTCTCATGCTCCTCAATATTGTAAAATCGAAAGTATCTTCCACACTTCCTCACCCAAGATTGAGGCAGTGTACCATCAAAAGGCTCTAAATCCACTTAAGGTTGTCTAAAGTTGCTGCTCCTCGAGCCAGAAGTACCATCACTGCTTTCAGCTGATGTGGGCCTCGGTTCTAGAGGTCTTGCTTGTTGGCTAGCAGGCCATAGTATGCCTGCTCCAGGAGGCTGTTGCTGCCTCTCCAAATTCTGCTAAAAATTGGACATCTGCTGCGATATTTGCTGTGAGATGTGTTGAAAATGTGTCTCAAACCTCTGCTCATATAGCGTGCATCATTGCCATCATTTGATCCAAGCGATCACTCTGATTGACTTCGCCATCAGCACCAGTCACTACTGCAGCATAAGTAATAGGATTTCCAGCTATATTGCTGGATGCGTTTTGAGTAGCCTTGGCACGAGTTGTAGGTCTAGCGATGTGATAGGGTCATCTGTGTGTAGCCAGATTGCAGCACAAGCTCAATTCCAGCATGATCAAGCCTGACATATTTGCAACTCGATCGAATTGAGCTATATTTCAATCCAATCAATGATGAATGCAAGCCTCTGATACCAAATGTTATAGTCCAAGTAGAATCTAGGCTATAACCTAGGTGATGAAGAGGTTAGATGTGAAGAGAAGGGAAAGAGATGAGGTTTAGAGAGAGAAATTGAGAGATAAGTAGAGATAACAAGATATTATCATTGAATGAATGAATCGTACAAGAATATAACTATTTATACTCCTACAAGATATAAGCTCAAACAATAAATCTAGACATATACTAAACAAGAACTACCGACTTAGAAATTGAGCTAGCCGCCACAATAGACCAATGAATAACCGCCAAAGACCAAACGCTCAACTAACATTTCCGCCTTCTCTAATTGAACAGCAAAACACCTTCTGGCTATGACATAATTTTTGATGTGTGATTTGCTAAAAGGAAAAAAACATGTTTAAATATAATTAAAACGACATCATACAAGCCCAGAACATGCACACGCCGAAATGCAAGATGTGCCCATGCTATGTTTGGGTTGGTATTGGTCAACACCGATGTACTTCTAAAGGCTTACAGAGGTACCTCAGGGACAACTTAATTATAGCTCAAAATGGGTCAAATCTAATTATCAAAATTTGACAACATCTATTACCATTTAGTAATATTTAATTCCACCCTACTTATGCGGGAGCCCTTTGAGGTACTGGGATTGTTGTTGTAGTAATATTTAATTTCACTAATAAATATTACTACACTCTTGAATTAAATAAAATTATTTAATAATTCCCAAATAACTTTTATTTTGACAATCAAACCCTCTATTAGATATCCGTGAGGAAAATAGCTTTAATTACTATCGCTAATTTTCTCATATCTTTCACCGTAGTTCCCAACTTGGCATTCTCGAAGAGTTCAATAACATCGAAAACAATTTTTGTACTAATTAGTAATGTCGAACATATGGAATACTTTGGCCAAAGATCCTTGAAGCTGTTCGTATGCTTGCGAATCAACTAAGGGGACATTCTTATCTTATAAGAGACTATAGATTCTGCACAAAGCACCTGCTCCTGCTGCACTTCATGTCATTACTCAACACACTTAAGATTTAAGTCAACACGTTGTCACTAAACCTTTTAGCACATCAAAGCAACGGGCAATCCATGCACGAGTTCGGACTATTTTCTGGATTTAGAGTTTTTTTTTTTACACAATTGATTATTTCTTAATGTAGTAAAAAAATAAATAATTCATGTGGTCTTGCTCAGTGTTCCAATCATATAGACAATACCAATACAATACATTTGGATCCCTATCCACATAGCCAAAAAAAGTCATCCAAATTATTATATTATAGTCTCATCATATCAGTTGTCCAAACTCATCACTGACTACAAACATATACTTTAACAGCATATCACTAATTTGATTTAAATTTATCCGTGGCTCAATCTCATTGACTGCTTAAACTAAACTTGACATGTCATCTTTGAATACGTCCATCTCAAAGAGTGTTTTAGAAAACAAAATTGGACTTGTAAAACATAATCAGGCAATAAATAAATAAAATAATTTTATTTAATCAATATTTGAAAAACTAACTAATTAGGTTTTGTAGGACATTCACTCCAACACAAACTCCCTATTAGACTGACAATGGAAACTGTGAGGAATCAACTCTTGAACCACGTTCCCACTTGACAGTTTAAATGGCGGATCTTTCTTTAAGTTTCATTATCTCATAATCAATTATTATAATCACAATCTAAATTTTATTTAATAATTAAATAAAACTCTAATCATATTAGGCTCCTTTTAATTATCCAACCTATGTAATCTAATCTCATTTGATATTTTATAAGAGTTTTCTTTTGAAATTATTTAACTTTTAAATTTTCTAATCTTATTAGCCTTATTTGAAACAATTCTTCCACTTGATGAAAATAAATATTGCATAAAGTTACATATTTAAATGGCCTTCTAACTTTATTCACTTCATACATAATATCTTACACTTTTAAATAATATTAATCAAAATTCAATAAACTTCAGGTTATCAAACTAGTTGAATAACAAAACTCAAGGCCCAAAAGGTTGGAATAATAAATGATTTTCGTAAATAATTTTGAAAATGAGTATCATAAAATACTTATTAGAATTTTATCATAATAAATGATTTATTTGTTTGAAATTTTTTAAAATAATAAAAAAAATCTGACAAGTCAGTGTTGACTTATTGACGTAAGTGTTGACCGCAGTGACAACAGCATGTTAGAATTTTTTTTGACAAATAAATAAATAGTAAATTTATCATTTCATTAGAATAAAATAAATTCAAATATCTAACCATATTAGATATACGACGTTTTGGATTATCATAAACTATTCAACGATTGAATGTTTCATAACTTCAATCAAAATCTAATCACATTAGATTTAGTAATCTAAATCTTTTAACTCGTTGATTATCTAATCTCATTAGTTCTGATATACAAATATATTTCTAGATTGAATTATGATTCCTAAAATTTTAAACAATTTAAAACTTTAGTGAATGTTCAATCTTGTTATTAAACTCTTCAATAACAATATTCGTGATTGTCCTTATCCTATGAAATTCTCAATTTCATAATTTAGTAATTCTGCATACTCCTATTTTATCAAACCTGATATTTTTCAAATGAAAAAATATTTTCGAAATTGACTAGAGCAAGCGCAATGAAAACAATTTAAAATTCTTTAATTTTAAATCTAAAGGCATGATCTAGTTAAACTATTTAATTAAATCTAGATCTTATTCAAATGGGTTACAATACAATAAATAAGAAATATCATACAAAACTGGTATAAACATGATATGTAGAATAAGCAAAATAAAGAAAAAATAAATTAAATAACAAATACTTAAATGAAACATATCTGAAGCGTAAATCCCAACTCTGACTTGAGGATATGAATTTGGAAGAAGAATAACTTGACGCCTTAACGTTTTTTTCGCAATGACCTCTCCTAGCACCGGAGTGTGGGCTCTCAAAATATTTAGTATTAGGAAAAATTTTAGAACAAAAATTTTCATTCAATACTTTTGAAGCACAATTCATCAAAAGAAATTATGCTAAACTATATTTTAAGAACTCCTTAAACTAGTTTAGGGGTTTTTTTTTTTTTAATTTGCTGTGGGGAAGAGAGAGAAAAACCGCTAAGGTTCACACTCATAAAATATTAGATATATATTATGAGAGGGTGAGAGCATGAGAGGGGAGAATCCTAGCCCTCTATTGTAATGGACAACAAGATTTGTTGAACATTAAAAAAAATAACAATTTCCAGTCCATACCTCTTCATGGGGCAAAAAGAAAGAAAGGGTAAAGAAAGAAAATTGCTTCTTTTTTTTTTCAATACTCAACAAATCTTGGCCTTAAAATGTTATTTTTTAATGTCCAACAAATTTTTGCCATCCATTTCAATGGAGAGTCGGGATTCGCTCCTCTTATGCTCTCATCTTTTCATAAGAACGGCACCCTATATATATAAACCGGTAAAAGGGTAGACGGGCTGTATGGGCAATGCTGGCCAAGTCATAATATGCCACGTGGTACTTCCCCATTCGATTCATGGGCATGCAGATCACCACGTTGGGTTTACTATAGCACAACCTGGCCCATTTCAGGCGGCACGAATCGATAGCTGTTCTATGTTTGTTTTGGTTTAAATCCAACATGTATAAATTTATCTTATGAATTATATTTAGCAAAATAAATTTATTCATCTCATGAATTTTGTTTAGCATAAAATTTATTTATCTCATAAATTTTCTTTAAATATTTTCAAATGGTACTTCAACTGAGGCTCGTGAAGGTACCTCATGTTGGAGTTGGTGTCCAAGAAAGTCCGAAATTAGTTAGGTTCAAATATTAATAAAATGAAAATATTTTATTTATTTATGGTGTTGCTATGTTTTACGAGTCAAGCATGCGTGTGCATGTTTTCCTAAAAACGTTCCATGAGATGGATGTTGTCCAAGATGACATGTCAGGTTTGGTTTAAGTGGTCAATACGATTAAACCACGGAAAGACTTAGATCAAACTAGTAACGTGTTATCGAAGTATGTTTGTAGTCAGTGATAAGTTTGGACAACTTGTCTTATAAGATTATAATATTATTTATTTGATGACTTGTCTTGGTCATATGGATGGGGATCTAAGAGTATTATGTTAGTATTTTCAATAAGATTGGACACTGAGCAAGACCACCTTAATTAGTTTTTTCTTTAACAGCTATCATAAATAATTAATTCTCTAAGACGATAACTCCTTATCCAAGAAATAGTCCGGACTCGTGCATGGAATGTTTATTTCTTTGATGCACTAAAATGATGAGGTTATTAAGTCTAACCAAGATCTTATGTTCATTGGGAAATTACAAGAAGTATGGCGGGAACAGATATTTTACTAGGAATCTACAATGCAAGATATCCCCTTAGTTGATTCGCAAATATACGAACAAATTCTAGAATCTTTGGCTAGAGTATTCCATATGTTTGACATTTATAATTAATATAGAAATTATTTGTGCATTATGAATTGTTCGAGAAGGATAAGTCGAGAACTATGGCGATAGATATGGGAAAAATAACGATAGTAGTAAAAGTTGTTGCTATAATAAAAGGTTATTTTGAAAAATTCTTGAGTGATTACATTTAGGTCTAGAGTGAAGCAAAATTTATTTAGTGGAATTTAGTTTACAGAGTGGTAATCAATTATTATCATAAGACGATAATTAGATTTGACCCATTTGAAACTAGAGTTAAATTGTCCCTGAGGTCCCTTTGCAAGCCTCACTCGAGCACTTTTTAAAAGTATTTAAATTGAATTCATGGTATAAATTTTTTTTTATGAGGTAAATAAATTATTTTCCTAAGCATAATTCATGAGATAAATTATTTATTCATAAGATGAATAAATTAATTTTACCACATAATATTCATCGGATGAAATTTTTACATGTGGGATTTTAAAATATAAAAGAATAAAAATAAAAAACCAAAATTAAGCTGGTACAAAAGGTAGCTGGCACGTGCACATGCCAACCAAATAAGGAATCCGCATTATTGCCCACTGCCCAATGGGCATGCGAGCATAACTTGGCTATCGGCTCATGTTCACATGAACCAATTATGTTGTGCCACATAGCGTGACTAAGTAACTGGTTTTTGCCTATAAATATACACTTTTTTTACGAGAGAAAATTAAGAATTAGGTATCGGAACCTGGTTCTCCCACGATAAAAATTCTAAAATTATTTTAGAGGTTTTCTAAATTATTGTCTAGCATAATTGTTAGGAAAATTTGTGTTTTTGGAAACATTAAAAGGAAAAATTTTGTAGCCAAATTTTTTCTAAAATAAATATTTTTAGGAGCCCACACGCCTGATGGTGGAAGAGGTCGTTGCAATTAAGACCTTAAGGTGCAAATAGTTCTTCTACCAATTTCAAATCTTCAAATCAGAGTCAGGATTTGCACGTTAGGTATGTTTAAATAAAGTATTTGATATGTAATTTGTCTTTATTTTATTTATTTTACATACTATGTTTATAGATGTTTTACTCTTTTTTAATTTGTAATATTATGAACATATTAGTGTAAGATCTAGATCTGATTAAATAGTTAATTATGTTAGGGCTTTAGATTTGAAATTAAGAATTTAAAATTGGTTTTTCGCTACGCCCTCTCTAGTCAATTTAGGAAAAAAAATAAATTTTGAACCACGTTCCCAACACCTTAATATATTTGTTTTTCGCTTCGCCCTCTCTAGTCAAATGGGTCAAATCTAATCATCAACTGTTTATGACATTGATTACCATTTAACAACACTTAACTCCACTAAATAAATATTGCTGCACTTTAGAACCAAATATATTGACTCAAAAAGTGCCAAATAACTTTTTTGCTTATTATTACTATTAACCTCTTTATTAGATATCCATGAGAAAAAATAAATTTAAGTATTATTATTCTTTTCCTCACGTCTTTCACTGTAATTCCTGACTTGTCCTTCTCAAGCAATTCAATAATACAGAAAACAAGTTTTATATTAGTTCAAAATATCAAAAATATGGAATACTTTGGCCAAAGATTATTGAATCTTTTTGTGTGTTTTTAAATCAACTAAGGGGACATTTTTATCCCATAAGAGGCTATTGATTCTACATAAAACACATGTTCCTGCTTAACTTCATACTGTTATCCAATATACCTAAGATATAAGTAAATGAGTTGTGACTAATCCTTTTAGCAAATAAAAGCAACGAATAATCCATACATGAGTTCAGACTATTTTCTGGATTTAGGGTTATTGTCTTAACGAATTAATTATTTATGATAACAGTTAAAAACAAATAATTCAGACGGTCTAGCTTGGTGTTCCAATCTTATTGACAACACCAATACGCTTGGATCCTATTTGCTTTATTTTGTTTGCAGTTAAGTGTGATGTGGTCACCACAAAATGATAAACAAAACAAACATGCAAAAGGGACGCACCATGACTGGGGAGTGAGCCTAATTATGAACCGTACATCTTTGACCTTAATTACTCACCGTTTTCGAAGAAAGGTTGTGATATGTCGGTGTACCTGACTTCAGTTATACCACGAGTTCTGCTTTTGCTTTAATTAAGAAGACTTTTGTTAAATGTTTTTGTGGATTTTTATGTATATGTTGACGAAAAATAAAAGAATATGAGCATAACTCAAGTGGCAGTTACAATGTACACTTAAAAGTAAACAACTGGGGTGGAGACAAACCCAAGAGCTTAGCACTCCATTTATAAGCCCGAGTCCATTAGGTTTTTAAGCCTAGCACACTTGATTTATAATAACTCAAATGTGTTAAAGTCTGACAAGATTAAGGTGGAGCAAACCGTATTCAGGTTACTGAGCTAGGACCAACGCAATCAAGGTCAAGCCTTGTCCGGCAAAACCCTAAACAATGGCATGAATTTAAGTTCACCGGACTTATTAAGCAGTGACAGTAGAGTTAAGACTAACACAATCAAGGTCAAGCCTTGGCCTTCAAAGCCTTAAACTAAAGCTCCAATTCTCAACTCGCCAAAATTTGCGAACAAATTAAAATTGGAAACTCATACCTAAAATCTGAGAAACTGTATTACCAATGAAGAAAGTACAACAAGTTCTTCGTTAATCTAAGGTAAGCTAAGTTATGCTGCTCCTAGAATAAAGCACTAGTGTGCTGTAATGAAAACTTGAAGAAGCTTTTTTATTAAGTCTGCCTTTGAACTGACACGGTGTCCTTTATTTATAGAAAACAAAAAATAACGGCTGCTACAATTTATGTGGAAACTAAACCCATGTCTGGCCACTAAGCTCCTTCTTTGAGCATGCAAATCTTCAATGGACGTGTCCTGAATTTAGTACTGGAGGGAAATCCTTGGTGTCCACATCCTAATCTTAGTGGAAGTCCGTTTTAGAAACCCCATATCCTCTTAGATTAAGCTTAGTGCCCAAGTATCTGAGATTGCGCTATAAGTAACAACATCAAGACTGGAAACCACTTGTCTTGTAGCCTTCTTGGTAGTCCCTCGAACTTGACCTCCTTTTATACTTCAACCATCTCGAGTCCTCGAGTGGTTGATACCCTTATCAAGGTGATCATCTCTTCAAGATACTGGGCTCGATACGCCATTACTTCAGCACCGAAAGGCTTGATTCTCCTCAAGGAAGGCCTCACATGTTAAGCTCATGGTACTTTGTTCAATAGCATCGTCCTAGTCCTTTTGAAATTATGGTGTAAACAACTGCCCCCCTTTTAGCCGTTGGTAAATTCAAAATTACAACGGGTAAAAAGTATGCCAATTTTACCCTCAACGGCAACAGGGAGCTCGAGAGAACACTGTCCGTTGCTTGCTCTTCCTTCCCGCATGTCCATAAGTATGATAGTTAGGTCTCAAATTTTTCACCTCTTTTCTTGTTCTCTCTCTCAAGCGCTCCTGTAAATTCTTCTTTCGTTCTTCGAATCTTTGAATCTTGATTCAATCTGCTATCCATCCTTTACATCGTCTAATCTGACAATAGCTCAAACATCATTTTCTATCTCTGACCCCGTTGCTCAGGCAAATAGCCTAATCAACCTATTGGCATGTCTGCTTCAATTAGACATTTAGATAGCCTTAGTTGTGCTTCAGAGCCAAATTGATCTTAGCACCATTTATGAGGATCTTTCTTGGTCATCAGAGAGTGATCTTTTGTCTTCCTTGGCGTCTTATACTCTAGGGCCTATCTTTGACCCATCCCGAGACGTTCCAAGTCATGCGAGACTTTTTCTAGATACTGATGAGTCTCCCCTGCTTCGCACAATTTTTGCATGTTCTTTTTGTAGAGGAAGATGCATCTTAGAGGAAGCAGCACCCTTCAAAGGATTCTTGACAAAGCGGTACGCCAAGTGGGTGGACAATCTAACGGCAACCCATGAAGAGAAATGGAAGAATTTTCGTATTTACGAAGCCATTAAGCTCTCCACCATAGCTCTCAGGTATGATTATTCTATCACGACGGTGCTCACTTGCTGCTGGAACACATATTAAAACGCTTTCGTCCTCCTCGATGGATTTCTTGGCATTACCTTGGAGGACATAGAGAGCTTAATAGGTCTTTCGCCAGCAGGAGAAGATTTGCCTCTAGATTATTTTATTTCTAATGAGGCTGAAGCTTTTGCTTCTTCCTTCTCCATAACCGATTTTTTAAGTCCATAGCCATAAACTTAGTTTCTAGCATTGGTCTATTGGCCTTGGGACCATTATTCTTAGCCTAAGTATATGGATGCCTTAGGGACATCATAGCCAAGAACTATGCCATCCAATAGGTGGTCTTGTGGCTAGTCCAGCATTGGGCCCAAGCCTGTGAGCTCTTTGTCATGATTGGGCTGCATTTTAAGCATTACAAGCAGCGTTTGGGTTAAAAGACATAATTAGAAGTAAGGGGTCTTGGTGGGAACTACATTTAGAGACAATTAGGAGTTTATTGTTCATTTTGGTGCATGTTCCAACTGCTATGCAAATAAGTCAGTATTAGCTTGAGTCTAGATGCAATGTTTAGTTAGGTATCTTGTAGTTAGATTGTCTAGTATAAGGCCTAAACTCTCTCTTGTAATTAGAGGCATTGAATGATAATAACTTGATTCTTCTCTCTCAACTCTAATTCTCCCTGTTTCACATCTCCTTCTTCTACTTCTCATCTCAATTTCTTCTCCTATCCTAGGTTATGATTTAAGATTGATCTTAAATCTAACAAATGGTATCAGAGCTTGTGAAATTGCTTCAAGATTGAGTTGAACTGTGATGTGCTTGCATGGTGTGTATGCTTAGCAAGTGCACTAAGTCGTATCAAGTAATATAGAAATGAGTAGAGTATCGTTCCAACGAGGACTGTAATTGAGTGAGTACCGAAATTAGTAGTTTCGGCACTATTTAAAAGACCGAAATTTGAGGTTTTTGACATGAAAGAAAACAAAACAAAAAAGAACAAAAATAGTTACTAATTTTATGAAAAAGTTTCTGATTTTTAATTATTTAATAAGGCCCAAGGCTTCCGATTTCACCTAGTTGCATCTACATGCCTTTCTTTTCTCGATATTCAAGTTGTTATTACATATTGATTGTCGAAAATCCTAATTTACTAAATACTCCCTATCAAGCAACACTTAGCATGCTCTTTTACATATTAAATCATAAATCTATTGCATGAATTTGAATAAGAAAAAAGTTTTCAAGATTCATAGTTTTCACTTAAGACCACACAAAGCGCGTTAATCTATCTCTAGCATTCGCTCAATTTGTGGTGTTTATCACTTTAAAAATTATCATAAATCTCCTCTCAGACTCATTATGAATAGTTATGGGCTTTTGAATGGTGATCAAGCATTCAAAACTCATGAATAACAATGATAAGCACTCAAACGATGTAATAAATAAATAAACACTCGGCATTAGTTCATGATAGACATAATATAAATCAAAACTAAGACAAAATTCATGAACTTTGAAGAAGAATTAGAAAAAAACATAAAAATGTGAAATTATAAGCCAAACTTTCCTTCTTTCCTTGTTCTTCTTCCTCTTAGTTTCTATCCTACTTCTTCTACTTTCTTTTGTATTTTTCCTGATTGAATTGGATGCAAAAAACTTCCCAACCATCTCTATTTGCATCACATAAGGTTGGGATTTCTTAAAATAAAAAATATTGCAAGCTTAAAGCTCATTGCACCTGTTTGCTGCCATTGCCGCCCATTTCTGCAGTTTTCAACCAACTTGCTGATTTTGCTAATTTTTTTCAATTTTTTCTTGCTTTGCACTACCCAAAATCCGTCTTTTCACCAAGTTGAATATTTTTATGTATTTTTTAATTCATCATTGCACTTTATTTGTTTATTTTTCCACCCATTTTTGCAAGTTGAAGTGAATTGTTCAAGCTTGTGGTTCATCTTGTGCAACTTGCTTTTCTTACTGTTTTTCTTTAGTTTTTTCAGCTTTGCACCACCCAAATACTGAGTTTATGTCAATTTGGACATGTTAATGTACTCTTTAATCCATCTTTGCTCTTGATTTGTGCATTTTGCCGCCCCTTTTTGGAATTTGAAGTGAATTGTGCATGATCTTGTTGTAGTCGTGTGCTTTACCCAACTTTTTGCTTTTTTTTTTGTATCTTGCATTCTTGTTGATGTTAATGATAAAACCTAGCAAGACTTAGCATAAAATGAGTGTTTTTGCAAGAAAATAGCAATAGGAGCAAAAACGAGTAAAAGCGAGCAAAATTTGATATAAAATGGTTAAGAAATGAATCTAAATGATGTGACTAATTATATACTAAATTAGACTTATCAAAATATTCCCAAACTTAAATCTTTCTCATCCTCAAGCATGGCTAAACATTAAAGCACGGGATCTCGTGCCTTTTTAAGAACTTATCACAATTTAAAGCAAGACTACTTCTATTAGAAAAGAATGATCAAGGCTCAAAGTTTTAAGGTTCTAAAGGCGAAACGATCTTTCAAAGGAAAAACCCATCGATCCCCTAGGTAGCCAAATTCAAAAGTTGGCTAAGCAAATTAAGTTTATCCATTCTTTTTAATCTCAAGACATTCAGACCGAATAGATGATAAAAATCATGCCATTCATAACATGACTTCTTAGGTATGCCCAACACTAAAAGTTATTCACAAAATGTTCTCATTTCTTTTTTTTTTTTTTAGTTTTTATGAGGGACTAATCTACTCCAATCCACCCAACCTATAAGTATATCTCTAGCAAGAATCAAACTCCTTACCCCTGAGCGATAACCGCATGGGTAAGAGAAGCCACCACTTGGATGCCCTCATTATGACTGCATGCGTATATCTTCAGTGAGAATCAAACTCCTACCCCTGGGCAATAACTGCATGGGTAAGAGAAGCCACCACTGAGAAGCCCTCATTATGACTACACGAGTATATCTTCAGCAAGAATCAACCTCCTGATCCATGGGCGATGACGACATGGGTAAGAGAAGCCTCCACTGAGACGCCCTCATGGTAGGCAACACATATCTTAAAATGTTTACATGGGATAGAGGTGCTTAGAGATACCTCCCTAAAAAAAAATTTCTTATTTTTCTTTGGACTTTTTGCATAACTCTTCAAAATCTATTATACAAATCATAAATTTAATCATCTTTTAATCAAAAAGAAAGGTAAAATAGCCATGCTAACTGGTGCACTCAAATACCATGGTTTTATCCAGATAATACCTTAGAATAGATCATATTTTGCAATTAGAACATAAAAATAATTGATTCCCAGGTTATTCAAATCTAATTATAGTAAAAAGCTAAAAAGAGTAGAAATTTTTCCTAAAAAACATGAAGATAAGATCTCCAAAAAGATTTTTATGGTCTTAAATTGGTTCAAAATATGCAAGGAAAATTTAAAAGACTACTGATTTAAACTATAGAAAATGAAAAATCCTTTTGTTGGCAGACACTATCTTCATCCCATACAAAGGCTCGAACTCTGGGAGGCACTAACGGCGACTCTAAAAGATAAAGTAGGACTAGACAAGAAAATGTTCTCAAAAAATTTTGTTCAAAATTTAAAACAAATGTGACAAAATGTTTCTCCCCCGCAAAACTTAAAGTTTAACATTGCCCTCAATAGTAAAAGAAATACAAAGGACAAAGCAGCAGGTGAGAGATACTTCCCAGGTTTGAGGATTGTTTTTTCATGGTGAATGTTGATATCATGCTACCCCCAAACTTGTTTAACAAAAAAACATGTACAACAAAATGTATAAAAGCACAAGAAAACAATTAAAGGAAATTGAAAGAAAAGAAGGAAGATAGTAAACTTGGGTTGCCTCCCAACAAGTGCTTAAGTTATAGTCGTTAGCTTGACTTTTTGGGTCATTCATTGGACTTCATTGAGATAAATGGAGGACTTCTAGCTTTCCATCAATATAAGGTTTCAGCCTTTAACCATTAACTTTGAATGTGCCCTTTTTCTCATCTTAAATCTCGACTGTGCCATACGGAAAGACACGAGTTATAATGAAGGGTCCTGACCATCTGGAGCACAATTTCCCTGGGAAAAGTCGTAACCAGTAGTTGAAAAGAAAAACGTTTTGCCCAAGTATGAATTTTCTATTCAGAATGTGCTTGTCGTGCCATCTTTTAGTTGGGTCCTTTTAAATTCAAGCATTTTCATAGGCTTAATTCTGGAACTCATCCTTTTCATTCATTTGTAGTAACCTCTTCTCTCCTGCTTCTAAGCTAAAATTCAATGTTTTTATGGCCCAGTATGCTTTATGCTCTAATTCTACTGGTAAATGACATGCCTTTCCATAAACTAGTCGACATGGAGACATTGCAATTGGTATTTCGAATGTTGTTCTATATGCCCAAAGTGCGTCGTCTAACTTTTTCAACCAATCTTTTATGGAAGCACTAACGGTCTTTTTAAGAATAGTTTTCAATTCTTGATTTGAAATTTCCACTTGACCGTTTGTTTGAGGATGGTATGGTGCACCCACATAGTGTATGACTTCATACTTAATAAAGCTTTCAGTTGACGGTCACAAAAATGTTTCCCGCCATCACTTATAATTGCTCTAGGAGTTCCAAAAGAAAAAAAGATGTTATTTCTTATAAAGTTGACCACAACTCTTGCATCATTGGTTGGAAAAGCAGCTATATCAACCCACTTTGATACATAATCTATAGCAACCAAAATAAATCTATTAGAAAATGATGAAGGAAAAGGACCAATGAAATCAATCCCCCAAACGTCAAATAATTCAACAATTAAAATGTTGTCTAAGGGCATTTCATGTCTCTTGCAAATATTTCCCATTCTTTGACGTTGATCACATTTACTAACAAATTTGAAAGCATCTTTAAAAAGTGTTGGCCAATAAAATCCTGATTGTAAAACCTTAGCTGCAGTCCTTGTTCCACCATAATGACCACCAGTTTCCAAGGAATGGCAATGACATAGAATGTCTACCATTTCTTCTCCAGGTACACACCTCCGAATGATTTGGTTCGTACAATGCTTATATAAAAATGGTTCTTCCAAAAAGTAGTGCTTTAAATTAGCAAAGAACTTCTTCTTTTGTTGATATGTCATGTCCCTGGGGAGTTCCTGTGCAGCCAAGGAGTTGACAATGTCAGCATGCCGTGGATAATTAGGATCTTCATTTACCACATAAGACTTTTATCCAGGAATTTTTCTTTGACAGAGATAATTTTGTCCTCTCATTCGAGGCGTGGTCAATGATCCGCCACAATATTCTCTATTCCCTTTTTGTCTCGGATTTCTAAATCGAATTCTTGAAGCAACAAAATCCATCTTTTCAGTCTTGGTTTTGCATCCTGTTTTGCAAAGAGGTATTTAAGAGCAGAGTGATCAGTATAAACATTTACCTTAGAATTTAGCAAGTAAGAATGAGAATTTTCTAATGCAAAAACAATAGCTAATAATTCCTTCTCGGCGGTAGCATAGTTAACTTGTGCTTCCATTGCAGTCTTACGAGCATAGTAAGTTATATAAGTTTTTTTATCCCTTCTTTGCCCTAGTATGGACCCTATTGCATAGTCACTAGCATCGCACATAAGTTCAAAGTGCAAGGTCTAATTGGGTGCTACGATTACTGGTGCTGGTACTAGTTTTTTCTTCAAAGTTTCAAAAGCATGCATACAGTCATTATCAAAGTTAAAAGGGACATCCCTCAACAATAATTTGCAGAGAGGCTTAGTGATCTTAGAGAAGTCCTTAATATACCTTCTATAGAAGCCTGCATGACCCTAGAAACTTCGAATGCCTTTAGCATTAGTAGGGGCGGTAATCGCTCTATCACTTTAACTTTTTCTCTATCAGCCTCAATTCCCTTTTTCGAAATCATATACCCTAACACAATCCCTTCCTGTACCATGAAATGACATTTCTCCCAAATGAAAACAAGATTAGTGTCAGTGCATCTTTGTAAAACCATAGAGAGGTTACCTAAACAATCATCAAATGAGGCACCAAAGATTGAAAAATCATCCATAAATACCTCTATGAACTTTTTCCATCATGTCACCAAAGATTGCCATCATACACTGTTGAAATGTACCAGGAGCATTGCATAATCCAAAAGGCATGCTCCTATACGAAAAGGTACCATATGGGTAAGTAAAAGTGGTCTTTTCCTGATCTTCTGGCGCTGCGGCAATTTGGTTGTATCCTGAATAACCATCAAGGAAATAGTAATACGAATGGCCAACAAGTTTTTCTAACATTTGATCAATGAATGGTAAGGGAAAATGGTCTTTTCGGGTGGAATTATTAACTTTTATGTAACCTATACATACCTTCCACCCTGTGATGGTCCTAGTAGGGATGAGCACATTATTTTCATTTTCTACTACGGTTACCCCCCTTCTTTTGGAACTACTTGCACTGGACTTACCCACGGACTATTAGATATGGGATAAATGATCCCGGCATCTAAAACTTGACAACTTCTTTCCTTACCTCCTCCTTCATAGTAGGGTTTAATAGACGTTGTAGCTGCATGGTAGGCTTTAAGCTGTGTTCTCTGAGAATCTTATGCATGCATAAGAAAGGGCTGATCCCCTTGATGTCTGAAAGGATCCACCCGATGGCTAATTTATGCTCTGTTAGAACCCTAAGCAACCTTTCCTGTTCGACATTACTCAAAGAAGCATTAATAATAATAGGATAAGTGTTAGAATAACCAAGATAAGCATGTGTGAGATGAGATGGTAGTGGCTTAAGCTCGAGATTTGGAGGCTCATCTTCTCTTATTCTCTGCTGGGTTTCAATAATCACTTGTATGTCCTCCACTCTTGCTTCATGGTGCGAACCAATAGGTTCGCAATCCTCTAGGTATTGGGCACATTCCCTTATTAATTCGTTCTCAATCTAACGTCCCTGGCTTTGTTAGACAAGCTTCAAGTCATAACTTAAGGAATGTGTCCCTGAACTTCTCAGCTACCAAATTTTCTATAATATCAACCTCAAAACAAGACCCCATGTTAGTGGGAAATTTCATAGCATTGAAACCATTGAGGGTTACCTATTCACCTTGCACTCTTAAAGTGAGTTTCCCTTGTTGTACATCTATCATGGTCCTTCCCGTAGTGAGGAAGCGTCATCCAAGAATAAGAGGTATCTCTTGATCCTCTTCCATGTCAAGTACAATGAAATTAGGTTGGAAGATGAATTTGTGAACCTTCACTAAGACGTCTTCAGCCACACCTCTTGGATACTTGATCGATCTATCTGCAAGTTGGAGAGATACTATAGTTTGTTTCACCTCTCCTAAGCTAAGCTTCCTGAACAAAGAGAGAGGCATTAAATTAATACTTGCACCTAAATCACATAAAATGTTATCGAAACTAATGGTGCCAATGGTGCAAGGTATAGCGAAACTCCCTGGATCTTTTAGCTTGGGAGATAACTTCTTTCAGAGTATGGCACTGCATTCTTGGCTCGTGTCCGTGGATAGATCAATTATGGGTTGCTCATTTTGTGTGGTCTTGGTTACCGGAGTTGGTTCATTTATAATTTTCCCACTTTATAATTCAATTGGTTGGACATGCTCTCGTGGGTTGATTGTGTTACTAGGCAAGGAACCTTGAGACCTTTCAGAAAGTTGTTTTGAAATTTATCTGACTTGGGTCTTGAGGTTCTTAATTGAAGCTTCTTGATTTCGGATAGAAGCTTCTTGATTTCAAAGATTTGTTCATGTTTCTTGCAGGAAACTTGTGGTTTCATGTATAAAATTATTGAACAATTCTTCGAGATCACTTTTCTTTTCTAGTGCTGGGTGAATGGGTTGTTTTTGAATCCCTGGGTTACTCCATGAAAAATTTGGGCGATTTGTAAGTGTTGGATTAGGGATTATGATGTGATTTTTAAAAATTCGAAACAAAATTGGCTTGCTTGTGATTTAAAGAGGCTGTGGCAAAGGGGTTCCCTGTCTAACAATCTATGTTCGCATGATTTCCTACACAAAACTTCTATGTTAGCATAGGAGATTGCATGGCATTAACACCTATGTTACTTAATTGTTTCTAAATCATTGAAATTTGAGCGGACAATGTGGTTACCTGCAGGTTGCCTTTGCATTGTTCGATCAGCTATTGTTACTGGCCATTACCTCTAGAAACTCGTATGCTTTGTCTGGTGTCATGTTGGTTAGAGCACCTCTAGCAGCCGCGTCCACCATTGTTCAGGTGTTAGGTGCCAAATCATTGTAAAATGTTTGGATTTGCATCCTAACTAGTAAACCATGGTGTGGGCACCTTTTTGAAAGCTCTTTGTATCATTCCCAAGCATCATACAATGATTCCACATCATATTGTGTAAAAGAGGTAATGACATTCCTCATTTTTGAAAATTTGGCTGGTGCAAAATATTTAGCAAGAAATTTTTGTGCCAAATCATCCCATGTGGTAATGGTACCTGGTGGCAATGACATCAACCATGCCTTGGCCTTGTCTCTTAGTGAGAACGGGAATAGTCTCAAGCAAACAGCATCATCACTGACACCATTATGCTTAAATGTGTCACATATCTCTAAGAAGTTAGTGATATGTACTTAACAAAAAAAAAAAAAAAGTTAGTGATATGCAAGTTCGGGTCTTCACTAGGTAAACCACCAAATTGAACAGTCTGTTGAATCATTGGTATTATCGTGGGTCTTATTTCAAAATTGTTTGCTTCTATGGGTGGACGTCGGATGCTAGAAGTGCATCCCTCAACAGTTGGGATAGCATAATCTTTTAAAGTTCTTTCATTATCATTATTTTCATTAGCCATTGTTTCAATTCGTTTGGTTTTCCTAATTTGTCAAAGTGTTCTTTCAATTTCAGGATCCAAAAGGATTATTTTGTCTTTGTTTTGGTTTTGTATACAAAGTAAGAAACATAATCTAGAAATCAAAAGATAGATAACGATAATGAGAAAAAATCAAAATATTATACATAATACAAGACTTAACAAAACCAAATTTTAGGGAGAGGTAGCAACACTAATGTTTCGAAAAGCTTTAAAAATATAACCTTACCTTTGAAAAACTAATCTAGATGAATTAAAAGTTAAAAGAAAGAGAAAATTAATAAGAAAACTTAAAATACAACAATGTAACACAAAAACCTAACAAAAACCAAATTTAACAAAAACCAAAGAAAGATAACACTAGTGTTTGGAAAAACTTAAAAATAATAATTTTAACTTTCAAAATTTTATCCAAGTGAACTATAAGTAAAAGAAAGATGAAAATAATGATAAAACACTAGAAAAACAACAAAATAAAACAAGCTTAATAAAACCTAACAAAACACAATTTTAGGGATGGGGTGCTATGCGAGAATAAAAATAGCTTTACAAATAAAATCAAGTGAATGGAATAAATGAAAGAAAATAAATTTCTTCTGCAAACTTAAACAAACTTTACAAGTTTTGACAAACACTTCAAATTAGTACCAAAATTAGTTGGTATCGATATCACTTAAATAAGAACAAACCCCGGGGCAACAGCGCCAAAAATATGATGTGCTTACTTAGTGTGTATGCTTAGCAAGTGCACTAATTTGTGCTAATTAATATATAAATGAGTAAAGTATTGTTCCCACGAGGATTGTTATTGAGTGTACCGAAATTAGTAGTTTCAACACTATTTAAAAGACCGAAATTTGAGGTTTCTGATATGAAACAAAACAAAATGAAAAAGAAAAAAAATAGTTACTTATTTTATGAAAACATTTCGGATTTTTAATGATTGAATAAGGCCTAAGGCATTCGATTTCACCTAGCTCCATCTATACGCCTTTCTTTTTTCGATATTCCAGTTGTTATTACATTTTGATGGTTTAAAACACTAATTTACTGAATATTCTCTCTCGAGAAACACTTAGCATGCTCTTTTACATATTAACTCATCAATCTCTTGCATTAATTTGAATAAGAAAAGAGTTTTGAAGATCCATGGTTTTTACTTAAGACCACATAAACCGCGTTAATCTATCTCTAGTGTTCGCTCAATTAATGGTGTTAAACACTTTAGCGATCATCATAAATCTCCTCTCGGACACATTATGAATCATTATAGGCTTTGAATGGTGATCCATCATTCAAAACTCATGAAGAACAATGATAAACACTCAAACAATGCAATAAACAAAGTTTGCGTACATTGAATTAGAAAAGAGTGTATATTACAACTTAGGCTACATCATAGTCTTGGAAAATAAAAATTAGTTCATGATAGACATAATATAAATTAAAAACAAGACAAAATTCATGAAGTTTATAGATGAAAAGGATGGAAAGAACTTAAAAATGCAAAATTACAAACCAAACTTTCCTTCCTTCCTTGTTCTTCCTCTTGGTTTCTATCCCGCTTCTTCTACTTCTTTTGTGTTTTTTCTGATTGAATTTGATACAAAACACTTCCCAACCCTTTTTATTTATAGTATATAAAGTTTATATTTTTAAAATAAAAAATATTGCCAGCTTAAAGCTCATTGCACCTCTTTGCTGCCATTGGCGCCCATTTCTGCAGTTTTCAACCAACTTGCTAATTTTGCTATTTTTTTAAATTTTTTCTTGCTTTGCACCGCCCAAAATTAGTATAAGAATTTTATCTATTTTTTAATTCGTCTTTGCACTTGATTTGTTTATTTGGCCACCCATTTTTGCAAGCTGAAGTGAATTATTCAAGCTTGTTCATCCTGTGCAGCTTGCTGTTCTTGCTATTTTTCTTTAGTTTTTTAGGCTTTTAACCACCCAAATTTAGATTTTACATCAATGTGGACATGTTAATGTATTGTTTAATCCATCCTTGCTCTTGATTTGTGCATTTTGCCCTTTTGTAATTTGAAATAAAATGTGCATTTTCTTGTTGTTCTTATTGTGGTCATGTGTTTTACCCAACTTTTTGCTTTTTTTTTTTATGTATCTTGCATTCATTTGTTGATATTGATGACAAAACCTAGCAAGAATTACCGTATGTTTTTGCAACGAAATGGAAATAGGAGCGAAAAAGAGCAAAATCGAGCAATAGCAACAAATTTTTGATGAAAAATGGTTCGATATGAATCCAAATGATAAGAATAATCATATACTAAATTTTACTTATCAAAATGCAGTCAATTTGATTGCCTTAGCATTCGATCAAGCTTAATTCGTTTCAAGAACATATGATCAGCTTGTATTGATTAGACTTTGAGTGCTTGTGGTTAGAGTGTGCAAAATCTAGCTAGACGCAAGAAGGTAGTTGCAATGACTGGTAGAGTCACTTCTAGAGCTCATGCTACTGCTAATGCTGAAATAGTGGCTGAGGATGCGAATCAGTTTGACAGGATGGCTTAGCTGCCGAAGCAGATTCATGATTTGGTGTCAACAGTTGGATCAATGAATCAAAAGGTAGGAGACCTGACTCAATCGCAACAACTAATGTAGCAGTAGCTTATAGGATTACAAGAACAATTCTCTCATCAAGCTATGCCTTCTGGAGCTGGAATACTGTCATCTGGAAGCCAGCGCACAAGACCTCTTGATCCTTTGCATCCTCGAGCATTTGAGGAGAGTTCTAAAGGTGTGGCTGTGGTTAGGAGCACTAGATTTCAACAACCTAAGGTTGAGGTTGGCACATTTGATGGATTGCATCCTCTATCATGGATTAGAAGGTGTGAGAGGTACTTTTGCTTGTATCATGGAATTGATGCTGAGAAAGTAGTGAGCTGCACTACATTTGCAAGGAGATTAGGAAGTGTGGTTCCATTGCTTGATTCTTAGCAAACTTGCCCTCACTTGGCTTGAATTTGTTGAAGAATTTTGTAAGAGATATGGCGATGAGGATACAGCTGTTGTGGTTCATAATTTCAATGAGGCCACATAGATCACTTCAGTGAGGGAGTACATGAAACGATTTCAGAACTTAAGAGCAAGGATGATGGTTGTTAATCCTAGTGCCAATAAAGCTTCTTATGTTTCTAGCTTCATAAGTTTCCTTAAGCTAAAAATAAAGAACCTTGTCAAGGCCATGAGCCCACTGACCTTGTTCAAAGCTTCTAGATAGGCCAAATTGTTTCAATCCTCAGTTCTTGCTATTTCTGATGGACAAAGAAGTAAAAGTGGCCAAGCCGCTTCTTCTCAACAGCAAAGTATGACTATGAAGCCTAAATCATCGAGCTTAGAAGAAAAGAAGTCTTAGAGGTTGTGTTTCAAATGCAACAAGAGATATTTCTTTGGGCATAAATGCAATACAAAGCTCCTTGTGTCAGTAGTAAGAGCTGAGACTAAGGAAAGTATTGAAGATGTCAAGCTCGAGGTAGGATTAAATGATCAAGCTGAAGAACTGCAGCATGATTTTGAAGAGGATGAAATGGAAATTTCTGTCAAGGCCTTCACTGGGAATGGATCTCTTAACACAATAAGAATCAAAGGGGAAGTAGGCCACAAGCCTCTTTAGATATTGATTGATAATGGAAGTACTCATAGCTTTAATGATCCCAAAGTTGTCAACAGAGTGGGGCATAAAGCAATTAGAACAGGTCCTTTGGCTGTGACTGTGGCAAATGAGAATTCAATTCTTGCTCAGACCAAGTGTAAAAGATTTAATTGGCAGATGTAGGGCCATCGATTTTTGTATGACTTCAGAATTTTGCAGTGACATGGTGCTCAAGGTGGTTGGATGAAGACATTTAGCCCTTTGGTGTTTGATTTCTTTCAGCTATTAGTTTCTTTTGAGATGAATGGCAGTATTGTCAAACTGTAGGGTATTATAGAGCAAACTCAGTTTCAAATGATGAACGGCAAAGGACTAAGCAAGGTGATCAAGAAGGGAGCTTATCAGTGGATTTGACAATTCTACTCCATTTCTACCACACAAGATGTTGCTCAGGTGAATTCTAATCCTGCAATTAGCCTGTTGATTGAGGGGTATAAAGACTTGTTTGAGCAGCCAACTTCCACCTAAAAGGTCCTTATATCATGCTTTACCTCTAAAATCAAATTCAGATCCAATTAATTTGAGACCTTATTAGTGTCCTTATTCACAAAAGAGTGAGATAGAGAGGCAAGTGGATGAGCTTCTAAGGACTGACTTTGTTCGACATAGTCATAGACCTTTTGCCTCACCAGTAATCTTAGTCAGGAAGAAGGATGGGACTTATAGAATGTGTATTGAGTATAGGAAGCTTAATTCCTTAACAATCAAAGATAAGTTTTCAATTCCAATCATTGATGACCTATTGGATGAGCTTCATTATTTCTCTAAACTGGATTTAAGACAATGGTATTGTCAGATTCGAGTGTTGCAGCAAGATATACATAAGATTGCCTTCAGAACTCATCATGGACATTATAAATTTGTAGTGATGCCATTTAGTTTGACCAATGCCCCAACAATATTTCAAGCCTTCATGAATGATGTGTTCAAGGCATTTCTTAGGAAGTTGTACCAATTTTCTTCAATGATATTCCGGTATATAGTCCTACAATTCAGGACCATGTGACTCATCTTAGGCAGGTGTTCTGCATTATGCGTAGTCATAAGCTATATGCTAAGCTCTCTAAGTGTTCTTTTGCCTACACCCAAGTGGAGTATTTGGGTCATAGCATCTCTTGCAAGGAGTATCTGTTGATCCATCTAAAATTTAAGCTATAAAAGAGTGGCCTACCTTTTCTACACTCAAACAATTGAGAGAATTCTTTGGTCTGACTGGATATTACAGGAAATTTGCGGTAGGATATGGTATAATTTCCAAACCACTAATCGATCTCCGCTGGAAGGATGCTTTCTTGTGGTTTGTTGCAGCTCAAGAGGCTTTTGAAGCATTGAAGGTACCTATGTGCTCAGCTCCTATCTTGGCTATGCCCGATTTTAATGTGGGGTTTATTCTTGAGACAGATGATTGTAGGAAAGGTTTTGGGGCTGTCTTATCTCAGAAAGGAAGACTATTGGCCTATCTCATTAAAGCTCTATCCAAGCATTTGCAGCTGTCCATTTATGAAAAGGAGTATCTTGTTATTCTTATGGCTGTTAAAAAGTGGAGACATTACCTAGAGGGACATCACTTCATCATCAAAACTGACCACCAGCGTCTTAAGTATTTGCTTAAGCAGAGAATTACCACAAGAGTGCAGCGCAAGGGCTTGATGAAGATGCTTAGGCTGGACTATTCAATTGAGTACCTCAAGGGAAAGGAGAATCATGCTGCAGATGCACTATCTCATAGATAAGAAGAGGTTGAATCAAGTTCTTATTATACAGTGTCAGTGGTTTTGCCTGCCTGGATGGAAGATGTGCATAAATCATATGAAGGAGACAACTTTGCTCAAGAACGTGTTACTGCATCTAGTATCAATAGCACTTCCTTTGTAGCGAATTCTGAGATTAAGGTAGCAAATGGAATAATCAGAGTAAAGAGAAGAGTGTATATTGGTTCAATGATAGATTTAATGAGGCAGGTTATTATTGCTTCCCATGATTTAGCTTGGGGAGGACATTTGGAATCAAGGGAACATCTCAGAGGCTCAAGAATTAGTTTCATTAGCTTGTCATGAAGAGGGGTGCAATGGGATTTATTCAAACTTGTTATGTGTGTCAGCGAACTAAATCTGATCGTAAGCAGTATCAGGGATTGCTCTAGCCCCTGCCAATACTAGATCGTGATTAGCAACACATAAGCATGGAGTTCACCGTAGGGTTGCCTAAGTCTAAGGGGAAGGAAATTATTTGGTTGGTTGTGGATCTATTTATCAAAGCACTTGATGGGTATGATCCTCCCTCCCCTATTGTGCTGCAAGGAGCAACAGCTTCTGTGACAGAAGTTAATAAACTACTACTTTAGAAGATACAGTTGGTGCAGCTTCTCAAGGACAGTTTGCAATTGGTTCAAGCGAGAATGAAATTTTTGTTGTTGATAGGAGGCATTCTGATAACACTTTTGAAGTAGGATACTTGGTTTATTTGAAGCTTCAACCTTACAGGCAATCCACAGCTGCAGCGCGCAAGAATGTTAACTTAGTGCATGTTATTTCTGACCTTACAGAGTTCTTGAGAAACTGGGATAGGTTGCCTACAAGCTAGAGCTACCTCCTAATTCATTTGTTCATCTTGTATTTCACGTGTCACTTCTAAAGAAGCA
Organism: Simmondsia chinensis; assembly: GCA_018398585.1. Lineage (NCBI taxonomy): Eukaryota > Viridiplantae > Streptophyta > Magnoliopsida > Caryophyllales > Simmondsiaceae > Simmondsia > Simmondsia chinensis. The sequence goes on from JAGTTD010000002.1 coordinate 23,241,914, forward strand.
TGTAGTAGAGGGAAAATCCTGTTCTTCTACTCCTCTAGAAGTAAGTACCAGTGGCGATATTTTGCAAGCTCTAGATACAATTTTGGATTCCCTAGTGGTTCAGCAGTAGGGCCAAAAGATTGATGTGGTATTGGTGCAATGGTTTAACTTGGATAAAGAAGACTCTACATGGGAGAAATTAAAGTGCCTTCATAGTCAATTCGCTTTCATTCATTATTAAGACAAGAATGCTTTCAAGAGGGGAGCATTATTATGATCAGGTTGCATTTTAAGCATTACAAGTCACGTTTGGGTTAAAAGTTGTAAGTAGAAGTAAGGGGTCTTGGCAGGAACTACAGTTAAAGACAGTAAGGAGTTTAATTGTTCATTTTGGCGTGTGTTTCAACCACTATGCAAATAAGTCAGTATTAGCTTGAGTCTATATGCAATGTCTAGTTAGATATTTCGTAATTAGATTGTCTAGCATAAGAATTGAACTGTCTTTTTTAATTAGAGGCATTGAATGATAATAACTTGATATGTTTCTCTCAACCCTAATTCTCTCTATTTTTCATCTCCTTCTTCTATTTCCCATCTCAATTCCCTCTCCTATTCTAGGTTATGCTGTAACATTGACCATGAATCATAACACTCTTCCCTAGGGGCCCCTATGCTCCCACGGGTGAGGGGGTTTCCTACTTTGGGGAGTACTTCACTCGTCATGAGGTCCAACTACCCCTAGGATGGTCCTTTAACCAATGTCTTAAGAGACTAATGTCTCCTTGAGGTAAGAAGGGGACTCAATGAACTCCTTTTAGGGAGAGTAATCTTTATCCACTTTGTTGAAGGAAGGACCTTTATTATGATGTCTCTGTGGACATCAATTTGCAAATCTAGCAACCAATCTTATGCCCCCAAGATTTCTTCTTCTATCACTAGACTCATCGTTGTGTGAAAACGTATAAGCCTAGATTGTTTGCAAGAAAATTTGGTATGGTCCAAGACATGCCATTTCCCAGTCTAAGCACCAAGAACCTTTGGTTGGCTAAGAGGTTCTCCGTCTCTCCTTTCCAGCTTAGGGAGCTCCCTGACCTGAACCAAGAGGTGAAATCCCTTTATCGGTACCCTATTGTTTGTTGGTACACATCGTGTGCCACACCTTGTTTTGTAGCTTAGTTTCAAGCCTATTGATCCTCTTTGGAGGCCAAAGGCGCTAAGTAGTATTTTATGCCTTTGTTTGAGCTTGCAGGTTCTAGCTCGAGAAGAAGCCAGCACATCAGCATCGGGCCAACCCCACAGAAGGTACACAGAGGTAAGTAGCCACCTATAAAGTATGCTTCAATCTTACCTAAGTGGCTTGAACAAAGACTGATATCTGTATCTTTATTTTTTCATCATATGTCCAAGAAACCCCCAGCAGTGCTAATGCTACTAGAGGAGTTCCCTCCAGGCACATCTGCACCAGCGCTCGAGGTTCGTGGCTCAAGAAAGAGGAAGAAGGATGATGTTCCTCCAACTCTCCTTGCTGCAGTAGAATAAGAAGCGATACCGATCTCACAGTTGGTGAGAAAATGAAGAGCCAGGCTCCCTATATTAATGGTAATGGCTTTTCTCAGTTGGTGTTTCCATTCATCTTTGTCAAAGCAGCTTCTAACATGGTCTTTTACAGCCACAGGAAGAGCCAGCTCCGTATATTATGGAGATACCAGATTCTCCATCTCAAGAAACTGTACCAGAGCCCCATCAGGACACTAAATCGTTGATCTTGAGTACTAAGGAGGAAGGTGATATGGCTACCTCAATTATGGAGCCAATCATAAGTTATCCTCAAGAAGAGGTTTCCTTCCCAACTACCTTAGGCCATGGTCTTGTGCAAGCTCCCTTTCTACTCTTAGGAGGTCCAATCTCTACTGAAGAGATTTTTGAAGATAAAGACTTATCTGGTTTCCTAATTCTTGATGTTTCAAACCATATTTCACTCTAACATGCAAGCCTTATTCTCCAGAAGTTCCTCTCGAGGAAGGTGTAGCAACGAGTGAAGAGCCAGCAATAGTTCCAATGGTTGAGATATCTATTGAAACGTGAATGACAAATGTACCATTAGAATCTCCAATGGAAGCAATGCCAATAGAGGTCCGTTCTTCACCTACAACTTAGGCCAAATAGGACAAGGCATTTCTTTTAACCTTGGTTGTTTTCCAGAGTCAAGATCTTGCTTAACTCTTTTTTTTTTTTGTTAACCTTTTGGAGGTCACTGCTCCCACAGCCATTCCCTCTCCAAGGAAGGGGGAAGGGGGGAATGTCTTCTCGTTTAGAGAAGTTTGGAGCAAGTGGTAAATTGGCTTTCCAGCAACTACACCAAGAATCTCCCGAACTCTAACGATTGAGGGAAATCACGTATCTCGCTGTTCTTACTCCAGCTCAGAGGGCCATTTTTTCAAGAGGTCATAACCCTAATAGGATCCCTTAAGGAAGATCCAAAGGTGGCTCCCTCTATTGCCAAGGAACTTGAAGGTCTCGATGAGGTGCTCTCGAAGTTGAACAGAGAAGTCCCAGGCCTTCTTCAGAGGAAACGACATTGCCAGGATGCCATTAAAAGCCTGGGGCGTTCAGTTGGCGTAGGGGGTTAGCGGTTGCTATTTTATGGGCTCTAAGCCGCAAGAAGGATCCAGGATGACCAAGCTTAGGGGATGAAAATTCTAAAAGACGAGATCCATCGCTTAGAGGAGAGGTTAAGTCTCCTTAAAGAAGAGGTACTGTCCTTGAGACTGATGGGATAGGTATCCTAGAAAACCCCAGGTAGCTAGTTTTAAATGTTAAATAAATAAAATTGTTTTATTTATTTATTGTCTGATTATGTTTTACGAGTCAAACATGCGTGATTGATTTAAAAAATGTTCCATGAGATAGACATTGTCCAAGATGACATGTCAGGTATGATTTAAGTGGTCAATGAGATTGAACCGTGCAAAGACTTATATCAAACTTGTGACATGTTTTTAAAGTATGTTCGTAGTCGGTGATAAGTTTGGACAACTTGTCTGATAGGATTATATATGGCACTTTCGATGACTTTTCTTGGTCATATGGATAGCGATCGAAAAGTATTGTGTTAGTGTTTTCAATACGATTGAAACACTAAGCACGACCACCTGAATTAGTTGCTTCTTTAACTACTATTAAAATGAATTCATTATGTTAGGCGATAACTTTAAATTTGGAAATCGTCTGAACTCATGCATGGAATGTTAATTGCTTTGATGCCCAAAATGATGAGGTTAAAATTAAATAACCGGGATCTTATGTCGTTGGGCAATCGCATGAAGTGTGGCAGGAATGGACATTTTACTAGGAATCTACAGTGTAAGATGCCCCCTTAGATGATTTGCAAATATACGAATATATTTTAGAATCTTTGGCTGGAGTATTCTGTATGTTTGACATTTGCCATTAATATGGAAATTGTTTTTGTATTATGAGTTGCTCAAGACCGGCGAGACGAGAACTATGGTGATAGAGGTGAGAAAAATAACGATAGTAGTTAAAGTTGTTTTTGCTCACATATATTAATTAGAGGGCTTAATTGTCACACTAAAATTATTTGGGAAATTCTTAAGTAAATATATTTAATTATAAAGTGCAGTAAAATTTATTTAGTAGAATTAAGTTTTATTAATTAGTAATCAATTGTTATCATTAGATGATAATCAGATTTGACCCATTTGGTGCTAGAGTTAGATTGTCCTTGTGGTCCCGCTGCAAGCTTCAACTCAAGCACAGTTCGAAAATATTTAAATTAAACTCATGGGATGAATTATTTGCTCATGAGATGAATAAATTAATTTTTTGCTAAACATAATTCATAAGATGGATTATTTATTCATGAGATGAATATTAATTTAACTAAATAATATTCATGAGTCGAATTTTATATATGTGGGATTTAAAAAAAAAAAAGAAAAAAAGAGCACACATGCCTTAATCCGTGTCAAACGGATTCAACCAATCAAATTGGCTAGGCGCCCTGGGAATTGGAGATCCACATACACGCGGTTAGGCTAATGATAGTCTAACACGTGTCATGGGCTTATCTGACCCTAGTGATCCGCATGCGCGCGAATGGGCCAATCGGATCTTGACACCTGGCACTCGTTTTGGCTTATAAACAACCTGCGTGTTTTTATGCCGTTTTGAATTAGAATTATCAATGGTTTTATGTTTTGGAACCTAGTTTTCACCCACAATGAAAAACCTAAAATTGTTTTTACCCCCCCTACAGAAACCGACCCTATAGTCGTGGTAGATATCGCCAAGTAAAGGCGGCTGGTGGCTATGATGCTAGGCCAAGTGCTGTTAGTGAGACTTGGTAAACCCGGTCCACTGTATGGTTTTTCTAAATTAAAGTTTTTTAGCATAATGTTTCTGAAAAATTATTTTCCACACCCCAGTGCAAAAAGAGGCCATTGCAGAGAAAATCTTGAGGTCTCAGGAAGCTCTCTTCTTCTAATTTCAGATCCGTAAGTTGGAGTTTGGATTCGTGCTTCAAGTATATCTAAATTATGTATTTGATATTTAATTTGTTCTTTCCTTTATTTAGTTTATTCTACGTACCATGCTAATACATGTTTTTATTTGATATTTTTCAATTGCTATATTATGAACCTACTACAATAAGATCTAGGTCTAATTAAATAGTTTAATTAGATCAAGTCAATAGATTTAAAATTGAGAATTTTAAATTAGTTTTCCGCTGCACCCGCTTTAGTCTTTTACCAAAAATTTTTGAAATACGTTCCCATTAGAGACAACACCAACTTTCTCTGTTGGAACCAGAGTCCTGAAAACCAAATTATTTGTATTTAAATATGATTAAATAAAATTGTTTTATCTATTATATGTCTTATTGTCTTTTATAGGTCAAATATGCATGTAATTACTTATAAAACGTTCCAGGAGATGGATGTAGTCCATAGTTTGGTTGACATGGTAAATGAGATTGAGTCACGGATAGACTTAATTCAAAATTTTGATGTGTTGTCAAAGTAAGTTGATATTTGATGATAATTTCTAGACAACTTCTCTGATAAGACAATAACATGATACCTTATATGGCTTGTCCAGTTCATGTGGACAGCGATCTAGAAGTATCATGTTAGTGTTCATCAACAAGATTGGGACATTGAGCTAGACCATCGAAATTGTTTATTTCTTAACTGCTATCAGAAATAAATAGTCCTTTGTGATTAGGCGATAACTTTAAATCTGGAGATTATTCGAACTCGTGCACATAGTGTTCGTCATTTTAATGTATTCAAAGTGTGGTCCTATAAAGTGACCAATAGTCTATGTCCGTTGAGCGACTGCATGAAATGTAGCGGGAATAAAATAGTCAACATGGAATTTATAGCCTCTTATGAGATGTTCGAAAATTTCAGAATCTTTGGCCAAAGTATTCCTAGTGTTCGTCACTGGAACTGATACAAAGAATATGTTCTCGTGTCGCAGAATTATTCGAAAAAGGGCGAGTTGAGAACTTAAGTAGAAGCGGTCAGAAGTATAATGATGGTAGTTTTACTTATTCCTTCTCTTGGATATCTAATAGAGGGGTTGATTATTTATTTATTACATAATGGGAATTATAATAAGTTTAATTCTGCAAAGCAGTAGGACTGATTTGGTGGAATTAAGTCATGCAAAATGATAATCAAATATTATCATAGGACGATAATAAGTTTTGACCCATTTGGACTTGGGATTAAATTGTAGGTCCTTGTACAAGCCTCTTATTTTACACCATTAGAAAAATGCAGAAAGAATTCATTAGATGAATTATTTACTCATGAGACAAGTAAATTTAATTTTGGCAAACCATATTCTTCGATGTATAAAATTTAGAATTATAAAATAAAAAATATAAGATGAATTTTTACATGTGGCGAAAAAACTAGTACGATTAATGTCAACTGTAGCTGATCAACTAGCATGTGGAGGTCCTACAAGAGCGATTCGTGTTGAGCAATCAGAGTATGCCATGTGGCATGCTCTAGGACACCTACACAGTGATCCGGGCCTTTGAGCGCAGACCAATCACAATGCCCATGTGCCACGTATGAGGTAGCTGCATGAAATTCTTTTTCTCCGTTTAAACGGCGTCGTTTTGTTGATATTTTTTTTCCCATGTCGAATTTTGGTATGTTTTTGGTCCAGTATCCTATTATAAATATGAGTCATGGAATCAAGGCTTAGCATTACAATTAATTTTAATAATTTTCTGTGAATATTGACTTTTAGAGAGTTAATAAAGGAAAATTTTCCTTTGAATTTTTCCTCTAGTTTAATATTTTTTTGGATCCCAACTCTAGGTGTTCAGAGGAAATTGCATAGAAGGTCTCGTAGTCTTAGTTATTTCTTGGAGTGACCATGCCGTCTACATCTAGGTGTTTTTGTTTCCCTTTTCTTTTTGTTGTTTTCCCTTTTTTATTTATTTACAGTATTTATTATGCTAGTTATTTTTCATGTTATTATTATGAACGTATTACAGTAGAGGCCTGTAAATTTGAAATTAGGAATTTTAAATTTTTTTGCTGCATTTATTAGATTTATTTAGGGAATATTTTGAAATACGTCCCAACATTCTCAAGGTTCAGTAGTTGGAGGACTCAAAGAAGTCACCATGGATGCCCAGAGGAACAACCAAGCCATACAAGAAGAAGCTCTCTCCTTGGATCGTGACCTGAATGCCACAACCAGCGAACTGTAGGAATCATTAGTGAGTATTAGGACTCAACTCTTATCATTTGTTATTTCTGAAAAAGAGATTTTGGCTGTACAAGTTACCTAGGAACATACCCAGTGCCTCAAGGGCTCCCGCCTATGCAGGGTCTGGGGGGGGTGGATGTACGCAGCCTTCCCCCTTTATGGTGTTAACCTGGAGAGAGGCTGTTTTCCAGTGCCCCCAACTTGAGGGTGAGGACTTCCTAGGAGGTCACCCATCCTAGTACTACTCTCGCCTAAGCACGCTTAACTTCGGAGTTCTAATGGGATCCAGTGACGGCGTGTTGGTGCCCTCTTTGGTTGGCTGTACAAGTTACCTACTTGTAATATTTTGTAAGCCATATATTCTTCGACAATATTAATGAAAAAGAATTTTGTTTAATATGTCTCTGAAATTGGTGATTTCTTTTTCTTTTATTTCTTTGTTTCCTTACCCTAAGGATCATGGAGTTGATCCTCGAGACATTGATATTGAAATTCAACCCGTAATTTAGGGAATCTATACTTATGAACTTCCTTCTTAGAATCCCACATTGATGGCACATATTTCTTCAGGAACCTACCATTGATAACTCTCGGGTGAGTTCTTCCATTTAGATCTCGGAGTATGTATGATTTATCTCCAAACATCTCGATGACTCTAAAAGGGTTTTCCTAGTTTAGGTACCATTTCCAGACACGATCTTTCTAACCAATGGGTAAAACCACTTTCAAGACTATATCTCACAAGTTAAATGACCTGGGCTTAACCTATTTGTTGTAGGCTTTGGCAACCCTCATCTTTTGTGTTTCCAATTTGTGAAGAGCATCAAGCCTAACTTGGCCTAAATTAGTTAGTTCGTCCACTGTGATCCATCATAGCTCGCTCATACTCAAGTTCAGAAAACCTCCCTTGATGAGCTATTCTAATAGACTGAACTGTTAGTTCCATTGGGAGCACAACATCATGGCCATACGTCAAATGGAAACGAGGTATCCCAGCTACATCTTGTTTAGAGGTCCTATAGGCCCAAAGGGCATCCATAAGAGATTCTACCATTTCCTAGTGTTGTCCTCGATCATATTTCTAATATTGGCCTTCAGAATCTTATTAGTTGACTCTGCTTGGCCATTGGCTTGAGCATAGTAAGGGGTTGAGTTCAAGATTTCTATGTTGAAACTCTCGGTAAACTCCTTAACTTCATCTCCATTGAACACTCTAGCTTGGTCCACAGTAATGGTTTTAGGGATACCAAACCTACATAGGATTTATTATTTCAAAAAATCAAGGTTGTTTACACCAATAGTCCTGTACTTTATCCATTATGTCAATTTACTTCTTTTACTTTTAATATGTGTTGATTTAGTCCCTCAATAATTGATATTGTCTCAATTTAGTCCTTGGAATAAATTTATATTAAGTTATTAATGAAGTTTTTACTGGTTCAGCCATGGGTTGGGTTAAATACAGTCAAAAGGTGGATTTTTACTAAATTGCTTGCATCTAAAGTAATCATGCCACAAAAAATTACATCAATAACTTGAATTTGAGTGAAGGACTAAATTGACACAATTTGAATTATAGAGGGACTAAATTGACACAATTAAAAGTATAAAGACTAAATGGACAGAATGAGAAAAGTATAAGGACCTTTGGTGTAAATAGCCCTAAAATCTGTTAAGGCTTGGCCCTTTACTAACTTTTGTGATATGCAAACCAACTCAAACTGAAGTAGAGCTATACTCCATTTGTTCAACCTTCCCCTTATAAATGGTCTATGCAACAACAATAACAACAACAAACCTAGTGCCTGCAAGGGCTCCCGCAAAAGCAGGGTCTAGGGGGGTAGATGTATGCAGCCTTCCCCCTTCAAGGGGCTACACTAAAGAGAGGCTCTTTCTGAGGACCCCCCAACCTGAGAAGCTGGTCCGCAGCATAGAGCATGTGACCTGGCAGCAGGAGAGCATCAAAGCATTAGTAGGGCCAAAGACACGCCAAGCAAAACAACAAGCTCAAAGCAAGCCACATCAAGTAGAAATCAAAGGATAGGTAGGCAAGTAGTAGCTCATGAGAACAAGTGCACAACTTAAGTGCGCCAGGAGGATGTCAAGGCCTAGCATTAGTAAGCTAGACTACCCTACTCCAACTGGATTATCTATAACCCCTTTACTAGCCCTCCATTGGGCCCTATCTAAGGCCATCTCCTCCCGAAGGATAAATGGTCTATATAGCATGCATTTAGGGACATCTGTCTGAACAACTACATATATAGTAGATGCCAAGAACTAATGTCTCTATTTTACTGATGCATAGAATTACAATCGAAACAATTTCTCAATCGAGGAGTATTTTTTTTGCACATTCATTTAGGCAAGACTAAGGTAGAACGCAGCTTGTTCAAACCCTTGCTCATTATCTTTAACTAGCAAGGAACTAATAGATTCCTTAGAAGTAGTGACATAGAGTTTCAAAGGTATGCCCTGCTTTGGGAGAATAAGCACTGGGAGCCTAATCAAGTACTCCTTGATGGTCTAGAAGGCTACTTGATGTGGCTCCTCCCACTTGAAGTCCTTCTCAGAATTGAGCCTCAGCAGTGGAGAGAAGAATTTCATTTTTCCTGTGACATTTAAGATAAAACGTCTTAGGAAATTAACCTACCTAAGGAAGTGTTGAAGCTTCTTTTGATTTGAAGGCGGTTTGTCTTGTTAGATGGCCTTAGTCTTATTAATATCTACTCCGATGCCCCTTTTGGTGTACTAAAAAACCAAGGATATTTCCTGCTCGTACGCCAAAAGCACATTTCAATGGATTCATCTTAACGTTATGGGTCCTCACTCTAAGGAATGCACCCCTTAAGCCTTCCAAGTGTTTGACTTGGGATTTGGATTTGATCATGATGCCATCTATATAGACTTCCATGGTCTTTCTTATGAGATCATAAAAGATCATGCTCGTGGCTCTTTGGTAGGTGGCGCCAGCATTCCTCAAACACATGGCATAACCGCCCACTCAAACATTCCTATTGACCTTGGACACCTGAATGCGGTCTTGTGGGTATATTTCGAAGCAATCATCACTTGGTAGTACCCACATTAGCCACCCATGAAAGACAAGACTTCATGCCTCGAAGCTGAGTCAATAAGCACATCAGCAATAGGCATTGGGTATTCATCCTTCAGAGTGGCTGCAGAATGACAGGACCAATATTTGCTAGCCATTTGACATACTTGGTAGTCTTCATAAACTTGGCCTTTAAGAACCTTTCGATCTTTTCCTTTACCAAATTGATAGCTTATTGGGACATTGTCCTCTGGGTCTGAATGATGGGTCTCGAACCTGGCTTGATAGGAAGCCTACACTCAACCACCTATTAAGGCCAGGCATCTTGTGAAGATCTCAAGAAAAGAAATCCTTGAATTCTAAAGCAAAGTCAAGTACTACTTTATCTATTCTTAAGAAAGCACAGCGCTCAGATACGTAAGTTTTGGGTCTTTTGTTGAGCCCAAATTAACTTCACGGAGGGGATCTTGGACTTCAGCCCTCAAATCCTCCATTTTGGCTTGTGCTGCTCTTAAGTCAGAGAGTTCCAGCTCCTCTTTTTGTGAGTTATGGACCTAGAAACCATTGAATGGCTGCTTGGTCGAAAGCTTATCCTCAGCTTACCAGGCCACGAGCCTTGCTAATGCCGAGGATATCGCCACTTGGGCAATTAATGGGAGGTATTGGCACCTCCGCATTGCGTTTCTGGAGTGCCTTAAAAGTCTCCTTCTTCAAGAAGGGCCCTTATGCATCCACAGAAGTCAGAGTATTTTGACTCCACATATAATTGACCAACCTCAACCTTAGTCAATGGGCTGTCAAGGATGGCAATCGTGTCCCGACATTGGGCAGATTGCGGAGTGGTCCTCTTAACATCAAGTGGTCCCATGCCATCTTCATAGAATTGTGCCTCCACATAGTTAGAGCAAGCCATGAATGGTCTGTTATCTACGCCTTATACTTGTATTGGTTCTAAACGATTAAGAACCAGTGAAGTGAAGAAGGGATACAGTAATTGGCATGCAGCCAATCTCTCTCAAGCAAAGCACTATAGCTCGAGGTAGTATCCACTGCAAAGAATGCTGTTAGCTTGCTTAGGTTGCCAACTATTAAGTCATTTGGGATGACCCCTTTGAATTTTTTGGTAGCTCTAGAAAAGCCATCGGTGACAACATCCAAAGTAATTAGATTATCTCGAGATTTACCGATGACCCCCATCATATATGCATGCAGAACGTTGATCACTATGCCATTGTCCACCAAGACCCTATTCATCAGTATGGCATCAAATTTGGCCTTGATCTTTCTATAGGCAATGTAAGGCCCATCAACATCATCTTCATTATGTCAGGTGATTCATTAGGCGATTTGCATGTTGGGGTATTGACTTTAAAAGACATTCGGTGGAAATATTTATGAATCAATTGAAAGAACCTAGTGTACAATTCAATAACATGTTCAAGTTGATGTTAAGACTGATTTTGGCCAGCCACAGTTGAAGAAAAATGAAGAAATCAGCAGCAAGTTGCAAACATGCAGAATTGGCAACAGCTGCAGACGTGTGCTGCAATGAGCTTTAACCTTAAACTATTTTGTATTTTTTTTATTCCAACCTTATTTACTATTAATAGGGATGCTTATAAGGTGTTTTAGCATCATTCAATCCAGAAACATCAAATACAAAGTAGAGAAATAAGGTAGAAATTCGTAGGAAGAAAGAAGGAGGAGAAAAGAAGTTTGGTTTGAAATTTGGCATTTTCAAGTTCTTTTCTATTCTTCTCTTCATTAAGTTCAAGAATTTTGTGTTAAATATGTCTTATATTAAGTTTATCATGAACTAATTTCATTATTCCAAGGCTACGATGTAGCCTAAGTTGTAATATACACTCATTTCTAATTCAACGTATTTAATGCTTTGTTCTTGCGTTTTTGAAGTGTTTGTCATTGTTCTTCATGAGTTTTAAATCCTTGATCACCATTTAAGGCCTATAATGAATCATAATTAATTTGAGAGGAGATTTATGAAGATTGCTAAGGTGATAAGCACCACAAATTGAGCGAATACTCGAAAGAGATTAACGCAATTTGTGTGGTTTTAAGTGAAAATCATAGATCTTTAAAAACACTTTTCTTATTTAAATTCATGCGCAAGAGTAATGGGTTAATATATAAAAGAGCATGATAAATGTTGCTCGAAAGAGAATATTTAGTAAATTAGGGTTTTCAACTATCAACACGTAATAACAACTTGAATATTGGGAATAGAAAAGCATATTGATGCCACTAGGTGAAATTGGATGCCTTGGATCTTATTAATTGATAAAACCCAACAAAAATCATTAGATTTTAGATAAAAATTCAGCAAAAATTTTTTTAGCTCTTTTCATTTTATTTGCTACATAATCAAAACTTCAATTTTTGGTCTCTCAAATAGTGTTAAAATTGGGCCTCTTTATGTTCAAAAATAGTGTTAAAACTACTAATTTCGGTAGTCACTCAAACATAATCCTTGTGGGAACAATACTCTACTCACTCTTCATTACTTGATACGACTAGCGCACTTGCTAATGCATATGAAAAGTAAGCATCAAAGGGTCTATCAACCCTTCTAATGCCTGGCCTACACATCTGCTCGATGTGGGTAGCTAGTTGGTCCTATAGGGGTAGGTTTGGCACGTGGTTCTGCGCTTGCCATTACCCCCCAAGTGGGTGGATCTCGAGGGGGTTTTATAGGTACCCTTGAGCTCCCATCACAATAGGGTGTCGGAATAGATGTTGTTGCCCAAACCCGGGGTAACCCCCCTGATCAATATGGCTATTTGGTTGCCCGTGAAGTATGTTCCAGTGCGACCTGGGTTATATGGCATGCCTGGGAGCACACCCATGTTAGCAGGCTATTTGTTTATCCTTGTTTGATCAGTCCCCAAGTCATGGTCTTAAGGAAGTGGGTGGTTAACTTGCCCTTAAGTGTGATAAGTATGGAGAGGTCTATGAATGAGAGGCAGGTTCTCAGGAGTGCGTACCAGTCCTTACATTCCTACTTCAAAGACCTTGAGTGGGCCTCGAGGTTACCTCTACCACCTAAGGAGGGTATGAACGGTTTTTCTCCCCTTTCTCGAGGATAGGTAACACTGTCACATTAGCGTTGAGAACACTTAAGGCCCCAAAAAAACTTTGATTCAAAGGGGCAGCAACCCCAAGAGGCACATTGTCCAACATATTGGTTCCAAGTGTGTGACACTCGAGTTAGCCACAATTGGGTTTTCCGTTGTCTCAGGGACATTATGGCCAACCTCATTCACTCATAATTGTGGGCTCGTGGGAACCTCACAAGGATATCCAGTTGGCACCAACGGAGGAGGTGTAGTCCTATGTTTTTTGGTATCCGCTCTAACGACTTGAACGAAGCCATTATGAGCCACAACCAATCTCACCAAAATAGGCTCAACTTCAACTGCTATCTGTCTTTAACTAAGACTCTGTCAATCTCTTGTGAAGGATGTCCTGCATTGAGGTTCCAACGCTGTTTATTACGGCTCTCATGGCGGCAGAGCTTTCGAGCTGGGCCGCTAGATTGTGCTCTGCTTCAGCGCGCTGTCTCTCGAGGGACTCTCTCAATGATTGTTGAATTATTTGTTCAAAAATTTCTAAACACCGTTTAAGCATGGCCATGAAACTCTTGTGAGAAAGGCCATCTATATCTATTCGTTCATCCTCTAGGATGTCATTATCACCACCACTATCACTGCTGTGGCTATGAATTTGTTCGTCCCTTCGTGCTATAGGGCTCTATTCAAGAGGATGCTCAAGTGGGGATCCAATTAGGGCTAAGCCCTCTAGCCCCTCATGCTCAAGTGCATTGGACCTCCTAGCTCTAACCATTAGTGAATGATTAGAAACTCCATTCCAGTAATCCAGGTTGGCTTAGAGACGATGAAGTTTAATTTCAAGCCTCTCATTGTGGTCGTCAAAAGGCGTGTTTGCTTTGTTTTGTTTGAAATTAAGTGTGATGTTGTTGTCGTAAAATGGTAAACAAAACAAATGTACAAAAGGGACTCACCGTGACTAAGGAGTGAGCCCAATTATGAACCGCATGTCTTTGACCTCAGCCACTCACCGTTTTCGATAAAATGGTTATGATATATTGGTGTATCTGACTTTGGTTATACCACAAGTTCTGCTTATGCTTCAATTAAGAAGATTTTTGTGGCTTTTTATGTATGTTGACAGAAAATAAAAGGATATGGACCTGATCAAGTGGCGGTTACAGTGACGGAGTAGGGCCCACAGACACCTTTCCTCATACATTTAAAAGTTAGGAACTGGGTTAGAGACAAACCTAAGAGCTCAGTAGTCCACTTACAAGCCCTGGTTGATCAAGTTTTTAAGCCTACACCCTTGACTTATAATAACTCTAACGAGTTAAGGTCTGATAAGATTGAGCTGGAGCAAATCGTATTTTGGTCACTGAGATAGGACTAACGCAATCAAGGTCAAGCCTCGGCCGTCAAAGCCCTAAACAATGGTGTGAACCTTAGTTCACCTAACTTATTAAGAAGCGACGGTAATGTTAAGACTAATACAATGAAGGTTAAGCCTTGACCGTCAAAGCCTTAAATTAAAGCCTCAATTCTCAACTCATCGAAATTTGGGAACAGATTAAAACTAGAAAGTCATATTTGAAACCTGAGAAACAGCATTACCAATGAAGCAAGTACAACAAGTTCTATGTTAATCAAAGCTAGGACAAGTTACGCTACTCTTATGGAAAAAGCAAAAGTGTGCTCTAAAGAAAAATTGAAGAAGTTTTGTATTGAGTGTGTGTATTACTTTAGATTGACGCAGAGTCCTCTGTTTATAAAAAAAGAAAAATAATAGCCGCTCCTCTTTCTGCAGCAACATCACCCACATCTGACCCCTAAGCTCCTTCTTTGTATGTGCAAATCTTCAATGAACGTGTCCTAAATTCAGTATTGGAGGGAAATCTGTGGTGCCCACATCCGTAGTCTCAGCGGAAGTCCCTTCTAAAAACCCCATGTCCTCGTGCTATAAGCTTAGTGCTCAAGTATATGAGATTACACTCTAAGTAACCACCTTGAGCCTAGAAATCACCAGTCTTGCATCCTTTTTGGTAGTCCCTTGAACTCGAGCTCCTTTTCCCCTTCAACAATCGGGTCCCCGAGTGGTTGATAGCCTTATCAGGTTGATCATCTTTTCAAGATACTGGGCTCCAGATGCCATTACTTCAGCACCTAAAGGCTTGATTCTCCTTGAGGGAGGCCTCATGTGCTAGGCTAGTGGCACGTTGCTCAAAACAACATTGTCTTAGCCTTTTTGAAATGAGGGTGTAAACATATCCCTATCCACATGACTAATATAAGTCATCTGAAGTATCATATTACAGTCTTATCAGACAAGTTATCCAAAGTTATCATCGATTATGATCATATTTTGGTAATATATCACTAATTTGATTTAAATCTATCTGTGGTTGATCTCATTGACCACTTAAACTAAACATGACATTTCGTCTTGGATTATGTCCATCTCATAGAACGTTTTAGAAAACAATCACACTTATATTTGACTTGTAAAACAAAAACAAAATATAAATAAATAAAACTATTTCATTTATTTAATATTTAAATACAATAATTGGGTTTTTCCAGGGCATCGATTCCAACACGTACATCCTAAGTTGGCTTCATCATGCTCCTAGTAAACTACACAAAAATAATCCTGTGCATTTCTTTTGAATATCTTGAAATAAGCCATCTACAGAAAAGGGAGAGAACGAGTCTGGTTAAAATGAAGGGAGAGGCAGAGAGGGGAGGGGGGGGGGGGGGGGGGGGGGGGGGCGGGGCGGCATTCATATCTAACCCCCTTTGGGCTAGACTCGATCAATATAAGTTTGGGCCTAAAGCTGATGTGTCATTCCTTAATGAATGCCATCAATGCGGTTAGTGCTAAGTTTCATTTAGTTTATAATTAGTCGTATCATTTAGGTTCACTTTCAAACCATTTTACATAAACCTTTTATCGCCTTTGATTGGTTTTGCTCCTTTTCGCTCCTATCGTTATTACCTTGAAAAAATGCCCCTTTTATCCTAATTCTTGCTAGGTTTTATCATCACCATCAACAAGTGAATGCAAGATACATCAAAAAAAAGCAAAAAACGGGCTAAACACATCAATCTACACGGCCAAAGCAAGAATGAACAACAAACTTGTACAATTTGTTACAAATTGCAAATTTTGGCGGCAAAATAGACAAATTAAGTGCAAGAACTTCTTGTACACTTCACGAACATTTTCAAGTTGATGTCAAGACTGATTTTGGGTGGCGAAGATGAAGAAATATTGAAGAAATCAGCAAGTTGATTCAAAAAGCTCAACATGGGCAACAATGGGTGGTAAGAAGAACAAATGAGAGCAAAGCTTTTGTAATTTTTATTTTTTGAATTTGGAACCTCAAACACTATAAATAGGGGTGTTTGTGACGTCTTTTATGATCAATTCATCCAGCAAAAACTCAATACAAAGTAGAGAAAGAGTAGGAAAACCGTGAGGAGAGGAAAGGAGTGAAGGAAGAAAGTTTGGTTTGTAATTTGGCATTTTAAGCTCTTTCTGCCTTTTCTTCCTTAAGTTCATGGATTTTGTCTAAATTTTGTTTTTTATTATGTATACCATGAATTAATTTTTTCTTTTTGAGTATACGATGTAGCCTAAGTTGTTATATACTCCCTTTTCAAATTTAACGTAATCAAAGTTTGTTTATTGCGCTGTTTTAGTGCTTATCATTATTCTTCATGAGTTTTGAAAGCTTGATCACTATTCAAAGCCTATAGTGATTCACAATGAGTCCAAGAGTAAATTTAGGATGAATGCTAAAGTGATAAACACCACAAATTGAGTGAATGCTAGAGATAAATTAGCACGATTTGTGTGGTCTTAAGTGAAAATCATGGATCTTCAAAACTTTTTCTTATTTAAATTCATGCAAGAGATTGATGAATTAATTTGTAAAAGAGCGTGCTAAATGTTTCTCGAAAGAGAATATTTACTAAATTAGGGTTTTTGACTATCAATAGGTAATAACAACTTGAATATCGAGAATAGAAAGGTATATTGATGCAATTAGGTGAAATCGGATGACTTGGATCTCATTAGATTATAAAAATCATCTAACCTTAGTACACCTTTCATAAAATTAGTAACCATTTTTGTTATTTTTCATTTTCTTTTGTTTCATATCAAAAACTACAATTGTCAGTCTTTCAAAAAGTGCTAAAACTATTAATTTCAGTACTCATTCAATAACAATCCTCGTGGGATGATACTCTACTTGTTTCTATATTACTTGATACTCATTCAATTTTTTGGCACTGTCGCCGTGGATTGTTCTTATTTGAGTGATATCGATACAAGCTAGTTTTAGTACTAATTTGAAGTTGTTTTGTTAAAACATGTAAATTTTGTTTAAATACGAATAAGAAATTTCTTTTCTTTCTTTTATTTCATTCACTTGATTTTATTTGTAAAGTTATTTTTACTTATAAAACTTGTATAGCACCCCCCTTAAAATTTGGCTTTTGTTAAGTTTTTGTATTAGATTGTTGTATTTTTAAGTTTTCTTATTAATTTTATCCTTCTTTTAATATTTTAATTCACCTAGATAAGTATTTCAAAGTTAAGTTTGCATTTTTAAGTTTTTCAAAAGATTAGTATTACTATCCCTCCCCCCCCCCCCCCCCCCCCCCCCCCCTCCCTTTCTTTTTGTACTTGGTTTTTGTTAAGATTTGTATTATATTGTCGAATTTTAATACTTTCTTATTATTTTTATCTTTCTTCTAACTTTTAAGTTTATATTTTGCTAAAGGTGATGGCTTGCACCAACTACATGGGACCTAAATATCAAATTGTACAAAGAACACCACTGGGGATTAATGAAATTAATGCGTTATCTGCTCAATTCTCACTAATTCAAAAACAACTACATAGCATAAGTGTCAACATTGTTTGTACTCCTAGATGTAAATTTTGTGTAGGTAACCATGCCAATATGGAATGCCAAGTGGGCAACAGTTTTTCCTCATTGGGTTTAAAATAGGATAACTACATGTCAAATTATCAACAAGCACAATACAACCCTTACCCTAGCACCTACAGTCTGGGATGGATGAACCCTTCTAACGTTTCTTGGAACCATCATGAAGTAACTTGGTCACCCATTCATCCACCTCAAGAAAAGAAATATGACTTAGAAGAGATGTTTAGGGAGTTCATGCATTAAAGTACAAATTTTACTCTAGAAACAAACGCTATCTTTAGAAACCAAGAAGCCTCTATCCGAAATTTAGAAACTCAAGTGGGTACTATATTATAGCAACTTTCTGAGAGGTCCAAAGATTCATTGCCAAGCAATATCATCACAAACCTAGGCGAGCAAACTAATGCCATAGTATTGAGGGATAGGGACACATTAGAAGAACCACCTCAATGTGACATAAGCCCCTTAATCGACTCATCGCCACCAATGACCAAACCCATCTTGACCAACCCACCACCATCAATAATTGAAATAGGGTGTCAAGATTGTCTAGTGAAGCTAGAGGTTTTCAGAGCCACGGATGACTATGAAAAAATGCAGAAAAGATCGGAAAAGGAAATTCAAGTTGTGGCACATTAAGCTTAAGGATCCCATGAATAAATAAGGTGGAGGTTGTCGTGTAAAGAAGGATACAAAAAGATGCACAGAAGAAAATGGACATTGAGGGGAATAGAGGAAACTCCATTCTCCTTCAGCACAGGGGATAGATCATCGCCAAAAAAGTCAAGCCAGCAACTATAACTTAAGCGCTTCTTAGGAGGCAACCCAAGTTTCCTATCTTACTTCTATTCTTTAAATTTCCTATAATTATTTTCTTAACTTTTTGTACATTTTGTTCGATGGGTTTTTGAAAAATTTGGGGGTAGCATGATATCAACATTCACCATCAAAAAGCAACCCTCAAACCTAGGAAGAATCTCTCAGCTACTGCATCATTCCTTGTATTTCTTTTAACATTAAGGACAATGTTAAACTCTAAGTTTATGGGTGGGAAAGACATTTTGTCCCATTTTTGACATTTTTCTAAAAAATTTTAAACAAAAATTTTTAAAATGTTTTCTTGTCTAGTCCTATTTTATCTTTTAGAGTCAGCTTTAGTGCCTCCTAGAGTTCGGAGCGTTTGTATGTGGATGTAGACAGTGTCGGCCAACAAAAAGATTTTCTATTTCTATAGTCTAAATCATTAATTTTTAAAATTTTAATTACACATTTCGAACCAATTTTCATAAATTTTTTTTTAAAGATCTTATTATCATGCTCTTTAGGCAAATTTTTAACCCTTTTTTGCTCGTTTACTTTAACTAAATTTGAATAACCTGAGAATCAATTGTGTTTATGTTCTAATTGCAAAACATGATCTATTCTAAGGCACTATCCTGATAAAATAATTGTAGCTGAGTTCACTAGTTAGCATGGTTGTTTTACCTCTTTTTCAAATTAAAAGATGCTCAAATTTGAATGGATTACATGAAGATTATCATTTGCATAATAGACTTTGAAGAATTATGCCTAATTCTAAAAAAATATATGAAAAGCAAGAAAGAGAAAATGAGGGAAGCATCTCTAGCACCGCTATCCCAACATTTCAAGATATGTGTTGCCCAACATGAGGGCATCTTAATGGTGGCGTCTCTTACCAATGCGGTCATCACCTAGGGGTCAAGAGTTCAATTCTCTCTAAAGATATAATCATGCAGTCATAATGAGGGCGTCTCAATGCTGGTGTCTCTTACCCATGCGGTCATCGCCCAAGAGTCAGGAGCTCGATTCACACTGAAGATATACTCACGCAGTCATATTGAGGGCGTCTTAGTGGTGGCATCTTGTTAGCTTCCCATTCAAAGATTGGAAGTTAACCTTGTAGAAGAGAGAGTTAAGATGAGAAGAGAAGTGAAGGGGATGAGAAATTGAGAGAGAATTTCCAAAATGAAACCCGATTTGTATTGATTGAATGACAAATTCACATGATTTGAGCTTATTTATACTAGATCTAGTACATTGAACCAAGACCAAAGCTCTAACAGACTTACAACTAAATCTGGCGCCAAAACATAGACCAGCCGCCACATTTGACTTGCCTTGACCCCTAACCGATTCTTGGTGCCAAAATGGCCTGCCAACTAACATTTGAACACTTTGCTAATACAGCTCAAAAGCAACACACAAGATACAAGATCAAATTCTACCAAAAACTAAAGGAATCATAACATTCCCTCCCCCTTGAGAAGCTCCTTGTCCTCAAGGAGAAAAGCTAGGGAATTGGCTCTTCAAGAAGGAAAGATTCTCCCATGTAGCAAAGCTCCTGTCCAAATTTCGCCACTGTACCAAAACTTCTTGCAAAGTACCAACTTCAATCTTCATCATCCTTCGTCCCTTGACACCAGCACGCTGTAGCAGTGATGCCCCATTTGCGCCAACTTCTGTTGGTTCCCGTGAATGCTTAGCTCCTTTCTTCACCTGCTTTTTAAGTAAAGATACATGGAACACCGTTCGAATGTATGAATGAGGAGGTAAGTCGAGTTATTATGCAACTTTGCCAATCTTCTCCAAAATGTTGTATGGGCCAAGGAAACGAGCACTTAGCTTGACATTCTTCCTAACAACCAAAGAAGACTGTCTATAAGGTTGTAATTTGAGGTAGACCATGTCTCTAACTTCATAATTTTTGTCTACCCTCTTTTTATCTGCATAGAATTTCATCCTTGCTTGAGCTTGGAGAAGATTATCCTTGAGAATTTGCATCATTTGCTTCCTTTACGGTAAATAATCAGTTGCAGCAGAATTAGATGGCATGGGCTGCTGCAACATAAATGGAGTAGGAGGAGCATATCCATATAGTGCTTAGAAAAGAGTAGTGCCAATAGATGCATGTTCATGAGTGTTGAACCAATATTTAGCTACAGAAAGCCAACGGTTCCACTCCTTAGGCTATGAGAAAACCATGCTCCGAAGGTACTGCTCAGTACATTAGTTAACACGCTCGGTTATCCCATATGTTTGGGGATGATAAGATGAGCTAAGTGCCAACGTAGTACCCAACAACTTGAACAACTCCCTCCAAAAATTGCTTGTGAAGATCTTGTCCCGGGCAGAAATATTGGATTGCGGCAATCCATGTAACTTATATATGTTGTCAAGGTTGATCTTTGCTAACTTCTTTGCAGTAACGGGTCATGTGAGAGCAATGAAGTGGCTATATTTGGTGAAATGATCCACCACAACCCATATGACTTCTCTTCTTTTAGACTTAGGCAACCCCTCCCTAAAATCCATGCTAATATTGATCCAAGCTCCATCTGGAATGGGAAGTGGCTAAAGAAGTCCTTTGTACCTATGATCCCCCAATTTGGTTTTTTGACAAACTTCACATGCCTTGACATACTCATTCACTGTCTTCTTCATGCTTGGCCAGCTGAAATAGGCTTTAATTCTTTGATAAGTGCCCTCTAAACCAGCATGTCCTCCCCAAGCTAAATCATGTGAGGCCTGGACAATCTGATGCCTCAAATCTGTTGCCGGACCAACGTAAAGTTTGTTCTACAACCTGATAATGCCTCTCTGCCCTGATATATTAGCAACATTGTCATCCTTTTCTGCATTTTTCACCAGGCTTGCTGTCACACACTCTTGAGCAAATGGATCATGCTCATAAGACTTATAAACTTCATCCATCCATGAAGGTAAAACAATGGACATTGCACCGCTCGAGCCTTGTTCTGTATCTTCAAATTTCCTGGACAATGCGCCTACTGCAGCATTCTCTTTACCTCTCCTGTACTATATGGCATAATCAAGGCCAAGCATCTTTATTAATCCTTTCTTTTGAATTCTAGTCACAATCTTTTGTTCAAGGAGGTGCTTAAGGCTTTGGTGATCAGTTCGAATAATGAATCTATGACCATCCAAGTAATGCCTCCATTTCTTGACTGCTAGAAGAATAGCCAAGTATTCCCTCTCATAAGTTGACATGGCTTGATGCTTGGGACTCAGTGCTTGACTCAAATAAGCAATAGGCCTTCCTTGTTGAGAAAGAACAGCACCAACACCTAACCCACTCCCATCTCTCTCCAATATGAAAGCTTCAGCAAAATTAGGCATTGCTAATACCGGTGCTGCACACATGGCTGATTTGGGAGCCTTAAAAGCTGTTTGAGCCTTTTCTAACCACAAGAAAGCATCCTTTTTTAAGAGCTCAATTAAAGGCTTTGCAATAGATCCATAACCTTTAATGAATTTCCTATAATATCCGATCAATCCCAAGAATCACCTCAATTGCTTCAAGGTTATTGGAATTGGCCAATCTTGCCGTGCTTGGACCTTGGTAGGATCAGTGGAAACTCCTTCTTTAGAGATTACATGACCCAAATATTCGAGCTTGGTTTGAGCAAACGAGCATTTAGACAACTTGGCAAAGAACTTGTGCTCCCACATCCCTACAAGGACTTCCCTAAGGTGGATGAGATGATCCTCATAAGAAGAGCTATATATCAATATGCCAACGAAGAAGACTAGCACTGATCTCCTCAAGAAAGGCTTGAAGATGCCATTCATAGCCACTTGAAAGGTGGCCGGAGCATTTGTTAAGCTAAATGGCATAACAACAAACTCGAAATGCCCATGGTGAGTCTGAAAAGCAGTCTTATATATATCCAATTCAAGAACACTGATTTGATGATATCCCTGCCTCAAATCAAGCTTAGAGAAGAAACGTGCTCCAAATAACTCATCAAGCAAATCATCTATAACAGGGATAGGAAACTTATCTTTCACTATCAAGGAATTTAATTGGTCATAATCAATGCACATCCTAGCCGTCCCATCCTTCTTCTTCACAAGGATCACAGGTGAGGCAAAGGGACTATGACTTGGTCTAATGAAACTCATGTGAAGCAACTCATCAACTTGCTTCTCAATTTCTGCTTTTTGAACATGAGCATATCGGTAAGGTCTGATCTTTACTGGATCAGAATTTGCTCGAAGTGGTAGGGCATGATCTGCACTCCTTTGAGGAGGAAGGCTCTTTGGCTGCTCAAAAACAATTGCCCAAGCCATTGGATTGCATTCGTCTTGAATCCACCTTGTAAATGCTTGCCATTAATCAACCAAAGCTGTGCTTCATCTGAAATGCCTTGCTGTGAAACTTTTTTGCCATGAACTTAAAATGCTACTGTCATTTTATCAAAATCAAACGCCACCAGACTGAATGATCTCATCCACTCTACCCCAAGCACCATATCACAACCTCCCAAAAGAAGAACTCTAAAATCAAAAGTGAATTGAAGATCTTGCATAGACCATTAGAAGGCTTGGCACTTATTTTGAGTAGTTAGGGAGTTTCCATCAGCCACCATAACGCCCAAAGGATGGGTCTTAGTCACTTCGTGCTTCACTTTCTTTAACAATTTTGGATCAACAAAGCTATGATTGCTCCCACTATCAATAAGATTAACAATGGAAGTTTTACCAGCCTTTCCTTAGATGCGAATGGTATTATGAGCTCCACTCCCGGTCAAGGCTTTCATAGAAATCTCGCCTTCATCCTCCATCAACTCATCTTGTGAAGAATGCTCAGAACTGTCAATCTCAGCTACTGAATCCTCATTACTCGTGATCCTCTTGCAGATATCAGTGACTTGGAATTGCAACTATGTCCAGGCTGATAAGGCTGGTTGCATCGGTAACACAGTCTCACTGAACTCTTGTCAACAACACGCCTAAATCTGGAGCTTGATGCCTCCTTGTGCCGAGATCTGAAGCTACTGCCTTTAAGCTTACTCTTATCACTTGAAGTTGCAAGAGTAGCTTCAATCAACTTAGCCTTGTTGTAAGCATTGGACAATGTCTTGGGACCAATGGCCTTCACCATGTTTTTGATCCTAGGCGTCAAACCACTAATGAAACAAGAGACATAGTATGCCTCTGAATCCTATGGAGCGATGGATATCATGGACAATAGGTTAGCTCGAAGGTTCTCAAACCTGATCATGTACTCTTTCACGGTAGAGGTTTGATACACCTTATTAAAACTGTCAACTACATCACTTATCTCCTCTTCTCCATATCATTCACACAATTCTTCTACGAATTGGCCCCAAGAAAGATTAGGTTTGCTTTTCAACACACTATAATGCCACACCTCATGATCTCCATGTAAGTGTACTGCTGCTAGCTCAACTTTTTCAGCTTCACTTATGTTATAGTATTGAAAGTACCGATCAGACCTTCTCAACCATGACTCCGGCTGCTTGCCATCAAAAGGCTCGATTTGGACTCTTGGCTGCCTGTGAGAACGGCTCCTGCCACCAGATGAAATATCATTCTTCACTGATCTTTGCTAAAAATGCTGATCAGGTGGCCGCTCTTGATGTTCAAAGTCATCAATTGCATTTATGTGGTGAATAACAGAATCAGGAGGCCTTGAATTCTGATATGAATTCAGGCCATTCAATCTTGAATGAGCTTGTTCTGCGATTCAATCATGATTCTCTGCAGCAATCTCAACCTCTGGAGGTCGATCATCCACAGATCTGATTTGAATTAAAGGTCCAGCCTCTGGTTGAATCATTGGAGATTTATCTCGATTCCTTGCTAAACTCTCAGCTTTGCCGCTGTTCACTTGCTGTTGAACCACTTCAACCAGTGGAATAATCTGGCTAGTAGGCTTAAGGATCGCATTAACTAATGATTCTCCTTGCTTATTAATCTGATCCTGGAAATTCACAAGCTTAGCCTCAATTTGCTGCAAACGATCTTCCTTTTTTGAGTCACCTTCCAACTGTAACTGCTGCATTTTTAAGAGTTGTTCAAACTTTTGATCAAGCTTGTCTAATTTGTTGAAGAGATCATGTATGTCCCGAAGATGATCAGTAGTAAGATACTGAGGTCCGGTTGCTGCATTTGCACCAGCAACAGCAGTGTAAGACACATCAGGTCCAGCAACAGCTGCTGCATTGATTCCACCGGCTCCCGATCAAGTCCTCACTCCATCAGCCATGTTTTGGCTGTTATTCTTTTGTTTTGCCAGCTCCAATCAATCAATTGATTGCTTGAACCAGCTCTGATACCAATTGTTAGCTTCCAATTCAAAGATTGGAAGTTAACCTTGTAGAAGAGAGAGTTAAGATGAGAAGAGAAGTGAAGGGGATGAGAAATAGAGAAGTAGATGAGAAATAGAGAGAGAATTTCCAAAAGCAAATCTGATTTGTATTGATTGAATGATGAATTTACATGATTTGAGCTTATTTATACTAGATCTAGTACATTGAACAACCGACTTACAACTAAATATGGCGCCAAAACATAAACTAGCCGCCACATTTGACTTGCCTTGACCCCTAACCGACTCTTGGTGCCAAAATGGCCTGCCAACTAACATTTGAACACTTTGCGAATACAACTTAAAAGCAACACACATGATACAAGATCAAATTCTACCAAAAACTAAAGGAATCATAACACATCTCTTACCCATTCGGTCGTCGCCTAAGGTGAGGAGCTTGATTCTTACTGGAGATATACTCTTGGACTAGGATTAACTGGGGCAGATCAATCCCTCATAAATAATGTAAAAGTAAAAAAAAAAAAAAAAAAAATGGAAGGAGAAAATTTTGTGAATAACTTTTAGTTTCAGGCATACCTAAAAAGTTTTGTTATGAGTGGCATGATTTTTGTCATCTATTTGGTTTGAATGTCCTGAGATTAGAAAGAATTACTGCACTTAATATTAATCTCATGCTTATTATGAATATAATTAGAGGTGGCTCTGATACGAAAGTGCCATGTGCTTAACACGTGAGGTCCTCCTCGAGGAGAATTAGGCCTTTAGGTGCAGAAATAATGGCATCTCGAGCCCAGCGTCCTGAGAAGATTATCACCCCAATATGGGTATCAAACACTCGAGGCTCGAAATGTTTGAAGGGTAAAGTGAGCTCGAGCTCAAGGAATTTCCAAGAAGGCTGCGAGACATGTGGTTTCTAGGCTCGAGATGGTTACTTGGAGTGCAATCTCAGATACTTGGGCACTAAGCTTAGTCTAAGAAAACGTGGGGCTTCTAGAGGGGGACTTCAGCTAGAAATTCGAACGTGGGCTCTAAGGAATTCCCTCCAATACTGAATCATTGACACGTTCATATGTCACCCCTTTTGGATCTCGAATGAAAATTCTGGCTTCCGAACCTTCCTGGCACGAAGAACCGTTTACAAATATGTTCCATACTAAAAATTTTAATATTATATCCAGTCTCTCGACACTTGAATCTTCGATCTTTTCTCTCTCTTCCTTGGTAACATTCTCGGTTCGGGACTTAGCTCTGCATCGTAGTTGCATTCAGCAAGGAAATCCGCCAGGTAATGTAAATCATATTCTGACAACTCAACAACCCATGTTAACGACCGACCTGAGCAGTTCGTGGTAGGCAATGCAAATCATATTCTGACAACGCAACAACCCATGCTAGCAACCGACCTAAGCAGTCTAACTTTGACAGTAGTTTCTTAACGGGTTCATCCATTAGTATACTTATAGTACGTGCTTGAAAGTACGGTCGAAGTTTTCTCGACGCCATTATAATGGAAAACACCATTTTTTTCTAACAGAGGATATCTTAATTCGGCCTCCTTAAGTACATGGCTGACAAATTAGCTGCCAAGACTACACTACTGGTCTTATTTATGGCTGCAACATACAAAATCAAGATCTCTCCTAGATTGGGTTCAGCCATAGAAGAAAGACGTGCAAAATGTTCTTTAACATGTTGGAAGGCATGCTCACATTCCTTGTCCCGTAACTGACTTCTTTTCTTTCGCAGCACTCGAAAGAACACGAGCGCTCTCTCGGCTGACTTACTGATAAATCGATTGAGCGATGCTAACCACCCCGGAAGTTGCTGTACATCATTAACCATTTTCGGAGTTCCCATTTCCTGAATGGCTTTTATTTTTGCTAGATTAGCCTCGATCCCTTGGGCACTGGCGATGTAACCCAAAAATTTTCCCTCGGGTATGCCGAATAAAGACTTGATGGGGTTTAGTTTCATTAGAAATTCTCGCAAGGTTTGCAGAGTGCCCTCTAGGTCCTTGACATGATTTTCTTTGGCACACAACTTGATAATCATATCATCAACATAAACCTCCATATTACGTCCAATTTGTTGCGTGAATACCTTGTTAACCTCCCATTAATATGTCGCACCTAAATTCTTTAGGCCAAAGGGCATTACCTGTTAACAGTAGGTTCCATCATTAGTAACAAATGATGTCTTCTCCTCGTCTTGTGGATCCATTTTTGTTTGGTGGTAGCCTGAGAAGGCGTCCATGAAACTGAATATCTCATTTCTTGCTGTTGAGTCTACCAGTTGGTTGATCTTGGGAATGGGATAGGAGTCTTTTGGACAGAATTTATTCAAATCTATGAAATCGATACACATTCATCAGGTTCCATTTGGTTTCCTTACCAACACTACATTAGCCAACCATTCGGGATATCTAACCTCTCTTATAAATCCTAACCGCAACAGTTTGTTCACTCTGTTTTGATGGCTTCCCCTCTTTCATCACAAAAGCTTCTTTTCTTTTGTTTTATAGGAGAAGTTCTTGCTAGAACATTTACTTTATGAACCATAACATCGCGATTAATTCCTGTCATCTCATTAGTGTTATATGCAAAGACATCTTGGTAATATTTTAACAGCAAAGCTAACTCTTTTTTATCCCCTCTGGTAACTAGTACCCTAATCTTACAGTTTTTCCCTCCTCCACTCCTATCTCTTGTAACTTTCCTAAGTCCTTAGCATAATTTTCTAACTTGCTTGCCCTAGTAAGGCTAAATTCTCCTCGGATGAGACTTCAAAATTGTTATCTTTTAAAGAGGTGTAATAGCATTCACGAGCTACCTTTTGGTTTCCTGGAATTGCCATTTTTTGTTCATTGTTCAATTCAAACTTCATTAAGAGGTGCAGGTAGAGATTACGGCTCGTATGCAATTTAGGGCAGGTCGACCAAGTATTGCATTATATGGGGAGGGTAGATCTATAACCAGGAATTCCATTCTAGTTTTTTTGCTAGTCTTTTGTTCTCAAAACACAACGTTCATGGTGACTGCTCATAATGGTTTAACTGCTTCCGCGGTGAAGCCCAACACAGAGTAGTGAACCAAAGAAATGTCACTATATGACATTTCCATTTGCTCAAAACATTGGTAGAAATGCATTTTACCACAATTTTTTGATCAACCAATACCTGTTGCACGCAATATTGCCCCATTTCAAGGGTGATAACTAGAGGATTATCATGTGGGACATAAACGTCACTCAAGTCTTCTTTAGTAAAGGTAATTTCCAACAGGGGCTGGATTCTTTTAACCCGATCTCCTTCCTGTTTGGATGAAAAAAGGTTACTAGGATGCAAAGTCCGAGATATCATGGCAATCGTCTTTCCAAGTTGCTCTATCAATTCGCTTAGAGGTGCCAGTATCATGTTATGATTCGAGAAACCGAGGCATGGAAATCATCGTAGTTGCGTATTGTCCTGCTGCTATAATGCTGGCTGCTGCTGCTGGTGTGTTGTTATGCTGCTGCTACGTGTGTTTGTTGCTGTTACGATGTTGTTAGTTTAGTATATGATGTAGTAGCTTGGTCTTAAGCTTCTTTACTACAAGGTAATGGTTGTATCTAGTGCATTTCTTGCATTATGGTGCTGCTGTGTGTGCTGTGTTGCTGATAGTGTCAGGTAGTTAGCTGTTAGTTGGCCTTGGCACCAAATGAGGTTTAAATATTAGTTAAGCTTAGTTCTAGATAATTCCTAAGTGGTTTAGTCCTTGTGAGGGTAGATTCAATGTATTAGGCTCATACTTTGTAAGTAGTATAAATAAGGGGTATTAGCTTGTAATCCTTAACTTTTGATAAATGAATTGATCTCATTTGATTTCTCTCTCTGTTTTTCTCATCTCTTTTCCCTTCTTCCTCATCTAAACTCTATATTCTTTCTCATCTCATACTCTCTCTATCCCAACCAAGGTTAAGGTTCAAGACCTAATCTTCGAAACATTAATAATTGGTATTAGAGCCTTGATTTGGCTTCCGAATCAAGCTCATAGCTGAAAAAATTACAAAATACGATTAATTGTATTGCAATTAATCAACAAAAATAATTGTGTTACCAATTTAGTTCAGATTCGGTGATCAGAAATTCAAATCTGAATTTTTTGAAGAATTTTGGGCAGTTACTGCATCAGCTCACTGCAATGCCTGGGAATATCGCTTTCGGTTGGGATTAAGGTGATCAATTGCATTGAAGAAGCTTTATTTGATCCACATTATATTTGATCATCATCAAAATAGCAAAAATCATCTAAATTGAGGTGATTACAGACTTTATAATTCAGAGTTAGAGATGGAGGCAATGGTTTTCTGAACTTCAAGTTGCAATTCGACGAGAATTCGTGTTGTTGTTGGATTGTGATGAAATTGTGTTGATAAGCATAGAATTGCTGAGAATTCATCAGAATCTGCGGTGGTCTTTGAGATTTATATGTTATTGAACCAAGAATTGCTAAGGCGAAAAACCTGTGAGCAGAGGCGAAAATCTGACAGGAGAAGCGAAAGTGTTGAAATCCGGTATCGTTCATTGAGTTCGCTTGAGTGTTGTTTTAAGGACTTGATTTTGAGTTAGAATCGAGCTTAATTCAGAAGTATAAGTTGAATTACTCGACTAAACGTTCTTGACAGAAGTCGCTCGAGGTTAGGGTTTGTTGGAAGTTCTGTTCGAAGTTTATCAGTTATGGTTTATAATCAGTGTCCATTGTGGAACCGTTAGCAAGTGATTGTTTGTGTGAATGAAGTAGTAGAACTTCATTAAGCAATCGATTGTTGAAGAGTTGCGAAATAAGTTTTACATTTGTGCGGTTTTCAAACTTGCTTTCCGCAAGCTGAACTGATTCAAGTTCGAACTTTTGTTGTTCATTACAAACATGATCGAAGGTGTGAGAACTCGATCTGGAGCTGGAGGTGCCAATGCTCCGGGTACCGGTATGGTTTTTATGGCTGCGGTTACAAATTCTGGTGTGAATGCATCATCCGATCACTATAAGGAATTGAATGACAAGCTTGAACAATTGAATGCTAAGCTTGATCAGCAAAATACGAGGTCTGATATGAAGTTTGAACAGCAAAATTATAGCATTGAGCAAATGTTGAAGAAGCTTTTGGGTAAGGACGTGAACAAGGAAGATCGGGTGCAACAAATTGAGCCTTCTAGCCAGAGAATTCCACCTACGGAAGTGGTTCTACCGCAAGAGTTCGTTGTTGAGCAAAAAGAGGAGGTACAATATGTTGTTTTTGAAGATGAACTCGACCATGACAATGCCGAAAGTGAAGAACACAAGCTAGAAGAACCGGAGTTTGAACAAGATGTCTCTTATGAAGACTCTATGCGAGAGTTAGAGTCTATTGACTATGTTGAGGAACAATATGACGTGCATCTGGATTGGGAATATGATTCTCATGTCCAAGGAATGATTAAGAAAGCAAAGCGTAAGTCGAAGAGAAATCGCCTAAGTGAAGCATTGGGAACTGTTGTGGGTAAAAAGAAGTTGTCCAAGCCAAAATTGAAGCGAGAGGTTGTGTTTCAGCTTATGATGCTAGATGATCAGCAAAGACGAACTCAAGATGTTGATCTTACCGATGTAAATGCTGGTATACAAGGTTTAGGTGGTATACATGGAGTGGTGACGGCGGAATTTGTGATTCCAATTGATGAGGTCGATGCTACTGCTGTGATAGCAATTAATGCATCATCAAATCAGTTAGGAGATACTCCATGGCAAGCTGAACAAGGCGTGCTTTTGAGTCAAGAAAAGTTGTATTCAAGTGTACACTCGTATGACGAGTTGCCTCCTAATCCGGGAGAAGATTTTCAAGTTTATATGAAGCTAAAAAGGTTTGATTCTCTATTGAAAAGAACTAATCAAGCTGCGAGAGTACGTTTCAAGGTCCAACTAAGGAGAAGTAGTGCATATATACAAGCAATGCAGTTGTTGGATGCGTATAAATGCAGTAATATGCAAGGACCGTATTCAGATCAGTCCAAAAGCTGTCCAGCAGAGGTTTTAGCTTATGAAACTGATGTTGGAAGTCCCTTCGATCCGGGAAAGAATGAATTACAAGTATTTGGAGGAGCTACACATTCAGGGCTGTTGTTTGACGTTGAAGAAGGCAATGTCGGTACATGCATTGGTGGAAAAATGGTTGAGGCTATGGATCATTGTGTAGTTAACATCACAGGCAACTATAAAGACAGGAATTATACATTTCACAAGCTGCATAATTCGTGTGACAATGAAGTTCCCATTGTCCCGAAATTCGTGTTGTTTCGGTTCACACAAAAGCACTTACTTGAAAAGATGATAATTGTTGTTAGTGGTTTGAAGAACTGTGGATGGTTTGAGGTGGTGTTTGGCCTCGGGTATGACCTCACAACAGGTGCACGAAGCCACGTAAAGGTAAAGGTTATGGCATTTGAAAACTGGAATAATCTGCAAATGGAAGGTCCTGATCTGGTGTAGAATTCGAGCCTGTTTTGGGTGCTCTGTTGTGGCAGTTCGGAATGGAAAAATCATATGCATAAGCTCCAATATTTCCTTAATGTTTGGAGGTAGAAGATCAATGCAACTTCAAGGACAATTTTAGCTGAAAGTGGAGTGCATATCAATAGCAAGGTTTGGAGCATAACATTTTAGATTCTGAAGAAGTTTCCAACTGATCAAGAGTTGGGCTGGTGTCTCTATTGGCTATACTTGTTATTCATGCTTGAATTGGTTGACAGGGGAGCAAAGCTCAACCATTTGAGGGGCATTTAGTGGTTGGTCGAGCTGGTGTTCTAGAGAAGACTTGAGTATAGGTTGCAAAGGACGAGCTGCGGCCTTAACAGAGTTGATGGGCATGTTTTGGGAGTTCAAGTTATGACATTGTGCATTTGGCATTCAAGAATGGTATATGAGCTCCAAATTTGTGCGTTCTATGCAAGAGTTTGGGAAGAAGTGGCTGGAATTTTGAAATATTACAGGTTAATTCTCAAGATTCCATTGAAGGAAGTTTTGGAGGATGTAGATCAGTTTTGGGGAATGTCTTCGCTGTCAGTTATGAATGTGCGGTTCAGACTGAGTTTGTTCGATGCTATTATGTCTGGTGGAAGGTGTAATAACTTGTTTTCTTCAAGTAGCTACCACATGGACATACACCGAGCTCCAATCTGTTGTTATGAACTGCATCATGTTGGTTCTGCTGAGCTGCCGGATTCTGCATCACCTTCGGTGCAATTGGCAAACAATCATGGATTTATTAAGCATGTCATGAGTTGGGTTAGTAGGTGGCTGTGTGAGTTGAATTTGTTGGAAAACATTGCAGCAGAACACATTAATTTAGCAAGGAATCAAGTTCCAGTGGCTAATATGCAGTTTCGGCATCCCGATCGGCAAGTTCGGAATGAAATAATTCTGTTTTGGAGCTGTTCGAACTGCATTTCGGAATGTTTACAAGCAGAATTTAATGTTTGTTTCTCTTGGTTTGAGTTTGGAAGGCCTCGCGAGATGCTCAAGGACTTCATATGCAGTTTAATGGAGACAAAGATACACAAATCAGTAATGTAGCTCACTACATGTATAAAAACAGAATTGTTTCTGCATTTGGGGAATTTCAGCAGCGAGTCAGGGTTTTGAGTTGTGTTAACTGCAACAGGAGGGGTTCGGGATGTGTTGGTGATGTTTGGTTTGATCATAGTAGACCTCCTGAAGAACATTATGTACTCAAAACACAGACATGGCATCACGATAAATGAAGTGCGTATTGGTCGTCTCAGCTGTAGATTTCAGCAGACTTCATCACTTCAGATGTATTTTCATATGCAATAAGTGTCTTCATTGTTACAACTCTCTTCTATTATTGAGGACAAGAATGTTCTTAAGGGGAAGGGAATGTTATTATTCGAGAAACCGAGGCATGGAAATCATGGTAGTTGCGTATTGTCCTGCTGCTGTAATGTTGGCTGCTGCTGGTGGTGTGATGTTATGCTGCTGCTACGTGTGTTTGTTGCTGTTAGGATGTTGTTAGTTTAGTATCTGATGTAGTAGATTGGTCTTAAGCTTCTTTACTACAAGGTAATGGTTGTATCTAGTGCATTTCTTGCATTATGGTGCTGCTGCGTGTGCTGTGTTGCTGATAGTGTTAGGTAGTTAGCTGTTAGTTGGCCTTGGTGCCAAATGAGGTTTAAATGTTAGTTAAGCTTAGTTCCATATAATTCTAGATAATTCCTAAGTGGTTTAGTCCTTGTGAGGTTAGATTCAATGTATTAGGCTCATACTTTGTAAGTAGTATAAATAAGGGGTATTAGCTTGTAATCCTTAACTTTTGATGAATGAATTGATCTCATTTGATTTCTTTCTCTATTTTTCTCATCTCTTTTCCCTTCTTCCTCATCTAAACTCTATATTCTTTCTCATCTCATATTCTCTCTATCCCAACTAAGGTTAAGGTTCAAGACCTAATCTTCGAAACTTTAACATATCAACGCATTACTGTCTGACTCTTTTGATTGTATGTTGTGGTTAGCCACTCTAGTATGACCGTCTTGGGTTTCTTTTCCTCTTGCCCAACATTCTTTTGTTGCGTGGCTATAGAATTGATGGTAGTTGCATCACTTTGATTTGGCTTGTGGATTGATGAGCTTTTTTAACCCGTAGGACATCCTTTTAAAAGGGAAAGCTCGATGTGCCAATTTTCCCTGTATGTCATAGCAAAGTATCCTGTAGTTCTTCCCACTTGTCCTTTTGGTTTTAAAGTCATCTCTGGTGCCCTTGGCCTGGTCAAGTCAGACGCTTCTAACTTCTCCTGGTGCCTTCCGGTGACTCCCAGCCGCATTCTTCCTGCTAAGGTCATAACATCCTCGGCTGATATGTACTTATTGGCTTTACTCCATAGCTTGTCAATGGTCTCTTGTTGTTTTTTAGCCAGGGAGAATTTGAAGTCTAAATGTTTTAGTCCATTAATAAAGGCGCCAATGACAGTTTCGTCGGCTAATCCTAGTATATCTATCATTTCTCTAGTGAATCGCCTAACATAGTCTCTTAAACTTTCAAACTCTTTTTGCTGCTATTGCATCAATTATGCTGCTGTCTTTCTTCTTCTCTTATTACTTACAAAGTGCTTAGACAAGCACTCCGCTAATTGTGCAAAGCCGTCGATTAAACTAGGAGGCAGAGAAGAAAACTAAGATTGGGCAACTCCCTTTAAGGTGGCTGGAAAGCACTTACACTACACTTCTTCTGAAGCGTTTCGCATGTACATCCTAGACTTAAAGCCCGACAGATGGTCCTCTGGATCTTGAGATCCATTAAAGACTTCTATGTTGGGAACCTTAACTTTTCCCACTGAAAAAGACAAAATTCTTAGTGAAAAAGGAGAGTACATACCCGGAACTTTGAGAATTTAGTAGATCTTTGCCTCTTCCAGAAAATGGCTAAGGTCTGGCTGGTTTTGGTGTCTAATGTTGACGTTTGTTGCAAATTCGTCTTCCATGTTGCTGTGGTCCATCTGTACGTTTTCTGAATTTTTGTTGTTACAATCGCGTTCATGGTAAGGATGAACTCTTCTCCTTTCATATTTTTCCTTTCGCCAAGATTCATGGGCGTAATCATGCCCAACTCCGGGTGACCTTACATTTTTAGGATCCGAGTTATTTTCGAGCCCTTGTCCTATTAACGTTTCCATAAGTTGCTAAAACCGTTTGTATATTTTGGAGTTTAACTTTTGGAACTTGTTCAGTTTCATTATCTTAAGTTGGAGGATCCGGGGATCTCGATAATTCGGTTATATCGTCTTCCCACAGACAGCGCCAATTACATTTGTGGTGTTTAGTAGGTAATTGCGAAGAAGCTAAACTCAAGCTACTTTTTAAGGATTATCAAGATCCCTTTTTTCCCCTTTGTTTTTCTTGTCCTTCTTTCTTTCTTCACCTTCTTTATTTATAGTACTATGGTGGGGCTTAGGTGTTATTTTGTATATGGGTGAGAGGACAAGTGTCCCTTTTTGCTTGCAAGTTATGTCTTCTTTTGTCCAAGTTGATCTCATTTTAGATGCGCCTTAAAAGAAGCAAAAGTGGATAAGTTATGTTGTTTTGTTTTTAACTGGGTGAATTACGATAATTTTTATCCATATTGGGCGAATCTTGTTGTTTTTTATCGCTACTATGTGAATTACGTTGGTTTTTCTCCTACTGGGCGAATTGTGTTGTTTTTCATCTCCACAGGATGAATTACGTTAGTTTTTCTCCTACAGGGCAAATTGTGTTGCTTTTTATCCATACTGGGCAAATTATGTTGCTTTTCTCTTAATGCGAAAATTGTGTTGTTTTTACCCCTATTGGGCAAACTGTGTTGCTTTTCCTTCTACTGGGCGAATTGTCTTGTGTTTTATCCCTACTGGGCAAATTGTGTTGCTTTTCCTTCTACTGGGAAAACTGTGTTGTTTTTTTTATCTCTACTGGGCAAATCTTTCCTTCTACTGGGCAAATTGTGTTGTGTTTTACCCCTACTGGGCGAATTATGTTGTTTTTTACCCTACTGGGCGAATTGTGTTGTCTTTCCTTCTATTGGACGAATTTTGTTTTTTATCCCTATTATGCGAATTGTGTCGTTTTTTATCCATACTGAGCGAAATACATTGGTTTTTTCTCCTACTAGGCGAATTGTGTTGTTTTTCATCCCTATGGGGCAAATTGCGTTGGTTTTTCTCTTATTGGGCGAATTGTGTTGCTTTTCTCTTAATGGGCGAATTGTGTTTTTTTTACCCCCATTGGGCGAATTGTGTTGCTTTTCCTTCTACTTGGCGAGTTGTGTTGTTTTCTGCCCTACTGGGCGAATTGTGTTGCTTTTCCTTCTACTTGGCAAATTGTGTTGTTTTTTATCCCTAATGGACAAATTGTGTTGCTTTTTCTTTTACTGGGCGAATTATGTTATTTTTTAGCCCTACTGGGCGAATTGTGTTGTCTTTCATTCTACTGGGTAAATTGTGTTGTTTTTTATCCCTACTGGGCGAATTTATTTATTTTGCCTTCTACTGGGAGAATTGTGTTTTTTTATCCATACTAGGCAAATTGTGTTAATTTTTGGTTTTTTTCAGAATCACGAACAAAATGTTTCTTAAACATAAAGCTGAAGTTGAAAATAAATTAGACCGTAGGATCAAAAGGATTGAGTATGATAGAAGAGGTTAGTATGACACTACCTTCCTTAAGAAATATTATGAGGAACTTGGCATAATTCATGAACTCTTAGCCCCTTATACTCCCCCACTAAATGGTATAGCCGAGAGGAAAAACAAAACCCTTAAAGACATGATGAATGCTAAGCTAATTATCTTGGGCTTACCCTGGATCTTGTGCGGGGAAGCCCTATTATCTTCTTATCACGTACTTAATAGGTTCCACATAAAAAGCTTGATAAGACCCCTTAAGAACTATGAAAGGGTTATGGATCTAACCTAAATACCTCAAAGTGTAGGGGTGTGTAGCTGAAGTAGGAATTCCTAAGTTTAAAAGAAGTAAAATAGGTGCTAAAAATGTAAATATCTTTTTTTTTGTTTTTTTTTTTTTGTTGGTTCTATGAACAATACGGCATATAGATTCATGCCAATTAATGACTCAAGCCCTAGGCTTGGTAAAATTATGGACTCTCAAGATGCTGAATTC
This sequence comes from Simmondsia chinensis, assembly GCA_018398585.1. Classification (NCBI taxonomy): domain Eukaryota; kingdom Viridiplantae; phylum Streptophyta; class Magnoliopsida; order Caryophyllales; family Simmondsiaceae; genus Simmondsia; species Simmondsia chinensis. Next base: position 23,278,530 of record JAGTTD010000002.1, read on the forward strand.
TTTAAACATAAATTCCCTACGAAAGAATCTATGCATGCTTTATTACGTGATTCTGTGCCTATGGCATCTGCATTATCATCTAGTCACACACCCACTGAACTCGAGGTTTAAGAACTTAGAAGAAGTAAGAGGCCTCGAACTGAGACTAGTTTTAGACCTGACTTCATAACTCCTTTCTTTTCTGAATATCATGATTTTGATGAACATGTTGTAAGTACATTCATGCTAGAGGAAGATCCTAAAACATATGGCGTGGCCATGAAATTTGTAGATGCTCCTTTTGAAGAGGGGCCATTAACAATGAACTAGACTCTATAACAAGTAATAATACTTGGACGTTAGCGGACCATCCTAGGGGATGCAAACCAATAGGGTGTAAATGGGCATTTAAGAAGAAGGTGAGATCTAATGAGTCCGTAGAAAAATTTAAGGCCAGATTGGTGGCCAAAGAATACCCCCAAAACAAGGAATAGATTTCTTTAATACCTATTCACCCATTAAAATTGCCACTTTAAGAGCCCTAATAGCCGTAACATCCATACATAACCTTGTGGTACACCAAATTGACATAAAAACAGCCTTTTTGAATAGTTACCTTGAGGAAGAAATCTATATGGTACAACTCGATGGGTTTGAGATTCTCGGCATGAAGCATAAAGTGTGTAAACTTATAAAGTCGTTGTATGGCCTTAAACAAGCTCCTCAACAATGGCATCAAAAATTTGATCGTACCTTGGTCAAACATGGTTTGTTATAAATAGTGGTGATGCATGTGTGTATTCTAAGCATGTTGATTATAATTTTGTTATTATCAGTTTTCTATGTTGATGGCATGCATATCTCTGGCATGTGTGTGAATGTTGTGAATGATACAAAATCTCTCTTGAGCACATGTTTTGATACGAAAGACCTATGTGAAGCCGATGTGATCCTTGGGGTTAAAATAACTAGAAGACCCGAGGGTTTGACTTTAAATCAATCCTATTACATGGAGAAAATACTAAGAATGTTTGGTCATTGTGAGGACACTTCAGCTAAAACTCCATATCACCCTAGTGTCATTTGAAAAGAAACACATGAAATAGTGTATCACAGCTTGAATACATCAAGATAATTGGTAATGTATTGTTCTTAATGAACTACGCTCTTCTTCACATTAATAATGCCATTAGTAGACTTAGCCATTACACCTATAACCCTAGTAATGAGCATTGAAGTGCGTTGACAAGGTTGTTATGGTATCTTAAAGGTACCATGAACTAGGGTTTATACTATAAGAGATTCCCTACTATGTTTAAGGATTGTGTGATGCTAATTGGATGTCTGATTTTGAAGACATTCATTACGATAGTGACTACATGTTTATGCTTGCTAACTGTGCTATTTCATGAAAATCATTTAAACAAACCTGCATTGCTAAATCAGCTATGGAATCTGAATTTATTGAACTAGAGATGGTAGGTTTGGAAGCTGAAAGGCTAAGGAGTGTCATGGGAGACATTGCATTAGGGGAAAACCCATGCCTTCAGTGTCATTAATTGTGATAATGAGTAGCTATTAGAGTTGCTCAAAGTGAGGCATGCAATGGCAAGCAGAGGCATATTCAAATAATGTAGTCGCACTTGAGTATGTAAGGAGTGAGAACAATTTGGCAGATCCTCTAACAATAGGCATTGCAAGGAACATGATAAATGAGACAGTGGAGGACTTAAGCCCATTTGTGGGTCCTAATCCTGAAGGATACCTGTCTCAGGAGTTACTCTTGAGTTCAATGGGTCAAAGGAAGTCAGAGACTAGGAAATTTGTGATAGCCACTCGAACCCATGACGAGAAGTTGCTGTATTAGTGGCTCTACAATCTATAAGTACTTCCATAATGTAAGGACGAGCTTAAGGCTCTTATTGTTGTTCGTAACCTTTTATGGTGGTGTGGCGCAACACACTGGATGGACACATCATACTTCCATGACATGAGGATGAGCCGAAGGCTCTTAATGATGTTCATAGTCTTTAATGGTGATGTAAGACAACGCACTTGATGGACTCACCCGCGGGATTATAGAAGTTTGAAGTCCCTCTGTTGAGAGTAAGGCCTTACTCTCTCGAGCTTTCCTGAGAATACCAAGTTTCTGACTATGTTGAGAGGGACCTCATACGTCTCGATTGCGGTGTACGTTTCAACCTCCAGAACAACATGAAGGGGTTAGGTATGCTTTTCATAATGATTGCTCATTGTTCAAGACTGTGTTTACCTTGGGTGGTTCTGGGACATGCTTAGTCACTAGGTGCTAATTCATGTCCAAAAGACATTAGCATTGTCAAACATGGGTATCACTGCTCAGTAGTACTGTTCTTTTTCGTCCTCTTCTCGAAATTGAACCATATGGGAGATTCTTGGGGATTTTGGGGTAGTGTGCTTCAACTTTGATAAACTGGTAAAATCAACTCCATCCCACATAGGAAAACTAGAGGTGGGAAGTCATGTTTATATACTCCCTTGTCATTGTACTTGGTCAAGACTTGTGGGGTTGGAGTGGGCTTGGTGGGCACACGCCCGCATGCACTGCGCCCCACCTGGCCTCATATGTCCTAAGAATACCAAGTTTTGTATTGTATTTAGGGGGACCTCATATGCTCTGATTGTGGAGTACGTTTCAACCTTGAAACCACATGTAGGGGTTAGGTATGCTCTTCACAATGACTGCTCGTAGTTCAAGATTATGTTCACCTTAGGGGGTTCTAGGACATGCTAAGTCGCTAAGTGCCGATTCATGTCCAAAAGACATTAGCATCGTCAAGTGTGGGTATCACTACTCCGTAATAGTCTTCTTTTCCTTCATTTGCTTAAAATTAAATCATGTGGGGGATTGTTGAAATTTGGGGGTAGTGTGCTTTAGTTTTGATAACCTTGTAAAATCAACTCCATCTCACATAGGAAAACTAGAGGTGGGAAGTCTCGTTTATATACCCCTTTGTCATTATACTTGGTAAAGTCTTATGGAATTAGAGTGGGCGTGGTGGGCCACACGGACCCTTGTGCGCCCTGCCTCGCCGGGCCTAGTGCTGTATTGCGCCACATCGTAGTGTGGCATGGACTTTTTCTAACCTAGATCTTTATTTTTATGACCAACATATTTATTTACATTGTCGTAATAGACCTTAAGGTGAGTTCTTGTCTTTGGGTAGTGCTTGAGACCTTTGGCTTGAGCTTGAGTTGTCCAGCTTAAGTTGACCTTGAGGTGTTGCTATTTCACTAGTCTCGAGGCTACAAGCTCGAGCTTGAGTGCGCGTCTTTCACTATGTCAACTCGCACCCTTTCCATAACCGTGTTTAACTGAAGTCAGGGTTTTAACTTCCCCATATCCGTCAGTTTCTTTATTGATGCCGAATTCTTAGGCCACGATTATTTCCTTAACCTACAAGTTTTTGATCTATAAATAACATGTCTTGGTGGTGGTCAAATAAAGAAATTTACAGAAACTCAAAGTATTCTTCTCTTCCTTTCTTTCTCTCCTCCATTGCTGAGCAAGTCGAGGCGTACTCGAGTACATTTCCTCGGAGTACACTACTGAGGTGGGCACTATGTTAACCCTGGGGTCGGAGTGCCATTCGCCCCATTGTGGCTCTGTGAGGGCATAAACGACTTAGAGTAGTGAAATTCTCCATGCGCGGCAATTCTTTGGTCCATTCTTTCCTCTTTTTCGTTTATATTCTGAGTCATGTCTATTATTAATTTTGTATTCCTTGAACTTACTTTTGTTATATTGATGTTATATTTTAATCACTCATTAACCCAATTTCACCAAGAGTTATGCTCCCGTCTATTGTATGTTTTCTTTATAATGGGCCTGAGCTCTGCCTCATTTTTGGAAAGACCACCTGAATAAAAACCAAAGAAAAATTTTGGACAAACTAAACAATCTAGTTAGGCAGCTTAACGAAGAATATGATACGATTATTAATGAGGGTCATGCCCGAATTAGTCTCGAGCCTTCCCAACTGCCACGTCACCTGTGCCACACCAACAACGCCACATCAGCAGTGCCACATTATCAACCCAAACCTTAATTAATTAGTATACATAAGGGTTAGAGTAGGGTAGTGAGTATGATGAGATTAAAGTGGTGTGTTTCTCGCCGGAGATAAAGACGTCAACACCAATCAAGATATCCGACCACCAAAACGAGGAGGAGATCGGAGAGGAATCTCCTCCACCGTCCTCCACTGGGTCGAAGAGGAGATCGGAGGTCGACGATGTACCAGAAGCAAAGCTAACCACTAGCACCGAGGTCGGGCAACACCTCCATCCTCACTGTGCTCCGCCGGAGAAGAGAATGGCCGAGAGAGTAAATCAGCCACCCCGTGCGAGACAAACAGCCACTGCGAAGAAATTTGGACATCTGACAATGCCACAGAGAGGGTCGCACCGATGTCGCCTAAGCCGTCGCCTGATTGTCACACCGCCGGACATCGCTGAGCCCCACCGCCTGCATCTGGGTTGGGCTAGGGTGAAAGGGGAAATAACAGAGATTACAGTGGAGGAGATTGGCATTAATTAATTGTGGCTAGAATTACAATTTTGCCCCCGAAATTCCTAATAATCATCAAGTTCTATTTTACTTAAAACGTTTTGGGTTAAAAAATATATATATTAAAATTTTGTTCATTTTAGAAAACTTAAAGGCGTAAAATTTGTAATTATGATATTTGATCACGAAGGAGTTACCTATTTGTATATTAATACCTTGACCCTTGATAACAATGGTCATTTCATGGCAGGGGTATTGATATGATTATTATTGAGGGTCACGCTACAATTAGTCTCAAGTCTTCCCGATTGCCACATAATTTATGCCACATCGGCAACACCACATCAATCATTTATGCCACATCAGCAACACCACATCAACCCTGCCACATCAACCTAAATCCAAATTAATTAGTATAAATTAGGGTTAGAGTAGGGTAGTGACTATGATAAGATTAATGTGATGTGTTTCTCTTTCTCCCCCCAATTCTCTCCATGTTTCTCCCCCTTTCTTCTATGTAATTCTCCTATTTCTTCGATCAATGTAATATAGTTTTTATTATATAGAAACTTCAATTGATATCAAATTGGATTGATTCGATTATGAATCATAACAGAATATAAAGAAATAGCGTGCTAATAGAGGTTGTTCATTTTCAATGCCAAATTCATGGGAAACCAATGGAAAAGAATCTAAGGAGAATTTATTTTATGTGTAACTTAGATAGTTTGGATTCCACTAATTTAGGGTTGGATCTCTAAAAAATGTAATCCTTAACCTGATCACTCATTTGTTCTTTTGGTGTTCACAATTCAAATTCAAATCCAATATCTTAAATCTCAAAAAATATTTTTTTGAGAATTACAGGGCTTAATCTAGACTTCAATTTGGATCAGCAACATGTATGTTTGAGCGAAAAATATTGGTAAAAACTTATAAGCCAAAGAGAAATAAAATCGGTTTCATGTGAAACTAGACAAGTATGACAATATACATGACTACGTTGATGACCAATTTTAAGAATTTTTCTACACTCTTGGTTTAACTATGTTGTCTCTATTGTCATATTTTGTTCAAGTGTTAGAGGGACAAGCATGACTATATGATAATTAAGTTAGAATTTGGGGGGATAATGTGCTTAAAATTTGCTTCTCTGGTAATTTGCCTCAATCCCACATAGGAAGAATAAAGATGGGAGGTAAATACCCCTCTTTTCTTGTCCTTGGTAAAGTCTTGTAGGCCTAGAGTGGGCTTAGTGGACGACAAGTGCGCGCCCCACCCTGTCGCATTGGCGCGTCGAGTCGTGTTGCGGTATGGACTTTTTAGACTCGAACCTTTAATTTTATGGTCATTATGTGTTTAGTTGTCACAAAAGAACTCAAGGAAAGTTCTTTAAACTGAGCTAGAGGGGCATGTGCTCAAGCACTAGATGTCCTCCCCTGACATTTCGGGTTCGCACTCAAGGATATAAGCTCAAGCTCGATTACATATTTTTTTACCGTGTAACCACCCACTCTTTCCATAACCGTCGTTGCCTTAGTTGTGGCAAGATTTTTCGCTCCTCCATATCCATCCACATTCCTAATTGAGGACGTATTTCTTACCCACATTCTATAAATGATTTTTTCTTGTAGGCTAAATATTTTGCCTAAACAAACAGCAGTTTGGACCATTGTTCAACACACTAAATTTAGAGAACTCTTCCTTCTCTTATTCTCTCTAATACTTTCTATGTTCTTCTCCATTACTCTGGTTATTAAGCAAGTTGTGGCATACTTCAACCCACTATCTGAGAGTACTTTCCTTTCTTTGGTGGTTGATGTCCATAAGGAACGTGGGACATCTAGAAGGGTGTTTACACCCTAATTTTGAGGGAGCTGGGAAATGCCATTTTAGGCAAAGTGCCACGTGCTTATCACTTGAGGTCCTCCTCGAGGAGAGTCAGGCCTTTAGGTACTACAATAGTGGCATCTCGAGCCCAACATCCTGAGAAGTTTATCACTCTAACAAGGGTATCAACCACTCGACGCTCGATATGGTTAAAGTATAAAGGGAGCTTGAGCTCAAGGGACTGCCAAAAAGGCTGCAAGACATGTGGTTCCTAAGCTCGAATAGTTACTTGGAGCACAGTTTCAAATGGGCACCAAGCTTAATCTGAGGGAACATGGAACATCTAGAAGAGACTTTAGCTAAAAAAAGGGATGTGTGCTTCAAGAAATACGCACGAGCACCAAATCAAGGGCACATTCATGGATCATTCACATGCTTAAGGAGTTTGGTGGCCTGACGTGGGTGAAAGTGCCACAAAAATAAGGGGCAGTTGTTATTTAATTTTTCTATAAATAAGACTTTGTTGTAGTCCAAATTAGCACACACACTCATCCAAATCTTCGTCTAGTTTCCTTTATAGCACACTTGTGCTTTAGACCTAGGAGTAGCGTAACTTAACTTCGTTTCGCGTAGGATAGATCTTGTTGTACTTGCTTCTTCGGTAATATAGTGTTTGAGGCATTAGGTATGAACTCTTTGTTTAGAGGTGTTCCTAAAATCGACAAGTTAAAATTTGCGGTGAAGGTTTGACTTTGATTGAATTGGTCTTAAAAGTACTGTCACTGCTTACAAAGTCAGGTGAACTTAGGTTTGCGCCATTGTTTTGTGCTTTGATGGCTAAGGCATTAACCTTGATTGTGTTTGTCCTTATCTAGTGACCCAAATACCCGGTTTGCTCCATCTAAAACTTGTCAGACCTTAACTCATTCAAGTATTTATAAGTTGAGGTTCCTGGCCTAAACATCTGTAGGCTGGAGCTTATAAGTGGACTGCTGAACTTTTGGGTTTTCCTCCACCCTAGTTCCTAACTTTTAACTGTATGAGGAAATGTGTTTGTCTACCTTGCTCTGTCACTGAACTGCCACTTGAGCTGGGATCCCTTCAATTTTCTTTTAAAAAATACATAAAAATCCACAAAATTTTTTTTTAAAGGTCTTCTTAATTGAAGCATAAGTAGAACCCACGTGTTAACTGAAGTTAGATACACCAAAAATGACCTTATTTTCTCCAAAAATGATGAGTGGTTCAGGTCAAAGGAGTGTTGTCCGAATTTAGGCTCACTCCCTAGTCGCGGGAAATCCCTTTTTCCAGTTTGTTTACATTTGTATTTATGGTAACCATATCACACTTAATAACATACAAATATAGCGAACACACCTTTTTTCAACCACATTGGGAGGCCTAAAGCGAGAGTTCATTGTGTTCAATGCCATCATGGATTACTAGAGCGTGATCTTAGACCATTCGCTGATGGTTAGAACCATGAGATCTTGTGTTCTTAAGCATGAGGAATCAGAAGGCCTAGCCTTGATAGGTCCCCCACTTGAGCACACTCTTGAACATAAGCCCTAAATCCCGAGGGTATGAAACCAATCACAACTGTAGCAATGAAAGCAGTGGTGATGATAACATCCCAGTGGACGAGCATATTGGACTTGATGGCTATTCTCAAAAGTGTTTCATGGCCATGCTCAAGCATCGTTTAGAACTATTGGAGCAAGGGGTTCCAAAATTCCTAAAAGAAGCCTTTGAGAAACAACGTGCTGAAATAGAGCGTACTCAAGCAGCTCAGTGAGAAAACTCTACTGCCATGAGGGCCGTGATCAATGACGTTGGAACCTCGATGAATGAAAGGCTTCATAGAGAAACTGATAGAGTCTTAGTTGAGATGAACTCAACTTTGTCCTCTACTACCACTCTTATTGCTAAGGACATGGCAAGACTAATATTAGTCTAGGTCGAGCCTATTTTTGTTTGGTAGGCTGAAGTTCATAATGGCTTAGTCCAAGTCGTTGGAGAGGACACTAGGAAACCTCTGTATCTCCTATGTCAGTTCCAACTGGATATCCACATGGTGCTCCGTTGAGCTCGCGGTTTCCAGTTGCTGAGGTTGACTACATAGTCCCTGAGAGAATGAGAAACTCAACTGTGGCTAAACCAAGTGTTACACACTTCGAACCCAACCATAGGGTTGACAATGTGCCCCTTGGGTTGCAAGATCCTTAAATCAAGGATTTGTTATAGCTTCAAGGGATGTCAATGCCAATGTGACAATGTCTCCCACTCAAGCCCTTGGAATGGGTGTGTAGGGACAAGTACCTAGTTCTAGGGAACATGCCTTTCCTCGTAGACATCTTCACATTTATGAAGCTGGGGGGCCATGCTAACACCCACATCCTCAAGATTAAAGCTTGGGGATTGATCAAGCTAAGAAAAACCAACAGCCTGCTAATGTAGGTGTGCCCTTTGGCATGCCACATAACCCAAGGTCTGTGAGAACATACTTCATGGCCAATCAAACGCGTGGCCATAATGATTAGGGGGTTACCCTGGGTATGGGGGCAAAAACTGTTCCCACACTCGATTGTAATGAGAGCTATGGGGTATCTTCCAAATCCCCCTCAGGACCCTCAACCACTTGGGGGGCAATGGAAAGTGCACAGCAATGTGCCTAACCTACCCCTCCGAGACCAACTAGCCACCCTTATCAAGCAGATGTATGGGTCAGGCCTCGCGAGGGTTAATAGACCCTTGTATAATAAAGGTTACCCTAACAATATTAAAATCTAATATCCTTTCCGTCGAGGATACAAAATCCCTTAGTTCACCCTTTTCTCAAGAGAAGGAAGTGTGTCTGCCCTCGATCATTTGGCAAGGTTTTATTGCTAATGCAGGGAAGCGGTTGACAATCAATATCTCAAACTCATGCTGTTGCGTAGCTCCTTAACAAGGGCTGCCTATCATGGTACGTAGCTTACCACCTAATTCCATTTACAGTTGGGATGAGATGGCCATACAATTCTAGGCTTAGCTCCCAAGAATGGAACTAGGAACTTCCATGTCTTACTTGGCTTGAAAAAAAGCCAAGTGAATCTGTGGAAGATTACATTAACCGATTCAAGAGAGCCAGGTTTAAGTGCATAATAGCTCTTCTTAAAGTTGAATAAACCAAGCTAGCCTTAAATGGTTTGGATATGGAATTTAAGAAGAAGCTTAAGGGTTCAAACTTCACTATGCTTCTACAGCTGGCAGAATGTTCCGCAAGAGAAGGCATCCTATAAGGCATGCTATCATTTTTGTGGGAAAATAAAAGGAGCAATGAGGAAACTGAAGCTGCTTCCTCAGTACATTTGCCCCACTGATCCTCTTTTGGAATTGAAGGTGCCAATTGAGAAGTCCATGCACGTACGAGCCTACAGAAGATTCCCCTTCAAAGGCCTAAATCATCAGGAGGACTGGGCATCCAAAGAAGAGTCCAAAATACCACTTGCTTGATGTGGATACCAATCAAAGACCACGACAGTTAGGCGATCTACTTTTTAGGGTCAGTTTTGGTAACATTTGGAGAAGGGATCAACTCGAACAAGAGGATGCAAGTCTCTTCAGCCTTACTCAAACTAAAAAGAGAAGGTGACGTCGAAAGAAAGTAGCACAACGGGGAGCTTTGCCTGACTAGGCTCTTTAAAAGGGAGGCTAGGATCCATGAAGGCAAGGAACTGAGCCTATGGATCTTGAGGATCTAGTTACTGAAGCTAAACCTTTATCCACCGCTGGTCAAGGTGAGCCATGCAAGAGGCTTAAGAGATGGACTAGTCTTCCATCTTCTGAAGGAAGGAAATTTTGGTGGGATTAGCTTGCCAAAAATTCATTAGCTCGAAGGTCATTAGATCATGAAGAATAGTAGAGCCCCCTCACCATCAGTTTAGTGGAACCTCTGGACCGTATTAAGCCAACATGGTCTAAGATAGATATTGATTTCCACGAAGAGATTTCCCCCATCCTATGGAGGAATCTCAGACTCTAGGAATTAAGCCATAGGATCAACCTCTAGATCAGGACAAGCTAACTGATGGTAGTCCTCAAAAGCAGGATCAGAACATGCTAACTAATGGTGGTCCTAAAAAGCACGATGAGGATGAGCCAAGGGATGGCAGTTCTTAAAAAAAATAAAAAATGGTCCAAATATAGTTTGGAATGCTCCTTAAGAAAGTTGATGTTAAAATTGCCCTACTCCTTCCCTTGGACTTCATGGCAACTCATGCTCAAGATGGCCTCTAGGGAGATGTGATAGCATAAGAAGAAGATCCCCACATGGAACATATAGCTAACGTGGCAGCTTCCAAAGGTAACCCTGATCCTTTTTCTTTTAAAGTTAAAACCACGATATCCAAGTCGACTAGTGCCACTCCTAACATAATGAAGATGATGTTTGTTGGGCTTAATACTGCCAACAGATACATTAAGCCTCTATACATCAAGGCTAAATTTGATGGCATCGCAGTGGATAGGGTCTTGGTGGATAATGGTATTGCCATTGATGTGTATCCTCCATACATGTTGGGGATCATTTGTAAATCTCACGATGACTTGATTACTTCAAATGTTGCAATCTATGTCTTTTTCTGGAGCCACCACTAAGTCTAAAAGGGTTATCCCGATTAAGTTAACTATTGGCAGCTTAAGCAAGCTAACAACTTTCTTTATAGCTGACACTACTTCAAGCTACAATGCTTTATTTAGGAGAGATTGGCTACATGCCAATTGTTGTATCCCTTCTTCACTTCACCAAGTGTTAATCCTTTGGAGCCATGACAAATATGAGGTTGTTATGGTAGATAAGATTCCATTTATTGCTTGCTTTAATTATGTTGAGGAAAAGTTCTATGAAGATGGCATGGTCTGCTTGATATCAAAAGGACCACACCTTAATCTGCCCAACACCAAGAAATGATGGCCATCATTGACAGCCCACTTACTAAAGGTGAGGTTGATCAAGGGTTGTGGAGTCATAAGACTCTGGCTTCTGGTGATGCACGAGAGCCCTTCTTGATTAAGGAGACCTTCAAGGCACACAAGAAGCCTTATGTGGAGGAGGCAAGACCTCGCAGTAAAGGCCCACAAGGCCACTTCCTCAACCATAACGAAACTTATGGCTTGGCATTCTAAGGACCAACTATGGCCGGAGTAGCCATTTGATAAAAATGGCCTCGGAGTCCAAGTGACGCAAGAAAAAGAGCTGGAGCTATCAAACTTGAGAGCGGCGCTGGCTAAGTAGGAGGATTTGAGGGCCAAAGTTCAAGACTCCCTCCTTAAGGTTAACTTGGGCTTAACAGAAGACCCAAGACCTACCTATCTTAGTGCTCTACTTTCAAAAGTGCAAAGGAAGTAGTATTTGACATTGCTTCATGAGATCAAGGACTGCTTTGCTTTGGATGATCATGAAATGCCAGGCCTGGAAAAAAAGGTAATTAAGCATATGCTTCCTATCAAGCCAGGCTCGATGCCAATAATTTAGGCCCAAAGGAGGATGTCCTTAGAAGTAATTGATTTGGTCAAAGAAGAGATTAGGAGACTCTTAAAGACAAAATTCATTAGGACTGCTAGGTATGTTGAATGGTTGGCAAACATTATTCTTGTTATCAAAAAGAATGGCAAAATCAGAGTATGTATAGATTTCAGAGATATGAATGCAGCCACCCCTAAGGATGAATATCCAACTCCAATAGCTAATGCTCTCATCGATTCAACCTCGAGGCACAAGGTCTTATCCTTTATGGATGGCTATTGTGGGTTCTAATAAGTTATGATTACTTCAGAGAGTACCAATAAAAAATCATTTTGATTTCCTGGGTCAAAAGGGACCTTTTAGTGGGTGGCTATGCCATCTTGCTTAAAGGACGCTGGTGCCACCTACTAGAGAGCCATGAACATGATCTTTCATAATCTCATTGGGATGGCCATGGAGGTCTACATAGAATACATAAGGGTCAAATCAAAGTCCCAATTTAAACACTTGGAAGACTTAAGAGGTGCATTCCTTAGAAACCGGAGCCATAACCTCAAGATGAACCCTTTAAATGTGCTTTTGGCGTGCGCGCTAGAAACTACCTTGGTTTACTAGTACGCCAGAGGGGCATTGATAAGTCTAATTTAGTATCTAATTATTCATATCATTTAGGTTCATTTTCTAATCATTTTACATCAAACTTTTATCACTTTTGCTCGATTTCGCTCCTATTGCTATTTCCTTGCAAAAAACACTCATTTTATGCTAATTCTTGCTAGGTTTTATCATCAGTATGTACAAGTGAATGCAAGATACATCATACTAAAGCAAAAAAAAAGTGGGCTAAACACATTATAACTACACGCTAAAGCAAGGAAATAACAACACCATGTACAAGTTGTCACAAATTGCAAAAACGGGCGGCCAAATGAGCAAATGAAGTGCAAGGATCGATTAAGCAATACACGAACATGTTCAACCTGATGTTAAGACTTATTTGGGAGTCAAAAATCTGAAGAAAGATGAGAAAAATAAGTTAAAATGGTACCTTGTTACCATGGGAAGCAACGGGTGGCATCTTTAACAAACGAGGATGAACTTGTGTTATTTTGTTATTTCATGACATCCCATCCTCAAATACCATAAATAGGGATGTTTGGGAAGTTTTTTAGCATCAATTCATTTGGAACAAACCAAATACAAAGTAGAGAAAGCTTAGGGAAACGGTGAGAGGTAAGAAGTGAAGGAAGAAAGTTTGGTTTGAAATTTTGCATTTTAAGTACTTTCTATACTTTTCTTCTTTAATTTCATGATTTTTATCTTATTTTTGCTTTATATTATGTGTACCATGAACTAATTTTGTTTTTCCAAGGCTATGATGTAGTCTAAGTTGTAATATACGCTCTTTTCTAATTGAACGTATTCAAAGTTTGTTTATTGCGCTGTTTGAGTGTTTATCATTGTTCTTCATGAGTTTTAAATGCTTGATCACAATTCAAAGCCTATAATGATTCATAATGAGTCCGAGAGTAGATTTATGATAATTGCTAAAGTGATAAGCACCACACATTGAGCGAATGCTAGATATAGATTAACACGATTTGTGTGGTCCTAATTAAAGACCATGGATCTTCAAAACTCTTTTTTTATTTAAATTCATACAAGATATTGATGAGTTATTATGTACAAGACCATGCTAAATATTTCTTGAGAGAGAATATTTAGTACATTAGGGTTTTCGACTACCAACATATAATAACAAGTTGAATATCAAAAATAAAAAGGCATATTGATGCAACTAGGTGAAATTGGATGCCTTGGATCTTATCAAATCATAAAAATCATCAAAAATATTTTATTCAAATCAGTGAAAAATTTTAGTCTTTTTCATTTTGTTTGTTTCATATCAAAAACTATAAATTTAGGTATTCAAATAGTGCTAAAACTAATTTTCATTCAATAAACAATCCTCGTAGGAAGATACTCTTCTTACTTTTTTTGTTATTTGATATGACTTCATGGACTAACAAGACTTAACAAAATATCTAGAAAGCAAGACACTTCAACTAAACACATTACAGTCGTCTTAACTAGATTTCCCGCCAACACTTATTTCAAACATTACTTAAAAAAACATTCAAAAGACAACACGATCATTGCAATACTCCCTCCTTGAGAAAATTCTTGTCTCAAGAATGGAAAGAAGGGAATTGACTCTTGATGAAATTCAATTCTTGACTTAAATTGGCCTATCGAATCCAGCTCAACTCTCTTTCCCTGCTGTTGAACTACCAGAGAATCAAAGATAACTGTGGGTTCTTGCAAAATCATTCCACTGGAAGCGGCTGTAGGAGGAGCAACTAAGCTTACCATATCATCAGCAACCTGCTTCTTCAACAAGGACACATGAAACACCGAATGTACCGAGGAATCAGGAAGCCACTCCAACTTGTAAGCAACATTTCCCGACTTCTCTAACACCTTGTAAGGTCCATATTAGCGAGCACAAAGCTTGACATTCTTTTGAACTACCACTGAAGATTGCTTGTAGGGTTGAAGTGTTTAGTATACCAAATCTCCAATTTGAAAAGTCTTATTAGATCTCTTCCTATTAGCACATAATTTCATCCTTGATGGAGCCACTTGGAAATTATCTTTGAGCTATTGCAGAATCTGCTTCCTTTGGAATGGTAAGTCATTTGCTTTTGTTACTAAGGATGAAGTTCCTTGAAAAACCATGGGAGAAGGAGGCTTATAGCCATAGAGGGCCTTGAAAGGAGATGTTCCCAAGGAAGAATGAGCATGCGTGTTGTACCAAAACTTAGCCAAGGACAGCCATTTGTGCCAATGCTTGGGATAGGAAAATGTTATATTTCTTAAGTACTAATCTAGACATTGATTCACTCTCTCTGTTTGTCCATTCATTTGTGACTGGTAAGAAGAGCTTAAGGCCAAAGAAGAACATAACAATAAGAACAACTCATGCCAAAAATTACAGGTGAACAACCTATCATGATCTTAAATGATTGATTGAGGTAGTCCATGCAATTTGTACACGTTATCCAAGAACATTTTAGCAAGTCTTTTAGCTGTGATTGGATGATTCAAGGCAATGAAGTGGCCAAACTTAGTGAAACGATCCACCACCACCCAAATGATCTCTTTCCCTTCTGACTTATGGGCACATCATTCACCAATGTTCTTTCAAAAGAAATTGGACAAAAACAAACATGGTTTTGGTCCCAAAAGGATTTCAGGCACCTAATATAAAGGCTAACAACAAAAGACCCAAGAAAATTTGGGTACCTAAAAACATTTGAATTGTGGTAAGTGTGTATGAAAATCCAAAGCAAAAACCAAAAGCGGTACTTGGATAGTGGGTGCTCAAGACACATGTCTGGAAAATCCAAGTTCATTTCACTAATGCCAAGAAAAGAAAATATCACTTTTGGCGATAATAAGAATGGAAAAATAATCAGTATTGGTAATGTTGCTTCTAACTCTTCTCCTTGCATTAAGGGTGTCTTACTTGTTGAAGGTCTTTAGCATAATTTGCTAAGCATTATTTAATTATGTGATAAAGGCTATTATGTGAATTTTGAATCATCTAGATGCATAGCTAAGCATGCTAAAACAAACGAATGTTGATCTACAATGTGAAAATGTCTATATGATTGATTTGATTGTGTAGATTCACTAAAGTATTTTAGTGTCTTGAATGAAAATGATCCTTGGATTTGGCATAGAAGATTTGGACATGCTAGTATAGATATGATTTCAAAACTTTTAAAAACTGATTTTGTTAGAGGATTAGCAAAGCTAAAATTTGAAAAAGATCATATTTGTAATCCAGGGCAATATCGCAAACAAACTAGATCTTTATTCAAACCCAAGAATATAGTTTCAACGTCAACGCATCTTGAACTCTTACTTTTAGACTTGTTTGGTCCCACTCATCATTTGAGCCTTGGTGGAAAGCAATATGGACTTGTAATTGTTGATGATTACTCCCGTTTTACTTGTGTCCTATTCTTTTCTCATAGGGGTAAAGCATTTGATAAATTTAAAAAATTTTGTAAAAAGGTGCAAAATTAAAACGATTTGAAAATTATTTTGGTTAGAAGTGATCATGGAAGGGAATTTGAAAATGATGACTTTGAAAATTATTGTGATTACTTTTGAATTAACCACAATTTTTCAGCATCTACAACTCCTCAACAAAATGGAGAGGTTGAAAGGAAAAATAGAAAACCTGAGGAAATAACAAGAACTAGGATTTGTGAAAATAGCTTGCCTAAATCATTTTGGACAAAGTCATTAACACCGCTTGCTACATCTTAAATCGAGCTTTAATAAGGCCAATTTTGAAGAAAACACCATATGGCCTTTATAAAAGTAGAAAACCAAACATTGCATATTTTAAACCTTTTGTGTGCAAATGCTTCATTCACAATGATGCCAAAACAAATCTTGGCAAATTTGATTCACGAGTTGATAAAGATATTTTCATTGGATACTCCCTAACAAGCAAAGCATATAGAGTCTATAATAAAAAGACAAAGGTTGTAGAAGAGTCTATACATGTAGTTTTTGATGAAACTAATGTCTTGTCCTCTAGAACTCCTTGGGATGATGATAATATAGTAATCAA
The DNA here is from genome assembly GCA_018398585.1 of Simmondsia chinensis. Classification (NCBI taxonomy): domain Eukaryota; kingdom Viridiplantae; phylum Streptophyta; class Magnoliopsida; order Caryophyllales; family Simmondsiaceae; genus Simmondsia; species Simmondsia chinensis. Next base: position 23,295,045 of record JAGTTD010000002.1, read on the forward strand.
ATCAATAAACATCACACACTCATCCGTAGAGCAAGAAAAAGATACACTTGAAGCTCAAATGGATGAACCAAAAGGAGATAACCAAAATGTAGACCCCAAAGAGGAAGACTTACCACGAGATTGGAAATACTTGAAGGATCACCTAATAAGTCAAATCATTGGTGATCCCTCTCAAGGTGTAAAAACAAGACATGCATTAACCGAATATTGTCATTTAGCCACATTCATGTCTCTTGAAGAACCCAAGAACATAAAAGAAGCTCTTAATGACACAAATTGAATAGTGGCAATGGAGGAAGAGCTAAACCAATTCAAGAGAAGTGATGTGTGGGAACTTGTGGATAGACCTCAAGATCATCAAGTCATTAGTACCTAGTGGGTCTACCGCAACAAGAAGGATGAGGAAGGTAATGTGGTAAAAAACAAGGCAAGGTTAGTAGCTAAAGCCTACAACCAAGAAGAAGGTATAGACTATGAGGAAACCATTGTTGTTGTTGCTAAGCTAGAATCTATTGGACTCTTATGTGCATTTGCTTCATTTAAAGATTTCAAACTTTTCAAATGGATGTAAAAAGTGAATTTTTAAATGGTCTTACTGAAGAGGAAGATTATTTTGAACAACCAGCTGAATTTAAGGATGACAAATTTCCCAACCACGTTTTTAAACTCAAAAAGGCTCTCTATTGATTGAAACAAGCTCCTAGAGCTTGGTATGAGAGATTAAGTTCCTTTTTAATGCAAAATTAATTTTTAAGAGCAAACGTTGACACCACACTTTTTATCAAAAACTCTAGACATGACATTCTTATTGTGCAAATTTATGTTGATGACATAGTGTTCGGTGCTACTAATCCATCTCTTTGGGAAGAATTTGCAAATCTTATGAGTAGGGAATTCGAAATGAGTATGATGGGAGAACTCAACTACTTCCTTTGATTGCAAATCAAGCAAGGCAAGAAAGGCATTTTCATCAACCAAGCCAAGTACATCAAGGAAATGCTTAAGAAATTTGGCATGGAAAATTCCAAGGCAATAGCAACACCAATGAGCTCAACTTTTAAGTTAGACATGGATGAAAAAGGTAAAAAAGTGGACCAAAAGCTATATCGAGGTATGATTGGATCCCTTCTTTGCGTTACCGCCAGTAAGTCTGATATATTGTTTAGTGTATGTTTATGTGCTAGAGTTCAAGCATGTCCTAAGGATTCTCATTTGTGTGCCGTGAAAAGAATATTTCGATACATAGTTCGTACTCCTACCTTAGGTATATTTTACCCTAAATATGATTTCTTTGATTTAGTTGGATATTGTGATGCGGATTTTGGCGGATACAAAGTGGACCGAAAATCAACTAGTGATACTTGTCAATTTCTTGGTCATGCTTTGGTATCATGGTTTAACAAAAAGTAAAATTCCGTTTCCTTATCCACCGCCAAGGCCGAATATGTTGCATGTGGAAGTTGTAGTGCCCAATGTTGTGGTTATTACATCAATTAAATGACTATGGCATTAATATTGACCATGCTTCTATAATATGTGATAATACTAGTGCTATATGCTTAACTAAAAATCCGGCTCAACATTCTAGAACAAAGCATATTGAGGTTAGACATCACTTCATTTGTGATCATGTGCTTAAGGGAGATGTCATTGTAAAATTTGTTCCCACCAATGACCAATTAGTGGACATTTTTACTAAACCTCTAAGTGAAGAAATTTTTTGAATTATTAGAACTAGAATTGGCATGTGCAATTTGGCTACTTGACTTTGATTGCTTGCATTTAACATTGAGTTTTAATACTCAACAAAAGAGCTCCAACAGACCAAGTATTCTTATCCAACTCTTGGATATAGTAACTGGGATTTTTATTTTCAAAAAAAAGAAAAAATAAACAAAAGAACACACAAAAAAAGAATAAAAACATGCTTTGTCTTCTGTGTGTCAACACACAGGGGAGCGTCACGGGTCTGCAGCACCTTCTGCACAGATTCCTTTATTTCCCTTTCTTCACTTTTTCACTTTCACCTCACTTCATCTTTGCTCTTTGAACTTCTCTCTCTCTCTCTCAAACCCTGACCTTTTTCCTTTCAAAATCTCTCCAAAACTCATCAATTTTCTTCAAATTCCATCAAATTTTTAGTAGAAATCAAGTTTCTACCAACATTTTAACATCAAAATCTTAGATTTTTGTCAAAAATTCATCTTTTGCATAAACCGTAACACCAAAACCTAGACCACTAAATTTTTTTCTCAAATTGTTTTTTTATTTTTCTTCACTTTTCTTGCTTTTCCAAGTTAAAAATACTCTATCTTCACTACCATTTCATTTTCTTTAACAAACTTTAAACACGCCTAAAAAATTCATCATCTTTTTAAAACCCTAACCCTACCTCAAATTTTATCTTTGTTTTTCTCCAAATCTCCTTAAGTTTTTCAGTAATGGGTCGCACAAAGAGGTCGGACACTACTTCCAAGAAGAGATCTGGGAACACTACAGGTGCTTTTTCTTCTCGTGGTCCTAGCTCGGTAAATTCCTATAACCCCTTCCTCAAAAAGGAAGTGTTATTCAGTAGATTCGCAGACTGGACTTGGGTTAGGATACATAGCTTGGGAGAATTATTTTCTTTGTTTGAAGGAGTAGGTTAGACTGAAATTTGTTGTATTAAGGAACCGGTATATCCGAATTTAGTACGGGAATTTTACTTTGACCTTAACATTTCTAAAGTTGCTCCTCTAGAACTATCCTCAATTGTTTTATGTCAAGAAATCAAACTTACTACTTCTTATATAAATGATTTGCTTGGCTTTGGTTTTAATGTAGGGGATGATTTTAATTTTCCCCTAGAATTCTACCAATTCTTGCTCTCCGAACCTTGCCAACACTCTCTACTTAGGTTTGGGGTGATATACCACTTTCCAACCGAACGAGGCCTAACTTGAATGAATTAGGTGTGATTCTTAAGTTAGCTCATAAATTAATTTGCCTGAACATCACTCCAAGGTCGGGTGGCTTGGACTCGATCTCACCATTTACATCTATTCCTACTATCTCGACTTCTAAAAGGCAAGAAAGTCAACCTAGGGGACTTAGTCTTAAAATTCACGTTCTATATTCATTCTAGAATGACTAATCCCGCATATGGCATGTTTCTTACCCGTATTTTCCAACGCCTTTTAACTAGCTCATCTTTTAAAACCCCATTCCTTATTAAGATGACTCTATTGAGACATCCTTGAAAAAGATGGGTTTCGAGTTTCAAAACTCTGAACGGCTAAAGAAGCAAAGAGGAGTTAGGAGAATAGAAGAAATATATGAAATAAAAGACGAGGAAGAGGAAGAGGAAAATTTTGATGAAGGGGGAAATGGAGGCAACAAGAGGAAGAGGAATCCCAACCCGAACCTTAGAAAAGAAAGAGTCTAGATAAATGACTTACTTCTATAGAAGTCCAATTAGCTTCCTTACTAGAAGGACGGTCTTCACTACACTCTCAAATTGAAGAGTTCCGCCAAGAATCACAATCCGTAATGCAAAAGCTTTTTGATTTTCTATCGTGTAGACAAAGGCCCCACAACTCCTTAGACTTATTTTCTTTTCTTCTTTTAAAATTTGGAGCAATATTTAAAATTATTGTATAAATATTTAAATTATGTAATGTTATGAGTACTATTTTCTTGCGTTCATACATGCTCTTATTGTCACTGTGTTTATCCCATCTCTTATGCTTTTTATTGATGACAAAGGGAGAGAATAATTGATGTTTAGTTGATTTATGTTTATCTGATTGATACTTAATTCTGCTATGCTAGGTGTAATATAATTGAACATCTAGCCCCTTTAAAGCATAATGTTAAAAATGACAGTGATGTTATATATGATTTGTATAATTCACCAACTGAGGGGGAGCTTTTATGGTTCCTGTAATGCATCTTTGGACTGTATCTTAATGTGCATGCTCTTATGGTGATTTCTTTACTTTAACTCTTATATGTTTAAGGTAAAACACCAAATGTTTGTCATCATCAAAATGGGCAGATTGTTGGCCCTAAAGCCATTTATATTGTAATTTTGATGATATACCATTTAGTGAGTCATAGTGTTTAAATTCTTCTAATCTTGTTTCTAAGTGACTCCTAAGAAAGATTGAAAAATCATAGTTAATCATGTTGATACAAAGCTTTCTAAGATGATGAATCAAGAGGAATCAAAGTTGAAGAGAAGATTCATCCAAATTGAAGAGAATGTGATATGAGTCCAAGGGCCTTAACATTATTTATTTATTTATTTATTGTCTAGGACTTAGGATTCAAAGTCTCAATATTGATATGTGATACTCTAACAAAAATATTTTTAAAATATTTTTGAAAATTGATTTTCAAATTTTATTTGAAAATATTCAAGTCAAAATTAAACCAATCTAGCTTGTCAATTGGTATTTAAAAAAAAAAAAAAAAAAAAAAAGCATGATCAAATGAATAAAATTAGGCCATGATTTAGCATAATTCCTGCAATCAATTATCCTTATGATCAAAGCAAAGTGGGAAATTAATTCAAAAATTTGAGCTAATATGGCAATCAATCAATTAATTAATGAACTGAGCTAATATGGCAAAATTATCCTACAAATCAAGCTAATTGATCAAAAACATGCAAATCCACCGAGGCAAGCTGAGTGTCGACACAAAGAAGGTATGTGTCGACACACAGGCTTACAGTAGCCATCGAGAGCTTCTATGTGTCAACACACTGCCCTTGTGTGTCAACACACGGACTGAAAAAGCTCCAAACGGCTACTTTTGACTTGATTTCGTTCCTAATCTTTTTTCCAATCTTTTGAATGTCCCCTTTGGTTCAAATCATCTAGCACTCTCTAAGCATTCTTTGATAAAAGTTCTCTCACATTCTTGCGCTTTAATAATTTGATTTTATTTTTTGTTTAAAGTTTTTATTTGAGCATTACTTGTTCTCTTATTGTTGATCATTAAGCTTAATTGGCATATCTTTAGCTTTGGCTAAGATTGATCAATTGTCAATTTACTCTTAAAAGAGTGAAAAGTCTCGTTGCTTTAATTCTTCCATTACTTTATTTCTATTACTCATTGTAAAGGTTGGATCCTAACCCTACGGTTACGAAAGGATCGGTTATAAAGGTTGGTCTTGGGCCTACGCACAAAAAGATGGTTGGAAAGGCTGGATCTTGACCCCATTTTTAAAAAGGATTAGCAAGCTTAGTTAAAGGCTCGAGTGACAAAGAGTAGTCACTTGAGAAGTAGACTAGCTTCCGGTTTGGAAGTGAACCACTATAAAAACCTTTGCGCATCGCTTTTATTCTTGCCTTTGTTTATGTCATTTCATAATTATTGTCTATCTTTAAATTTAATTTTAGGTTCATAAATTTATTTTTTCATTTATTACTGAAGAACCTAATTCATCCCAACCCCCCCGGTTGTTCTTTAGACCTTCATTAATCTATTCCCACAATTGAGGAGTTGAGAATTGAGGCGTTGGTCTTAACTTTGGTGTCACTGCTTAACAAGTCAGTCAAACTTAGGTTTGAGTTATTGCTTAAGGGCTTTGACAACCAAGGTTTGACCTTGATTGCATTGATCCCCATTCGGTAACCCAAATTCAATTTGCTCCATGTATATCTTTTCATTATCTAACTCATTTAGTTATTCCGAGTCAAGGGTGCTAGGCCTAAACATCTCATTGACTCGGGCTTGTAAGTAGACTACTGAGCTTTTGAGTCTATCTCCACCTCAATCCTAGGATTTAAGTGTACGAGGAAAGGTGTTTGTGGGCTTTGCTTTGCCACTCTAACTACCACTTGAGCCAAGTCCTTATCCCTTTTATTTTCTGTGAATCATATATATTAAAAATTCAATAAAAACATATTGAAAAGTCTACTTATTTCGAGTACAAGTTGAATCTACTTGCAGTTGAATTCACTACAAGCACCATCCCCTTTTTTTATTGAAAAAGGTGATTGGTTGAGGTCAAACATGTGCGGTCTGGAATTTAATCTTGCTCCCATGTCATTGCGAGTCCCTTTTTGTATGTTCGTTTGATGTTCTATTTACAGTGACCACAGAGACACCAAGCAAACAAAAGGAGCATGCACACATTTTGGCGACAACAGTGGGAGGCCTATTACAAGATGTGACTGTCTTTAATGCTATCGTGGATTATCTAAACTTACAAACCATTCAGTAATGGTCAGAACTAGAAGATCCAGTGCTCTTGATCTTGAGGTACCCAAATGGTTGGCCTTGATAGGGACACCACTAGAGCACCCCTCAAAACAAAGCACTTTGTCACAAGGGAGTCACAACCACGATAATGAAAGTTGGGGTGACGAAGACGCCCCAGACGATGAGTGTATTGAGCTTGATGGCTATTCTTAAAAGAGCTTCAGGGCCATGCCCAAACGCCGGATGGAACTCATTGATCAAGGACTTGAACAGGCTTTGAAAGAAGTACAATAGAAGCAATGTGCTAAGACAGAGCATACTCTAGCATTCAATGTTAAAATGCAACTATATTGAGAACCATTGTCATTGACGTTGGGACCTCATTGAATGAGAGACTTCATAAGGAACTCGATAGTCTTGGTTAAAATGAATTCGACCTTGTCTTCCACTGCTAGCTTTATAGCTAAAGACGTGGAAAGACAATAGTAGCTGAAGTCAAGCCTATCTTTGTAAGGCTGGCTAAGACTCATAGCAAATTGGTTTAAGCTGTTGGAGAAGAAATTAGGCAATTAAGGACTATTCTTGCACTCATAGTTTCCTCTAAATATCCTTGTGATCTACTTTTGAGCTCATGAAGGCTAGTGGCTCAGGTTGCTAGGACCATCCCTGAGAGAACGGGGGACCTAACTGTGGCCAACCCAAGTGGCATCCACTTAGACTCCAGCGATAGGAATGATAAAACAAACGATGCGGTTGCTAGCCCTTTGAATCAAGGATATCCCGTGACTTTAAGGGACCTTAAAGCGAAAGCTTAGGTCATGCATGTACTTCAGATTGGGTGGCATGGCCTTTCTTACCCTCCTTGTGTTGAAGAGGACATTTGGATGCCTATTTACAGCCTTAGAGCAGGTGTGCAAGAACAAATCCCAAACCCTGGGGATCAATGTCCTCCTCCTTGGCCTTCTTTCACATATGATAATGGGGGGCAATCTAACTTACTTGCATCCTCAAGATTAGACCTCAAGGATTGATCTTAAGATGACTCAATAGCCTGTTAATGTAAATGTGCCTTTGGGCATGCCACAGATCTAAGGATCTATTGGCCCATACTTTTTGGCTAATTAACAAATTAGCCATAATGATCAAGGGGATATCGTCCTCGTATGTGGGACAATATCTGTTTCCCCATCTAATTCTAATGGGAGCCTAGGGGTATCCTACTAATCCCCCTCGAGATCCTCAACCCCTTGAAGTTGAATAAGCCAAGTTGGCCTTGAACGGCTTAGATATTGAATCTTGGAAGAAGTTTGAAGGCTTAAACTTCACAACTCTCCTTCTGTTGGTAGAGTGTGATATTCAGTATGAGGCTCTCTTGAAAGAAGAACGCCTCAAGAAGAACGTGTGTGAAACCTATGTGCACGATCTGATTAATGAGGAAGAAATTCCTCCTTATTAAATTAACATTACTTAATACGTTAAGGGACCTCTTGTGGTTTATAATACTCTTGTAAAGAAGGATATTAAAACTAAGAAGTCAAACCAACCCCAGGAATTAAGAAAACACTCGTTTGTTCTATCAAGAGCTGATATTATATTTGATTGGCTTAAGGCAAGCAATAAGCCCAAAGTTTGGTGAAACACAGGAAACCTAGCCCTAATTTATTACAAGGAAAGGTGCATCATAAGTGGCAAGATTCATTCACCCACTCAATAAAGAACTGCGTAATCTTCAGAAATGTAGTCCAGGATGCCATTGAGGCAAGGGAACTTATCTTCCCTAAAAAGGGCAGATGGGTATTGATAGAGATCCATTTCCTAGTCCTATACAAGTGAACATAATAGTGGCAGTCAAGCATCGAGACATTTGTGTTTAGAAAACTGATGGTAAGTCCCCTTGCAGGACAAGAGAGGATAAGGAAAGGTTGGCTATAGCCAATGACTTGTGTGACATACTGATATAACGAGGGGAACTCAGGTTCACCAAGGCCTCGATTGAGTTAGTGGATGAGTTCTAGAAATGGCATATCATGGCGGAGCATCCAACATGTGACTATGCCACCTTTAAGAGATTCCTCAAGCAACACATGGAGAGGGGAACCAGTCTTCTCTAAGGAGAAGAGGAATTAAGCATGGGAACGTCCACTAGTGACAACTAGCAAACCATCTTTTTCACTAAAAAGGAGGCAATGAGAAGGCTTATGTGGCTGATGCATAACCTTTATGGAGGTTATGGTCATAAGCTGGTGTCTGAAATGAAGAAGCTAGACTTATACCCAAGGAAGGTACCAACATCCTCAAAGAAAACCTCATTGGCTAGACCTACTCAAGGTTTTACTTCAAAGACTCAGCTGATCATGAGGATTGGGCATCCTAAAAGGAACCCAAAATACCACCTGATTGAAGTGGACACCAACTAGGAACCACAACAACTAGGACAACAACACTCGGGGGCTCGCTTTGGTAATTTATGGAAGAAAAACTAACTTAAGCATGAAAATGCTAGTTCTTCCAAACTTATTAGAACTCAAAAGAGGAAGTTGCTTCACAAGAAAGCAGCAAAAACAAGGGCTCAACTTGATGCTTGTTTGGCTAGAGACTCCGCTGAGGAAGACACAGGCGAACTAATGGATCTTAAGGATCCAAAAGACAAAGCAAAGCCCCTATCCACCAAGGGTAAAGATGAGCCATGTAAGAAGCTCGAGAGATGGGCTAGTTTCTCATCCTAGGAAGGGAGAGAATCTTGGTGGGATCAACTTGTCAAGAACTCATGGGCTTGAAGAAAATCTAATGATGAGGAAGATTATAGTTCCCTCAGCATCAATTTAGTGGAACCTCTGGACTGTATCAATCCTATATAGTATGATATAGAGAATGAATTCTATGAGAAAGAATTCCCCTAGCCAATGGAGGAGTCTAAGACTCCTGGGGTTGAGCCTAAAGATGAACCTCAAGACCAGGAGATGCAAATTAATGATAGTCCTGGGAAGGAGATAGAAAAAGGGCTTCACATCTAGTTTGGATCACTTCCTAAGCAGGCAGACGTTAGGACGGCCTTGTTTCTCCCTTTTGAGTTCATGGCAACAGAGGTACGAGGGACCCTTATGGGGATGTAATAGCAGTAAACTAAGATCCCTAGGTGGTGCTCGTGGCTTAAGTGAATACCCCCAAAGGTATTTCTAATCCTTTGTCTTTTGAAGTTAAGTATCCAACATCCAAGTCAACTGATAAGCTTCCTGAGTGATGAAGATCATGTTTGATGATCCTATGATAGCCAACAAACACATTAAGCCCCTATACATCAAAGCGAAGTTCAATAGCATTTTGGTGAATGGAGTCTTGGCAGATAATGGCACAGCCATCAACATCTTACCTTCCTACTTGTTGAGGGTTATTGGTAAATCTTAAGAGGACTTGATAACTTCTTACATGGCAATTTCTTTCTTTTCTAGGGCCACCACCATGTCTGAAGGGGTCATCTCGATTGAGCTAATTATTGGCAATCTAAGAAAGCTGACAGCTTTATTGTGGTGGATACCACCTTAAGCTGTAATGCATTGCATAAAAGAGATTGGCTGCATGGTAACTATTATATCCCATCTTTACTTCACCAGTTGTTGATCTTCTGGAACCATGACAGATATGAGTTGTTATCCCGACAAGCCATTCATGACTTGATCTAACTTTTTTGAGGAAATATTCTATGAGGACGGCATGGGACCATTGGCAGTAAAAAGGACCGCACCTTAAAGTGCCCAACATGAAGATGTGATAGCCATCCTTGAGAGCCCACTCACTGAAGCTAAGGTTGATCAGGCGGGAGTCAAATGACTCTGATTTTTGGGGATATATGAGAGCCTTTCTTGATGTGGGGAACCTTTAAGAAGCATAAGAAGTCTTATGGAGGGAAGCAAGTTCACAATAAAGGCCCAAAGGATTGTATCCTTAGCCATTGCAAAGCTAGTGGTTTGGCGTCCTGAGGATCAATTATGGGCTGAGCAACCGTTTATCTCTGGAAATGGCTTCAAGTCCAAATGGTAGAAAAAAAAGAGCTAGCATTGACTAACTTAAGAGCTGCACCAGCTAAGATGGAGGACTTGAGGACTGAAGTTCAAGACCCTCTCATCGAGGTTAACTTGGGTTTACTAGAAGACATGAGACCTCTATGTTATGACCCAACTTACTAGGGATCACTTGCAATAGATAATTAAGAGAGAAAGGGAGAATAGAAGGTGAATGAGACAATTTCAGTAGAGTTTTGGTTAGAGATTAAGAGAGGAAGAAGAAGAGGAGGAGGGAGAATTAGAAGAATTAAAGGTAAGAGAGAGTAGAGAGAAACAATCATGTAAATTTCATTAATTGGTCAAGAATGATTATAACCTAATTACCCAAGTCTTTTATAGATTGATAATAAGGATAAAATTAGAAATAGAAAATTTACAATAAAAACATCCCAATATAGAAAATAATAGAACATTGAAAGTTAGCTCGCATCAATCCGATTGATCGAGGTTGGAAGCCAATCAATCAGGATCAACAGAGGGTTGTGACACTAGCTATGTGAGTGCTTTGCTTTTTGAATAGTAGAGGAAGCTCAAGGACATTTTCGATTGGGATCATCATGAGATGCTTGGCCTAGAAAGGAAAGTAGTTGAGCATAGACTACCTATAAAGCTAGGCTCATGGCTCGTAATCTAGGCCCAAAGAAGAATGTCCCAAGAAGTTATAGACTTGGTCAGAGAGGAAATCCATAGAATCTTGAAGGCCAAGTTTGTCAAAACAGCTAGGTACATTGAGTGGTTAGCAAATATTGTTCTTGTGATTAAAAAATATGGCAAGATTAGAGTCTGTAATGAATTTAGAGATCTGAATGTAGCTACCCAAAGGATGAATATCCCATGGCTACAGCTGACATTCTTATTGATTCAACCTCGAGTCATAAGGTACTGTCACTTATGGGTGGCTATTGTGGGTATTACCAGGCTATGATTGCTTTGGAAGATACCTATAAATTTGCATTTAGATGCCCAGGGTTAATATGGACCTTCGAATGGGTGGCTATGCCATTAGGATTATAGAATGCCGGCATCATGTACCAACCATCCATGAACATGATCTTTAATGACCTGATTGATAAGACCATAGAAGTATATATAGATGACATCGTGGTAATATTTTAGGACTTGGAAGACTTGAAAAATGTGTTCCTGCGAATGAAGAACCATAACCTCAAAATGGAACCAATGAAGTGTGCCCATAGAGTTCGAGCTAGAAATTTCCTTGGATTCATAGTAAACTAAAGGGAAATCGAGGTTAATATGAATAAAGCTAAGGCCATTATAGATGCCAAACCACCCTTGAGCTAAGAGGAGCTCTAGAGCTTCTTGGGGCAGGTTAATGTCATGATTCCTATAGATGGAGGCTTATGTAAGATTGTAATTAGAATAATATTGATGTATTAAGTAGTAAGTCCTTAGTATTAAGCTTGAATTGTGTAAGTAGGTTGATATGGTTACTTAGATATTTTGGCACCAAGGCTAGTTCAAGTCGGTTAAGGCGGTTAGAAGGCATTGCATTGTTATTAGTTGAAGTATAAAAGGGATGCTAGTGTGTAATGGAGGATTATTCAATGTAAATTACAACTACCTCTTTGGGATATTTCCTTTCTTTTCTTATTTTACATCTCTTTCTCCTTCATTAAGATCTTAATTGATCTTGATCCAGCTCATGATTCGAGATTAATCTCGGATCATGACAATTGGTATCAGAGCCAGGTTTTAGGCTTTCGATTAAGTTGATTTAGTTCAATTTACTAGAATACGCTTAAGATTAAGAGTGTTTTGATAACAAATATCCTTAATCACATTGCAAGTGATTAAGAGTTCAAATTTTGGATTCTTGATTAATAAGCTTGCGGTTACTATCCAAATTTAGCTTCAATATTGTTGTTGCTTGGTGATTTGCATTTGATTTAGTTAAATTCACTTCAATTAAATTGAGTTTGTATTGAATCAAGCATGATTTACTACATAAATCAAGCTCTTGGAGCTGGAGGAATCACAGTTAATGCGTTGCAGCTGGAACAGGCAGCTCGTGTTCATCAGCAAGAGCAACAACTCACACAAGAATGTAAGATCACCTTGTCTCGTTCTGAACCGCATTATTTGCTGAAGCAGTTGCAATTTCAGCAGCAACTTCGTGGAATGCAAGATCGAGACAGTGAGAAGGAGCAAATTTAGTTGTTCGTAGGACAGAAGCTAGGGTTTGCGCAAGGAAAGGCAAATCAGGATTTAATCGTATGCTCTGCCACTGATGGACTGGATTGTGTTGTTTTAGAGCAGATTGTTGAAGATCCTCTGCGAGTAAGTGTAAGCGAGGGGAAGATTTGGAGTTGCGGTGCTACAGATGATCGAGCTACTATTGGATGGTTAAGTAACTCGAAATTTACTGCAAGTGAAGATGTATTTGGTGAGTAAGGACCACGAATTAGTGCAGAACAATCTGAAATCAAAGCAATACAACCTGAAATGCTGGATTTGGTATCAGATTCTGGTGCTGAGATTGAATCCCAAGTACAAATTGAGGTTCTAAGCTCAAGGAAGTTGAGAGTGAAGTTTCTTCCCCAGTTAAGCACTACAATCAGCTTTGTCATTTCCTTAACCCACAGGAAATGTTATTCAAGTAGGAAAATGAGAGCAAAGGAAAGACTGAAGGTGATTTACAATGGTCCTACACCTGATTTCTTGCTTATGGAGAAGAATGTCCAAGTTTTTGCAAGGTTATCCCGGATCAAGAAGTTGCAATTGAAACAGCCTAAGGTAGTCTAGTTGTCAATTGATAGACTTAGAGCATCTTCTTAGATCAAAAGGACATTGAATAAAGCAAGGAAAGGATACAAATCTAACATCAGAGTTACAAGATCAGCATTAAATCAAGAACATTGCACTACAGGGCTTCCAAATACGGGGCTAACAACTGCTACTTCTAGAGTTAATGCTTAATTGGGATCCAAAATTGAAGCAAATTAGTTTGAGAAGCTGGATTTGAGGATACAACGTCTTTGGCGCATTTCAAAAAGAGATGGAGTTGTTGATGCAGGAAATGTATCACGGTTTTCAGAAACAGCAAAAGATGTTCGATCACTTACAAGGTCAACTCATTAAACAACTCCCTCGAGTGGAAATAAAATTAGGAGTATGTGATCGAATTCCAAATGAAGCTTCTGATTTTCCAGAAGCTGATTCTATGATGCATGTGGGAACATCAAGATGGGATTCCGCAGTAAGTTCGGTACGAGGTTAAGGAAAATAGGCAAAAATGTTTACTTTTTTAAAAATAAAAAAATGCCCAGTTATGTTGGGAAAAGCTACAAAAATGAAGCATATTTGCATAATTAACACTATGTACCAGCCACTACTGTTCTGCTACCTTCAGTTTGGCCTCCGGGGAACAGTCCTCCTCAGCCCACCATTTTAGCTTGCCATGTCGTGAAGCACTATTGCATCACTGCTACCCAAGTCTTGGTCCAATGATCACAACACGCTGATGACCCCACTTGGGAGTATCTTCATGACTTGTAGCTACGTTATCCTACTTTCGACCCTTGAGGACAAGGTTCCTCTCAAGGCTGGGGCATTGATACGAATATTCCGGGTCCATGGTTCCGAATTAGCTCTTGCCCTATTTCTTACCATGTCATTGACGATTTCGCCACGTCATTGCTAAGTAATTTTCTAATATGGATTGCCAAGTCACCTCTTCTAGTTAATTACTCTTATAAGTAAGTCTACGGTAATTAGATGGACATTATGTATGAGAATGGTGTGTCTTCTCTCTTGACCTCAACAATCTTCTCCACTTCTCCTCCCTTTCACTTACTATACCTACTACAGCTTATATTCCTCAATACTTGTGAATCTTTACTAATATGTCATAGAAGCATACATATATACAAATACAAATACAAGCAGGTTCATCAATTCATTGTTTTCATTTTTATAGTGATTGTTTGAGTTGTGGAATTGTGATTGATCTTGGTTGAGTGCTCAAGATACTATCATATAGCATGGATTCAAACCCTAATCCGAATACTGCACCTATAGCTCACTAACAAGCCACCGTCCCCCCCCCCCCCCCCCCCCCCCCCCACCCTCTCTCCCACATCCACAAAACACCTCCACTGTCATTCACATTTTAAACCTAACTAAGTTTGAACCCAGCTTCAAACCCTAAAAAGCAAAACTTTGCCATTCAGAGCCTAGAACCATGATTTGCCTTCGATTTGCCCCCCAATCCTCAAATTCATCTTATTCTCCACCCAAAAACTCTAATCCATGTCCATATATCTATCATATCCTCCATCAGGCCCATGTCCGATTACATTTCACCTCAGAGTTAGATTATCTAGAGTCAAATAAGCATGGGCCACATAGTAAAGGCAATTATTCGCATCCCTATTATTTGTGGTAATTTGATTGGCATGCGGTTTTCTTCAGCATATGTCATCTACCCCATCCCTCTTATCTCAAGTTAAATCACCTTCGACGAAAAGAAGTTGCTTGTATGCCTAATGCTTGATAAATTTTTAACAAATGGCCATACAATATCTAGTTTTTACAGTTCTTTTACAATTATTCACTTATTAATACATTTGTAAATATTATATATCCTATACCTGATGCCTATTATGCTTTTTTAGATCTAGGGGTAAGTTGTATGTAATTCCACTAAACAACCCCATAATGTATCTTATGGCTAAGGGATGACAATTAAACCCGATCCGTTTATAATAGATTTGGATGTAAAAAATGGGTTCTAACTGGATTTGAAAGACATCAAACTTACCCAATCCCAACCTAAATCCGACCCAAAATTATGCTTAGTGTAAGACAAACTTTAAAATTACTTGGGCTCGAGTTTTTAACATGACAAACTAGATCCAACAATTTTTTTTTTTTTTTTTTTTTGTAAACATTTTGGAACTTATGGTACACTATAATATCCTTTGTAAAAATCGTGACGTAACACATCCATGTACGTATAACGATTAATGGTTAATAGTTTTTGAATGATTGTCAAATATTGCAATATTATTATTATTAGGATAATATTTACTAAGACCCCCAAACTATTGATCAAAATAAAAGTGACCTCCTAAACTTATAATTTCATCCAACAAACCCCTGAACTATTGGTCAAAATTAATGTGACCCCCTCAACTTTTAATTTCATCAAGTACAGCCCCTAAACCATAGGTTAAAATGATTGTAACCCACCCAACTTCTAAATTATGTCAATGGCACCCCCCTAAACGATTAAAGAAGATTAATTAGATTCCCTAATTTCAAATTTGTTCAAAGACATCCAAAGCTATTTAAAAAAAGAAAACAATTGGTTCAAGTACCGCCATGCTTGTTAATAAATTTTATAGTTACATTGGGATTCTAAAGTGTTCTTGAGGTAACTTTCGTAACTTTTTGGAAGTAAAGTAAAAACAAAATACATCAAATATAATTTAACTATTTTTTGCATTAAAATAATTTGGAATATTTAAAACTTCTAAATTTTAAAAACCTAAACAACCTAAAACTATCAATAAAAAAATTTTTAAATGAAAAAAATAAAATTATAATTTTATTTTAAATTTTAATTAAAATTGTTTTTTTATGTAAGATTGTTTTAAAAATAACTGAAAATTTTACTCTAAGTTTTATTATTTTTCAACTAAACAGTTAGTTTATTTAATTACTAGAATCTATAAGAACTATAGGGATAGTATATGGAAAAAAGGTTTTCAAAGTTCAAGCTATTGTAAAAATATTGTGAAACTTCAGGCCACCTAAAAATTGTATTATAAAATCTAATGATACCTAAACCGCATTTTATTTGAAATTTTTAAATTGTTTTGAATGTCTTTTGATAAAAGTTTTGAATGTCTTTTGATACAAGTTTTAAAGTTGGGGATCAAATTGATTTAAATAATATTTCAGGGGAGGACGAGGGTCTCTTTGATGAAATTAGAAGTTTTTTTTTTGGGGGGGGGGGGGGGGGGGGCGCATATCTATTTTGAGCAATAGCTCGAGGGGACTCTTTAATGAAACTAAAAATTCGGGGGTCATTTTGATTTTGACCAATAGTCCAGGGGACGTCTTTGAGGAAATTAAAAGTTTGGGGGGTCATTTTGATTTTGACCAATAGTTTGGGGGGTGTCTTTGATGAAATTGAAAGTTTGGGGTTCACTTTCATTTTGACCAACAGTTTCGGGGGTCTTTATGAGCAATATCCTTACTATTATTATTACTATTATTATTACTACTACTATTACTACTACTGCTATTAAATAAAAAAGGAAAAAGATGTAGCAATTTTTCTAAAATCTGTTTTTATGGTACTATAATTGCATTATTATTGTTATGTTTTGTTCTAGGATTTAAAGGGGTTATGGATTTGGGTCGGATATCTGTTTGACCCAGCGGGTTTGGATTTGGGTTGCATTTTTATAGGAAAAATGGTTTCTTTTTTTAAAGATTTGGTTTGGGTCGGGTTTTTTCTGTGTTGGATCTTGATGATTACCCAAATCCGACCCATTGTCATCCCTATCAGAGTTTTTTGTGATGCAACTGCCCCGACTTCCTCCCTTGTACCCACTTATGAGCTTCCATATGACTCGGATTCAAAATATTGTCTTCCTCCTGACTTATTATCATCTAAGGGTGTTTTGAATGAAAAAGAAGAAAAGGAAGAGAGGGAGAAGAAGGGGGGGGGGGGGGGGGGGGGGGGGGGGGGGTGGGGGGAGGGAGGAGCACAACAAGAAGACAACGAAGAGGAAGATTGAGACACAAGAAGAACAGTGTGAATAATTCCAACAAGCTCACAAACTACATGTGAGGATGATGTTTGTGATATGGATCTTATGAAGGAGACTCCTCATATTGATTTCATCATACTTTAAGAGCTTTTTAAGTCAGCATCCCTAGAAGAGAAAATTTCCCACTTCATCAAAGATGCGCCCCACACGCGATGGGATGTCTGCTACAACTTCTTTTCATACATTTGTTTAAAACTCGTAATCAAGTTTTTTTTAAAGGGGTAATTGATGCAGCATGGAAGAATGGGATTACTGATATAAAAGACTTGATATTTTATTAGATTTTGATTGATTAATTGATAAGATTATACTAGAATATATATTTTTAGCCAATAAGATATTTTAGTTGTTATCGGTTGTTTTTATTTAGAGAAATAGTTTCTTAATTTATTTCATATTTATCTCTTTAATTATCCAATAGGGTTCAACTTCTCTATAAATATAGCTTTGCAATCATTAGTTTAGGTTTTGGAGAAAAAATTGAGTTGAGTTTTTGAGTAGCGAGCTATGCTATGTTAAGATGTCTAGATGAAAGGAGCTAGTTTGACTCTTGTTCTCAAGTTTCAACTTGTAAGAGAGGAGAGTGAAGGTAATTAATGCTCAAGCTGAACTGAAGGGTGGCCCTTTGGTAAAACATATCTGTTTTCTCATGAACATAATTTTGAATATGCTACATATATAGTAAACTACATATTCAGTCTCCCTCTTAGAAATGGTCCATCTAGCATGTATTTGAGGACATCTGTCTGGGCAACTGTATATGTAGTAAATGCTAAGAAATAACATCTTAATTTTGTTGATGCAAAGAACAATGACAGCCACAATTTTTTAAATTAAGGAATACTTTATTTCACATTCATTTAGGCAATGGCTAAGATAGAATACAACTTATTCAAAACCATGCTCATTGTCTTGTACAAGCAAACAACTAATGGATTCCTCATAAGCAAAGACATAGATCTTCAAAGGTTTGCCCTGCTTTGGCTGAATAAGTACTAGCAACCTAATTAAGTATTCCTTGATGACCTCGAAGGCTGCTTGATGTGGCTCCTCCCACTTCAAGTCCTTCTCAGACTTGACTCTCAGCAGTGGAGAGAATACTTTTGTTTTTGCTGCGACATTCGAGATAAAACATCTTAGGAAGTTAGCCTGCCCAGGGAAGAGTTGAAGCTCCATTCTGTTTGAAGGTTATTGGGCCTGTTGGATGGCCCTAGTCTTATTAACATCCACCTCGATTCCCCTTTGGTGTACCAGAAAACCAAGAAAGGTTCTAGCTTGTACGCCAAAAACACATTTTAATGGATCCATCTTGAGGTTATGGACCCTCATTCTAAGGAAAGCACCTCTCAAGTCCTCTAAGTGTTGGACATGGGATTCTGATTTGACCATGATGTCATCTATATAGACTTCCATGGTCTTGCCAATGAGGTCATGAAAGATCATGCTCATGGCACAATAGTAGGTGGCACCAACATTCTTTAAACCAAGTGGCATCGCCACCCACTCAAATGTCCTTATTAACCCTCAACATCTGAATGTTGTCTCCTGAGTGTCCATCGAAGCAATCATAACTTGGTAGTACCCACAACAGCCATCCATAAAGGACAACACCTCATGCCTCGAGGTTGAGTCAATGAGTACATCAACAATAGGCATTGGGTATTCGTCCTTTGTGGTAGCTGCATTCAAATCTTTGAAATCAATACAGGCCCTGACTTTGCCATTTTTTTTTAATGACAGGGACAATATTTGCCAACCAGTCAACAAACTTGGGAGTTCTGATGAATTTGACCTTATGGAGTCTCTCAATCTCTTCCTTGACCGAATTAATGACTTCCTGGGACATCCTTCTCTAGGCCCGAATGATGGGCCACGAGCCTAGCTTAATAGCAAGCCTATGCTCACCCACTTTTTTATCTAGTCCAGGCATTTCATGGTGGTCCTAAGTGAAGAAGTCCTTGAGTTTGTGAAGCAAAGTTAACTGCTCTTTTTGCTCCTCAGAAAGCAGAGTGCTCAGATATGTAGGTCGTGGGTCCTCTTTTGAACCTAAATTAACCTCGAGGAGGGGGTCTTGGATAGGGGTGTTCATCGGTCCAAACCCGAACTGGACTGAAAATTGAAATTGGCCTCTTTTGAAGACTGAAGACTGGACCGGTTACTTCATGGACCGTACCGGACCGGACTGGACCGAAATGGACCGATTATCACTTCTTTCTTTTTTAAATATAAGTTGAATTTTCTACATTTTGTCAAACTTGGGCAAATTTAAAGACATATAATAAGAAAAAATAATAAAAAATAAATAATAGAAATAACAAAAAAATATTAAAATATAAAATGATCATCCACCAAATACAACGGCTCATAACAACTTATATTTACTAAACCCAATCCCAATAATTAGCCCCCTTTTGATTTGATTCACATTTCTCTATTCTTCACTAATAACCAATGAAATTATTCATAAATTAATTACAAATAATTATGAACATAAGTCATAGCAATATATAAAATGCAATAGTTGCTCAAAAAAATAAACAAGATAATTTAATATAAGTATTTATGGGCAATTTTTAAACTAATTTTAGGCCTAAATATTATAAGTCTAGATTAATCTACCAATAATCTAATAAAATATATAGGAGGCCTAATAACATAATTCGAATTTTGGGTCTGGTCTCGGGTTTTTCGGGTTTGGAACAGATCGGACTGAACCAAAACTCGAAATAAAGTCAATTTGTGGACAGAGGATTGGACCGAATTGAATAGGTATGGTCCGGTCGTGACCGAATGACCGATTCGGTCCGATTTTTTGGTCCGGACCGATATTTGAACACCCCTAGGCTTGGACATCAGCCCTTAGATCCTCCATCTTGGCTAATGCTACTCTTAAGTTAGACTAAACTCTTTTTCTTATGTTGTATGAACTTTGAAACCATTGAATGGCTATTCATTCTAAAGCTGATCCTCAGCACGCCAGGCCACAAGCCTTGCTAGTGTTAAGGAAATGGCCTCTTGGGCCGCTACTAGGAGGTCTTGGTGCCTCCTCATTGGGGTTCTGGAATGCTTTGGAAGTCTTTTTCATCAAGAAAGGCCCTCATTCATCCCTAGAAATCAGAGTCTTCAAACTCGACATATGCTTTACCAACCTCTGCTTCAGTAAGTGGGTTGTTAAGGATGGCCATCATATCTGCTGTTGGGTGGATTGTGGATTGGTCCTTTTGACGTCTAAAGGTCCCAAGCCATCTGTGTCTAATTTTTCCTCAACGCAATTGGAGCAAACCATGAATGGCCTGTTATCTGCCATTACAACCTCATATTTGTCATGGTTCCAGAAGATTAGCAACTGGTAAAGTGAAGATGGAACAAAAAAATTTGCATGTAGCTAATCTCTGGGGAGCCAAGCATTATAGCTCTAGGTAGTTTCCATTACAAAGAAAGCTGTCAGTTTGCTTCAGCCGTGAACAGTTGATGACTCCTTCAGATTTTGTAGCTGCTCTAGAAAAGCCACAGATTGTCACATCTGAAGAGATTAAGTCTTCTCAAGACTTACCAATGACCCCCAACATATATGAAGGCAATACATTGATGGCTGCGCCATTATCAGCTAAGACCCTGTTCACTAGAATGCCATCAAATTTGGCCTTGATGTATAGGGGCTTGATCTATTTATTGGTGATATTAGGCTCATCAAACATCATCCTCATTAGTTCAAGTGAATCATCAAGCAATTTGGATGTTGTAGCATTAACCTTAAAAGACAAAGGGTTGAGTGTACTTTTAGCGGCTGCTACTTTAGCCATGAGTTCCACTTGAGGCTCCTAGTTGATGTTACCACATCATCCTCGAGACCTTCTTGAGCATCAACTACCACAAACTCCAACGGAAGGAGTAAGGCAGTTCTGACATCAACCTTTTAAGGAAGCATCCCAAACTATATCTTGATTCCATGGTCTGTCCCCTTCTCAGGGCTGTCAACCATGGGTGTATCCTGATTTTGCTATTGAGGACCGTCATTAGTAAGTATGTCATGTTCCTACAGTTGGTCCTTGAGATCAACCTCGGGGGTTCGAGATTCCTCCATAGGCTTGGGCAAATCTTTTTAGTGGAAGTCATTCTCGATGTTAGAACATGTTGGGTTGACATGGTCTAGAGGTTCCACTAAATTTATCCTGAGAGGGGAGTATTCTTCTTCGTCCTTAGCAAATTTCAAAACTAAGGGGCCCTTGGCAAGCTGGTCGCACTAAGATTCTGACAATTCAGATGATGAGGAACTAGCCCATCTCTCGAACATCTTGCTAGCTGATCCTTTTCCTGAATTAAATGGTTTGGACTCAGCCATTGGATCATCAAGATCCATATGGTCAGTTTGCTTGCGCTTACAAACCCTGGCCTTTTCTTGAGAGAGCCTGGTCAAGTAAGAATCAAGTGCAATTCTTCGCTAAGCTACTTTCTTGTGTATCTGTCTCCTTATTTGAGTCCGAATAAGGTTAGAAGGACTGACGGCCTCTTGATCAGGGTGATTCCTCCTCCATATATTACCAAGCCTAATGCAAGAATGCTGGTATCCTAACTACCATGGTGCCAGACTAGTGTCCATGTCAAGTAAGGTGTACTTTGGATTCCTCTTAGGATGCCCTATCCTCATGATGATCTGAGTCTTCGAGGGAGAATCCTTGACAGGATTACTTCTTCAAGGTTTTTCAGATGGCATCTTTAGTTCCAAGAGAGGATCAGCAGGGGAATAAAATATGGAAACGGTCGGAGTTTCCTCATTACAGCTTATATTCTCCCACAGCATTGCTGACATGCCATATATGACATCCTTTCCAGGCCGCGAGATATTTTCTCTCGACTAGTTATAGAGGATCCCTGATTGCCACTAGTCTCCATAGCCAACTCCTCTGCCACCATCAACGTAATGGTGGAGCTATTTTAGAGCTTGATCAACAAATTCTTAAAAACGGCATACTTGTCTGTAGGACAGAGTTCAATGATATGCCAGTGGCATATTTCATCATCCAGTGTGTGAACTAGTCTTAGGAATTCTAATGTTCCTTCAATGACCAACCGCTCGAAGAGATGGTTAGCCACCCTTGCCTTCTGAACATCATTGAGGACAATTTTCCTCTTATAAAGGGGAAAAGGATTAGTTTGGACAAAACAGGGCTTAATTTTCTCGACGGTGTCAATGATGTTGACTTGAAGAGGACAAGGGAAGGGGCCTTTGTCAACACCCATCTGTCCTTCTCCTGGCAAGATAATTTCCATTGCTTCTATGGCATCCTGAAGCACGTTTTAAAGATCACACAGTTCTTCGTTGAATGGGTCAAAGAATCATGCCACTAACAGTACACCTTTCTCTTGTTAGAGTTGGATCACGTTTTCAGTGTTTAACCCTAATATTGAGTTTGTTATTTGCCTCAAGACAATCGAATATTACATCGACTCTATAGAGGTCAAATGAATGCTTTCTCAAGTTTTGGGGCTCATAAGATTTCCTGGCTTTAATACCCTTCTTGATTAATAGATTATAAACCATAAGCAGTCCTTTGACGTATTCAGCAACGTCAATCTCGAATGGAGGATCTTCTTCCTCCGTGATTAAATCATGCACGTAAGTCCTGTACACGTTATTTTTCTTAACGCTTTCTTCTTTTAAGACGGTCATGTATCTAGCGGCACATTCAGCCAACTAAAGAAGCAACATAAAGTTTGAGCCTTCGAACTTCTTCCTGAATTCAATATCTAAACCGTTTAGAGCTAGCTAGGCGTACTCAACTTTAAGAAGGGCTACAATCTTTTGAATTGGTTAATGTAGTCTTTCATCGGCTTGGCTGGCTTCTTTATCATTCAAGCCAAGTGTGACATGGAAGTTCGTAATTCCATTCTCGGGAATGAGGTCCAGAATTTCCCAGCCATATCGTCCCAATAGTAAATAGAACTAAGGGCAGGCTGATATACTACTAAAAAGCGGTCCTAATTAATGAGCCATGGAACAGCCTTCATTTAAGATAATGATTATCGGCCACTTCTCTACATTTGAAATTGAATCTTGCCAAGTGCTCGAGGGTAGAAATAGTCCCTTCCCCTAAAAAGAGGGTAAACTTGGGGATTTTGTATCCTCGAGAGAAAAGCTAATCCCTGTCTACTTCGTAAGGGTAAGGTTTACTATACAAAGGTCTGTTGCCATATGCAAGACCCCACCAATACATTTGCTCAATGAGGGCAGCCAATTGGTCCTGGAGGGGTAGGTTAGGCACATGATTATGCGCCCACCATTGTCCCCCAAGAGGGTAAGGATCTCAAGCGGGGTTTATAGGATACCCTTGAGTACCCATCACAATCGGGTGTGGAAACGGTTGTTACACCCCAAACCCTAGTTGATTCCATTGATCATTAATGGCTATGCTCTTCGTTGGCCATGAAGTATGCTCTAGCAGGACCTAGGGTACGTGGCATGCCATTAAGCACACAAGTGTTAGCAGGCGGTTGGTTCATCATTACCTAATCAATTCCCAAGTCATGGCCTTGAGGAAGTGGGTTGTTATTTTGTCCCCCAATATAATAAGTATGAAGAGGTCTGGGATGAGAAGTATGGTTCCCAAAAGTAGGGACCTAACCTTGTACTCCTACTTCAAGCCCTTGATTAGGCCTCAAGATGTTAAGGTTTCAAAGATTGCTCTTGAGCCTTAACCTTGGTTGGGATAGAGAGAGTATGAGATGAGAAGAGAAAATAGAGTTTACATGAGATAAGAAGGGAAAGGAGATGAGAAGTCTAGGGAAATATCAAAAGATATCAATTCATTCATCAAAGTTGTTTCATTACAAGCTAGAGCCATCCTACTTATACTACTTACATGATATAAGATAATCCATTGAATCTAACCACCAAGGACTAACCGCCTTTTATGTCAGCCGCCACCCTTGACTCAACTAATTAACGGCCTTGACCAACCACTCCTCCACTTATTACATGACCCAAACCAAGCTATACTACTACTTACAATAACAACTAACTAATACAACTCCAACAAAAAACAGCGTAACAATCACAATGCAGCAGCAAATCAGTAGCAGCCCAGCAGCTAACAACAGCAAGACAGCCCCAAACCTGACCAATGCAACAGCTACAGCAGCAAGACAACATCTCAACCACCATGAGTTCATGCCTCAAATTCTCATATCATAACATTCCCTTCCCCTTGAAAACATTCTTGTCCTCAAGAATAGAAGAGAGTTGTAACAATGACGACACTTAATGCATATGAAAATATAACTGAAGTGATGAAGTTTTGCTAAAATCTATGGCTGAAGACATCTGAAACACTCAATCTGTTGCAAATCATGAATGGAGTGGTGCTGCAACTGGACTTGCTGAAACTTATTGCAACTGAAATGAGCCAATGATGCACTGACTCTGTAACGCAGCAAATCCATGAAGATGACATCTTGTTTCAATATAAAGTTGTGTTTGAATGCACAATACCCCTCAGGAGGTCTGCACCGAACAAACCAGACATCAATAATACACCCACAACACCTCATGATGCCGTTAACACAACTCAGACTTCCAACTTGCTGCTAAATCACAAAACGCATCAATGTTTCGGTATTTCTGCTTGTGGAAGGCTGCACAACTGATTTTGTATATCTTTAACCTAATAAAACTGCATACAAAGTCCTTTAACATCTCGGAAGGCCTTCCAAACTCAAACCAAGAGACCCACCCATTGAATTCTGGTTGTAGGCATTCCCAAACGCAGCTCCAACAAACCTAATTCTTGACCTTGGCAAACTAACACTTTGGAATTTCATATGGATGCAGCTGTAACTCTTTCATTTTGGATCTTATCCAAAATTTGTATTGCTCAAACTTCCACCTACTAGACTCACTCAGATCATGCTCAACAAACTCTTGATTGCTCCCCAAGTCCACCTGATCAGCTACAGAACTCAAGAATTCAACAGTGTACACCCAAGACAACACATAGCAGCGGAAGTCAGAAATTTCAACTCGATTCTCATCCATATGGAAGCTTCTTGAAGTGAACAAGTTATGACCTCTTCCCATCATCATAATAAAACCAATCACATTCCCTTTGAGCATCTCATTTACTGCTGTTATGAGAGAATTGGAATTCTCTCAGAATTTTCAACATTTTCAGCAGCTGCCTTGCATACATGCTGTCCCAACTTGATCAATCTATCTCTTGGGACTTTGGCTTGAAATTCCGAGCTTATGCACTACCAATTTAAGTACCCATGGCCCTTACTTAAATTCCAAAGACACAATGTCATAATGTGAACATCCCAAACCATTCCATTTGCAAAGCTCACGCAGCAACTCACAACTTCCAATCTGTACAGCTGATTTCTTTGGACCCAAAGCTTTACCAACCACCAATCTTGCCTCAAATGACCAAGCTTTGCTTTATTATCAACCAATACAAGCATAAGTAACAAATATAACAAGTGGAGACACCAACCAAGCTCTTGAACAGCTGAAGACTTCTTCAAACACGGAGTTGTTCTGTTAAAAGCTACCTTGCTGATTTTTTCTCTGATTTTAGCTGAAGTTCTCCTCAAACTTACATTCATCCTTTCCATCCAAACATTAAGTAAATATTGAAGCTTGTGCAAATGATTTTTCCACTCAAAACAACTACAACAAATCACCCCAAACATGTTAAGGATCTACTTCTGATAACCAAGCTGTAGTTGCTGTTTGTTCCCATTTTCATATGCTATCAACCTTGTCTTTGCTTGGCCTTGCACACCAGCTATATGGTCATACCAACAGCCTAACATATTCTCAAGCCAACCACAATTCATCAAACAACTAGCAACGATTTCCAACCCATCAAGTAAACACTTTTGTATGAACCTAAGCAACATAAATTCTGGAACAATGGAAACTTCATTGTCACAAGTATTGTGCAGCTTGCAAAATGTGTAATTCCTATCTTCAAAACTTGCTTTGATGTTAACTTCGCAATTACCCACAGCCTCAACCATTTTTCCACCAATGCTTGTATGGACATCGCATTCTTCAACATCAAACAGCAGCATCGAACGCCTAACTTCTCCAAACACTTGTAATCCATTCTTTCCCAGATCAAGGAAACTTCCAACTCCATACATATCAGTTAGAGCACTAGTTGTACTGATTTTAGGCTGCACAGAATTCTATTTCAGCATATTACAGCATTTATACACATCCACCAACTCAATTGCTTGTATTGACACAAGGCTTCTCCTTCGTTGGACTTTGAATCGCACTCTTGCAGCTTGATTGGTTCTTTTCAGCAGAGAATCACATCGTTTCCGCTTCACATAGCCTTGAGTATCTTCTCCCGGATCAGGAGGTAACTTGCCATATGAATGCGTGTTTGAATACACCATTACTCCCCTCAAAAACACACCTTGTTCGGCATCCGATAGTACCATAGCAGTAACAGTAGGTTTACCAACAGGATGTAATCGTTTAGCAGTGACGATGTTACAATTCTGATCCAAAATCGACTAGTCAGCAAGCCTCAAGTTCTGATTCTGCATACCAACTTGCCATGGAGTAACACTTAACTAATTTGACGATGTATCTAGTGGAATAACAGCAGTAGCATCAAGTTTTTCAGCAGAATACTTCGGTTCTGCATAGCTTTCTACTCGATTGCTTGTAAGGACTTCAGAGACACCCACTTGTGGCATCGAATCATCCTTGGAAGACCATGACTCGATCACTAACTTGTCATGCTTCAATTTGTGCTTAGTAAACTTCTTTTTTCCCCAAAAATCTTTCAATGCGTCATTAAGATGATTCCTCTTCACTTTACTCTTTGCATTCTTTATCATTCCCATGACGTGAAAATCCTATTCCCATTCCGGATGCCTGTCATGTTGTGCCTCAACCGCATCAAGATACTCTAACTCTAGCAAAGAGTCTTCATAAGGATCATCTTGTTCAAACTCAGGTTCGTCTAGCTTATGTTCATCAATTTCGGCATTATCGGGGTCGAATTCATCTTCAACAACAACTGATTCCACTCTCGCTTTTCGCTCAACACGGAATTTTCGTTGTCTAACGCTACCCGCTAACTCCAGAAACTCATTTGCAACAAAAACACCAGCACAATCTCGACTGAAATTTGCAAACGGGTGAGCCTTAGTTTCCTGCCGACATTCGTCCAATATCTCTCGGAGATCTTGTTTTAATTCTCGCTTTGTTTTCTCAAAAAGCTCACTCAACTCTAAATTAAAAGAGCTGATATCAGCCATGTTTGCAATGACAACAAGCTTCAATCCGGAACCGCTCAGTTCACAGGATACAAGTTCGAAGATTACAGAAATGTGAAACTTGTTTCGCAACTCGACAACAATCGATTGCTTAATGAAGTTCTACTTCTTCATTCGCACAAGAACCCTTGCTATCGATTCCACGAGCGTCACTGATTAAAACCCTAACTTGCAGAGTTCGCGAACAAACCCTAACTTCGAACACTTTTTCTGACAGTGATGCTTTCTTGATTAATTCGGACTAAGAATCTGAAATAGGTTCGGTCTTGTTTGTAATGATGATTTAAACACATGATTCATCACAACCTTCAAGAACGAAGTCGACTTTCACACTTTCGGTGCTCAGTTCGTTGTCAGATTTTCGCCTAAACAAATCTCGACTCAATAACATGTAAATCTTAAGAATCAACGCAGATTCTAATGAATTCTCACCACTTCTATGCTTGACGACACAATTTCTTCACAATTCCACAACAAAAGAATATTTGGCTCGAGTGTATAACTTGTAGTTCAGAAAACAGTTACCTCACCCTCAACTTTCGAATTGTAGAACCTGAAATCACCTCAATGCAACTTGTTTATGATCTTTTGATGATGATCAAGTGTAATGTTGATCAATTAGCATCACATTAACTCCTTCTGAACAAATTAGATGAATATTTGATCAAGATCAATTAAGCTTTGCACATAACTTCAGTAACTGATATTTTGCTTCTGCACTAACATTCAGCAGCTAATGCTTGATCAAATCTGCTGAATTCACTATGAATCAGCTTTAATGTTGAATGTAGTCAACAAATACTGATCAATTAACCTTTGTTCAATGTAATTCCATCAATGCTAATCCCAACCGAAGCAACTCCCAGGCCTTGCAGTAGCAAGTGCAGTAACCGCCAATCTCAAAGTTCAAAATTCAGAATTGAATTCTGATCACAAGACTAAATCTGTAGCATAATTGTTTTTATTGATTAATTGAAATACAATTAATCAGATTTTGTATTTTTTTCGTATATGAGCTTGATTCGGAAGCCAAATCAAGGCTCTGATACCAATTTTTAAGGTTTCAAAGAATGCTCTTGAGCCTTAACCTTGGTTGGGATAGAGAGAGTATAAGATGAGAAGAGGAAACATAGTTTAGATGAGATAAGAAGGGAAAGGAGATGAGAAGTAAAGAGAAATATCAAAAGATATCAGTTCATTCATCAAAGTTGTTTCATTACAAGCTAGAGCCATCCTACTTATACTACTTGCATGATATGACCTAATTCATTGAATCTAACCACCAAGGACTAACCGCCTCTTAAGTCAGCCGCCACCCTTGACTCAACTAACTAACGGCCTTGGCCAACCACTACTTCACTTATTACATGACCCAAACCAAGCTATACTACAACTTATAATAACAAACTAATACAACTCCAACAACAAACAACGTAACAATCACAATGCAGCAGCAAATCAGTAGCAGCCCAGCAGCTAACAACAGCAAGACAGCCCCAAACCTGACCAATGCAATAGCTACGGCAGCAGGACAACATCTCAACCACCATGAGTTCATGCCTCGGATTCTCGGATCATGACACAAGGCAACCTCTACTACCTAAAGAGGGTAGGAACAGTTATGCCCCTTGTCTCGAGGACAGGTAACACCGGTGCATTGCCGTTGAGGTTCCTCGTGGTTAGAGAAAAACTCTGATTCGAAGGCCCAGTAGCTCCAAGGGGCATGTTGTCACTTTGTTAGGCTCAAGGTAGTTCTTGAGCTTAACCTACATAGAAAAAAGAGAAATTGAACTAAATTGGAAATGAATAAGGAAAAGAATTATGTTTTTTCATTGAATGATCAACTCATTACAAGATAAAGCTACTTATAGCCAAAACAAGGGAAACAAATATCTAGACAAAATATCGAGACATTAACCGTCTTATTACAATCAACAAGATAAGGAACTAAAACATTACTAACGGCCAACTGCTTTTGGAGCCAAAACCGCAAGACTTAGGATTTGAATAAGAATAGCCGGGAAAAATGACTAAAAACTACTCTGATCATGACAATGCCCTCCTCTTCAGCACATTCTTGCCTCAAGAATGAAAAGAAGGGAATTGAGACTTGATAAACCTCCAGCTCTCCCAACTGGTACTGTCAGCACCCAGGTTGGTCCACTGCACCAAGACTTGCTTTCCTTGATCCTGCACAATCTTGTTGTCGACAACGGCTATAGGCTCAAGCACCAACTGTCCATGGGAAGCTTATAAAATGGCTATTGCTCCTTTCTCTGGATTTGGTACATGCTTCTTATGTAGGGAAACATGGAAGACCGGGTGCACCAAACTTTCCTCTGGCAGTTCTAACCGGTAAGCAACCTTACCAATTCTCTCAAGAATCTTGTAAGGTCCATAAAACCTTGCAGATAGCTTCATATTTTTGCGGACAGCCACTGAGCTTTGCCTATAAGGCTGTAATTTGAGGTAAACGAGATCACCCACATTGAAATTCCTATCAATCCTCTTCTTGTCTGCAAAAAATTTTATTCGAGCTTGTGCCATGTGAAGGTTATCCTTAAGCTGTCTTGCTAACTGAATTCTCTGCTGCAGCATCTCATTAACACCTTCAACCTGCGATGCTGCCCTTTGCTGAAGCAATGGTGAAGGAGGATCGTAGCCATACAAAGCAGTGAAAGGTGTAGCACCCAAGGAAGAATGAAAGTGAGTATTATACCAATACTCAGCGAAAGATAAGTATCTATTCCACTGCTTTGGGTGTGTAAATGTCATTCCTCGTAAGTATAGCTCAATACACTAATTAACTCTCTCAATTTGGCCATCAGACTGAGGGTGATACGAGGAGCTTATAGCCAAAGTAGTACCCAACAACAAAAACAACTCACGCCAAAAAGAGCTAGTGAATAACCTGTCTCGGTCACAAACAATAGACTGTGGCAGCCCATGGAGCCTCTACACCTTATCCAAGAACATTCTGGCTAGCTTCTCTGCTGTAATGGGGTGATGGAGAGCTATAAAGTGACCAAATTTGGTGAAACGATCCACAATCACCCAAATGACCTCCTCCCCCTTTGATTTAGGGAGCCCTTCAATAAAATCCATACTAATGTGACTCCAAGCACCATCAGGAATGGGGAGTGGCTGTAACAATCCTTTGTAAGGGGTGTGCTCGACTTTTGTTTTCTGACAGATCTCACATAGCTACACAAACTCTTGCACCTCTTTTTTCATACCGGCCCACTGAAAATACAGCTTGACTCTCTTGTAAGTACCTTCTATACCTGCATGTCCTCCACACGGTGAGTCATGTGAAGCTTTAATGGCCTGCTTTCTCAACCCACAACCATTCCCAATGTATATATTCCCTTTGATCCAGATAATTCCCTGATTTACAGTCACATCAGCAGTGGCTATAGAAGAATCAGATTGTATGCAATCAGGAATAATGTAGGTCTGTGCAAAGGCATCATGTTCATATGAGCTGATCACTTCAGACATCCAAGCAGGAACCACTTGAGTAATTGCAGCACAAGAGCCCTCAGCAGCTTCAAGGTCCTCAAACTTTCTAGATAAGGCATCAGCTACCACATTTTCAGCCCCCTTCCGGTATTGGATGATGTACTCCAAGCCTAACATCTTCATTAATCCTTTCTTCTGAACTCTTGTTGTGATTCTTTGCTCAAGAAGATACTTGAGACTTTGGTGGTCTGTCTTGATCACAAACAAGTGTCCTTCGAGGTTATGCCACCACTTTTGCACAGCTAACAGAATTGCCATGTATTCCTTCTCATAAATCAACAACCCTTGGTTCTTTGGACCTAAGGCTTGACTAAGGAAAGCCAAGGGCCTTCCCTTTTGTGAAAGAACAGCTCCAATCCCGGTGCTACAGGCATTAGTTTCTAGCATGAAGGGTAACTTGAAATCAGGCATCACAAGTACAGGGGACATAGTTACGGCCTGCTTAAGTCTTTCAAAAGCCTCAGTTGCTGCATCATTCAAGAGGAAGCCATCCTTCTTTAACATATCTGTTAATGGCCTTGCAATGATTCCATACCCAGCAATGAACTTGCAGTAGTATCTTGTTAAGCCTAAGAACCCCCTTAGCTGTTTCAGTGTCTTGGGCAGAGGCTAATCTCTCATGTGGCTTGCACTTTGCTAGGGTCTATTGCTACACCCTCTCCAGAGACAATATGCCAAAGATACTCAACTTGTCTTTTGGCAAAGATGCACTTGGAGAGTTTAGCATACAATCTATGCCGCTACATTGTTAGAAAAATCTGCTCCAGATGAGTGTAATGCTGCTGCAGAGAAGGACTGTGAACAAGGATATCGTCAAAAAACACAAGCACAAACTTCCTGAGGTAAGGCTTCAACACAAGGTTCATCAATGCCTAAAATGTTGAGGGTGCATTGGACAACCCAAAGGGCATCACCACAAACTCATAATGCCCTTGGTGAGTCCTAAAAGCAGTCTTATGGATGTCTTGCTCTTGAACTCTAATTTGATAATAACCTTGCCTCAGATCAAGTTTAGAGAAATATCAAGCACCGTGCAATTCATCCAATAAGTCATCAATGATAGGTATTGGAAACTTATCCTTGATGGTAATGGAGTTAAACTAGCGATAACCGATGCACATCCTTGAAGTTCCATCCTTTTTCTTCACCAATATCACCGGTGATGCAAAGGGACTATGACTATGCCTTATGAACTTAGACTTCAATTGCTCATCAATCTGCCTCTCCATTTCATCTTTCTGAGAATGTGGATATCTATAGGGCCTCAAGTTCACCAAATTTGATCCCTCCTTTAATGGAATTGCATGATTAAGTTCTCTTTGGGGTGGTAAGGAATCAGGCCGCTCGAACAACACCTCATACTTCTTGAGTAAAGCTTCTAATTCATCATTGGTTGTATTTGCTTCAGTTTCTACACCTGCTGAGATCGAGTATAACTGACCAACCCAACTAAAATCCCCTTTCTACAACAGCCTCTTTAAGCTTTTGCCAGTCATTATTCGCAGATGGCCCAGTTCCACTATGCCTTATAGCTGGATCTTTCTTCCATCTTTCTCAAAAGAGACAGTTAATTGTGAAAAATCAAAGAGTATTGGACTGTAACTCTTCATCCAATCTACTCCCAAGACCATATCGCAACCTCCTAGCCTTAAAACTCTGAAATCATACCCAAACTTATGCCCTTGCATCTTCCATACGAAATTCTTACACTTAGTGTGAGTTAAAATGGTGTTTCCATCAGCAACTGTGACAGCCAATGGACTGGCTTGGATGAACTCTTGGTCCACTGCTCTCATCACCATACGATCCACAAAACTGTGAGTTGAGCCACTATCAATCAAAATCAACAGCTCTTGCTGCCTTGCATTTCCCTTGATGCGTATTGTGTTATGTGAGCCATTCCCTGTCAAGGCTTTAACGGAGATTTCTACATCGTTTTCTTCATCGGATTCTGCTGATACTTCATTCTTAACTACTGCATAATCTGTTTCTTCATCTGATTCAGCTTCCCCTGCTTCTTCTCTAGATATTAACATGAGAAACTTGGGATCACACTTGTGGCCAAATAAATATCTTTGGTTGCATTTAAAACAAAGCTTATGTGGTCTCTTAACATCACTAGCTGCAATCTTGCTGCTGTTTTGTGTGAATTTAGTGGCAGGAGATCCAAGAACATTGTTTCTGGGCTTAGATACTTCTGAGGACAAAAGGGAACTCTCAACCTTCTTGGCCTTAGAATAAGCTTGAGACAGACTACAAGGATCAAAAGGTTTCACCAAACTTTTGATTTGTGGCTTAAGACCACTCACAAAACTGGAAACATTAAAGGATTCAGGAGCCTCAGTATAAATCAACAGCATTCTGGCCCTTAAGCCTTCAAACCGTGTCATATATTCTTTCACTGTGGTGGTTTGGACCAGCTTGTTGAAATTATCCACCACTTCACTAACATCCTCATCACCATATCTATCACACAACTCATTAGCAAATTCAGTCCAAGTAGTGGAAGGATTAGTACGCAACAGCCCATACCACTAAGTCTCCATTTCACCACGCAAGTACACAGAAGCCACTTCAACCTTTTCACTCTTGCTAATGTTATAGAATCGAAAGTATTTTTCACATTTTCTTGCCCAAGATTGAGGGACAGTACCATCAAAGGGCTCCAGATCAACTCTAGGCTGTCAGAATCCATTGATTCTTGCACTGCAAGCACTATCAGTACTGCCAGTGGGAGCAGTGGAGGGTTCCGGGGGCCTAACTTGCTGATTGGCCGGAAAGAACCTGCCATCACCTGTGGATGATTGCTGTCTATCCATCCTCTGTTGGAGACTAGAGAATTATTGAGTAAACTGCATCGATTGCGACTCGAACCTACGGTTCATGTCTTGCTGCATCATCTGCATCATATTCTGCATTTGCAGCAATGCTTGCTCCACACGATCAACCTGTTGGTTAGCATTATCACTAGCAACAGCTTCAGCATAGGTCGAGGTTCCCCCACCGGCATTGTTAACAACGTTTCTAGCTACTTGTGCAGCAGCATTAGCTCTTGTTGTCGGTGCCATGGCAGATCTCTTCTTCCTAGCCAGATTGCAATGAACAATGCCACAGTACCTCGAACTTTAATCACACAATGCAATCAAATTGAAGCTTGAATTCAATCCAATTGAGCGTACTTGTCAAGCTCTGATACCACTTGTTAGGCTTAAGGTAGTCCTTGAGCTAAACCTAGATAGAACAAAGAGAAATTGAACTAAATTGGAAATGAATAAGGAAAAGAATTATGTTTTTTCATTGAATGATCAACTCATTACAAGATAAAGCTACTTATAGCCAAAACAAGGGAAACAAATATCTAGACATTAACCACCTTATTACAATCGACAAGACAAGGACCTAAAACATTACTAATAGCCAACTGCTTTTGGCGCCAAAACCGCAAGGCTTAGGATTTGAATAAGAACAGCCGGGAAAAATGACTAAAAACTACTCCGATCATGACACACTCTTGTGGTTATAGTCTTACCATATAAGTGGTCCAAACTTGTGTTTGACTATGAGTTTTTCAAACAACAATTTGTACCATTTGTTCCAAGTCTATATGTGGGTTAATCTCAAAAAGCACTTAGACAAACCACTTAGAAAAGCAAAGGATATGGACGTAACAAAAGTCGTAGTTTCAGCGACAGAGCAAGGTACACAGACACCTTTCCTTGTACACTTAAAAGTCAGGAATTGGGGTGTAGACAAATACAAGAGCTCAACAGTCCACTTACAAGCCCAAGTAAATCAGGTTTTTAAGCCTCGCACCGTTGACTTATAATGACTCGAATGAGTTTAGGTCTAACAAGATTAAGGTGGAGCAAACCGTATTCAGGTCACTGGATCAGGACCAACGCAATTAAGGGACAATCCTTGGCCATCAAAGCCTTAGTTAATGGCACGAACCTAAGTTCACCTGACTTATTAAGCAGTGATAGTAGCGTTAAGGCCAACGCAATCAAGGGACAAGCCTTGGCCGTCAAAACCTTAAACTAAAACCTAATTCTCAACTTGTCAATTTGTGAGAACAGATTAAAATTGGAAAGTCATACCTGAATCCCAAGAAACTGTATTACTATTAAGGTCAGCAGCAAAGATCTAAGTTACGCCACACCTAGCTAATTTACGCTAATCCAAGGGAAAAAGCACGAGTGTGCTATAAAAGAAAATTTGAAGAAGTTTTGTAATGAGTGTGTGCCCTACTTTAAACAAACACAGTGTCCTTTAGTTATAGAAAACTGGAATACTACAATTTCTACGGCAAATTCGCCCACGTTTGGCCACTGAGCTTCTTCCTTGCATGCCAATCTTCAATGAACGTGTCCTGAGTTCAGTATTGGAAAAAATTCCTTGGGGCCCAGGTCCATAATCTTAGAGGAAGTCCCTTCAAAAAACCCCACGTTTTCTTGATTTAAGCTTAATGCTAAAGTAATTGAAATTTCGCTCCAAGTAACTTCCTCGAGCCTGGAAACTGATGCGTCTCTCCTTTATTTGCTATTTTAGATATTTTGCACTGTTTAATTATTATATCCTCACTTTGGCAATTTTTATGTTTTATAGGCTCGAAGAATGAAGTTTCGTAAATTATCAAATTTTGATGCAAACAAGGCAAAATTCAATGGGTAAATAGTTAAATCAAGTCAATTGGGAATCGAAGCCCGAACCCAAACTCCGGCCCGCACCAACCTCTGCCCAGGCCCGCACGTGGGCCCAATGTCACCTCCAGCGTAGCCCAGCCCAAGCCCAACATCAACATCTACCCAAACAGTCCTGTCATAGCTCAGGCCCGTACTAGCACCATTCAAGATCACCACAGTGCACCATCAGCCCAAGTCCAGACCAGTTGTCCTGCTCAGGCCCACCTGCGTTCAGCCTCAGTCTAGACCTGACTTCCGCACAGTCCAAGCCCTTTACCAACAGCAGCCCACGACAACCTGCAGCCCAGCACATCACGTCCCGACTCCCAGCTCACGTAGGGTTTAACCAGGGGGAAGTCGATTTGGGAGAGCATATATAAACGCATTTTGGGTGCTCTATTTTTCGGTTCTTTGGGGTATTACATACAGCCACCGCTCTCAGCTTTCTCTCTATCTCAACTCTCTTTTTCTTTCTCAATTTAGTTGTTCTTTTTTGCTAATTTGGAACGTGGGTAATTTTAGCGTGAGATTAACATGGGTTCGTTCATCTCTTCCTTCACCGGTTCATCCTTGATGGGAGCTAACTTAATCTCTAGGGTTAGATGAAATCTTAGTCTTTTTATTCTTATACAACTTTTAATATGGGTTGCTTTGATTGTTTATATGAATTGCTTGATTGTGAGAAATACTTTGAAGTATTATGTTTTTATGAATTATTCAATTGAAATAATTATTGAGTTTGTAATCTTTGATCATTAATGTTGATATTTTAAATTAATTCTTCGCGCTTGTAACTTTAGGATTAATTAATCATCTAATAGTATTCACCGAATTGTTAATTAAAGCATATCTTCCCTATGCTTTTATTAAATAGGGTCAATTAGTTATAATTAACAATACATTAGGTGGATCCCATTTTCCTTGTGCTTTAATTATATAGGGTTTATACGCGATACTAACAACATCACCTCTTTTTTTTTTTGAACATGAACAACATCACCTTAATAGGTTGAATCTTGTAGCCTAAACCACTACCCATGTGACAATAAAAAATCCCAATTTAAGAATTAACGCAAGAATAATTGGCCAATGATGGATTTGAAACCCTAGGATCCAATTCCAAACTCTTTTCCCCAGTAGAAGTAGAATTCTTTAGTCTATTTGTCGCCCTAGACTTCAATTTAGATGTGTTACTAAATTTTGATATGCAAAGAAAAACATACCAAGATTTTGGCGCTGTTGCCGGGGACAAGTCAAAGTTCGTGATTTTCTTTGATTCTTAACTTAGGATTTTTAATTTTTTTTAATTGTTATTGTCTCTTTTCTAAAAAAAAGTTGTTTTTATTATTTTTTTCTAAGTATTATTTGTCTTTTGATTTTCATGCATAGATATATTTTAGGATAGCTTTTTATTTGTTTTTCTTTTTAAGCGTTTGTTTTGTTTGTTTGTTTTTTTTAATTCTTAATTTTACTTGCTTCTTGTGGTTGTTTGTTTATGCACGACCGTGGCTCTTTGTCTTTTGACCTTACCATTGTCGACCCTGAACACCGAGCAAAAACCACAATGGCTGATGAACAACAACCACGTGCACTGATGGAGTCTTTTACTCCCCCCGCATACCCCTCAACTTCATGCATTAGGTTTCAACCTATAGCCTAGTAGTTTGAGCTTAAGCCTCATACCAAATAGATGCTTCCTTCATTTCATGGCTTAGGCAATGAGAACCCCTATAATCATTTGGATAGTTGTATGGAGGTTTGCTATACCTTCAGGATTCCTAATGTTAGTGATGACACCATCCTCCTTCGCCTTTTTCCTTTCTCTTTGAAGGATAAGGCTAAGTATTGGTTAGGCACCTTACCTAGTGGGACGATTAGTACTTGGACTCAAATGCAACAAGAATGCATTAAGAAATTCTATCCATTAGTAAGACCAACACTGCTGGAAGAACCATTAACACCTTTGCGCAACTTCGTAGTGAAGAGTTCCATGAGAGTTGGGATAGGTTTAGAGAACATTTACGTGCTTGTCTACATCATGCTATCCCTAAATGGCAACTGGTCCAAAATATTTATTATAGGTTGAATGAAAAGGGTTGGCAAAATGTTGATGCTTCTTTTGGTGATCATTTCCTTAAGCATGAGGATGAGGGGTGGGAACTTTTTGAACACTTGAATGAGAACTCACAACAGATTGTCACACATGCACATTTAAATGCTGCTAGGTTAAATGGAGGAGTGCATGAAATTGCTCACACTTCTATCTTAGATAAGAAAGTAGATCCTCTTGCATCTTTTGTGGAGCAATTTACTTCCTTATTTAAGATGACATTGACTCCTTCCACTTTGCCTAATGTGTATATTGTTCCAAACATGCATGGTGTTTGTTTTACGTGTTCTAGTGTTTCTCATTCCACACTTGATTGCCCCTCTGCTTCACCATTTAGTGAGTGGTCATAGGAATAGGTCAATGTAGGCTAAGGATTCTCAAGGAACGATCCATACTCAAATACATACAATCAAGGCTGGAGGAACCATCCAAACGTCTCTTGGAGGCAAGGAGGAGAAGGATAATTTGTGCCACAACAACCGAATCCATGTCCTCACCAATTTGGTATGTCGGGATCTCTCCGTTAATCGCAAGGGTATGCTTCTAACTATTATCAACCTTCTAATTGGGGCTCTAATTTGAATTTTGAAGAGAAGGTCTTGAGTGCACTAAAGGCTTTAGAAGCTAATTCCCAACTCCTTCACTCTTATACCCAATTGATCTGAACGCTAGAAACTCAAATAGATTAGCTAGCTAACGCTTTGAGTAAGAAAGATGAGGGAAGACCCCCTGGCCAAACCGTAGTGAACCCTAGGAATCATGTGAGGCAAGACAACTATCCTCCCCATTAAGAGCAAGCGAAGTTCATTGTAGTGTTCAGAAGCAGGAAGAAAGTTGATAGTGGGGTGAGTGCTGAGAGTGAAGTACCTAGGACCGGTGAGGAAGAAGAGAAGAACAAGGATCGAGAAAAAAGTCCGATGAGGTCACGCACCCTTCTCCCATTCATAAAGCCTTTGATCTTCCTTCCTTATATGAATTTAAAGTGCCCTTCCCCCAGGCTTTAGTTGCACCACATCCAAACGGGAGGACAAGAAGTAGAAAGACATTTTGGAGACTTTTGAGCAAGTAAAGATTAATATTCCCTTCGTGATGCAATCAAACAAATCCCAGCCTACGCGAAGTTCATTAAGGACCTGCTGAAACAAAAGCGGAGATCGAGAGCACATCTGCTGAAAAAAGTGTTTTTAGCTGAGCAGGTGAGCTCCATTTTGAAGTGTGACACTTCGATTAAGTACAAAGACCCTGGTGTCCCCACCATCTCTTGTTCACTTGAAGGCTACTCGATTGATTAGGGCTTTACTAGACTTAGGAACGAGTGTCAACATAATCCTTACTCGGCTTATGAGAAGTTAGGTCTGGGAGAGTTGCAACCCACCATGGTGACCTTGTAGTTAATGGATAGATCAACTAAAGTGCCCCCATGGTGAGCTTATTAATAGGCTAGTCAAGGTAGACAAAGCCATGTTTCCTGCTAATTTTCTTGTGCTTAATATGGAACCTTCTAGTCATTCGAAAAACCATATCCCTATCATTCTAGGTCGGCCTTTCTTACCGACTACCAATGCTACCATTAACTATAGATCCGGGGTAATGGATGTTAGTTTTGCAAACATGACTATTAGGTTGATATTTTTAAAGCTTCGTTGCTACCCACTAGTGAGGATGAGTTGGAGTGTTTCTTTGTGGATGTTGTTGATGATTTGGTTGACCAAACACTCCCTCTATCCTAATTAGTGACTCCCTTGATGAGAATGCAAAACCTTCTAGCGAGATGTAATGAAGGTTGAACCCTAACATGAAATACATTTTGGGTTAGGAGAAGAATCACTTATTATTCAAGAGGGAATTGTATTAGGTCATATGTTGTCTAAGAAGAGTGTTAAGGTTGATAAGGCTAAGGTTGATTTGATTGATAACTCGCCCCCTCCCTCAAATGTGAAGCAAGATGAAGCCTTCCTAAGTCAAACGCGTTCCGATAGATGATTTATTAAGGACCGTGGGAAGTTAACTAGACCATTGACTAGTTTGCTAGCTAAGGACATATCATTCGGGTTTGACGAGTCTTTCTTGGAAGCTTTTGAAAAGCTTCGGTCTATGCTTGTTGTCGCCCCCATTATACATCCTCCAGATTACTCTCTCCCTCTTAAAACCATGTGCACTGCTTCCGATTTTTTTTAGGTGTTGTTTTTTGTGAGCTAATGAAGTTGTTTCTTTGGTTAATGTCATTACTTGATCTTGGCTGGACCCATTGCGCCAAGTTGAAAGCATAAAATTTAACGCTACTAGGAGGTAGCCTGGTTTGTTATTTCTAGTTTTTAGCTTTGTTTTTGAACTAGTTAGTTGCTTGGAGGATTGTTTCTCTCTTTTCAAGTTCTTGTCCCATGTTTGAGGGGTCATACATACCCGTTCACGCCATTTCATGATCATTGCCTTGTCAGGTTGTATCCATGGTTATTAAACTCTTGATCCGGATCTTAGAATCTTACAATTCTATGATCCCACAATGGTCGATCGATCCAGATCCTAAGTAGAATCTTAATTTTGTAGAATCTTACGATCCATTGATATTAAACAAAACTAACGGATAGGATCATAATACAATTTTATGATTCTAAAGATCTGACCTCAATCCTACCATGCATACGTAAAAAGTATAAAAGTAAAAATTTCAAGCATATATATTATAAATGAACATACTTTCTTACCCTGAGATAAATGAAAGTTAAATTAAAATATTTATATATATTCTCATTAAACATAAATTAAGCTTAGTTTTAAGGTATAACCTTATAAATTTTGATTAGCAACATCTATGTTATATTATAACGTATTGTCATATTTGATTACATTTCTTAATTATACATACCCTTATAAGTTGAGGCCTTGTACAATACTTTGTGAATTATGCAACTAATTTAATATCTAAAATATTTATAACATACGTGTAGTAGATGTCAAAGAACCAGCTTTCCCTAAAAGTTTAAGCTGATGAGTGAAGGCACAACATTGACGTCATGCTCTAATATGCCTCTCACGCAAATGCTCATTAGGCTTGAGCTTGACTATTGCACATGCTCACCTCATACCTTATGCTTAAGTTAAGTTAATATTAAAATTGGGGTTATTAGGATTTGAACTAGTGACCTTTTTGTCATCAAGACTCTGATATCATGTCAAAGAATCAAATTTTCCAAAATAGTTAAGTTGGTGGGTGAAGGCTCTGGATTGATTTTTTGCATTAAAAGTAGAATCTTGCAATTTTCGATTCGATGCTACAATTCCGATTCTATGAACCCCCTTACGATCTTGAGTAGAATCCCGATTCTAACAACCTTGGTTGTATCCCTCCATCTCACCTATTTCTTGTGCTTCAATGCTTTATGTTGTCGCATTGAGGACAATGCATCATGTAGTTGTGGAGGTGAGGCTCATTTGCATGGGCTTCTTTTTGGTCAAATTTTAAATTTTTAACAGTTTTGTGCATTTTGAGCTTGCATCATAAACTTTAAGCCAAGTTTTTCCTTGCTCGACATGTATGTTAAGATGATGGTAGGATTAATAATCTATTTCATTCACTTGATGCCATGAAATTGAATGATTCCCCTCCATACTTGTGTTTTGAATCTAGATTGATATAGGTTCATAAGCTTGGAATAGATTGGATAAAAGAGAGTTAAGATGATAAGAGAAGTGAAAGAGATGAGAAATAGAAGAAATATCTAGAGAGCTTCTAGATCAAAGAGAGAGAGATTAGACTTTCATTATCTTTCATCATATGGTTTATAAGAGCAGACATCCTACTTATACTAATCTAATGGATTGTACTTGGACAACCTCCTTAATCAACCTCACATGGCAACCGCCACAATTGACTAAAGCTAACTAACTTCCTTGACCCTATTAACCGACATTGACTTAAGCTAGACCAAAGCAACCCCTAAGCTACTAACATCATCCTAACAACACCCTATAGCATTTAATAGCTAAACAACCCTTATTACATGATATACTCAAGACTTATATTATTAGAATAATATCTATAATCATAACAATACTTCCTCTTTTAAAGATTCTTGTCCTCAAGAATCTAAGAGAAAAGTATAGCTTTATGACCTTATTGACTCTATTGACAACTTTAACTCATTATTCTTGCATTGCATCAACGAATTCGAATTCCAAACCGCAACTTCTCAACAGATCAACACTTGCTCAGCTCAACGTTTCAAGACTACAGTAGCACCAACCTTCAGATTTTGCATATGTTCTCCCATTTAGGAAGTTGAGGAATGTATTGGCTAGTGAGATAGTGGCTATGCAGGTCTGAAAACTTGGCTGCAGCTATGGGACACAACTTACATATCCCTTCCCATTTGTATGATGTCACCTTGAAGCCTATACCTGCTGCAATTTCTGGTAGTTCTTTGCCTTGTTCATGAACCGTTTAACTCCCTAACTGATAGTGTTCACTACAGTGAGGGACTTGAATGTCATGTTCTTCAAATTCAGGAGCTGTAACCTTCAATGTATCAGCTGTAACTTATTCAAATTCTCACTGAGTTGAAGAGATACGGAGTTTTGTTCTTCCAAATCTGCTGCTGTAGCCTTTAAAACAATATCAGGCACTTGCTCATGTTGATGTACTTCAACATTCCTTGCTATATATGAGTGCATTGCAGGAAAATTTTGATTAGATGTATGAAGTATTTGCTGCTGCATCTCTTGAAATAGCTGAGAGATTTGTGACCTGAAGTCCTCAAAAATGTCATAGAATGTTGGAATTGCTTCACCATCCATTCTATTGCACTTCACTTTGATTGTATTATCCTGACTTGAATAGAATCAACTCAAATGCAAGCTTGAATTCCCCTCAACTAAATCGAATTCAAATAGTCATACGCAAGGCACTACTACAGAACTATGCTTAATTATTGCAGAACTATGTTAACCTCCTCAATTAATTGAGCACCTTCTAGGTTCAGCTTTAGATCAATTAAGTCACAACTTTAACTAGACTTTCTTGATCAACTTCAATCTAATCAAGCAACTTAATGGAAGCAAAAACCAAACCACAACGGATCTTGCAAATTTTCAACAGAATGTCAATAAAACAGTACTTGAACTACTAGATGTGAGCGGAATTTGATCTGGTTGATCTAGCAGAAGTACTTGCACTTTGATCGGCTAGAATGAACTAAAATTCAGCATCAAAGCCTATTTTTGTTGATCAATTGCAGCCAGCATCAAAAGCTTGATATAATACAAACTCAATTTAGTTGAAATAGATTCAGCTAAATCAAATGCAAAGCATCTAAAGTCCTTGCCAGCACAACAATCAAATCAAGGCTCTGATACCAATTGTTATGAATCTAGATTGATCTAGGTTCATAAGCTAGGGATAGGTTGGATAAAAGAGAGTTAAGATGAGAAGAGAAGTGAAAGAGATGAGAAATAGAAGAAATATCTAGAGTGCATCTAGATCAAAGAGAGAGAGATTAGACTTTCATTATCATTCATCATATGGTTTACAAGAGCATACATCCCACCTATACTAATCTAATGCATTGTACTTGGACAACCTCCTTAACCGACTTCAAATGGCAGCCCTCACAATTGACTAAAGCTAACTAACTTCCTTGACCCTATTAACCGACGTTGACTTAAGCTAGACCAAAGCAACACCTAAGCTACTAACATCATCCTAACAACACCTTATTAGCATCTAATAGCTAAACATCCCTTATTACATGACATATTCAAGACTTACATTATTAGAATAATATCTACAATCATAACAATTTGTCAGCGAGTATTGTTGATCATTGTTGATATTAATGGTTTCTACCTATGCCACGCACATATTCACTATACACTGGACCTTCTTGTAGTGGGAAATCTGAAAATTTTGAGTAGACAATTTTATATGTCTTGAATTTTGTTTACTTG
Source organism: Simmondsia chinensis (assembly GCA_018398585.1). Lineage (NCBI taxonomy): Eukaryota > Viridiplantae > Streptophyta > Magnoliopsida > Caryophyllales > Simmondsiaceae > Simmondsia > Simmondsia chinensis. Next base: position 23,338,654 of record JAGTTD010000002.1, read on the forward strand.
CCCGATTGGTGTATCCTAATACTTCCCTCTTGATGCGATGTAAAATACTTGTTGAACAATGTCATTTATAATGTTGAGATATTGTTATGCAAAAGTCCAAAAAATTGACAGAAAAAGAAGAGGAAACAAAAGGAGAAAATAAGGAAAGAAAAAAGAAAAAGAAAAAGAAAATGAAAAAAGTTTCCTCCAATAAAAAAATAAAAAACGAAGAAGAGGAAGAAGAAGAAAGTGAAAATTGATATGCATTCATGATTAAGTTGTTCTTCTTTTACAGTATTTTGAGAACTAAATATTGTAAAGTGGTCATTAGAATTCTCTATGTATGGGCATGTGTTTAGGTGATTCAGTAGTATGGGTGTACAAAACTTTGGTATATTTGGTTGGATGCGAGAATTTGAGGAGATGCCATGGCATTATATCCCATTCACTTTCACTTGTGTGCTTAAATTGCTTGATTAGTTTCTATTAATTGATACATGGTTAATGAAATTCTATAATGAATTTTTAAAGTTTAATTATTTGAATTCATGGAATTAGAAAATACTCTAAATGATTGAATCTTATCTTGAATTGTAATGTATGTGTTAATCTTAGAAGATTTTGTGAAGACTGGGGTAGTTGGTCGCTTGAGTCTTTTTCTCTATCCTATGCTTTGCACGAGGACTAGGAAAGTTTATATGTGAGAGTGTTGATGCATCTCATATTTATGCCTCCTTTATTTGTTATTTTAGATATTTTGCACCGTTTATCATTTTATCATCACTTTGGCAATTTTTTATGTCTTATGGGTTCGAAGATTAAAGTTTCGTAAATTATCTAAATTTTGATGCAATCAAGGCAAAATTCGAGGTGTAAGCAGTTAAATCAAGTCAACCGGAAATTGAAGCCCGAATCCAAACTCCGGCCCGCACAGACGTCAGCACAGGCCCGCACGTTGGCCCAACGTTACCTCTACCGCAGCCCAGCCCAAGCCCAACTTTAACGTGTACCCAGCGCAGACCTGTCACAGCTCAGGGCTGTACCAGCACCACCCAAGATCACCGCAGCGAACCACCAGCCCAAGTCCAGGCCCGTTGTCCTGCTCAGGCCCACCTGCATCCAACCTCGGTCCAGACTTAACTTCCGCACAGTCCAAGGCGCCGTGACCAACAGAAGCCCACGATAACCTGCAGCCCAGCACCTCCAGTCCAGACTCCTAGTTCATGTAGGGTTCAACCAAGGGGAAGTCCGTTTGGGAGAGAATATATAAACGCAGTTTGGGGGCTCTGTTTTTCGGTTTTTTGGGGTATTAGATAAAGCCACCGCCTCTCTACTTTCTCTCTCTCGTTTCTCTTTTCCTTTCTGAATTAAGTTGTTCTTTTTCGCTAATTTGGAATGGGAGTAATTTCTGCGCGAGATTAACGTAGGTTCGTTCAGCTCCTCCTACACCGATTCGTCCTCGATGGAGGGCTAACTGGCTTTTCTGGGTTAGACGAAATCTTAGTCTTTTTATTCTTGTATTACTTCTAATTTGCGTTAATTTGATTGTTTATATGAATTGGTTGATTGTGAGAAATACTTAGAAGTGTTACGTTTTTATGGATTATTCAATTGAGATGATTACTAAGTTTGTAACCTTTGATGGTTGATATTGATATTTATAAAGTAATTTTTTGCGCTTGTAGCCTTAGGATTAGTTAATCAAGTAATAGTATTGACCAAATTGTTAATTAAAGCCTCTCTTTTCTATTGTTTAGTTAGATAGGTTCAATACTTGATAATTAATAATACATTAGGTAGAGGCTATTTTCCTTATGCTTTAGTTAAATACGGTAAATATGCGATACTAACATCACCTTAGTATGTTAAAGCTTGTAGCCTAAACCACTAACCATGTGACAATCAATAATTTCAATTTCAGAGTTAACACAAGAATAATTGGCTAATAATAGATTTAAAATTGTAGGTTCCTGTTCCGAATTCTTTTCCCCATTTGAAGTGGAAGTCTTTAGTTCAATTGTCATTTCCTTGAAATAGTTAACACATAACCTCTTAATTTATTTGAATAAATTTGGGTCATAAATTAAATTCTCGTACTCTTTGTCCCTAGGGTTCGACAACATCTCGCTCCAGACTTCAATTTAGATGTGTTAGTGGATTGAGTTTTACATTAAATTTTGATAGACGTAGAATAACACATAAGAAACTGCCTTTCTTATAGCCTCCCTGACAGCCCCTCGAGCTAGAGCTCATTTTTCCCACAGCGATCTCGAGCCTTGTGTGGTAGCCCTTGTCAAGGGTAATAATCTTCTCAATGTACAGGGCTCAAGATGGCGTTATCTCATCACCCAAAGGCTTAATTCTCCTCAAGAGAAGCCTCACGTGTTAAGCACGTGGCACTTTGCTTAAAACAGCATCGTCCCAGCCCCTTAAAAATTAGGGTGTAATGAAATACCTCTGAGATCTTCTCTGCAATTCCTCTTTTAGCATCGATTGAGTGACCATCGTGAAATCAAGAAATTCTTAGAACATTTCTAAGAATTAATTGGGAAGAAGGTTTTCTCCTTTTTAATTCTCTAATTAATTTATAGAAAATAGAGCGAATTTAATTAAACCCGAATGAGCTAGGCACCCCTATTTATGATAGTCTCAAAACCTGACTAATTCTATTTGAAATATAAAATTAAAGGTAAATTGTATTTTAGTTAGGATACAAAACCCAAAAAATACAAAACACTTAAAAAAAAAAAACCCGCGCTTTTAATTTTTCAGCTAGGGTGACACTGTCATTACTCTGCGCTATTTGGCGCGGATCGCTCTCCTTAGGATTGCCCCATTGCGCAACACGTGTCACGAGCTGATTGGCCTACACGTTATTTTGTATTTTACCTTTTTTATTTTATTTTTCTTGGAAAAATTGGCTTTAATAAAAAATAATTTTATTCAACTCTTGAATGAAATAATTTATCTCATAAATTCTCTTGATTTCTTTGGGTGCATATGTTAGAGGCTTGCATAGGGACCTTAGGGACAATTCATAGCTCCAAATGGGTCAAATCTAATTACCATCTCATGATAGCAGTTGATTACCATTTAGTAAAACATAATTCCACTAGATAAGCTTTGCTGCACTATAAAAATAAATATATTTACTGGTTAAATTTTTCTATAATAGTATACTCACAATTGACCCTTCTAATAAATGTTTATGAGAAAAAGAACTTAAACAGCTATTGTCATTCTTTCTCACTTTTTTTCCTTAGTTCCCAACTTGCCCTTCCCAAATAATTCAGCATTACAGAAAAATGCATTTGTATTAATTCCAAATTGTCAAACGTAAGTAATGCTCTGGCCAATGTCTCTTGAATCAATTCAAATACTTGCAAATCAACAAATGGACATTTTACATGATAGATTCCTAATAAAATATCCATTTCCGCCACACTTCATGCAATTGCCCAATGAAAGTAAAGTTCCCAATTAGATGTAATAACCTCATTTTTTTAAGTGCATCAAAGCAATTAAAATTCGAGGAGTCATTGTGTAAATAAAATATATGAGTCATCCACTTCTGATAGTAGTACAACAACGAGCAAATCTCGTGGTCTAGTTCACTGTAAGAATCTTATTGTAATGAACCAACATAACATTCTGTATCACTATCCGCCAGCTTCTAAGGCTGGGGGTCTTCAGAAACAGCCTCTCTTAAGGGTAGCCCCCTGAAGGGGGAAGGCTGCGTACATCTACCCCCTCAGGCCCTGCTTTTGCGGGAGCCCTTGGAGGCACTAGGTTTGTTGTTGCTGTTGTTGTTGTTGTATTACTATCTATATAACCAAGACAAGTTATCTAAATGTTATGTTATAGTCTTAGCATAAAAGTAGCCCAAACTCATCATTGATTACGAACTAATTACTGAATAACATTCTTGTATGTTGTTTAGACCATCTATGGCTTAACCTCATTATCCACTAAAAACAGATATCCCAAATGTCATTTAAGGACTTCGTCCATCTCATGGGACATGCTTTGAAAGAAAACAACATCACATGCATAAAGACTCGTGAATTAAATAGACGACAATAAACAACTTGTATTCACTAATAAAATTTTTTTACGTAATTGGATTGCCTAAGACACCAGCTCTAACAGCATGTTCCATTATAAGGGAGCTTGAAGCACTAGAAAGGGTACTTCACAGGATTTTGCTCAATAAGTCCCATCGCTCCATTAGCAGAGCAGTCGTGTCAAGTAGCCATGAGGGATCTTAGACGCTCAACTAGATTAGGACATTTGCTGCTCCTATTTGAAGAACTCTAGGTGGCTGAGAAGATCCAAAGCCAAAAAACCAAAGATATTATGAACCTGGTGGACCAAGTCCATCAGTCGGAGCAACAGCTAGACTAGCTCAGGGGTCAGCTTACATCCCTCAAGAAGCAATGTTCTCTTAAAGACTCAAGAGTTGGAGAACTCGAGAGGGCAGCAGCAAAAGCACCGAAAGAAAAATAAACTCTCCAAGAGGAAGCCATATTAGTGGATCAACAATTGAATGAAGCAACCAACAAGTTATCAGCCATACAATAGTCACTAGTTAGGATTAGGACTCAATTTTTATTAACATGTATAGAAGCAATAGGCCATGTAATTGGTTCTCTCGTATCATTTTGTAAATGCCATGTTCTTACTTCATTAATGAAATACATATTTTGTTTAATTATGTCTCTCAGATAGGAAATTCCTTGCTTTGTTCGTGATTTTAATTATTCAGGGATCATTGGTTTGATCCTCAAGACATTGGTATTGAAATTGGGCCCAAAACTTAGGAAATCTAAACTTGATAGCCTCTTTATTAGAATCCCAAATCAAAGGCACATATTTCTTTAGGAACCTTCCATTGATGGCCCTAGGATGGGTCCTTCCATCCTGATCTTAAAGTAGGTAGGCATGACCTCCAAATACTTCGATAATTTTGAAGGGACCCTCCTGATTTGGGGCCCACTTTCCACAGACATGGTCCTTTTGGCTAATGTGCAATACCACTTTCCAAACCAAGTCCCCTAGGTTAAAGGCCCTTGGTTTTACCTTTTTGTTTTAGGCTTTGACTACTGTTGCCTTTTGCTTTTCTAGCTTACGTAGGGCATCAAGTCCATCTTCATCTAAGTTAGTCGATTCGTACATCATAGCTTGCTCGTATTCACGTTCTGAAAGCTTCTCTTAATGAGCCGACCTAATAGAGTGAATCGCCACTTCCATTGGAAGCACAACATCATGGCCATACGTCAAATGGAAGGGAGTTCTCCCAGTTGCATCTCGTTTGGACATTCTGTAAGTGTATAAAGCATCAAGTTGTTGCTCATGTCATATTTTGGGATTATCCTTAATCATTTTACCATTGTTGTCCTTTAGAGTCTTGTTAATAAGCTCAGTTGGCCATTTGCTTTAGCATAGTGAGTTATACTTAAGATTTCAATGTTGAATCTCTTGGTAAATTCTTTAATCTTAGGTCCATTGAAAACTTTTGCTTGCTCCACAGTTATGATTTATAGGATCCCAAACCTACATAGGATGTATTCTTTGATAAAATCAATCTCATCTTATAGATTGATATTCCTATATGTCCTGGCCTCAACCCACTTTGTGAAGTAATCTGTAGGCATAAGAATATATGAGTGATGCTTACTAAAAGGAGGATTGATATCACCTATGTTGTCAATTTCCTATCCATGAAAAACCCATGGTCCAACTATAGCATGCGTCTCAATTGCAGGGACCCCAGTTACATGCCCGTCTCTTTGACATGCACTGCACCCCATGGCATATTTAATACAATCATCCCTCATTGATGGCTAATAGTAGCCATAACGTTTAATTAGCCAATATATCGTATTTCCAACCACATGGGATCCACGGATTCACTTATGTGCTCCTACCATCACTAGCATTGCTTCATCCAAATACAAGCACTAGAGAAGCACACCACTAGCATCCCTTTTGTATAGTCTTCTAGATTTATCATCAAGATAAAATCTATGAGCCCTCTTCTTCATCTTTCTATCTTTGATATGATCACGAGGGTTCTTGAAGTAATCCACTATGGGCTTCCTCCAATCCTCATGTTGATTTTTGATAGAATGTTGTGCTTCAAAGAAATCGAAGTGTTTACTTATAATTACCATGCTTTCGATGTGATTTGTGGATCAAGATCTAGGTACTTTGTCTTGATGACCGTGGTTTCCTCACACCACGTTCTAGGAAGTTTCTGGTATGTCCAGGACATTGGTTGCTTTGTTATGTTCTTGAGATATATACTTGATCCAACACGGTCAAATCTAATCAACAGTTCTTGCACTATTAAAATATATTTGTTTAAGGTGTCACTCAAACATTAGAACTCTCCCTTCACTTGAAAATTACCAACTACGAATCCCCTCTATAAATTATACTAGGCACTTACTTGCTCAGCACTTACACACCTAACACTCACTCACCCTGTACTTGCATGCGCGGCACTTACTCGCCTAGTACTTTGTAATGTCTATAGTCATAACCATCCCAGACAAATAAAGAAAACCAAGCTGCGTGCATAAATAGGGCTAGCCAGAACTGGGCGACCTAGAAATGGGCTAGCAAGAAATGGGTGACGTAGAATGGGCCACCCAGAATGTGTGAGCCAACCAACCGAAGTTCTCTATAAAAGGGAAAAGGTTCCTCACATCTCGACATAGCTCCTCCCCTCCTCTCTCATGCCTCTTCATCCCGTCTTCCTTCACGATTTTCTCTCCGGTGCAATAATCTTTCAAGCCTCCTCCTCCCCTTATGCTAAATGATTTATATCTACTATATCTTTTTGTTACCTGCTTTAATTACTATTTCATGAGAACTTTACTAACTTGAGCGTCAGAGGGGTCCCCTCTGGTTTACCCCACAGGCCCCTCTAATCGTTTGTTTGACTCTTGTAGGGCATAACAAGTTGGGTGTGTAGCTAGAGATTGATTTCAGCCCATCCCTACGAACCTCATCTCATACAGAACTCCAATTCGGTGAATAAGCACACTGACCAAAGTCATCGTAAACATAAAAGATATAAAAGGCTTAGCATAAAAGGATGAATTTGGTCAGTGTGCTTGTACATCGTTTTGAAGTACTGTATGAGGTGGGGTTTGTAAAAATAAGCTAAACTTAAGCTCTAGCTACACTCCCGACTTGATATTTTTGCAAGATTTAAACAAATGGAAAGAGGGGCTCGCAGGGCAACCTATGGGGGGCCCCTCCGACACTCAAGTCAGTATTAATCTCATGAAATAGTAATGAAAGTAGGCAATAAAGAGACATAATAGATATAAAAGACATAACATAAAAGGAGTACGAGGCTTGAATGATTATTGCTCCGGAGAGACAATCAATAGCGAGAGGAAGGGAAGGTGGCGTGTCCCTGCCTACCCACGGATATGCCAACCACCCAAAAAAAAAAAAAAAAAAAAAAAAAAAACTTTTCCCACCTCCTCTTTATCTTACAAGAAGAGAAGGAGGTAACACGTGCCACCACTGGATATTAGTCTGTATATTCGGTCTTTTGCGGTCCAGTTTTCTAATTTAAGTTTAGTTTATAACTACCTGATTGTAATATAATAATTACTTGTTCGTTATACTTATAGGAATAGACCCAAAAATATTGGGCTTATAAGTATAGGGAGAGCGAGTACCTTTGGATTAGGTGTATTGGTCTGCCTGAATGGGTTTTAATTATTCAAGTGTAGCTTAGGTGGCGTGCATATGCCATTCACTCATTCTAGGTCAGCCATGCTTGGTCACCCATTTTGGGTTATCAGGCGAGTATGTACCGGGCATGTTTTATAGACATATAATTTACGATGAATTTCTTCAGTGTGCTTATTCACCATATTGGAGTTTTGTATGAGATGGGGTTTGTAAGGATGAGCTGAACTCAAGCTCTAGCTACACACCTAGCTTGTTATTCCCTGCAAGAGTTAAACAAACGATTCCCGTGGGGTAACTCATGGTGGACCTCTCAGACGCTCAAGTAAGTACTGATCTCAAGAAATAATAATTAAAGCAAGCATTAAAAAGATATAGTAGATATAAATCACTTAGCATAAGGGGAGTAGGAGGCTTCAACCATTACTGCTTCGGAGAGACGATCAATAGCGAGAGGAAGGGAAGGAGGCGTGTCTCTACCTACACATGGATATTCCACCCTCCTAGATGATCTTCCTCCAAATATTATTTAAAGGAAGGCAGTCACTCACCTCCTCCCTTTTCTCTCATGCCTCTTATTCACCTTTTTCGTCACAATTTCCTTTAAGAAGCAGTACTCGTTCAAACCTCCTACTCCCCTTATGCTAAGTATTTTATGTCAATTGTGTCTATTTATTACCTACTTTCATGCGACTAGTACTGACTTGACCATCGGAGGGTCCCTCGTGGGTTATCCCACGGGCCCCTCTAACTGTTTGTTTGAATCTTGAAGGCAATATTAAGCTGGGTGTGTGGCTAGAGCTTAAGTTCAGCTCATCCTTACGAACCCCATGTCATACAGAACTTCAATACGATGAATAAGCACACTGAACAAATTCATCATAAGCTCATAATGTATCTCATACAGAACTTCAATGGGATGAATAAGCACACTGACCAAATTCATCGTAAACTCATAATGTATCCAATTGCCCCATAAATCTCTCACCTGCCTATATATCCACAAGGCAACTTTCACAGCAAATGATCCATCAAATTCATGCCTAGGGGATTATGTCACTCCTAAACTCCTGATTATCAACTATACGTTGGTACGTCTTCTACTCCCTCGCTAAATATTAGGGATATTATCTAATTTGAAATATGAAATCTCACCACACCCAACTTGCCCTGTAAAATGCGTAAGACCACTATCCCTCAATGTCAATTACTTCATAATATATTTTAGGGACCATTTCCGAAGGTGGGATTCAATCGAATCAAGCCGAGTAAAATGGAGCATCATCAATATGTTTAAGGTAAAATCTAGTCTACGTGTTGTAAGTGTTAAAGGCATCATTCACAATCATCGGCCACTCTTTCTTTCAATGGTGGTATGAATCATTTTAGGGTTGGGGGACTTTGTCTCAATCATTTCCTTAATGGTGGCATAAATCATTTTAGGACTGGAGGACTTCACCCCTATTCATAGCTGGAACTTCATAGGTTCATAATATGGCAAATAGAAACATTGAATAAAACAAGTCTAAACATAATACGTTGAATAAACCAAACAAAGGAAAACAAATTAAATATTAAATACTTAATTTAAGTATAATTAAAGCGTGAATCTCGATTCTGATTTGAAGATCTAAAATTGGTAGAAGATTTGTTGACACCTCAAGGTTTTCTTTGCAATGACCTCTTTTAGAACCGAGAGGGTGGGCTCCAAAAATGTTTAACTTAGAAAAATTTTCGGACCAAAATCTTTCCTTTAATGTTTCCGAAAAATAATTTTTCAGAAACATTATGCTAAACAATAATTTAGAAAATCCCTAAAGCAACTTTAGGATTTTTGTCGTGGGAGAAAACCAAGTTCCAAAACCTAAAACTTAATTAATTAACTGATGGTAACATGTATGAATTTATAACAAAACAGACTGACACATCGCAGCCTCTACTGGGCCATTGGCAACACATGCAGATAGCCATCTAAAAGGCCGAGTTGCCTTTGATGCACAACACATGTCAGCGCTTGATTGGCGCTCGCCTAGAGTTACAGATCGCGACCTGTTTACGTTTTTTGGTTTAAAATCCCCCATGTATAAAATTCATCTCATAGATATTATTTGGTAAATTTAAATTATTCATCTTATGATTAAATAATTCATCTAATTAATTTAATTTAAATATTTTCAAATGATGCTTAAGTTAGGGCTTGTGAAGAGACCTTAGAGACAATCTAACTCTAGCTCCAAATGGGTCAAATTTGGTTGTCATCTCATGATAACAATTGATTGCCACTTAATAAAACTTAATTCTCCTAAATACATATTACTGCACTCTAGAATTAAATATATTCACTCAAGAATTTCCCAACTAACTTTAGTTACGACAATGAACCCCGTAGTTGTTATTCGTGAGCAAAAGTAACTTTAACTACTATCATTACTTTTCTCATATCTCGCGCTGCAGTTCCCAATTTGCCCTTCTCGAACAATTCAACAACACCAAACAATTTACGTATTAATAGCAAATGTTAAATATATGGAATACTCTGGCTAAGGATTCTAGAATCTTTATGTACATTTGCGAATCAACTAAGTGGAAATCTTTATCTCGTTAGAGACCATAGATTCCACGCAAAACAATTGTTCCTGCCACACGTCATACCGTTACCCAACGCACGTAGATTCAAGTCAATGCACTTTGCCTAATCATTCTGGCACATCAGAGCAACGAAACAATCAATGCACGGGTTCAAAATGTTTCCTATATTTAGAGTTATTTTCTTACAAAATTAATTATTTCTAACAGTAGTTAAAAAAAATAGACAATTCAGAGGTCCTACTCAGGGTTCCAATCTTATTGACAGCACCAACATGATACTCTTGGATTCCTATCCACATGACCAAGAAAAGTCATCAAAGTATCATATTATAGTCTTATTAGACAAGTTGTCCAAACTTATCACCAACTACGAACATACTTTGACAACATATCATTAGTTTGATCTAAGTCTATTTGTAGTTCAATCTCATTAACCACTTAAACCAAACCTGGCATGTCAACTTGGACTGCGTCCATCTCGTGGAATATTTTAGAAAAGAATCACATGCATGTTTGACTCATAAAGCATAGTCAAATAATAAGTAAATTAAAAAAAATCATTTATTTAATATTTAAAACTAATTAATTGTGTTTTTCCAGGACATCAATTCCAACACTGACGTTATTGATTATAGCTCTTGTTATGGCAAAGTTTTCATGTTGGAGTGCGTTCTGTTTGAACACGTTGTTTCTCCTAGACTTCTTTCATGGCTTGGTGAATCCTCTAATCGACAACTTTCATATGATGCTTGAGTATGCCCATAAAACTCTTGTGAGAATAGCCATCAAGCCCATTATGCTAGTCTCCTAGGACGTCATCATCACCTATGCTTTCATTGCTGCCGTTGTGATTGGTGTCATCCCCGTATGATATAGGACTTTGTTCTAGAGGGTGCTCAAGTGAGGACCCAATTAAGGCCAAGCCTTCAAGTTCTTTAAGTTCAAGAGCACTAGATCTCCTTGTACAAACCATTGGTGAATGGTTTGAGATTATATTTTGATAATCTAGGTTGGGGTTAAAGACAAATAATCATTATGTTAAGCCTCCTACTGTGGTCACCAAAAGGTATGTTTACTTTATTTGTCTGCCAAGTGTGTTCATGTGGTCACCTCAAATACTAGTTCAAACAAAACGTGCAAAAGGGGCTCACCACGACTAGAGAGCGATTCTAAATTTTGGACCACACGTCTTTGATCTTAACTACTCACCTTTTCTGAGAAAAGGGTGTGATGCTTTTGGTTTATCCAACTTCATTTGATGAATAAGTGCATTTTGCTTATGCTCCAATTAAGGAGACTTTTATATTTTTTGTGGATTTTTCAATATATAAGATGATAGAAAATTAAAAGGGATATGGACCTAACTCAAGTGGCAGTTATAGCGATGGAGCAAGGCCCATAGACACCTTTCCTCTTATACTTAAAAGTTAGGAACTAGGGTGGAGACAAATTTAAGAGCTCAGTAGTCCACCTATAAGCCAGAATCAATTAGATTTCAGGCCTAATACTCTTGCCTTATAATAACTCGAATGAGTTAGAGTTTGACAAGACTAAGGTGGAGCAAACCGTATTTAGATCACTTGATAAGGACCAATGTAATCAAGGTCAAACCTTCGCCGTCAAAGCCACTAAACAATGGCGCAACCTAAGTTCACTTGACATATTACGTAGTGATAGTAGTATTAAGAGCAACGAAATCAAGGTCAGGCCTTGGCTGTCAAAGCATTAAATCTAAAGCCTCAATTCTTCACTCGTCGATTTTTAAAATAGATTACAACAAAGAGTTCGTACCTAAAAATCGAAGAACTATATTACTCTAATGTAGGCAGGTATAGCAAGACAAGATCTACGCTAAGCTATGTTATGCTACTCCTAAATAAAAGCACACGTGTGCTATAAAGAAACTTGAAGAAGTTTTAATGAGTGGTTATGGACACTTTATAACTACAACAATGTCTTATTTATGGAAAAAGGAAATAACTGCTGCTCCCTTGTTCTACGGCATTTTCTTCCAATGTTGTCCTTAAAGCTCCTTTGACGCGTGAATGAGTAGTGAATGTGCCTTAAGTTGCTATGCTCGAGTGTCTTTCTTCAAGCCCACATCCGCCTTTTAAGCTGGAGTCCCTCTTAGATTGCCCACCTTCTGTTTGTCAGGCATTAGGCTCACACATCTGAAATTCCACTCCAAGTAACTACCTCAAGCTTGGAAATCATCTATCTTACAGCCCACTAGGAAGTCCCTTATGCTCATGCTCTTTTTATCCCCTCAACCATCTCGAGCCTCGAGTGGCTGATTCCCTAATAAGGGTTTTAAACTCCTTAAGTAGCTAGGCTCGAGACATCATTATCGTAGCACCTAAAGGCCTTACCTTCCTTAAGGAGGGCCTCACGGGACAAGCTTGTGGTGCATTGCTCAAAATGGCCTTGTCCCAACTCCCTTGAGTCTGGGGTGTAAACAGGGGGTCGGTCATGCCACCTATCACATGGGCATTAGGCAGCTTACTATTTCGTCTTTTTTCCTGGCCCGTGACATGTGTCGCGCAATGGTTCTTTGGCTCTCTCATGGCCTGACACATGACGTGCCGCGATTGAGCGACGTGCTGGCCCTGGTACAGCTTGACACATGCTGCACTATGATTGGGCTGCCACCTTTTTCACGTGATTATTTTTTGTTTTGTTATATTTTGGGTAAATTCCCACCTGTATAAATTCATCTCATGAATTATATGTTTAGAAAAATTAAATTTATTCATCTCATTAATAAATAATTCATCCCATGAATTCATATTAAATATTTTCAAATCGGTGTATTGTTAGAGTCTTGCGAAGAGACCTTGGAGAAAATTTAATTCTAGCTTCAAATGGGTCAAACCAAAGTATCAACGTTTCATAACATTGATTGCTATTTAATAATATTTAATTGCACGAAATATATATTGTTGTACTCTAGAATTAAATATATTTACTTAAGAATTCCCAGACAGTAATTATACAAGCGACCGACTGCCCTATTCGATATCCGTGAGAAATAATAATTCAAACTACTATCATTATTTTTATCACCCTTTTTCCTTAAGCTTACGACTTGCCCTATTTATGAAAAATTATGTGCTACAAAATATAATTTTCGTCTCAATTCAAGTGACAATCACTTCGAAAACTTTGGCAAGGATTCCAAACTTTCCAACACTTGCAAATCTACTTAAGATGATATTTGTATCTCGAAAGAGACCATGGATTCCATATTCAATGTTTTGTTCCTGCTACACCTTGTTATCTCCCGACGCACCAAGCATTTTGGCCCACTTAATTATACCTCGCTTTTCTGTACATCAAAGTGTCACATTATGTGCATAAGTCCAAGACAATCTTAGGATTAACAATCACTGCCTTAATGGGAAGAATTAGTTATTTCTGATTCTAGTGCAGAAATGTTTGGATCCTATCACATGACCAAGACAAGTCATCTAAAGTATCATATTATAGTCTTATCAGACAAGTTGTCCAAACTTATCACCAACTGCGAACATATTTTAACAACATCTCACTATATATGATATAAGTCTATCCATGGCTTAATTCCATTGACCACTTAAAACAAACTTGATATGTCATCATGTACTACGTCCATCTCATGAGACACTTTAAAAAACAATCACACATATATTTGACTAGTAAAAGACATAATCGATCATTAAATAAATCAAAATTTTTATTTAATTAATAAATTATGACTAATTAATTGGATTTTCAGGACACCGATTCTCGATCTCCCGCTTGTTCTAAACCCAATTAGCCTTGCATTGCTTTACTACCGCCACATAGGGATATGTCAACTAATTGATTATGAACTTTTTCAATACCGATCTGTCACTATCTCTTTCTTTTTCTCCTAAGCTTTGATCTATCAGGAATTTTCTGAGTCAACTAGTCTACTCAACAACTTCATAGCTGTCACAATGCATCATCTAATGACTCTCATCATAATGTAAACATAAATCCCGATGTCAAAAACTAAAATCCTTTTTAAATCAAGCAACCCATGATAAACCCAACATCCTTTCTTAGAATTTCGCTAAAGATTGATCCTTAGAACATAGTGCTTATCTTGGTTTCATTTTAAAATAACTGGATAATCAAATCTTAACAACTAATAGCAATTTTACACTGTTCTTTAATAAGAAGAATGTTGTCTACATAATGTTGGAATAGGTGTCCTAGAAGAGCCCAATTGGTTAGTTTTAAATATTCGATAAATAAAATTATTTTATTTATTTATTGTCTGATTATGTCTTATGAGTCAAACATGCATGTGATTGTTTTTCTATAACTTTCCATTACATGAGCGTTGTCCAAGATGACTTTTCAGGTTTGGTTGAAGTGGTTAATAAGATTGAACCACAGAAAGACTTAGATCAAACTTGTGACATGTTGTCGAAGTATGTTCGTAGTCAATGATAAGCTTGGACAACTTATTTGATAAGACTACAATATGATACTTTTGATGACTTGTCTTGGTCATATGGATAGGGATCCAAAAAGTATTATGTTGGTGTTTTCAATAAGATCGGAACACTAATTAGGACCACCTGAATTATTTGTTTCTTTACTGCTATCAAAACTAATTAATTATGTAAGACGATAACTCTAAATCCAGGAAATAGTCCGAACTCGTGCATGGAATGCTAATTGCTTTGATGCCCAAAATGATGAGGTTAAAATTGAATAACCAAGATCTTACATCATTGGGCAATTGCATGAAGTGTGGCAGGAACGGATATTTTACTAGGAATCTACAATGTAAAATATGCCCCTATTTGATTCGCAAATATACGAACATGTTCTAGAATCTTTGGCCAAAGTATTCCATATGTTTGACATTATTAATTAATACGGAAATTGCTTTTGCACATAAATTGTTTATGAAGGGCAAGTAGGGAACTATGGTGATAGATGTGAGAAAAGTAACGATGGTTGTTAAAATTGTTTTTGTTCACGGATATCTAATAAAGGGGTTAATTGTCACAATAAAATTATTTGAAAAATTCTTGAGTGAATATATTTTATTCTAGAGTGCAATAAAACTTATTTAGAAAAATTAAGTTTTATTAGATGTTTATCAATTGTTATCATGCGGTGATACTTAGATTTGACCCATTTGTGGCTAGAGTTAGATTATCCATGATGTCCTTTTGCAAGCCTCAACTTAACATTTGAAAATATTTAAATCGAATTCATGAGATGAATTATTTATTCATAAGATGATTAAATTAATTTTGCTAAACATAATCCAAGCGACGAATTATTTATTCATAAGATGAATAAACTAATTTTTACAAAATAATATTCATGAAATGAATTTTATACATGTGGGAATTAAAAAAAGAAAAAGAAAATCCGCACGCAACACCTTTGCTATCCGCTTTAAAATCGTTTAGCCAATCACGGCATGACACGTGTTGTGCTTGATTGGCCAAACGGGCAAAGGTCATCAATCCTTGTATAACCACAAGGATGAATCAGATATTCACACGTGTCATATATATATGCAGCTGAGCACGGATTATATAATTTTAAGGCTCTGTTTTAAGGTTTTAGGTTTTGAAACCTAGTTTTCTCCTATGACGAAAAGGCTAAAATTGTTTTAGGGTTTTCTAAATTAATGTTTAGCATAAGTTTTCTGAAAAAATTATTTTTTGAAAACATTAAAAGCAAATATTTTATTTCGAAATTTTCTCCAAGTTAAATATTTTGGGAGCCCACACTCCAGTTCTAAAAGAGGTCATTGCGAAGAAGACCTTGAGGTGTCAAGATATTCTTCTACCAATTTCAGATCTTCAATTCGGAGACTGGATTCATGTTTCAGTTATACCTAAATTAAATATTTCATATTTAATTTTTTTCTTTTATGTCGTTTATTCTACATACCAGGTTTAATGGTGTATCAAATACAACAACCAAATTATAAGCTATACCTCCCACTGCATATCAAATACAACAACCAAATTATAAGTTATACCATGCTGTTGATATATAATATCTCATATTGTGAATTTATCGAACACAATCTTACTACTATAATTTGTGGGATTACTCCCAAAACCTTTTAAATAGCAAAAGTTTTGATATGTGGACGTGACTCATCATATGAATCTTACTCTATTTAATAACACATTATTAATCTTTTCTGCAACCCTTTGCAATAAGGAAAAATAAGAAGTTGCCTAAAAACCACCACTTCTATCTAATCAAAGTGAACTTGATGTAATTACCTAATTGATTCCAATTTTAGTCTTTAATTCTTTGAACTTTTCAAAAGATTTAAGACTTTAGTTTACATATGTCAACTTATTGAGTAGTCATTCATAAACTTCTATGAAATAATCATTGCTTCCTCTCACTTGAACTTTCATCAGTTCATGGCAGCTTGGCGGCTCTATTGCCTTTTCTTTTTTAGTCACCACACATTCTAACATGATTCGCATACTACTTTTCATTTTGAATCATATGATCATGTAAGACTGTCTCAAACCAGTGTTCAAATCATATTAGAGTAATGTGACATAAGCTTACGTGCCACTTAAAAGCTATATGGACTTTAGAAATTCTTCTTTTATATGGTTATACAACATAGCTTGTACCAGACAAATACATTGCCATTAACATAGTTTTGATTAAAATTAGTTAACTATCTACCAATGTACCCTTTTCTTAAATAAACACTTTATTTACTTATATACCAGTTTATTTTTCAGAAAAATGACTAAAAAAACTATTTTAAAGCAAATAGTAAATGGAAATCAAAAAACTGAATTCCTCCATTAAACTATTATCTCTTTGTGCCCTTACTGAAAGTCCACTCACCAAGACATCAGTGGACTGCCTACCAGTCACAGCTAGAGGAGACATGATGTCGAATACCTTGTCCTATTGGCTTTCTTGTATTCGCAACAATAGCCACTAAGTACCTAGCCAATTCTTATTAAATACTAATGTCCAAACCTTTGTAAAAGGAACAAACTACTTTGACTTATGTTTTCTTTTACCCTCCAGAGGTTCCCAATTCATTGAGATAGATGCTTACACTAAGTGGACTCTTCCCTTAGTTCTCATGACACTGCTTTTTTTTTCCCCCCTAAACTGTACCCTTATGAGTTCTGACAACAAGTAATCTCTATTATTCGATGTATCCAACTTGAACAGATTGAAAGAACTTGATAGGCAAGCCAGGATCATATGTTATTGTAATTGGCTACTAATATGTGTCCAAAATTCTAATTCAATTACATAAGCTATTGATGTGTGTTTTTACATCTATCAAAATTTAATATAAAACCCTATCTATTAAACACACTTAAATTGAAGTGTAGGACGAGAGGGTGTCGAACCACAGGGACTAATAGTGCGTGAATTCAATCTATGATCTAAATTGATATAAGAAAAAGTGATATTATTGTGTTAATTAATCAAGAAAACGATAATTAATCTAAAGTAATCTACTACTAATCATGAACGTGTATTAAATTGGAGCCTAGGGTTTCGAATCTGTCATTAGCCAATTATTTTTGCGTTCCCTCTTAAATTGGGATTATTGATTGTCACATGGGTAGAGGTTTGGTCTACAAGCTTCAACCTACTAAGATAATGTTGTTAGTATTGCGTATTAACCCTATCTAACTAAAGCATAAGGAAAATAGGCTCTACCTAATGTATTGTTAATTATTACGTATTGACCCTATCTAACTAAAGCATAGGGAAGATAGGCTTTAATTAAAAATTCGGTTAATACTATTGCTTGATTAATTAATCCTAAGGCTACAAGCACGAAGAATAATTTATAAATATCAACATCAACAATTAAAGGTTACAAACTCAGTAATCATATCAATTGAATAAACAATAAAAATATAATACTTCAAAGTATTTATCTCAACCAAGCAATTCATGTAAACAATCATGTTAACCCGAATTAAAAGTAAACAAAAGTAAAGGCTAAGATTTCATCTAACCCCAGAGAGCAAGTTAGCTCTCCATCAAGGATGATCCGGTGAAGGAGGAGATGAACGAACTCATGTCGGTCCTCACGCTAATTTCGCTCTCGTTCCAATTTAAGAAAAAGAAAAAGAAATAAAAAGCTGAGAGAGGAGAGAGAAAGAGCTGAGGCAATGGTGGTGAATCCCCCAAAACCAGAGATGAAAATAGAGCTTAAATACCCCTGCACCGACTCTGCATCTTTGTCTACCCTGGTTTTGATGGGCCTGCGTTGATGGGCTGGTAGATGTGGAGGTGAGGGCTTATGTCTGCGTCGGAGCTTAGTCGGGATCAGTTTGGGGCGAGGTCGATGATGAACAGTAATGGGCTGCGTTTTTGGGCTGGGACATGGTGTTGGGCCTGTGGTTGTGCTTAAGTTATGTGCAGGTGTGGCATAGTGGTCGTGCCAAGATGAGCTGGTGGAGGTTGGGCTTCGGGAGTTGATGACGGTGGCTTGGGCTATGTGGGTGCTGCGTGTTGGGCCGAACTGTGGGCTAGTAAGTCGATTTTGGTGGGTTTGTGACGTGCCAGTAGCTGGTGCCGGGCTCGATGATCTCGTCTTGATCTCTGATTGACTTGATTTAATTGCTTAAGCATCCAATTTCGACTCGTTTGCACTAAAATTTGACAATTTCTAGAACTTTAATTTCAAACCTATAAGACATAAAAACTGCCAAAATGAGAATAAAACTATTATTAATCAGGTGCAAAATAATTAAAACAATAATTGAAAGATACGTAAATATGAGACGCATCAACACCCCCTCACCTAACCATTGCTAGTCCTCGAGCAAAGCATATGATTTGACATAAAAACTATAATGACCAACTACCTCAACTAACCCAACCTTCGCCCAGTTTTCTGAGATTAACACATATATTACAATTCAAGACAAGATTAAATCATTTAGAGCATTCTCCAATTCCATGAATTCAGGTGATTAAACTTCAAAACTCGTCATAGAATTTCATTAACCTTGTATCAACTAATAGGGACTACTCAAGCAATTTAAGCACACAAGTGAAAGTGATTAGGATTTCATGCCACATAATTTCCTCAAATTCTTGCTCCCAACCAAATATATAATGGTTTTGTGCACCCGCACCATTGAATCACCTAAACACATGCCTATTCATTGAGAAATTTTAAGCAGCGTATGACTGACCACTTTACAACATTCTGACCTCGATATAGCACAAAAGAAACTTTATCACAAACGTACATCAATTTTCAGTTTTTCTTTTTCTTTTGCCTTTTTCTTTCGGAGGAAACCCCTTTTTTCTTTCTTTTTTCCTTTTCAATTTTTTTTCTTTTTGTTTCCTCGTTCTTTTTTGTCCATTTTTGGACCCTTTTTTTTATACACGTACTTCATCATTACAATTGACATCGAACAACCAATACTTTACATAACATCAAGGGCAAGGATTAGGATAAGCCAATCGGGCAGGCTTGCAAAACTCAAGATATATAAGGTTGTTTACTCAAATTCTTCAGATTTTCCGCGACATGAAAGTCCTGTGCTCAGCAAATATGTGAGCGGTATGAGTAGAACCCATTAATATCTACAATAATCAACAACACTCATTAACAAGTATGAAGTAGAATCATTTAATTTCATGGAATTACTAGAACAAAATAAACAACTAATCCCACTATCATCATAGCTTACGCGTTGATAAACGAAAACTTGGCTAAGCGGGTATGATGCATGCTCAAAATGCACGAAGATCTCAAAATTTTAAATTTTGACTAAAACAATTGAGCACATACAAATGACCCTCTCCCTCGCACCTAAATCATGCATTGTCCTCAATGCAACAACATCAATCATTACAGCACAAGAGATAGGTGAGATGGAGCAATACAACCTGACGAGACGGCGTGGACATGTATATAGGAATCCTTCAACCCGAGGCAAGAACCTAAAAAGAGAGAAAACAAGCCTCGAACCAACTAATTAGGTCAAAAACTAAATTAAAGCAAGGAATAACAAACCTAGGCTGCCTCCTAGGAGCACTAAGTTTTATGCCTTCAGCCGGGCGCAATGTGTCCAACGAAGATCAAGTAAGGGTATCAACGAAAGAAACAACTTCATCGAACTCACCTAAGACAACATCTACAGCACAATCAAAAGTTTCACATGTGATTTCAGGAGAGAGAGAGTAGTCGGGTGGATGCCTAATAAGGGCAGCAACAAGTGTAGATCGAAGCTTATGAAAAGTGTCTAACCAAGGCTCATTGAGCTCAACTGATATTTCCTTAGATAGCACACTAGTCAATGGTTTAGCTAACTTCCCACGATCCTTAAGGAATCCCTTATAAAATTCGCATGACCTAGAAATGCTCTAACTTGTTTCACATTTGAGGGAGGAAGCGAGTTCACATTCATATCTATTGTAGCTCTATCAACCTCAATACCCTCCTTAGACAACCTATGGCCTAATACAATTTCCTCCTAAACCATAACAACGTGATTCTTCTCCCAGCCTAAGACTTCTTTCATGTTCAGGTTCAACCTTCGTTGCATCTCTTTAGAAGGTTTTGCATTTTCATCAAGAGGGTCATTAACTAGGGTAGAAGAGACTGTTTGGTCCACCAAATCATTAGCAATATCCACACAAAAACACGGTGACTCATCCTCACTAGTAGGTGACAAAGAAGCCTTAAAAATGTTCAACCTAATAGTTATGTTTGCAAAACTAACATCCATTACCCCGGATCTACAGTTAATGGTAGCATTGGCTTTCGCTAAGAAAGGTCGACCTAGGATGACAGGGATATTATTTTTTGAATGACTAGAAGGTTCCATATTTAGCACGAGGAAATCAGTAGGAAACAAGGCTTTGTCTACTCTCACTGGCACGTTAATCAGCTCACCACAGGGAATCCTAGTTGATTTATCTGCTAATTGCAAGGTCACCGTGGTGGGTTGCAACTCTCCCAGGCCTATGTTAATATCGAGAAAAAAATCTTGATCTTAACCTAAGATAAAGAGAGTAAGGGATGAGAAAAAAGTGAAGGAGATGAGGAAATAGAGAGAAGTAGATGAGAGAAAGAATGTTTAATCTCAAAGAGATTGGTATGATATTTCATTGAATGAATGAGAATTACACATGATCAACCTATTTATAGGAATCTAGATACATTGAACTAAAAATAAACTCCTAACCGCCTTTGGCGCCAAAACCACAATTCAAACATTACAAGCATAAGGCACCTTATTACATCAGAAATGAGTAAGAAACATAACAATCCCCTCCCCTTAAAGCATTCTTGTCCTCAAGAATGAAAAGAAGGAAATTGACTCAACAAAAAATGCTTCTCTTCCCAAGTGGTAAATGATTCATCCAAATTGCACCAGCTCACTCGAATTTTCTCGCCTTTGGAATCACCTGCTGCTTCCTGCATCAGCTCCACCATAGCAGTTCGCTGTAACATCAACGAGCCATTGGAACCTATCTTCAGGGGGCTTGGAGAAGAGCTGTGACCATCTTTAACCTGATTTTAATAAGTGAAACATGAAAGACGGGGTGAATATAAGAGTCGGGTGGAAGCTCCAACTTGTAGGCGACCTTGCCAACTTTCTCCAACACTTTTTAGGGCCCAAAATATCTTGCACAAAGCTTGACATTTTTCCTCACTGCTGCAGTAGATTGCCCATAAGGCTGTAATTTCAGATATACCATATCACCCACATCAAAATTTCTATCAACTCTCTTTCGATCTGCATACCACTTCTCGTGAAACTCCTCAGTAGGGAGTTGGGCGAAAGTGTTAATGGCTCTCCCAATAGTGTTAGTCTTACTAATGGGATAGAATTTCTTAAGATGTTCTTGTTGCATTTGAGTCCAAGTACTAATCGTCCTACTAGGTAAGGTGCCAAACCAATACTTAGCCTTTTCCTTCAAAGAGAAAGAAAAAAGGTGAAGTAAGATGGCGTCATCACTAACGTTAGGAATCATGAAGGTTGAGCAAACCTTCATAAAACTGTCCAAGAGTGTGTACAGGTTCTCATTGCCTAAGCCGTGGAATGAAGGAAGCATTTGTAAGGTATGTGGCTTAAGCTCGAACTGATGAGCCACAGGTGGCAACCTAATGCAAGACGATGAAACGTATGTAGTGGGAGTCAAGTAGTCCATAAGTGTACGTGGTTGCTGTTCGTCGGCCATTGCTAAATCAGAGTTAGCACTAGCAGATTTTGCTCGGTGTTGGGCTCTAAGGGTAGAGGAGAGTGTTACTCCACCAATTATCAGCAATATCCACACAAAAACACTCTGACTCATCCTCACTAGTGGGTGACAAAGAAGCCTTAAAAATGTTCAACCTAATAGTCATGTTTACAAAACTAACATCCATTACCCCGGATCAACAGTTAATGGTAGCATTGGCCGTCGCTAAGAAAGGTCGACCTCGGATGACAGGGATATTATTTTTCGAATGACTAGAAGGTTCCATATCTAGCATGAGGAAATCAGCAGGAAACAAGGCTCTGTCCACTCTCACTAGCACGTTAATCAGCTCACCACGGGGAATCCCAGTGGATCTATCTGCTAATTGCAAGGTCACCATGGTGGGTTGCAACTCTCCCAGGCCTAACTTCTCATAAACCGAGTAAGGAATAATGTTGACACTCGCTCCTAAGTCCAGTAAGGCTTTATTGATCGGGTAGTCTCCAAGTGAACAAGAGATGGTGGGGACACCGGGGTCTTTGGACTTAACTGGTGTGTCACACTTTAGAATAGAGCTCAATTGCTCGGCTTAAAATGCTTTTTTAGGCAGATGTGCTCTAGATCGCCTCTTTTGGTTCAGAAGGTTCTTGATAAACTTTGCATAGGCCGGGATCTGTTTAATTGTATCAAGAAGGGGAATGTTTATCTTTACTTGCCTAAACGTCTCCAAAATGTCTTCCCACTTCTTGTCCTTCCCATTGGGATGTGGTGCAACTAAAGCTTGGGGGAATGGTGCTCTAGGTTCATATGACAAGGGAAGATCAGAGGCTGTAGTAGGGGGAGAAGGGTGCATCACCTCATCGGTCCCCTTTTTTCTCTCCTTGCTCTTCTCTTCTTCCTCACCCCTCATGGATACCTCTCTTTTAGCACTCACCCCATTGTCAACCTCCTTCCCATTTCTTACCACTGTAATGGATTTTGCTTGTGCTTGCTGGGAAGGATAGTTGTCTTGTCTTACGCAGTTCCTGGGGTTCTCTACAGCCGGGCTAGGGAGTCTTCCCTCATCTCTCCAACTCAGAGTGCTAGCTAGTTGACTTATTTGGGTTTCTTGCTTTGCAATCGATTGTGTATGGGAGTAGAGGAGTTGGGAATTAACTTCTAAACCTTTCAGCGCACTCAAAACCTTCTCTTCAAAATTTGAACTAGAGCTCAAATTAGGAGGTTGAGAGTAGTTGGAGGCATACCCTTGTGGTTGAAAACCGACAGGCCGGGGCATACCAGATTGTTGAGGTCGTGGATTCTATTGTTGTTGCATAAACTGTCCTTCTCCTCCTTGCCTCCAGGAGAAGTTAGGATGGTTTCTCCAGCCCGGATTGTACGTGCTAGAGTATGGGTCGTTTCTTGAGAATCCTTGGGCTGCATTGACTTGTTCCTCCGACCGCTTCACATAAGGTGAAGTAGAGGGGCAGTCATGTGTAGAATTAGAGACATTGGAGCATGAAGAGCAAGCACTATGCACATTTGAAACATGAGACACATTAGGTACAGTAGAGAGGGCCAGAGTCATCTTAAATGGGGAAGTTAACTGCTCTACGGAAGTGGCAAGAGAGTCTACTTTCTTATCTAAGATGGAAGTGTAAGCAATCTCATTTACTACTCTATTTAACCTAGCAGCATTAAGACATGCATATGCGACAGATTGTTGTGACTTCTCATTCAAAAGTTCGAACAATTCCCATGCCTATCCTCATTTTTCCTGAGGAATTAACCACCACACGAGGCATCAACAGTTTGTTGGCCCTTCTCGTTTAACCCATAATAGAAATTTTGGACTAGTTGCCATTTAGGGTTAGAACGACGTGGACAAGCTCGTAAGTGTTCCCTAAACCTATCCCAACTCTCGTGAAACTCCTCAGTAGGGAGTTGGGCGAAGGTGTTAATGGCTCTCCCAGCAGTGTTAGTCTTACTAATGGGATAGAATTTCTTAAGAAGTTCTTGTTGCATTTGAGTCCAAGTACTAATCGTCCCCCTAGGTAAGGTGCCTAACCAATACGTAGCCTTTTCCTTCAAAGAGAAAGGAAAAAGGTGAAGTAAGATGGCATCATCACTAACGTTAGGAATTCTGAAGGTTAAGCAAACCTTCATGAAACTGTCTAAGTGTGTGTACGGGTTCTCATTGCCTAAGCCGTGGAATGAAGGAAGCATTTGTATGGTATGTGGCTTCTGCTCGAACTGATAAGCCACAGGTGGCAGCCCAATGCAAGACGGTGAAGCGTATGTAGTGGGAGTAAAGTAGTACACAAGTGTACGTGGTTGTTGTTCGTCAGCCATTGCAAAATTAGAGTTAGCACTAGCAGATTTTGCTCGGTGCTGGGCTCTAAGGTCCCTTAAAGTTCTTTCAATTTCAGGGTCGAATATGGTAAGGTTAAGAGACAAAGAGCGACTAAAAAAAAACTGAGCTTAAATACCCCAGCACCGACTCTGCGTCTTTGTCTACCCTAGTGTTGATGGGCCTGCATTGATGGGCTGGTAGATGTGGAGGTGAGGGCTGATGTCTACGTCGGAGCTGAGTCGGGATGAGTTTGGGGCGAGGTCAACAATGAACAGTAATGGGCTTCTTTTTTGGGCTGGGACCAGGTGTTGGGCCTGTGGTTGGGCTTAAGTTGTGTGCAGGTGTGGCGTGGTGGTCGTGCCAAGATGAGCTAGTGGAGGTTGGGCTTCGGGAGTTGATGACTGTGGCTTGGGCTGTGCGGGTGCTGCGTGTTGGGCCTAATTGTGGGCTAGTGTCTCAGTTTTTGTGGGTCTGTGACGTGCCAGTAGCTGGTGCCGAGCTCGATGAGCTCGTCCTAATCTCTGATTGACTTGATTTAATTGCTTAAGCATCCAATTTTGACTCATTTGCACTAAAATTTGACAATTTCTGGAACTTTAATTTCTAATCTATGAAACATAAAAATTGCCAAAATGAGAATAAAACTGTTGTTAATCAGGTGCAAAATAATTAAAATAACAATTGTAAGATGTGTAAATATGAGACGCATCAACACCCCCTCACCTAACCTATGCTAGTCCTCGAGCAAAGCATAAAATTTGACATAAAAACTACAATGACCAACTACCTTAACTAACCCAACCTTCACCCAGTTTTTCGAGATTAACACATAAATTACAATTCAAGACAAGATTGAATCATTTAGAGAATTCTCCAATTCCATGAATTCAGGTGATTAAACTTCAAAACTCGTCATAGATTTCATTAACCTTGCATCAACTAATATGGACTACTCAAGCAATTTAAGCACACAAGTGAAAGTGATTAGGATTTCATGCCACTGAACTTCCTCAAATTCTCGCTCCCATCCAAATATATAAAGGTTTTGTGCACCCGCACTATTGAATCACCTAAACACGTGCCTATACATAGAGAAATTTTAAGTGGCATATGAGTGACCACTTTACAACATTCTGACCTCGATATAGCACAAAAGAGACTTTATCACAAACGTACATCAATTTATAATTTTTCTTTTTCTTTTGCCTTTTTCTTTTGGTGGAAACCCCTTTTTTCTTTTTCTTTTTCTTTTTTTTTCCTTTTCATTTTTTTCCTTTTTGTTTCCTCTTTCTTTTCTGTCCATTTTTGGACCTTTTTTTTTTTATACATGTACTTCATCATTACAATTGACATTTGACCAACCAGTACTTTACATAACATCAAGGGCAAGGATTAGGATAAGCCAATCGGGCAGGCTTGCAAAACTCAAGATATACAAGGTTGTTTACTCAAATTCCTCAGATTTTCCGCAACATAAAAGTCCTGTGCTCAATGAATATGTGAGCAGCATGAGTACAACCCATTAATATTGACAATAATCAACAACAGTCATTAACAAGTACGAAGTAGAATCATTTAATTTCATGGAATTAAGAGAACGAAATAAACAACTAGTCCCACTATCTTCATAACATACGCGTCAATCAGGGAAAACTTGGCTAAGCGTGCATGATGCACGCTCAAAATGCACAAAGATGCCAAAATTTTAAAATTTTGACTAAAAAAATTGAGCACATACAAATAAGCCTCACCCTCGGGCCTAAATCATGCATTGTCCTCGATGCGACAGCATCAGTCATTAAAGCGCAAGAGATAGGTGAGATGGAGCAATACAACCTGACGAGACGGCGTGGACATGTATATACGAATCCTTTAACCCAACGCAAGAACCTCAAAAGAGAGAAAAGAAGCCTTGAAGCAACTAATTAGGTCAAAAACTAAATTAAAGTAAGAAATAACAAACCTAGGCTGCCTCCTAGGAGCGCTGAGTTTTACGCCTTCAGCTGGGCGCAATGGGTTCAGCGAAGATGAAGTAATGGTATCAGCCAAAGAAACAAATTCATCGAGCTCACCTATGACAACATCTACAGCACAATCAAAAGTGCCACACGTGATTTCAGGAGGGAAAGAGTAGTCGGGTGGATGCCTAATGGGGGCAGCAACAAGTGTAGATCGAAGCTTATGAAAAGCGTCTAACCAAGGCTCATTGAGCTCAACTGATATTTCCTTAGATAGCACACCAGTCTATGGTTTAGCTAACTTCCCACGATCCTTAAGGAATCCCTTATAGAAACTCGCATGACCTAGAAATGCTCTAACTTGTTTCACATTTGAGGGAGGGAGCCAGTTCACATTCATATCTATTGTAGCTCTGTCAACCTCAATACCGTCCTTAGAAAACCTATGGCCTAACACAATTTCCTCCTGAACCATAACATCGTGATTCATCTCGCAATCCAAGACTACTTTCATGTCCGGGTTTAACCTTCATTGCATCTCTTTAAAAGGTTTTGCATTTTCATGAAGTTGATCTTTAACTAGGTTAGAGGAGAGTGTTTGGTCCACCAAATCATCAGCAATATCCAAACAAAAATTCTCTGACTCATCCTCACTAGTGGGTGGCAAAGAAGCCTTAAAAATGTTCAACTTAATAGTCATGTTTGCAAAACTAACATCCATTACCCCGGATCTACAATTAATGGTAGCATTGGCCATTGCTAAGAAAGGTCGACCTAGGATGACAGGGATATTATTTTTCGAATGAATAGAAGGTTCCATATCTAGCACAAGGAAATCAGTAGGAAATAAGGCTTTGTCTACTCTCACTAGCACGTTAATCAGCTCACCACGGGGAATCCTAGTTGATCTATCTGTTGATTGCAAGGTCACCGTGGTGGGTTGAAACTCTTCCAGGCCTAACTTCTCATAAACCGAGTAAGGAATAATATTGCCACTCAATCCTCAGTCCAGTAAGGCTTTATTGATCGGGTAGTCTCCAAGTGAACCAGAGATGGTGGGGACACAGGGGTCTTTGTACTGAACTGGAGTGTCACACTTCAGAATAGAGCTCAGTTGCTCGGCTAAATATACTTTTTTAAGCAGATGTGCTCTAGATCGCCTCTTTTGGTTCAGAAGGTCCTTGATAAACTTCGCATAGGCCGGGATCTGTTCAATTGCATCAAGAAGGGGACTGTTTATCCTTACTTGCCTAAATGTCTCCAAAATGTCTTCCCACTTCTTGTCCTTCCCATTTGGATGTGGTGCATCTAAAGCTTGGGGGAAGGGTACTCTAGGTTCATATGACAAGGGAACATCAGAGGCTTTAGGAGTGGGAGAAGGGTGCATGACCTCATCGCTCTCTTTTTCTCTCTCCTTGCTCTAATCTTCTTCCTCACCACTCATGGATACTTCACTATAAGCACTCACCCCATTGTCAACCTCATTCCCATTTCTCAACACCGTAATGGATTTTGCTTGTTCTTGCTGGGAAGGATAGTTGTCTTGTCTTACACAGTTCTTAGGGTTCTCTACAGCCTGGCTAGGGTGTCTTCCCTCATCTCTCCTACTCAAAGTATTAGCTAGTTGACCTATTTGGGTTTCTAGCTTTACAATCAATTATGTATGGGAGTGGAGGAGTTGGGAATTAACTTCTAAACCTTTCAGTGCACTCAAAACCTTCTCTTCAAAATTTGAACTGGAGCTCAAATTAAGAGGTTGAGGGTAGTTAGAAGCATAACCTAGCTGTTAAAAACTGACAGGCCGGGGTATACCAGATTGCTGAGGTCGTGGGTTCTGTTGTTGTGGCATAAGCTGTTCTTGTGCTCCTTGCCTCCAGGAGAAGTTAGGATGGTTTCTCCAGGCCGGATTGTACGTGTTAGCGTATGGGTCGTTTCGTGAGAATCCTCAGGCTGCGATGACTTGTTCCTCCGACCACTCCACATAAGGTGAAGTAGAGGGGCAGTCATGTGTAGAATGAGAGACACTGGAGCATGAAGAGAAAGCACTATGCACATTTGAAACATGAGACATATTAGGTACAGGAGAGGGGGCCAGTGTCATCTTAAATAGAGAAGTTAACTGCTCTACGGAAGAGGCAAGAGAGTCTACTTTCTTATCTAAAATGGAGATGTGAGCAATCTTAGTTACTTCTCCATTTAACCTAGTAGCATTAAGGCGTGCATATGCGACAGATTGTTGTGAATTCTCATTCAAAAGTTCAAACAATTCCCATGCCTCACCCTCATTCTTCCTGAGGAATTGACCACCACATGAGCCATCAACAGTTTGTTGACCCTTCTCGTTTAACCCATAGTAGAAATATTAGACTAGTTGCCATTTAGGGATAGCACGATGTGGACAAGCTCGTAAGAGTTCCTTAAACCTATCCCAACTCTCGTGAAACTCCTCAGTAGGGAGTAGGGCGAAGGTGTTAATGTCTCTCCTAGCAGTGTTAGTCTTGAAAATGGGATAGAATTTCTTAAGAAGTTCTTGTTGCATTTGAGTCCAAGTACTAATTGTTCCACTGGGTAAGGTGCCTAACCAATACTTAGCCTTTTCCTTCAAAGAGAAAGGAAAAAGGTGAAGTAAGATGGCGTCATCACTAACGTTAGGAGTCCTGAAGGTTGAGCAAACCTTCATGAAACTGTCCAAGTGTGTGTACGGGTTCTCATTGCCTAAGCTGTGGAGTGAAGGAAGCATTTGTATTGTATGTTCCTTAAGCTCGAACTGATGAGCCACAGGTGGCAACCTAATGCAAGACGGTGAAGCTTATGTAGTGGGAGTGAAGTAGTCCATAAGTGTACGTGGTTATTGTTCGTCAGCCAATGCTAAATCATAGTTTGCACTTGCGAATTTTGCTCGGTGTTGGACTCTAAGGTCCCTCAAAGTTCTTTCAATTTCAGGGTCATATATGGTAAGGTCAAGAGACAAAGAGCGACGACCGTGCATGAGCAATTAACCACACGAGGCAAGAAAATTAAAAATTAAATAGGCAAAACAGATAAAACAGGCGAAACAAATACTAAAAAAAAGACATATAACAAGATACCCTAAAATCTACTTATGCACAAACATCACAAGAAAAATAATGCTAATAAATGAAAATATTTGTTTTTTTTTTTCTGAAAAGGGACAATAACAATTAAAGAGAATTAAAAATTTAAAATTCTAAATTAAGAATCAAATTAAGATTTTAAATCCTGGGTTTAAAAATCAAATATATTAATTTAAAATTAAAGAAGAAATAGAGAGTTAGAAATCAAAGAAAATCACAAAAATAAAATCACGAACGTCTATTCCCTGGCAATGGCGCCAAAATCTTGATGTGTTTTTTTACGTCTATCAAAATTTAATATAAAACCCAATCTATTGAACACAGCTAAATTGAAGTGTAGGGCGAGAGGGTGTCAAATCACGGGGACTAAGAGTGCGTGAATTTAATCTATGATCTAAATTGATTTAAGGAAAAGTGATATTTTTGTGTTAATTAATCCAGAAAACGACAATTAAATTAAAATAATCTACTGCTAATCGAGAACGTGTATTAAATTGGAGCATAGGGTTTCGAATTCATCATTAGCTATTTATTTTTGCGTTAACTCTTAAATTGATTATTGATTGTCACACGGGTAGAGGTTTAGGCTACAAGCTTCAACCTAGTAAGATAATGTTGTTAGTATTGCGTATTGACCCTATCTATCTAAAGCATAGGGAAGATAGGCTTTAATTAACAATTCGGTTGATACTATTGTTTGACTAATTAATCCTAAGGCTACAAACACGAAGAATTAATTTATAAATATCAATATCAACAATTAAAGGTTACAAACACAATAATCATATAAATTGAATAAACAATAAAAATATAATACTTCAAAGTATTTATCTCACCAAGCAATTCATGTAAACAATCAAGTTAACCCGAATTAAAAGTAAACAAAAGTAAAGGCTACGATTTCATCTAACCCCAGAGAGCAAGTTAGCTCTCCATCAAGGATGATCCGGTGAAGGAGGAGATGAACGAACTCATATCGGTTCTCACGCTTAAAAGAAATAAAAAGCTGAGAGAGGAGAGAGAAAGAGCTGAGGCGGTGGTGATGAATACCCCAAAACAAAAGACGGAAACAGAGCTCAAATACCCCATCACAGACTCTGCGTCTTTGTGGCCTGCGTTGATGGGCTGGTAGATGTGGAGGTGAGGGCTGATGTCTGCGTCGGAGCTGAGTCGGGATGAGTTTGGAGTGAGGTCAACAATGAACAGTAATGGGCTGCGTTTTTGGGCTGAGACAGGGTGTTGGGCCTGTGGTTGGGATTAAGTTGTGCGTAGGTGTGGCGTGGTGGTTGTGCCAAGATGAGCTGGTGGAGGTTGGGCTTCAGGAGTTGATGACGGTGGCTTGGGTTGTGCGGGTGCTGCGTGTTGGGCCTTACTGTGGGCTAGTAAGTCGATTTTGGTGGGTCTGTGACGTGCCAATAGCTGGTGCCGGGGCTCGATGATCTCGTCCCAACCTCCGATTGATTTGATTTAATTGCTTAAGCATCCAATTTCGACTCGTTTGCACTAAAATTTGACAATTTCCAGAACTTTAATTTCAAACCTATAAAACATAAAAATTGCCAAAATGAGAATAAAACTATTATTAATCAGGTGCAAATAATTAAAATAACAATTGAAAGATGCGTAAATTCGAGACGCATCAGCTATCATCATAATGATACGCTCTTGAACTAAAGTTTCTTATCATAATCTAGTGGCTATCAGCTTTATCATTAGCAGTTCTCATGCTACCTTTTCTCTCATCAAACACGTCTTTCAAATATCTGATGATCTATACTATAGTTGACATTTCAAGTACCCAAAAGTAAAATGCCTTCCACATTTAATGTCTAATTGCATCCGACCAACTTATTGGTCTAGTAAACGTTCCAAAAGTTCTTTCAACTTAGTGGACATTTTAATAGCAAACTAGAGAACTTTGAGTATAACAAGACAAGCAAATAATATGTATCAAATATAGGTTGGAATGCATCGGTAAAACATAAAAACATAACCAACAGTTTGAAATAAAATTTGTAAACATGTCCTGCAACATGTCGGAATCTTTTTCTTAACATTTGGCAAACAATCAGAGTAGCGAGTGCACAATCCCACACTTACATGTATGCTGTGGTGACCCAACCAAACTACCCAATACTCCTCGGCAAGTGGGGTCGAATTGAGATTTCACTAGGTGAGAACATTTCTCAATAAATATATTTTCTTGTAAACTCTTACTAAACATAGTTAAACACACCACACTACCCTTAGCCTCTAAGATCATATGACAGAGACCTGAGTCAAGTGTAAATAGTTAGCTAGACTTCCATACAAATCCACAAAGTACTCTACAATGAGGTGGTCGTGTCCATCTTCCCGCACTTCAGTCCATCTCTAAGAGGTTTAACCTTGTACTTTGCAAATGAACACCCTCCTCATGGAGTACCGCCCACCTACTATACTACTAAACTGGTAATGGAGGCTATAAGCATTCATTTAGAAGCTCACACCCACTCGATGTTTTTAGTCTAGTGAACATTTTAATTTAATTTTAGTAGACTAACAACGTATGGAGTCTACCCAACCATTCTCTGTGTGTGGAACAATGACCAAACTAATCTGCTCGTTACTCCCTGGCAGCGGGGTCACACCGAGTTATCAGTAAGATGAGAACTATTCTCAATTAATATGTTTCCTAAACATAATTATCTCACTATTTATACCTCAGCCTCGAATCCAATATCATAATGCTCCCTTGTTCACTAACATATTATCATAGTCAAGTGTATACCATTGCCAAGATATTGGTACAAGTCAACAAGCTACACCATGGCAGCATGGTCGCATCTATTTTCCCGTACCTCCAAATGTCATAAAAAAGTCTAATGTTGTATTCCGTAAACAAACGCCCTCCAAAGGGAATAGCACCTATCTACTATACTATTAGACCAACAATGGAGGCCATGAGGATTGAACTCCTGAACCTCACTCCAACTTGAAATTTTAAATTGTGGATCTTGTTTTTATATTCGATTATCTCATAATTATTGTAAGAATCATATTGTAATAGATTTGTTATTTTATATTTGATTATCTCATAATTATTATTAGAATCATATTCTATTTTTAATTGACTATGAAGTAATGCCCTAGTCACCTTAGATTCATTAAATTATCAAACCTATTTTACTCCAATCATATTAGATATTTTATTGAACATTTTCTATCTTTCCAAATAATATAACTAATTCCTTTAGATCTATTTGAAAATTCTCCCACTCAACAAAAAAAAATTTATTAAGCTGGCATGATTACTTGGGCTTCTAGTTTTATTCACTTTAAACATAATATTTAACTATTTAAATAATGTCAAACAAATGAATAAATTTTAGTATCAACCATGTTATCAAACTCATTTGAATAACAATTGCCTAAGCCCAAAAATGCATTTTTTTTAAAAATTATTTTATTTATTTATTAAATAATAAAAAAATTATTATTCTTTCTAATGCTAACGTCATTGTCAACCCAATATATTTTTTACTTTTTAAATAAATAAATAAATAAAATTTTTCAATCACATTAGAATAAAATAAATCTGAATATCCAATGATATTAGATATTCAATATGAGATTATATTAAAATATAAACAATTGAATAGTTTCTTAAATTCGTTCAAATCTAATCATATTAGATTTTAATAATCCAAATCTTTCAATAATTTGAATATCTAATCTGATTAGACTCGGTTTGTTAACAAATATTTTCTTTTTCCTTTTAATGAAATTCATAATTTCATTTATTCATATATGTACACAATTTGGTGTTATAAAAATTAATATTTTTCTAATATCTATTATGAAATATTCCGAGTTAGCTCTGATACCGATTGTTGGGAAAGATTTCAGAAATATATCCTGAAAATTAATCAGAGTGGTGAAGCGGAAGAGAAATTTTGAATTCTTTTAATTTAAAATTATGAGCTGATCCAATGAAACTTTTAGTAAAATCTAAGTTTTATTCTAATAGGACATAATGAAAAAAAAAATCAACTAAAATAAATACAAACATGATGTGTAGAAAAATGAAATAAGGAAAACCATTAAATCAATGCTTTTAAATACTGATCTGGAGCAACACTCCATTCTAAATTTGATGGGATTAAATCTAAAGAATACTCTTGACACTTCAAGATCTTCTCCCCAATTTCCTCTTAACACCCAAAGTGAGGTCTCCGAAAATATTAGGTCTCAGAAAACATTTCAGTGCTAAACTAAGCCTTAAAGGTCCCTGTATATAGTGAAACTAGATTAAATGAAAGCAGGGTGGGGGGTGGACCGTGCCACATGTCACACGGCCAGTGGGCTATGTTTTGTTTACTCTTTTGGCCCAGTGCATGACAGGTGTCGCGTTGTGGTTGGGTTGTCGTCCTTTTTCACACGATTTTTTTTTCTTTGCTTGTGTTTAAATTATGACATACATAAATTCATCTCATGGATTACATGCTTAGCAAAATTAAATTTGTTCATCTCACTGATGAAAAATTGATCCCATTAATTCATCTTAAATGTTTTCAAATTGGTGTATTGTTAGAGACTTGCGGATAGACATTAGGGACAATATAATTCTTGCTCCAGATGGGACATATGTAATTATCAACACATGATAATGTAATTACCATTTAACAATATTTAATTCCATGAAATAAATATTGTTTCACTCTAGAATTGAATATATATTCACTCAAGAATTCACAAACAGTAGCTATATAAGCAACCAACCCCTTTATTGGATATCAGTGAGAAATAATAATCCGAAACTACTATCATTATTTTTCTCCCCTCTTTTCCTTGAGTTCAAGACTTTCCCTATTTTGAAAAATTTTGTGATCCAAAATATAGTTTTCGTATCAATTCCAGTGACAATTACTTGAATACTTTTCCAAAGATTCCGAACTTTTTAACACTTGCAAATCTATCGAAAGAGACCATAGATTCTATATTGAATGTTTTATTCCTGCTACAACTAATTCTATCACCTGACATACAAAGCATTTTGGCCCACTCATTGAGATCTGACTTTTGAGTAAATCAAATGACGCACATTACGTGCATGAGTGCAAGACAATCTCATGAGTTAGAGTCATCGCCTTAATTGAATGAATTAGTTATTTTTGATAGTAGTTAAAAAGAAATAATTCCAGTGTTTCAACTCAGTGTTCCAATCTTATTGACAAACGCCAACAGGACACTTTTGTATCCCTATCCATATGACTAAGACAAGTCATCTAAAGTATCATATTATTGTCTTATAAGAGAAGCTGTCTAAATATATCAGCAACTACGAACTTACTTTGACAACATATCACTATATATGATTTTAGTCTATCTATGGCTCAATTTTATTTACCACTTAAAAGAAACTTGATATGTTATCTTGGACTACTTCCATCTCATGGAATGCTTTAGAAAACAATAACACGTATATTTCACTCATTGAAAACATAATTGGTCATTAAATAAATAAAATAATTTTATTTAATTAATTAGGTTTTCAGGACATCGAGTCCAACAGAGATAATCACATGTAAAGTCTTTTCGGGACCTAGGAAAGCACACTCACAAGTATATGGAAAGGGCTTAAATTAAAGTTTGGGATGTGTGACTATGGAGGGCAAAGCAAGGGAATTGGAAAGGGTAGGTAAGGGTTCCACTCTTGCTAACCAATGACAGCCCTCTAGCGGAGCACATAAGCAAATCATCCAACTCGCTACTATGACACGCAACCTCAAAATAATCAACACGCTCATTTTCTTGCACTATCTCAAGGGGATTGGTAACAATAGTGGGGAGTGTTTGGTAACCCAAACCATGAATAACGTTCACACAAAAACACTCCGACTCATACTCACTAAAGGGAAAGGAAGAAGCCTTAAAAATGTTCAACCTAACTGTCATGTTTGCAAAAGTAACATCCATTACCTTGGACCTAAAATTGATGGTACCATTGGCCATCGCTAAGAAAGGCTGTCCCGGAATAACAAGGACATTGTTTTTCGAATGACTAGAAGGTTCCGTATCAAGTACAATGAAATCAACAAGAAATAAGGCTTTATCTACCTTTACTGGCACATTAGTAAGCTCACCAGGGGGGACCCCTGGAAGATGTATTTGCTAATTGCAAGGTCACCATGGTAGGTTGCAACTATCCTAAGTCAAACTTCTCATACATCGAGTAAGGAATAAGATTAACACTCGCTCTTAAGTCCAATAAAGCCTTATGAATCAGGTAGTCCCCAAGTGAACAAGAGATGGTGGGGACACAGGGGTCTTTATACTTAATTGGAGTGTCACACTCCAAGATGGAGCTTAGTTGCTCAACTACAACCACTTTTTAAGGCGGATGTGCTCTAGATCTCTTCTTTTGGTTGAGCATGTCCTTAATGAATTTTGTATAGGCCGAGATTTGCATAATCGCATCAAGAATGGGAATGTTATCCTAACCTGCTTAAAAGTCTTAAAAGTGTCATCCTACTTCTTGTCCTTCCCATGTGCATGAGGTTCATCTAAAGCTTGGGACAACAACACTCTAGGTTCATAAGAGGAGGGAAGGTCAGAGGCCCTAGGAGTGGAAGAAATGGCTGTGACCTTATCAGTCTCCTTCTCCCTTTTCACGCTCGTCTCTTCTCCATCGCCACTAATAGGTACTTCACTCTCAACATTTATCACATTATCAACTTCCTTCCCTAGTGTGTTTTACTAGTCTATTAAAATTTAATATTAAACCATATCTACTGAACATATCTAAAATGAAATCTAAATTGATTTGAAGAAAATTGAGGGATTTTTTGTGTTAATTAATCAAAGCAAGTGACAATTAAAGTAAGAATTCGACTTCTAAAGGTAAGTAAGACAAAATCTAAGGTTTAGGTCATTTAATTCATATATTTTTATTGTTTTCTAGGGCTTTCTCCTACTCTCGGGTTTTCAGAATTTGAATTACTATTTTTCCTCTTTGTTTCGTACTGCTTTAGTAATAGAAATTAAGCAAAGGCTGCTGAACCTTCTCGTTTCCTGTTAATTTCCGTCTACTTTCTACATCACTTGGTATCAAAGCTCAGAATGACTTCTAAGATGGCCCGTGGGCGACAAAGATACGCAGCCGTCGGAGACATTTACGAGCATGATGTTCTACGATAGAATGGGAGGAAATTCGAGGACTTGGAATAGAAATTCCTGCGCATCGAGCTGTGCTTCATTCAATTGGAGGCAAATCCCGATCAAGCACCAGGAGCTTAGCCTTAAAACCAGCCGATAGGAGGTGGCAAGGATGAAACGGATGAAAGCTTCCACAACCGGTTCCCGGAAGTTCAAGCTCAGATTCTGCGAGTGAGAAGAAATCAACAAAATATCGGAGACAGTCGCTTAACTAGATACCATCTTATAGGGATGAGGTTGGATATATCTTACCTTTTCCAAATCATATCTTGGCAAGAACCTCTTTGAAACATTGGGTGGTTGTTATTTTTTATTTTTAAATGTAATCCTTACCTTGTAAAAAATTTACACTTCGTCATTAGCTTGTGTAAATAATGGATTTCAAAAGGAAAAAGAAACTGTATTATCTTAAACCTTAAAAAAAAAAAAGAAAGGCCATGATTTATTCATGGCCCTTTGCTTGAGAGCAGGGAACTTATTATAAAGTTTAATATTATAATAGTCAAAGTAGAAATATTGATACGAGCCAAAATAGGAGGGGCACAGTTATGAACCCCCCTGCCATGTTAGCATGGCACATAAACACTAGCGGCACATCATTGTGCCATGGTAAGTTCAATTTAGCATATAATTATCATATCATTTTAGTTCAATTTCTAAACATTTTACCTCAAGTTTTTATTGCTATTGCTCACTTTTGCACTTTTTCTCTTCTATTGCCATTTCTTTGCAAGAAAACTAATTTTGTGCTAAATCTTGCTAGGTTTTATCATCAAAATCAACAAGTGAATGCAAGATACATCAAACAAGAGCAAATAGTTGGGCAAACACATCAAAATACACGGCTACAACAAGAACTTGCATAATTCATTTCAACTTGCAAAAATGGGTGGCAAAATAAATATATCAAGTGCAAGGATGGATTAAACAATTCTGTCACAACCTCGCGGATGTGACAACCAAAGTGCAAGACTTGGGCCCAAATGAAAGAGAGGTTAGATGAGAAAAGAAAGAGAATTAGAGTTTAGATGAGAGAAAGAATTAGAGTTAGATGAGAGAGAGAAGTAGAATTAGATGAGAATAGAGAATTAGATGAGAAATGAAAGAGATATTTCATATATTTCAACTAATTAATACAAAATGAATACAAATGCCTATTTATAGAAAATACAAGAATCACTATATAATACTTGAAAATACTTAATTACATCAATAAAATCAAATAATATCTTGAGAAGATTCCCTCCAACGGCTAGTAGGAGGAGTGGGGCCAGCGGCAAGGACAGTTGGCCAAGGGGACCGTCCTGTAACGATCCTGAGGAGCGTCTGGCAAGGGCTCAGGTGCGGCACAGCCTTGGGAAGGAAAGCTGGGGACGCGGGCTTGACACGAGACTGGGGCGCGAGCCAAGACAAGGCCTTGACAATGTCATGACAAGTCTGGTGCGCGAACTGGGCAGCAACCAAGACAAGGACTGGGCGCGACTGGGGCACGAACTAGGACACGAACTAGGCAGCGATTTGGGACAGCACCTTGACAAGCACGAACCATGGCACCTGCTCATATCTAGACATAGTAAAGGAAAACCGATGGTGTCATGGCCATGACAGGACCCCCTCCT
This sequence comes from Simmondsia chinensis, assembly GCA_018398585.1. NCBI lineage: Eukaryota > Viridiplantae > Streptophyta > Magnoliopsida > Caryophyllales > Simmondsiaceae > Simmondsia > Simmondsia chinensis. The sequence goes on from JAGTTD010000002.1 coordinate 23,377,337, forward strand.
CAAGCCAATCCTTGCCCTCAAGGATTGAAATGAGGAATTTGGCCTTGGATGAAGGCCCAACCTTCCCAAGTTGCGGCCTCATCTGGCATGTTCTCCCATTGCACAAGGACTTGAGTTATCCTCTTGCCTTTGCGAGTTAGGGTGCGACGCTTGAGGACCTTCTTAGGTTGAACTTCAAGGCCACCATCTTGGTCACAACTGGGTAAGAACACACTGTGCATAACATTATCTCCAATCTTCTTTTTTAGGAGTGAAACATGAAAAACAGGATGTATTTTAGATTCTTGAGGTAGTTCCAACTTATAAGCAACCTTCCCTATCCTAGTAATTATCTTAAATGGCACGTAGTACCGAGCGGCTAGCTTATGGTTACGCGTCATTGCAATCGATGTTTGGCGATAAGGTTGTAACTTTAAGTACACTAAGTCTCCTATGTTAAATTCACGTTCGGTCCTATGTAGGTCGGCTTGTTGCTTATAACGGTGTTGTGCTTCTATTAGGTTTTCTCTTAGGAGGTTAGCCATATTTTGCCTTTCAAAATTGTATTAAAAAAATAGTAAACATTTTAGTTCTTTCTCATTTTGCTTTGTTTTATATCAAAACTTTAATTTTCGGTCTTTCAAATAGTGCTAAAACATCTAATTTTGGTACTCACTCAATAATCAATCCTCGTGGGAATGATACTCTACCCACTTTGTATTACTTGATATGACTTAGTGCACTTGTTAAGCATATACACCAAGTAAGCACCAAGTTTTTGGCGCTGTCGCTGGGGATTGTTCTTATTTTGAGTGATATTATTACCAACCAGTTTTAGCACTAATTTGAAGTTGTAATTTTTTTTTAAGTTTAAAGAAGAAATTTATTTTATTTCATTTATTTCATTCACTTTATTTTATTTGTAAGAATTTTTTTTACTTGTAAAATTTGTATAGCAACCCCTCCCACCTAAAAAAATTGTGTTTTTGTCAAATTTTGTTAAGTTTGTGTTATTTTGTTATTTTTCTTGTATTTTCTCTTTATTTTTAGCTTTTTTTTACTTAAAAGTTTACTTTGTTAAAACTTTTGAAGTTAAACTTGTTATTTTTAAGATTTTCAAAATATTAGTGTTACTATTCCCCCCCCCCCCCCCCCCCCCCCCCTTCTCTTTTCTTCTCTCTAAAATTTGGTTTTTCTTAAGTTTTTATATTAGATTGTTGTATTTTTAAGTTTTCTTATTAGTTTTATCTTTGTTTTAACTTTTTAACACACCGAGTTACTTTTTTCAAAGTTAAGTTTGTATTTTTTTAAACTTTTCGAAACATTAGTATTACTACCCCCTAAAAACTTGGTTTTTGTTAATTATATTGTTGTATTTTGGTACTTTCTCATTATTTTTATATTTCCTCTAACTTTTGTGTTCATTTTCCATATTTTATACTTTAAGATTGAAACTAAAAGAGAAAGAGAGAGAGAGAGAGAGAGAGAGAGAGAGAGAATTTTGATGAAGAATTTTGCTAAAGGTGATGGCTTGCTATAACTATATAAGACCTCAATATTAGAAAGAAGACAATTGAACATTCATGAAATGAATGCATTATCTGCTCAACTCTCACTAATTCAAAAACAACTGGATCACATTATAAGTCTCAAAGTTGCTCGCACTCCTAGATGTGAATTTTGTGCAGGTAACCATGCTACTACGGAGTGCCAAGTGGGCAAAAGATTTTCCTCATTGGGTTTTGAACAATATAACTACACATCAAATTATAACCAAACCCAATATGACCCTTACTCTATCACCTACAGCCAAGGATGAATGACCCTTCTAATTTTTCATGGAACCAACACGAAGCACCTTGGCCACCCATTCATCCAACTCACGAACAGAAATATGACCCAGAAGAAACATTTAGGGAGTTCATTCAAGAAACTAGGGCTAGCTTTAGAAATCAAGAAGCCTCCATCCAAAATTTAGAAACTCATGTGGGACTATATTAGAGGAACTTTTTGAGAGTTTCAAAGATTCCTTGCCTAGCAATACCATCACCAACCTAGGGGAACAAATTAACGCCATAGTAATGAGGGATGGGGACAAATTAGAACAACCAACTCAGTATGACATAAGCCCCATGATTAACCCATCGCCACCAATGACCAAGCCCATCTTGACCGACCCACTACCACCAGTAATTGAAGTAAAGTGTCAAGCTTATCTAACAAAGTTAGAGGCTTTCGGAGCCAAGGATGACTGGGTGAAAAAATATAGAAAAGATCAAAAAAGGGAATTCAAGTCTTGGCACATAAGCTCGAGGACCCCATTATTAAAGAAGGTGGAGGTGGTCATGTAGAGAAGGGTACAAAGAATCTCCATGGAATAAAATGGTCATTAAGGGTGGATGTGTTGGCAAAAGATATGAATTTTGTTGGAAAATTAAACTCTGATGCCAACTATTGGGTTCAGAGTTCTCAACTATGGTCACAACAATAGGCACCTATAAGAGCACTTAGAGTAGGAGACTCTTCTCTCTACTTAAGCCCCCGGTTGGAGAGTCACGTGTGAGAGTTCCCGGGAATAGGTTTATCTCTATAAACCCTTTTTCCCTAATGACGATTGTTAGGCCGAATTTCAAAAATCTCCCTAGTTTTATAAAGCTAACGCAGCGGAACATGTTTAAAATTCATAACTCTAAACCTAGGGTCGATTTAAAATTCCTAATTTTAAATCTACAGACTTAAATTCATAATTTAAATCAACATATCTAAATTCTTACTTTAGATCTACAGGCCTTTTACTCTAATAAATTCATAACAATACATAAACTTAAACAGGCATAATAACAAATACTATAAATAAATAGAAATACGAAACTAAAAGAAGAAGGAAAGAAGAACATAAGTGGAATTGCTCCAATAATGAAGAATACCTAGAAAATTGAGACTCCGCGATCTTCTACGTAGTGACCTCAAACTGCTCAATGGATGGGTTCCGAAAAATATTAAACTGAGGAAAGAAAATTTTCAACGGAAATTTTTCTCTCCAATTAAGTCTCCGAAACAATTTCCAGAAACCAAAAATAATTTGTTTTGATTGAATTGCCAAATCTCTGGAATAGGTACCTCTATTTATATGAGTATACCAGAGCGAAAAAATCCAATTAATTCGACGTGGAATTCGCAGTTGACAAGCGAAACGCAGAGTTTCATTCTAAAAGCAATTCAAAACGATGCGTTCCGTGCACAGCGCACGCATCATGGGTCCCTGTTATCGCATGCCATGAGTTGCGACCTGATTGGCCAAGGTGCGTGCATGCGGATCCTCCCCAGAGCGTGTCGCTCGCTAGTTGGCCCATCTGCGAATACGCGGATCATGACAAGTGAGCGATATTTTATTTATTTTGCTTTGTTTTCTATATGTAAAAATTCATCTAATAAATTTTAATTTTTAAAATTATATTATTTTATAATTTTTAATTTTATTCATCTTGTGAATAAGGTTTGGAAAAATTAATTTACCCATCTTATGGATAAATAATTCATCTCATAAATTCTTTAATATTTTTTCGATAGCAATAAATATAGAGGCTTATGTAGGGACCTTAGGGACAATTTAAATCTAGCTCCAAATGGGTTAAATTAATCATGTCATGAAATAAATTAATTACCATTTAATGAGTTTAAATTCCACTAAATAAATCTCACTGCACTCCAGACTTAAATTATTTCTTCGATATCTCCCTAATAGACTGTATTGGTGAGAACAACCCCTCCACTAGATGTCCATGACAAAAGACAAATATAACCACTACCATTATCCTTCTCATAGCTTTCGCATTAGTTACCGACTTGCCCTTCATTGAATAATTTATTTATACTTGAACACATTCACAGTATAAATTCCGAATGTCAAACACTTGGATTACTTTGGCCAAAGTTTCCAAACTATTCAAATATTTTCGAATCAACTAAGGGGACACCAGTATCTCATAAGAGACTGTAGATTCCCTATTGAATATCTAATCCTTGTCACACTTCACGCTGCTACCCAATGTACGTGGGATTTCAGTCATTCGTTTAGACCTTACTTATAGTACAGCAAAGTAACTAACGCACCATGCACAAGTCCAGAGTACCCTCAGGATTTAGAGTCATCATTCAAACAGCGCAATATGAATCACTCATCTCCGATAGTAGTCTAGAAATAAGTAATCCACATGGTCCAACTCAGTGTGTTAATCTTTTAAACACACTAACTTAGCACTTTTGGATCTTCATCCACATAAGCAAGACAAGTCATCTAAAGTGTCACGTTATAGTCTTAACGTACAAGTGGTCCAAACTTGTCTTTGAATGCAAGTCTTTCCAGAAAGTTGAGATCTTATCTCCTTTGTAGTTAGGAAATCAAGAAATTCACCCGAAAAATATTCACCACTTCAATTTGATCAAAGTGACTTAACTTGTTTACCTAATAGCTTTTAAAATTCAACTTTCTACTTTTTGAATTTCTCCAAAAATGTTCGACTTATTTCTAATCAGGTAAACATATCCATGCCTTGAGTAATCATCACTAAATGTGGTTAAGTACCCATACCCACCTCTTGCCTAAACATGCATTGGTCCACATACATCTGTGTGAACCAGCTCAGGTAAGTCACCAACCTTGTTCCCTTTACTCTTAAAGACAGACTTGTTCATATCTCTTTCTATGCACGATTTGCAGACTAGTAATGACCTCAAATCCAAAGCCTCTATCGGTCCATCTTTTACCAGTCTTTGGATCTTGTTCAAATTGGTGTGACCTAAATGTTGGTGTGAGGTGTAGGCATTTTCACTTTCAGAGTGTTTTCTTTTAAAAGATTGAACAAGTGAACTTGTGTTAGATTCATTTAAAAAATTACCAGAGCTTTGATAAGGATATAACCTAAATAAACAATTCATTCATGTGCATGTGAAAATAAACAATTTATTTCTCGTATTAAAATTTTCATTATCAAAATCAACTGAATAAAAATCATCCATTAACCGAAATACAGAAATCAAATTCCTATATAGCGAAGGTTTAAATAATCAATCCTTTAAAACAAAACTTTATCACTAAAGTCTAAGCTGACATCTCCTACACTTAAAACCACTATCATTGTATTGTCTCTAACCATCACGTACAACACCCATCATGTAGCCTTTAGCCTAGCCTAACCTCCTGTAACATATTATAGACTTGGTTAGTTGAACCTGAGTCCACCCACCAAAAAACTGGTGGACTCTCAACTGCGCATGACTTAACTAAGTGAGACATCAACATATCACCACCAGATGACTTGGCAGTCCTTTAAGGAATAGTAGCTATGTACTTAGTATAGTTTCTTCTAAAGTGGCCTAGTTTTCTTGCAAAAGAAATACTTTTCTTTTGCTGACTTTCTTATGGACTTGGTTGCTATAATAACAACCTTACCCTTTCCTTTCTTTCTAGTTGGTCCCTTATTAGTCATAATCAAGTCTAACTTATTTTTGAAGGTGAAGTAATTCGGTCCAGTTAAGGCATTATCTTTCAGAATTGAGTGGAGTGCACCAGTCACAGCCATTTCAAAAACACTGTAAATGCAAACAATCGTGTAACTACCTTATATGAGTCATGTATAATGCAGTGATATATATTCTATCAATTTAGCATACACAATAAGTCAGATATCCACCAAACTATACTATCATGCATACAATAATAACCCAAATACACCACTTCTTACTCCCCAGTAGCGGGGTCGCAGGAAGCTAGTTCATGTGAGAACTATTCTCAATTAACTTTTTTTCTTGTAACTCTCACTAAATATGATTAACTCACCACTTTACCATAGTCTCTAAAATGACACAACAGAGCTCTTCAGGGAGGCTAATACATCACGCTAGTCAACTATAAACAATTAGCTAAACCTCCATACAAATACACGTTATACTCCACAGCAGCATGGTCGCATCGCGTCTTTGCACTTTGGTTTATCCTAATAGAGGTCTAACCCTGTAATCTTCAAACCAACATCCTCCGTAGGGAGGTCTATCGATCTACTATACTGCTGGATCGGTAATGGAGATTGAGAGGTTACAACAACTGAAACCTAGCTCCCACTTGATTTTTATAACCAATGGATTTTAATTAACATGCATTTACAACCTGGATTATCTCAAAAATACTATTGTTTTACAATATAGATTATCTCATAATCATGCATTAGAATCTCATTCTAAAACAAATCAATAAAATTAATTAATTTTTAATTAAAACAATGCCAATATCTTAATTTAGATTATCACATAATCTTTTTTTAAAAATCTAATTCAAAAATTAAGTTAAAAAAATTTTTTGTTTAAAATCAATAGCGATTTTGTGCTTAGACTATGTCATGGTCTATTTTTAGAATCTCATTCTAAAAAATAGACAAACTTTAGACTATATCATAGTCTATTTTAGAATCTTATTCTAAAAACAAAACAAGCCTAGACTATCTCATAATCTATTTTAGGATCTTATTCTAAAAGAATGTCAAACAACTTTTATTTAAAATAACACTGATTTATAACTTAAATTATCTCATAATTTAATTTAGATTCTCATTATAAAAGAAAATTAATTAATAAAATAATTAATTAATAATTGTTATGTAAATTAGTAAATAAATATTTTTCTTTATTTTATCTAAAAACCTAATGATGCATCAGCATGACGTCAGCGTCAGCCTGACGCTGACAACCGCGTCAGAAAATCTTGGTTTTTTTTTAATTTTTAAATTAAAATATTTAATTTCAAAATAAACTGAATCTAATCTTATTAGATCAATTTTATCTGATTTCGGATAAAATAATTGAATCTAATCTCATTAGATCAACTTTATCCAATTTTATAAAAATTAATTTAATCTAATCTCATTAGATCAATTTTATCTGATTTCTTAAAATTAATTGAATTTACTCTCATTAAACCAATTTTATCCATTATTAAAAATATTTGAATATAATCTTATTAGATTAATTTTGTCTGATTTCATAAATCATGACTGAGAACGTACAATCTCATTATACAAACAACATAGTCGCAAATTTATGGGTTGTTCTAAATTAATGATTAATTCATTAACGATTTCAATAATTTAAATCGTTACTAAAAATAACCTAGTTAACTATTAAATCTTTTAACCGATTCAAACAATTTAAATCGATACTTTAAATAACCTAGTTGACTACGAACTCTTTTAACTGATTTTAACAATTTAAATCGATAATTTAAAATATTCTAATTAATAATTAACTACTTTAATGATTTAAACAATTTAAATCACTAATTCAAACAATCATCTGCATTAACTGTGAATTCTTTATTGATTTAAACAATTTCAATTGAACCGTCAAATTAAACTAACTTTCCTTCTTAATAAAATCTTTAATTTATTAAATCGTCAATCTATTTATTTCGATCTTATTATACCTAGTCATGTAGATTATGAATGTAATCAGAGGTTGGCTCTGATTCTAATTGTTGGGGAAAGATATGAATTTTGTTGGAAAATTAAACTCTGATGCCGACTATTGGGTTCACAGTCCTCAACTATGGTCACTACAATAGGCACCTATTAAAGCACTTAGAGGAGGAGACTCTTCTCTCTCATTAAGGCCTTGGTCAGAGAGTCACGCTTCGCGACACCTCACGTGTGAGAGTTCCCGGGAATACGTTTATCTCTATAAACCCTTTTGCCCTAATACCGATTGTTGGGACGAATTTCAAAAATCTCCCTAGTTTAATAAAGTTAACGCAGCGAAATAGGTGTAGAATTCATAACTCTAAACCTAGGGTCGATTTAAAATTCTTAATTTTAAATCTACAGACTTAAACTCATAATTTAAATCAAAAAATCTAAATACATTCATAACAATAGATAAATTTAAATAGGCATAATAATAAATACTATAAATAAATAAAAAGCGAAACTAAAAGAAGAAGGAAAGAAGAACATATGTGGAATTGCTCCAATAATAAGGAATACCAAGAAATTTTTCTCTCCAATTAGGTCTCCGAAATAATTTTCAGAATCCCAAAATAATTTGTTTTGATTGAATTGCCAAACCTTTGGATTAGGTACCTGTATTTACATGAATATACCAGAGCGAAAAAATCCATTTAATTCGATGTGGGATTCGCAGTTGATATGCAAAACGCAGCATTTCATTCAAAAAGCAACTCAAAACGATGCGTTCCGTGCATAGCGCAAGCGTCATGGGCCCTTGTCACCATGTGCCACGTGTCACGACCTGATTGGCCAAGGCGCGTCCACACGGATCCTCCCCAGTACCTCCCCAGCTCGGGGCCCATGCACGAATACGCGGATCGTGACTTGTGCGCAGGTTTTTTTTTTTTTTTTTTGGGTTCCCCGCATGTAAAAATTCATCTAATGAATTTTAATTTTCAAAATTATTTTATTTTATAATTTTTAATTTTATTCATCTCATGAATAATGTTTGGCAAAATTAATTTACCCATCTTATGGGCAAATAATCCATCTCATGAATTCTTAAAATTTTTTCGATTGCAATAAATACAGAGGCTTGCGCAGAGACCTCGGGAACAATTTAAATCCAGCTCCAAATGGGTTAAATTAACCTTCCAATGAAATAATTTAATTACCATTTAATGAGATTTAGTTTCACTAAATAAATCTCACTGCACTCCAGACTTAAATTATTTATTCGATATCTCCCTAATAGACTGTATTGGTGAGAACAATCCCTCCACTAGATGTCCATGACAAATGATAAACATAATCACTACCATTATCCTTCTTACAGATTCTCCATTAGTTATCGACTCGCCCTTCACTGAATAATTCATTTATACTTGAACACATTCATAGTATAAATTCTAAATGTCAAATACTTGGAATACTTTAGCCAAAGTTTTCAAACTATTCAAATATTTTGCGAATCAACTAAGGGGACACCTGTATCGTATAAGAGACTGTAGATTCCCTATTGAATACCTAATCCTTGTCACACTTCACGCCGCTACCCCGGTGTACGTGGGATTTCATTCATTCGTTTAGACCTTACTTACAGTGCACCAAAGTAACTAACGCTCCATGCACAAGTCCAAAATATCCTCTGGATTTAGAGTCATTGTTCAAACAGTACAATATGAATCACTCATCTTCAATAGTAGTCTAGAAATAAGTAATCCACATGGTCCAACTCAGTATGTCAATCTTATTAAACACACTAACCTAACACTTTTTGATCTCCATCCACATGACCAAGATTAGTCATCTAGAGTGTCATGCTATAGTCTTAGCATACAAGTGGTCCAAACTTGTTTTCGACTGCGAGTCTTTCAACTAACAATCCATACCATTTGTTCCAAGCCTATATGTGGCTTAGTCTCATAAACCACTTAGAACAAACATGTGAATTGTAGTCTGGGGGCTACACCCATCTTATGGATGTCTCCTAAAAGAAAATTACATGCAGTATAAATGCTCACTTAACAAATTTAACTAAGAAACGACTGTGACTTCAAATTTATTTATTAACCAAAATAATATATCCAGAATAAATCTAGATTTTAGGACACTTTTCTTAACCGGATGGAGGAAACGCCATTCTTTTCCAAGACAAGGGATAGATCATTAGCAAAAAGTCAAGCTAACGACTATAACTTAAGCGCTTCTTGGGAGGCAACCCAAGTTTTCCTTTTTGTACTTCTTTTCTTTTAATTTATTTTAATTATTTTCTCATGTTTCTGTATATTTTTATTCAATCAGGTTTTCAAAACAAGTTTGGTTGTAGCATGATGCCAACATTCTCCATCAAAAAGCAATCCTCAAATCTGGGAAGTATCTCTCACATTTTGCTTCATTCTTCGTATTTTGTTTTTACAATGAGGACAATGTCAATGTTAAGTTTGGGGGTGGGTGAGACATTTTGTCACATTTTTAAAATTTTGAACAAAATAAAAAAAAAAAAAAGTTTTCTTGCCAGTCCTATTTTATATCTTAGAGAGGGCTTTAGTGCCTCCTATAGTTCAGAGCTTTTGTATGGGAATGTAGATAGTGTCGGCCAACAAAAGATTTTCTATTTCCTATAGTTTAAATCAGTAGTATTTCAAAATTTTCTTGCATATTAAAACCAAGGTTTTTTTTTTTTGGAGATCTTATCATCATGGTTTCTAGTAAATTTTTCTACTCTTTTTAGCTTGTTTGCTTTAATTAGACTTGAATAACCTGAGAATCAATTATTTTTATGTTCTATTTGCAAAATATGATCTATTCTAAGGCACTATCTTGATAAAATCGAGGTATTTGAGTTCACTAGTTAGCATAGTTATTTTACCTTTCTTTCTGATTAAAAGATGCTCAAATTTGAATAGATTACATTAAGATTATCATTTACATAATAGATTTTGAAGAATTATGCCTAAGTCTAAGTAAAAGAAAAATATGAAGAAAAAAAATACAATACAATAAAAACAGAGAGAGCGATTCACTAAGCACCTGTAACTGTTAAAAACGTCTATCATTTGGATATATGCTACAGTGTTATGGTTTTGTGCCTTGGTAGCTCGAGCAAGTAGATCCCTACCGGTGTTTCAACATGTGGTACCCTGGGCTAAGTGGAATGGGAGCTGCCGCATTGAAAGCTCGCTACAAGGGTACTTAAAAAGCTAACAAGGAATTGAGCACTTTAAACAAAAAAAAAAAAAAAAAAAAAGGTTAAAGAAGAGAAAATATGGTGCATAATTTTAGTCTTGGGCATACCTAAGAAGTCTTGTTATGAGTGGTATGATTTTTATTTTCTGTTCGGTTTGAATGTCTTCAGATTGGAAAGAATGGATGAACTTAATATACTTAGCCCGGATTGTATGTGCTCGAGTACGGATCGTTCCTCGAAAATCCTTGGGCTGCATTAACCTGTTCCTCCAACCACTCAACAAAAAGCGAAGCAGAGGGGCAATCTTGTGTAGAATGAGAGATACTAGAGTATGAAGAACAAACACTATGCATGTTTTGAACATTAGACACATTAGGCAAAGTAGAGGGAGTCAATGTCATCTTAAATAAGGAAGTCAACTATTCCACAGAAGAGGCAAGAGAGTCTACCTTCTTATCTAAGATGGAAGTGCGAGCAATTTCACGTACTTCTCCTCTATTTAACCTAGCAGCATTTAAACATGCATGTGCGGCATTCTGTTGTGAGTTCTCATTCAAATGTTCAAACAATTCCCATGCCTCATCCTCATTCTTCCTAAGGAACTGACCATTGCATGAGGCATCAACAGTTTGCTGACCCTTTTCATTTAACCCATAATAGAAATTTTGGACTAGCTGCCATTTAGGGATAGCATGATGCGGACAAGCTCGTAAGAGTTCCCTAAACCTATCCCAACTCTCATGAAACTCCTCAGTAGGGAGTTGGGTGAAGGTGTTAATGGCTCTCCTAGCAGTGTTAGTCTTACTAATAGGATAGAATTTCTTAAGAAATTCTGTTGCATTTGAGTCCAATTACTAATCATCCCACTAGGTAAGGTGCCTAACCAATACTTAGCCTTGTCCTTCAAAGAGAAAGGAAAAAGATGAAGCAAGATGGTGTCATCACTAATGTTAGGAATTCTGAAGGTTGAACAAACCTCCATGAAACTGTCCAAGTGTGTGTACGGGTTCTTATTACCTAAGCCGTGGATTGAAGGAAGCATTTGTATGGTATGTGGCTTAAGCTCGAACTAATGGGCTACCGATGGCAATCTAATGCATGAAGGTGAGGTGTATGTGGTGGGAGTAAAATACTCCATAAGTGGACATGGTTGTTGTTCGTCAGCCATTGCGGTTTGTGCTCGGTGTTGGGCTCTAAAGTTTCTTCAGGTCCTTTCAATTTCAGGGTCGAGTCTAGCAAGGTCAAGAGATAGAGAGCGATGACCATGCATGAATAACCAATCACAAGAAGCAAATAAAACTAAAAACTATGTTAACCTCCAATCCAAAAGAATGAGAGCTGACCTTGTGGAAGAGAGGTAAGATGAGAAGAGAATTGAATTAGATGAGAATTAGAGAAGGAGATGAGACTTGGAGAGAGATTATTGAATGGAAATTTGAATTTTATTGATTCAATGAAGATATTATATGATTGAGATCTGCTTATAATAGATGTTGATACATTGAACCCACACTTTGCTCCTAACCGACTTCAAAAAGCTTTTATCGCCAAAAACTAGCTAAGCCGCCATATTTGACCTTGCTTGACCACTAACTGACTTTGGCGCCTAAAGACTCACTAACTCATATTTGAACATTACATTAAAACGCATCATTCAAACTATACATCAATTACATGACTCCAAAGCAACCAAATTAAGGAAATCACAACCTTCCCCTTCCCTTGAAAAGCTCCTTGTCCTCAAGGAGAAAAATTGGGAAATTGAATCTTCAAAAATGCAAGTTCTTCCCATATAGCAAAGTTCGGGTCCAAGTTATGCCATTGTATCAGCACTTCGTGTACAGATCTGTCTGCAACATTCAACTTTCGGGTAGATTTAACAGCAACTGGTTGCAGCAGCAGTGAGCCATTTGATCTAACTTCAGGTGCCTCCTTGAGCTTTTAACTCCTTTCTTCACCTGTTTTTTTGAGTAAAGACACATGAAACATGGGGTGAACGTACGAGTTAGGAGGTAAGTCAAGCCGGTATGCCACTTTGCCAATATTTTTTAATACTTTGTATAGGTCAAAGAAACGAGCACCTAGCTTAACATTTCTCCTGACAGCCAAAGAGGACTGTCTATGAGGATGTAATTTGAGGTAGACCATGTCACCAACTTCATAATTCTTGTCTACCCTCTTTTTGTCAACATATAATTTCATCCTTGCTTGTGCTTGAAGAAGATTGTCCTTGAGAACTTGCATCATATGCTTCCTTTGCTGTATCAAATCAGTAGCTTCAGGTACTGCTGAAGTTACTTTTTGAAGCATGAAAGGAGTGGGAGGATCGTATCCATAGAGAGCTTTAAAGGGAGAAGTGCCAATAGATGCATGAACATGAGTATTGAATCAATACTTAGCTAAAGAAAGCCAGCTGTTCAATGCCTTTGGATGCAAGAAAACCATACTTCTAAGGTACTGCTCAATGCATTGATTGACTCATTCAGTTTGTCCATCTATTTGGGGATGGTAGGATGAGCTAAGAGCCAATGTCGTTCCCAACAAATTGAACTATTCTCTCTAAAAATTGCTTGTAAAGATCTTGTCCCGATCAGATACAATGGATGGAGGAAATCCATGTAATTTGTATATGTTATCAAGGAAGCTTTTAGCCAACTTATCTGCAGTGACAGGTCAAATTAGGGAGATGAAATGACTATATTTGGTGAAGCGATCCACAACAACCCAAATTACTTCCTTGCCATCTGAATTCAGCAATCCTTCTATAAAATCCATGCGTAAGTTAATCCAAGCACCCTCAGGTCTAGGGAGTGGCTGTAGAAGATCTTGGTGACGATGATCTCCCAATTTAGTTTGTTGATAGACTTCACAAGCTCTCACAAAATTTAACATTGTCTTCTTAATACCAGGCCAAGTGAAATGTGCCTTAACCCTCTGATATGTTCCTTCGATTCCAGAATGACCTCCCCAAGCTGAATCGTGTGAAGCACTGACAATTTGATCTCTCAAATCTATAGAAGAACCAATACAAAGCCTGTTCTTCAATCAGATGATGCCGTTTTGGACTGATTTCTCTGCATTAGCATCTTCACTGCCTGAATCCTTCATACTGCCAGCAATAATACATTCTTGAGCAAAGGGAGCATCTTCATAGGACTTACAAACTTCTTCCATCCATGATGGTAAGACAACGGACACTGCACAACAAGAACCTTGCTCACAATCTTCAAATTTTGGTGAAAGAGCATCAGCTGCCAAATTTTCTTTTCCCCTTAGATACTCAATAGCATAATTGAGACCTAACATTTTCAACAATCCCTTCTTTTGGATTCATGTCACAATATTCTGTTCCAAAACATGCTTGAGACTCTGATGGTCTGTCCTGATAATGAACCTATGTCCATGTCGCCATTTGTCAACAACTAAAAAGAATCGCCAAGTATTCCTTTTCCAAAGTAGACATTGCTTGATGTTTTGGACTGAGAGCTTGACTCAAATAAGAAATAGGTCTTCCATTTTGAGAAAGGACTGCTCCAATGCCTGTACCACTAGCATCTGTCTCGAGGATGAACTCCTCAGCAAAATTAGGCATTGCTAGAACTGGAGCTGTGCACATAGCTGCCTTGAGAGCCTTAAAAGCGGATTGAGCTTGATCTGACCACTTGAATGCATCTTTTTTAAGAAGTGCAGTCAAAGGCTTTGCAATAGATCCATATCCCGCAATAAACTTCCCGTAGTAGCCGGTCAGTCCCAAGAATCCCCTCAATTGTTTCAGTGACACTGGAGTAGATCATTCTTACATCGCTTGAACTTTAGAAGGATCGGTTGAAACTCCTTCATATCAGATAACATGGCCCAAGTATTCTAACTGGGTCTGAGCAAAACAAAATTTGGTTAGCTTAGCAAAGAACTTATGATTGCGCATTACTGTAAACACTTCCCGGAGGTGCTTGAGATGATCCTCAAAGGAAGAATTGTATATCAAAATATCATCCAAGAAAACTAGCACTGTTCTGCTAAGGAAAGGCTTAAAAACTTCATTCATAGTGGCTTGAAAAGAAGCTGGAACGTTGGTTAAACTGAATGGCATAACCACAAACTTGAAGTGTCCAGGATGAGTCTGAAAGGTAATCTTATATATATTCGGCTCAAGAACTCTGATTTTGTGGTATCTGTTACGTTTGTGGTTAATTCAGAAACGTAAGCTAGGATAAAGAGAATATAAGATGAGAATGAATATGGAGTTTACATGAGAGAAAGAAGGGAAAGGGATGAGAAAGTAGAGGGGATGTCAAAGATATCAATTCATTCATCAAAGTTATGAGATTACAAGCCTAAGCCTTACTATTTATACTACTTACATGATATGATCTATTACATTGTATCTAACTCATGCTATAGCCACCAACCACTCACTAAGCCGCCACTAATGACCGGCATTGACCACCTAAGCTCTAGACTTCACTTATTACAGGATTTCACCAAAGCTTAAGCTATTAATTACAATATCAACTAGCTATTACAAATCAATAGGCTCGATTCCATGCCTCATTACATTTATACTTTATTTCATATGTCCCCCTATTATGAGAATCATAACAATACTCCCCCCTTCAAAAGAATCTTGTACCCAAGAATCAAGAAGCAGGTTGAAGCTTGAAGAACAAATGCCACAATAGGAATAACGAGCTAAACACAAAGCAAACTTGGATGAAGAGCTGCAGCCAGAAATGTGGCAACATCTGAAGTAGCCTAAACACACCAACAGCAGCCACTTAACCAATCAATCAACCCATAACAGCCTTAACAACAATCTAACAGCAGCATGACAGCAACAGAACATCAGTAACAGCAAGAGCACATCTGAATCTAAATTTTAAGCTGGAACCTTGCTATTATGTATTGTTGTGGAGGGGAGAGCTGTAATTGATGAACTCATGATGAAGTTTATTCAGCTGAACAACCAATCGATGAGCTAACTCTGAAATGTTGCAGGTACATGTGAAGGACAACTTGTTTCGCACAATGCTGCATTTGAGTGTACCATAATCCGCAAGAGGTCTGCACAATGCTGCTCTTGAGTGTACCACAATCCGCAAGAGGTCTGCACTGATCATCCCCACATCAACAGCACACGCACAATTCTTCTTGGAGCAGTTAACACAGCCCAAACTTCTAATTTGCTGCTGCGAACTACCAATTGCATCTTTAACCTCTGAAATTCTATTTGTAGAGGGCTGCACAACAGATGGGTACGTTATTAACCACATAAAAATGCATTTGAAGTCCTTTAACACCTCGGGAGGCCTTCCAAACTTGAACCAAGTGAACCAAACATCAAGTTCTGGTTGTTGGCATTCCCAGACGCAGCTCCAACAGACACAATTCTTGATCATGGCAACCCAACACATTGTAGGCCCATATGGATGCAGCTGTGACTCCAAAACTTCAGTGATTTCTTTGTCCTCAGCTGAAACCTTGGAGATAAACGACTTGCAAATGTCCTCCCAGTAGCGCAGCTTCATGGTAGAGACCTTGTTGATCAAAACTCCCTTAAAAAACAGAATTATTTCACCCCGAACTTGCCGATCAGCATGCCGAAAGTGCTTATTAGCTACTGGAACTCGATTCCTTATTGATTTATTGTGCTCCGGTGCAATGTTTTCCAACAATTTCAACTCACACAACCACCTACTAACCCAACTCATGACATGCTTAATAAATCCATGATTGTTTCCCAATAGCACCGAAAGTGATGCAGAATCCACCAGCTCAGCAGAACCAACTCGATGCAGTTCATAACAACATATTGCAGCTTGGTGTATGTCCAAGTGGAAGCTACTTGAAGTGAACAAGTTATTACATCTTCTAAAAGACATAATAGCACCAATCAAACCAAATCTGAGCAGCTCATTCGCAACTGACAGTGAAGAATCTCCCCGAGAATGTTCTGCAACCTCAAAAACCTGTAATTTGTTATTTCTTAGATCAAACGGTCTACCAGCACCAATTATATCACCTAAATCACCAATTTCGATTCTTTTCAGCTTCATATAGTCTTGAGAGTCTTCCCCCGGATCAGGAGACCACTTATCACCAAATTTTGCACTTGGATAAGTCACAATTCTACTCAAAGGAAGGAATAGATCATGCCAAACTTGCCGATCGGCATGTCGATAGTACATTTCAGCCACTCTACACTCATAATATCTCACCCAACACAAGAGACCTTGCTGAACCTCCAAGATGATGTTGTTCTGGACCCAAGTTAACTCTCTATCATGCCCAAAAGTAAACTCAGACACGATCTGCTCATCATTTGGTGATACTGCCACAACAACAACTGTCTTTTTAACAGGATGACATGGCTGAACAGAGAAAGTGCCTCCATTCTGCATATAATCTTGCCATGGGATAGTACTTAACAGGTTTGGAGATGATAGCAATGAAATCTCAGCAGTGGCATCAATTATTTTGGTTGGAATCCCAAAATCTGCAGTAACTACCCCTTGTACAACAGCATACATAGCTTTAGCATATACATCAGTAGAAGCAGCATTTTGAGTTAACTTTTGTTGATCATCAAACCTCATAGGTTGCAACACAACTTTATGCTTCAATTTCTTCTTTGTTTCCCAATATTCATTCAATGCGTCGTTAAGATAATTCCACATCACTTTACTCTTTGCACTCGTCATCATTCCCATGACATGAAAATCGTATTCCCATTCTTGACGCATGTCATACAGTGGCTCATCCTCTTCAAAATACTCTAACTCTAGCAAAGAGTCTTCATTAAGATCATCTACCTCTACCTCAAGTTCATCCAACTCGTGTTCATCAACTACGGTATTACCTTGATCCAATTCTTCATCAACTACATTAAGTGGCTCCACAATGTGCGCTTCAGCTACTGCGGAAGACTTTGGCCTTCGACATTGTTCTTGAATCTCAGCTAATTTCACTTCAAGTTCCTCCTTTTGCTCATCCTAGAACTTGTTAATCGTATCCACCAATTCTTGTGATTGACAAATGATCTGATCATATTTCTCCATTACAATCGGCTGAGCTTACTATTCAATGTTCACGTTGTTTTGCTAGTTCATTTGATGTATCCATTCAGCATTAGATTTCTGGTGCTGATCAAGCATTGTCTTCAACTAATCCGGAATCACAACCATCCATAATCGCTCCTTAAACTTCACACTGAATGATTTTCAAGTTAACCGCAGCACCAAGTATTGTTAAGATCGACAATTATTTCAATTTCAAGATCGGGTTTAAGAATCACCGCATATTCAAACCCTACTGACGAACTTCGAGCAGAGGAAGTTTGAACAAACCCTAACTGCAATGTTAGTTGATTAATTCGACCTAAACTTCTAAATTAAGCTCGGCTCTAGCTCGTACTCAAGTCCTTAACACAATACCTAAAGCGAACTTCATGAACGAAATCAGATTTCAACAATTTACGTTTCTTCTTTCTACTGTCAGAATTCGCCTATGTTGTCAGAGTTCTCGATACATAAAATTCTTAAGAATCAACGCAGAATCTGATGAAATCTCACCACTTCTAAGCTTATCAACACAATTTCATCACAATCTAGCAAGAAGAATAGATTTGAATCGAGTTTGAACTTGCTGTTCAGAACAGTTACCTCAACTTCAATTTTCGAGTTGTAGAATCTGATTAAACCTCTATTCAGCTTGTTTTGTGATCTTTTGATGATAATCAAGTGCAATGTGGAACAATTAGCTCACTTGTAACTTCTTCTAAGCGGATTCAGGTGAAGGATCGATCAAGGATAGCTAGCTCAGCACCAAACTTCAGCAGCTGATTTTGCTTGCTCTCAACTTTTGCACTAACACTCAGCAGCTAATGCTGGATTGATTCTACTGAATTCACTATGAATCAGCTTAAATGTTGATTGTACTCTACCAATACTGATCAATTGAGCTTACTCCAATGCAATTCGATCACTTTAATTCCCAACCGAAACACCTCTTAGGCACTTGTTGAAAACTGGTGCAATAACCGCCAAATCCACTTCAAAATTCAGATTTGAATTCTAATCACAAATCTGAATTAAATTAGTGACACAATTGGCTTTATTGATTAATTGAAATACAATTAATCGTATTTTGTAATTTCTTTCCGGATATGAGCTTGATTCGGAAGCCAAATCAAGGCTCTGATACCAATTGTTATATTTGTGGTTAATTCACAAACGTAAGCTAGGATAAAGAGAATATGAGATGAGAAAGCGTAGAGTTTAGATGAGAGAAAGAAGGGAAAGGGATGAGAAAGTAGAGTGGATATCAAAGATATCAATTCATTCATCAAAGTTATGAGATTACAAGCCTAAGCCTTACTATTTATACTACTTACATGATATGATATATTACATTGTATCTAACTCATGCTATAGCCACCAGCCACTCACTAAGCCGCCACTAATGACCGGTATTGACCACCTAAGCTCTAGACTTCACTTATTACATGACTTCACCAAAGCTTAAGCTATTAATTACAATATCAACTCGCTATTACAATATCAACTAGCTATTACAACTCAATATGCTCGATTCCATGCCTTATTACAGTTATACTTTATTTCATATGTCCCCCTATTATGAGAATCGTAACAGTATCCCTGCCTCAAATCAAGTTTAGTGAAGAAACGTGCTCCATCTAACTCATTAAGTAAATCATCCATGACAGGAATAGGGAACTCATCTTTCACTATCAATGAATTAAGCTTTCTTTACCAGAATAATGGGAGAGGCAAAAAGGACTTTGACTAGGCCTGATGAAGCACATCTTGTGCAATTCATCCACTTTCTTCTCAATCTATGTCTTCTGAGCATGGGGATACCAATAAGGCCTCATCTTTACTGGATCTTAAGTGGCTTTAAGAGGAATAGAGGGATCAACACGTCTCCGAGGAGGTCGAGCCTTTGGCTGCTCAAAGATATCTTCAAATTCTTCAATCAAGGCTCGCACCTTAGACTGAGTAACCGATCCCCACTCAGTAGGAGAAATAACAAACAATTGTCCAATCCACCGAATGGCACTCTTCTTAAATCCTCCTTGTAAGCTTTTGCCTTTGATCAACTATAGTTGTGCATGATCAGCCATGGCTTGCAATGTGACTCTAGTTCCATGAATAACAAAAGAAACAGTCAATTTTTCAAAGTCGAACATCACTGGATTAAAGGATCCCATCCAATCAACACCGAGCACCATGTCACATCCACCCAATGGGAGAACTCTGAAATCAAAAGTGAACCGATGTTCTTGCATAGTCCATTGAAACTCCTGATACTTGTTCTTAGTGAGAATGGAATTTCCATCATCCACAGTCACGGCTAATGGATGGGTCTTGATCACTTCATGTCTCACTTTCCTCTCTAATTTAGAATCAACGAAGCTGTGAGTGCTTCCATTGTCTATAAGAATAGTAATGGAGGTCTTTCCAGCTTTTCCTTTAATTCGAATGGTATTGTGAGCTCCATTCCCTGTCAAACGTTTCATAGAAATCTCAATTTCATCCTCCAACAATTCATCTTGTGACTCTTGCTCAGAACTGTCTTCTACCACTTATGTTTCTTCACTGTTAGATTCAACTTCAACTTCAGCACCTCTTGTAGACGTCAAGAATTTGGAGTAACATTTATGTCATGGCTGATAAGGTTAGCTGCATTTGTAACAAAGCCTTGAAGACTTCTTATCAACAGCACGACTAGCCTTGAAGCCAAATGAATCTCTGTGCCAAGGTTTAGAATTAATTCCTTTGAATTTACTCTTGTCACTTGAAGATACAACTGTGGCTTCAATCAACTTAGCCTTGGCATATGCTTTAGACAAAGTCCTTGGCCCAATGGCCATCACCATGTTCTTGATTCTTATCCTCAATCCACTAATGAAGCTAGAGACAAAGTATGTCTCAGTAGCTTGTGGTTAGGTGGCTATCATGCTAACTCGCAGGTTCTCAAACCGTGTCATATACTCACTCACAGTAGTCGTTCGATATACCTTGTTAAAATTATCAACAACATCACCAACGTCCTCTTCTCCATAGCACTTACATAATTCTTCCACGAATTCACCCCACGAAAGATTTGGATTGCTTTTCAACACACTATAGAACCGTACTTCATGATCTCCATGAAGATGCACTGTTGCCAATTCCACCTTTTCAGCTCCACTTATGTTATAAAAATGGAAGTATTGATCACACCTTCTCTACCATGATTGAGGTTGTTTGCAATCAAAAGGTTCAATTTGCCCTCGAGGTTGTCTGAAAGTAGTGCTCCTATTACCGGATGTAGCATCATTACTCAGTGTTCTTCATTGATGATGCTGATCTGGTGGCCTATCTTGATGTTCGAATTCATCAGATGGATTTCTGCTGTGCAGCATAGCATTTGGAGATCTGGTATTTAGACCTAAATTTTTTCCAGATGATCGAGAATGTGCTTATTTTATGGATTGATCCTGAGTTCTTGCAGCAGCATCAACCTCTAAAAGTCGAGTATCAATTGTTCTGTTACAATCTGGAGGTCTAACCTCAGTTTGAATCAAAGGAGATCCACTGCGATTCCGGTCCAGGCTTTCAACACTGTCAATGTGAACTCGCGGCTGCCTCAGTTCTGCTGGAGGAATTAGCTGACAAGCAGGTCGTAGATTTCAATTTATAGAAGATTCACCATGTTTGTTAACCTGATTTTGCAACCAATCAGTTTTTCCTAAAAACGCAAGGATTGCAGCTGCACTTGCTCAGCAAACTTCTGATCTTGTTCCAGTTTCCTGTTAATTTGATCCTGCAATCCACCAATCTTGTCCTCAAGACGCAGAGTCTGTTGTTGCATTTGATCAGAAATCTTCAAATCTTGTTCATCCTGCACCTATTGAATTCGATTCATCATCATGTCCATCCGTAACTTGTACAATTCATGCATTTGCGCCCTAAACTGAGTATGAGTAATGAACTAAGGTCTGGTAGTAGAATTTCCACCAACAATCGAAGAAAATGTTTCATTAAGATCATGTTAGCTTCCAATTCAAAGATTGAATGTTAACCTTGTAGAAGAAAGAGTTGAGAAGAGAAGAGAAGTGAAAGGGATGAGAAATAGAGAAGGAGATGAGAGTTAGAGGGAGAAATTCCAAAGGAAAATCTGATTGTTATTGATTGAATGCTGAAATTACATGTTGAGAGCTTTTTTATATAAGATCGGAAACATTGAATCAAGACAACTAACTCTAACCACCTCTTAACCGACATTGGCGCAAAAACCAGTTAGCACCCAGATTTGACTCACCAAGACAACCTATCGACCCCTCTAGTCGCCAAACCATACCAACTAACATTTGAATACAAGCAAGCACAACAATGAAGCCAAAACCCGAAATACAACCAAAATTACAACTAGAATCTAAAGAATCATAACATTCCCTCCCTCTTGAGAAGCTTCTTGTCCTCAAGGAGTAAGATTAGGGAACTGGATCTTCAAGAATTTGAGATTTCCCCAAGTCACAAAGCTCTTGTCCATATTGCACCATTGCACCAATACTTCTTGCAAGGCACCATGCTCCATCTGCAATGCTCTCCGAGCCTTGATAGCAGCAGGTTGCGGCAACAGAGTGCCATTAGTTCCTGCTTCTGGTGGCTCCCGTGAGATCTTAGCTCCCTTCTTGACCTGCTTTTTAAGTAAAGAGACATGGAACACCGGGTGAATGTAAGATTGAGGAGGTAAGTCAAGTTTATATGCAACTTTGCCAATTTTCTCCAAAATCTTGCATGGGCCAAAGACGCAAGCACTAAGCTTGACATTTTTCCCGGCAGCCAATAAAGACTGTCTATTAGGTTGTAATTTGAGGTAGACCATATCACCAACTTCATAGTTTTTGTCTACCCTCTTTTTATCGGCATAAAATTTCATTCTTGTTTGAGCTTGTAAGAGAGTGTCTCTAAGTAGCTGTGACATTTGCTTCCTCTGTAGCAAGTAATCAGCTGCTGCAGAAGCGGTTGGCATGGGTTATTGCATCATGAATGGAGTAGGAGGGCTATAACCATACAATGCTTGGAAAGGGGTGATGCCAATAGATGCATGTACCTGTGTGTTGAACCAAAATTCAACTAGAGAGAGCAATCGGTTCCATTCTCTAGGCTGAGTGAAAACCATACTTCGAAGATATTGCTCAATACATTGGTTAACACGCTCAGTTTACCCATCCGTTTGTGGATGATAATATGAGCTAAGTGCCAACGTAGTGCCCAATAACTTGAACAACTCCCTTCAAAAATTGCTTGTGAAGATCTTGTCCCGATCTGAAACAATGGATTGAGGCAACCCATGTAACTTGTATATGTTGTCAAGGAAGATCCTTGCTAATCTTTCAGCTGTAACAAGCCGGGTAAGTGCAATGAAGTGGCCATATTTGGTGAAATGATCCACTACCACCCATATAACTTCCTTGCCTTCGGACCTTGGCAATCCCTCAATGAAATCCATCCTAATGTTGATCCATGCTCCCTTCGGAATGGGAAGGGGCTGAAGAAGACCCTTGTAACGATGATCTCCCAGCTTGGTTTCTTGACATACCTCACAAGCCTTAACATACTCAGTCACTGCCTTCTTCAAGCTTGGCCAACTAAAATAAGCTTTAATCCTTTGATAAGTACCTTCTATACCGGCATGACCTTCCCAAGCTGCATCATGAGAAACTTGAATAATCTGATTCCTCAATTCAGTTGTAGAGCCAATATACAGTCTGCCATGAATTCTGATCAGACCCCTCTGCACTGAAATTCCAGCTTCATTGTCAATCCTTCTTGCGTCTTTCACAAGGTTAGCAGCCACACACTCTTGGGCAAAAGAATCACCTTCATAAGAATTATAAACTTCTTCCATCCATGAAGGAATCACCACGGTTGTCGCACTACGGAAACCTTGTTCAGCATCCTCAAATTTTCTGGATAAAGCATCGGCTGCAGCATTTTCCTTGCCTTTTCTGTACTCAATGACATAATCAAGGCCAAACATCTTCATTAGACCCTTCTTTTGAGTCCTCGTTACAAACTTTTGCTCAAGAAGGTGCTTGAGGCTTTGGTGATCCATTGGAATAATGAACTTGTGACCATCCAAGTAATACCTCCATTTCTCAACGGCTGAAAGAATTGCTAAATATTCCTTCTCATATGTCGACATATCTTGATGCTTGGGACTAAGAGCTTGACTCAAATAAGCAATTGGCCTTCCTTCTTGGGAAAGAACAGCCCCTATACCCAAACCACTTGCACCTGTCTCTAGCACAATGTTTTCAGCAAAATTGGGCATTGCCAACACGGGTGCTGCACAAATAGCTGACTTAAGGGCCTCAAAAGCAGCCCGAGCCTTGTCTGACCATAAGAATTCATCTTTCTTAGGAGTTCAGTTAAAGGTTTTGCAATGGAACCATATCCTTTAATGAACTTCCTATAATACCTGGTCAAACCCAAAAAACCTCTCAATTGCTTCAAGGTTATTGGAATTGGCCGATCTTGCATTGCCTGGAACTTAGTAGGATCAGTGGAAACTCCTTCTTGAGAGATGACATGGCCCAAATATTCAAGCTTTGCCTGAGCAAACGAGCATTTGGACAGCTTAGCAAAGAACTTGTGCTGCCGTATCACCACAAAGACTTGTCTAAGGTGAATGAGGTGATCTTCATAAGAGGAGCTATAAATCAATATGTCATCGAAGAAAACTAGCACTGATCCTCTCAAGAAAGGCTTGAAAACATCATTCATTGCATCTGAAAAAGTGGCCGGAGCATTTGTTAGGCCAAAGGGCATAACAACAAACTCAAAATGCCCATGATGAGTCTGTAAAGCAGTCTTGTATATATCCGGCTCAAGAACTCTGATTTGATGATACCCCTGTCTCAAATCAAGCTTAGAGAAGAAACATGCTCCATATAACGCATCAAGCAAATCATCTATGATGGGAATGGGAAACTTATCTTTCACTGTCAAAGAATTCAATTGTCGATAATCAATGCACATTCTAGCTGATCCATCCTTCTTCTTCACAAGGATCACAGGTGAAACAAAAGGGCTATGGCTTGGCCTACTGAAGCTCATGTGAAGTAACTCTTCAACTTGTCTCTCAATTTCTGATTTTTGGGCATGAGCATAACAGTATGGCCTAATCTTAACCAGATCAGCATTTGCACGAAGTGGAATGGCATGGTCCACACTTCTTTGAGGAGGAAGGCTCTTTGGGTGCTCAAAAACATCCTCAAACTACTCAACCAAGACATGAACCTTAGGCTTAATGTCCTGCTGTAGCTCAACAGCAGAAATAACAAACAGGTGCCCGAGCCATTGAATTGCTTTCTTCTTGATTCCTCCTTGTAATTGTTTGCCATCAATCAACCGAAGCTGTGCCTCCTCAGAAATTCCTTTCAACGAGACTTTAGTGCCATGGACTTCAAATGCTACCGTCATTTTACCAAAATCAAACACCACCGGATTGAAAGTGCTCATGTAATCCACGCCTAGCACCATATCATAACCTCCCAAGGGAAGAACTCTAAAATCAAAGGTGAATTGATGATCTTGCACAGACCATGGAAATGCTAAGCACTTATTTCGAGTAGTTATAGAGTTGCCATCAGCCACCATAACCTCCAATGGATGAGTTTTTGTCACTTCATGCCTCACCTTCTTAAGCAATTTGGGATCAACAAAACTATGCGTGCTCCCACTATCAATAAGAATAATGATAGAGGTTTTACCAGCC
This sequence comes from Simmondsia chinensis, assembly GCA_018398585.1. Lineage (NCBI taxonomy): Eukaryota > Viridiplantae > Streptophyta > Magnoliopsida > Caryophyllales > Simmondsiaceae > Simmondsia > Simmondsia chinensis. The sequence goes on from JAGTTD010000002.1 coordinate 23,402,786, forward strand.
TTGCCTTTGATACGAATGGTATTATGAGCTCCACTCCCGGCCAACGCCCTCATGGATATCTCAACTTCATCATCCAACAATTCATCTTGTGAAGAAGGATAATAATTGTCTCCTCAGCGTCTGAATCTTCACTGTCAGAAGCAACACCAGCACGGGACCCTCTTGCAGACATTAAGGCCTGAGATTTGGACCTATGACCGGGCTGATAAGGCTGGTTACAACGAAAGCATAACCTCACTGAGCTCTTATCAACAGGGCGCTTAAATCTGGAACCAGAATTCTCCTTCTGCTGCGGTATGTAATTACTGCCTTTGAACTTGTTTTTGTCACTTGAATGGGCTAAGGTAGCTTCAATCAACTTAGCCTTGTTGTAAGCATTAGACAATGTCTTAGGACCAATGGCTTTCACCATATTCTTGATCCTAGGCTTCAATCCACTAACAAAACAAGAGACATAAGAGGCTTCTGTATCCTCCGGAGTAATGGATATTATTGACAACAAGTTAGCTCATAAATTCTCAAACCTGATCATATACTCCCTCACGGTAGAGGTCTGGCACACCTTGTTAAAACTGTCCACTACATCACTTATTTCTTCCTCTCCATATCGTTCACACATTTCTTCTACGGATTGGCCCCAAGAAAGGCCAGGTTTGCTCTTTAACAAACTATAATACCATACCTTATGATCACCATGTAAATGTACTGCAGCTAGCTCGACTTTCTCAGCTTCATTTATGTTGTAATACTGAAAATACCGATCACACCTTCTCAACCAAGACTCCAGTTGGTTACCATCAAAAGGTTCAATTTCCAGTCTTGGCTGCCTGTGAGCACCACTCCTGCCTCCAGAAGACATGTCATTGCTCACTGATCTTCATTGAAATTGCTGATCAGGAGGTCTGTCTTGGTGTTCGAAGTCATCATCTGCAACCCTGTGATGCAAAACAGAATTTGGCAGCCTTGAATTCTGATCAGAATTCAAGCCATTCAGTCTGGAATGAGCTTGTTTTGTGGCATGATCCTGACTTTCTGCAGCAATTTCAGCCTGTGGAGGTGGATCCTCAACTGATCTAACCTATACTGAAGGTCTTGTGTTATGTTTCTAATTCTTTTGTGATGTAATAAGGTGTCGTGTGTTGTATTGTTTGAATAGGTGTTTTGCGCCAATGGGTCGGTTAGGCGGTTAAGTTCGGCTGGTTAAGTTTGGCGGCTGAGTTTGATTCGGTTAGGTGTTATGTTTTTTTTTGGTAAATCAGTGTGAAAATATCATCTATGAAAGAAAATATGTACAAGTTTACGAGGGGCATACCCCAAGCCAAGGCCCAAGGCCTTCATCAATGAATCAATCCGAAGAGAGAAACCAAAACAATGAAATTAAAAGCCAACATGGCCAAACAAAAAGAACAAAGCAAAAAAATGTGAAAACAAAGCTAGCGCTCAATCCCCCACTCCTGCAGGAGCTGTGAGTGGCGATGGGCACCATGAAGCATAGGAGCGGCTATGAGACGGCGGCGAACCAATCCTGTGCTCTCCTCAGTGACAACTGCAGAAGGCCTAGACTGGGAGCGCTGGATCCTCAGGTTACGCTCATACCAGAGGATGTAAACCGTCGCTGAAAGATAAAGGTGGGCAAGGATCCGATCAATCCCGCGACCACAGAGCCTGGAAGCAGCCCACTGAACTAGCTCATGCCAAGGAAGCAAAAGCCAGGCGAAAGAGGTGCGAGAAGACACCCTAGAGTAGACAGTAGCAGAGAAGCTGCAGCTGAAGAAGAGATGGCTGTGCGACTCGTCATCCGACCCACACAACACACAAGTAACCCGAACATCCTGCACTCGATGTCTCCGCAGTCGGTCAAACGTCCAAAGCTGCTCACAAGAGGCAAGCAAGAGAATGAAGGAGTGCCTAAGTATGTGCAGCTGGAACCAGAGGAGATGGTGGATGGAGTCCTCCTCCCTCCGACTACGGATCATCTCCCAAGCTGACATAGTGGAGAAGACACCAGACGGGTCACCCATCCACCGCACGCTATCAACAACCCCCGGTCGGGGCCTAAAGACGATAGAATCTGCAAATAGGTAGCAGCTCAGCGATATCCTATGGGAAGCGCCACTAATCACCCTGAATAATGTCAGAAACATGAGAGCCCAGGCGATGACCAATGGAGTGAAGGAGGCGGAATGTAAACCGCCCCTCTAAACGTCCGCACGGCAACTAGTAATCAGACTGCAGTACTATATCACGTCCGTCACCAATAATGTGCCGAAAGGCCCCGGCACACAACGACCTAACACCCAGGATGCTCCTCCACGACCATGGAATCGAGCCTCCAGGCTGAATATCCCAGAAAGACTTCCCCTGGATTCGGTTGGCATGGATCCACCGAGGCCAGAGAGAATCACGATCAATGAGTAAAACCCAGATATGGTTCATGAGAGAAGCTTGGTTCCACTCACGCAAACGGCGAATCCCAAGACCACCCTCCCGACGGGGATAATAGAGATGCGACTAGGTGACCTTGGCCCCGCCCGGGCCCAAAGAAGTGCCCTTCCATAGGAAGGCAGCGAGAGTCGACTCAATCTTCTGGATCATCAGCTTCGGAAGGATGAAGACAGATGACCAGAAGACCTGAATAGAAAACAGAACCGATCGGATGAGCTTCAAATGGCCGGCATAAGATAAAGAACGAGACGTCCAGAGCTGAATGCGTGCTAGGATACGATCTAATAAAGGCTTGCAGTCCATGAAATGAGGCCTCGTCGTGATGAGCGGCACCCCCAAATCTCTGACCGGGCACTGCCCCAATCTAAACCCCAAGATGTCAAGAATAGACTGTCGAAGCTTAGGCTCAACCTCGGTAATGAAGACGGTGCTCTTTGCTGCGTTCGAGAACAGCCCCAAAAGTGCAGCAAATCGATCTAAAGCCTCCCGAATAACCGAAACACTACCCTCATTAGCCTCAGTGAAAATCATAAGGTCATCTGCAAAGCATAAGTGAGTAAGGCTGGTACTCTGGCAACGAGGATGAAAGCGAAACCTCGGATCAGAAGATGCACGGTGCAGCAAACCCGGTAAGCCCTCCATGGCAATAACAAAAAGGTAGGGTGAGAGAGGGTCTCCCTGCCTGATAACCCTGCTCATGCCAAAGAGCCCCTAAAGTTCGCCATTAATGGCGACTGAAAATCTGGCTGTGGAAAGGCACTCCCACACCACTCGAATCATAACCTCAGGAATACCCATAGGCCGCATAGTAGTAAGAATGAACTCCCAGCGCATCGTATCAAACGCTTTGTGAAGATCAACCTTCAAAGCACATCGTGGCGATGGCGTCTGAAGGGGATAATCGCGTAGAAGCTCCTGAGCCAACATAATACTATCAGATATGCTCTGGCCAGGAACAAAAGCAGACCGCGAGTCATCAATGAGGTAAGGAAGAACCCCTTTCAACCTGTTCGCAATGATCTTAGTGATACACTTATAGATCACATTGCAACAGGAGATCGGGCGATAGTCAGCGAAGGTGGAAGGGTTCTCCACCTTTGGAATCAAGCTGATGCGAGTAGTATTCAGTGCGCCAAGCATGTGCCCTGACTGAAAGAAAGACCGGACGGCTCGAACAACGTCACGCCTCACCACATCCCAAGCCCTCTTAAAGAAGAGGGAGGTGTAACCATCAGGGGCGGGCGCCCTATCATCACCAGTGGAGAACAAAGCATCTCGGACCTCAATATAAGTAACTGGTAGGGTAAGAGGTCTAGCCTAATCCTCAGATAGCCGGGTCTGAAAGAGCTTTGAAATATCCTCACGAAGCGGCCCACTCGGCTCTGTCAATAAGCCACTGAAATAGGAGACACTTGCCTCCGAGATCTCCACATCATCATATGTCCTCCTGCCATCAGTGCGAGCAACGGAATGGATCCGGTTCCTAGCTTGTCGATGTGTGACAGACTTATGGAAGAATCAGGTACCCTGATCCCCTAAAGAGAGCCACTGGATGCGAGACTTCTGATGATAGAAAGCCTCCTCATCACTACGTAATCGCGAGTAGTCTCGAGAAAGACGACGCTCCTCCTCTCGAAGCAAAATACTCTCCGGGTCATCATCAAGTGCCCACTGACCCGCAGTCCAGGCATCTCTTGCCGCCACAACACGAGCTGAAATGTGAGTAAAATGTCTAGCATTAAGGGCCTTCAGCTCCCCCTTCAGCTGCTTCAGCTTCTGGGTGAGCTAATACATGGGTGTGCCATCTATGCTAGCCTCCCAAACTCTCTTCACAGTAGGCAGGAACTCCACATGGTTAGCCCAAAAGTTAAAGAACTTGAAAGGGAGCCTCGGGGTGCGGCACTCTCCAAGTCCTGCAACTACAAAGGGACAATGGTCAGAACATAAATCCCGGGGAAGGAACTGGAAAGAAGAGGGGGAGAAAGAACGCAACCAACCCTCGCTCACTATACACCAGTCAAGACGCTTCAGAATCAGAGCGTCACCATCTAATCCTTTGGACCACGTGTAACGTAGCCCGGAATAAGGCAGAACTGTGAGCTCAGAGTGCATTGTATCTGGATTCCTATAAGTAGGATGATCGAGTGTAATTCTCATTCATTCAATGAAAATACCAATCAATCTCTTTGAGATTAACCTTTTTTCTCTCATCTAACTCTCTCTATTTCCTCATCTCCTTCACTTCTTTCTAATCCCATACTCCCTTTATCATAGGTTGAGATGAAGATTTAATCTCGATCTTAACAATTGGTATTAGAGCCTCGTTTGGCTTCCAATTGAAACGAATTTGATATCAAATATCCCTAGATTGTAGTGCAAATTGTTGAGAAATTCGATTCCAAATTCTGAGGGCAAGAGCTCTCGGTTACTTGAATTGACCTTACAAAAGTAAAAAAAAAATATAGTGCATATACAATTGAATCCTAGTAACAACTACGGATTCAACCGCAATTGCATAGACCGGTGGAGTTCACACTAGATCAGCAGCAGCTAAGGTAGCTGCTAATGCTACATATGCTGATGTGGTTGGTGGCAGTGGTACAACAGGCCAGGAGACGGTGACAATGGCACAATTGGATAGTAGGTTCTGTACAATGATTGAGCTAATCCAAAAACCTAATTTAGTGCAGCAAATGAACCAGCAGATCGATGTGAAGGTTGATCAGCGAGCTGAGCAGGTGGAGGCTAAGATTGCAGATCAGGTCGCTCGACAATCTCAAGAATTGGAGGAGAGGTTTAACCTGCTGTTTGAGCAGTAAATGCAGCAGCTGGAATTGAAATTAACAGAGAATCAAGAGCAGTTTAGGAGGCCAGATCCTCCTATTGTTCCTGATCCGCTATTGCTTGCCAGTGTGCTAAAAACAACCCGACCGATAAGGTCCTTTGATGAAGTGCAACAGAACGATCACACTCTAGTGGTTAATGCTGGTGTTGACGAAAGGGCTCCAGATCGAACTCAAGAGGTTGAGATGACTGCTAATAGGCAGGGCCGCAGTGAGCAGGTGCTTTCTCGGCCTTCAAACTGGAATGCAGGTCCTGGAACACGAGCTACTAACTTGGATAGACCGCCTGCTGATTTGCCTCTGCAGCGTTCTGGCAGCAATGAAGAGTCATCCAATAGCAGAAATAATACCCATAGACAACCTCGGGTGCAGATTGATGCCTTTGAGGGAAAACAACCTCATTCTTGGCTGAGGAGGTGTGAACATTACTTCCTCTTCTATTACATTGATGAATCAGAAAAGGTACAAATTGCTGCTGTGTATTTACTTGGTGATCATGAGGTATGGTTCTATAGCTTGATAAGAAGTAAGCCTTCCATTTCATGGAATGAGTTTGCAAAGGCTTTGTGTGCTCGGTATAGTGATGAGGATGGAAATTATATTGTGGATAAATTCAATAAGGTGAAGCAAGAGGCAACTGTGAGTGATTATATGACAAGATTTGAGAATCTCCGGGCTAGCATTGGAACTGAAATTGAGGCCTCTGAGTCTTATTATGTATCAGCCTTTATAAGTGGTTTGAAGCCTAAGTTGAAGAACTTGGTTAATGCCGTTGATCCTACTGACTTGTCTGTGGCTTTTGCTAAAGCCATGCTTTATGAATCAACTGGTCTAGCAGCAAGTGAAGCTCCCAGACCTCGTGGAAGCAGCTCCAAATTTCAGAAAGGTTCTGGCAGAACCAGGGCCAATAGAACGGATGACAGACAACAACAGAGAATGTGTTATCGATGTAATCATCCTTACTAATTTGGCCACAAGTGTAATCCAAAGTTCCTCAAGTCTGCTGAAGGGACTAATGCTGGTGAGCTCTCTGATGGTGAGGAAATTGCAGAGGAAGGATCTGATTCAGATCAGGAAATCGAGGAAGGCTTGGATGATGCTGCAATGGAGATTTCAGTTAAAGCCTTGACAGGTAATGGGGCTCATAGCACAATTCGGACCATAGGAAGGGCTGTAAAAAGGTCTATTATCAAAGGTAGTGGGAGCACTCATAGCTTTGTTGATCCTAAAGTGGACAAGAAAGTGGATCATGAGGTGATAAGAACTCGCCCTCTTGCTGTTACCGTGGCTGATGGGAAGTCTGTAACAACTCAAAACAAATGCCAAGGGTTCTCTTAGCTGATGCAGGACCGCAAGTTCAGCTATGACTTTCGAATCCTTCCTTGAGGAGGTTGTGACATGGTGCTCGGGATCGATTGGATGAGAACTTATAGCCCTGTGTTGTTTGATTATGCAAACCTCACGCTTTCTTTTGAAGCACGTGGTACTAAGGTCACATTACAAGGGATAGCAGAGCAAGCACAATTACAAGTAATGAAGGGAAGTAAGTTAAAGAAGAGCATTCAAAGATGTGCATTTCAGTGGGTTGGTTAGCTGTTTGCGATTTTTCCTACTGAAATGATTGGAATTACCAAGCCAGAAGTGCAGGCAGTGATCACAAAATTTGAAGATGTGTTCGATGTGCCCAAGTCTTTACCTCCCAAGAGGAGTTTAGAGTATGAAATTCCTTTCAGAGATGGTGCAGAGCCGGTGAAGCTCAGGCCTTACAGATACCCTCATGCTCAAAGGTCAGAGATTGAGAAGCAAGTGGATGGTTTGCTAAAAACCAACTTCATACAGCAAAGCCATAGCCCCTTTGCCTCTTCGATCATTCTTGTCAAGAAAAAAGATGGCACGACTAGAATGTGTATTGATTACAGGCAACTCAACTCTATGACTGTTAAGGACAAGTTCCCTGTACCAGTTATAGATGATTTGCTCGATGAGTTGTATGGAGCTCAAGTCTTTTCCAAGTTGGATCTACGGCAAGGTTATCATCAAATTAGAGTGGTAGAGCACGATGTGTATAAGACAACATTCCAGATACATCATGGACACTTTGAGTTTGTCGACATGCCATTTGTCTTGACAAATGCACCATTAACATTCCAGGCCCTTATGAATGATGTCTTTAAACAATTTCTTAGGAAATTTGTGTTGGTTTTCTTTGATGACATCTTGATTTACAGTGCATCTTTCGAGAAGCATTTGAAGCATTTGAGGGAAGTGTTTCTACTCATGCGTGAGCATAAGTTGTATGCTATGTTGGCCAAGTGTTCTTTGCTCAAACTCATTTGGAATACCTTGGCCATGTTATCTCTTGTGAAGGAGTAGCAACTGATCCCTCAAAGGTCTTAGCTATGAAGGAATGGACTGTCCCGGTTACCTTGAAACAATTGAGAGGATTTTTGGGTCAAATTGGCTATTACCACAAGTTTGTAGCCAATTATGGAGCCTTGGCCAAGCCACTCACAGATCTGTTGAGAAAAGACGCTTTTAGTTGGTCTGAAGAAGCTCAAAAGGCTTTTGATGCTCTTAAGGTTGCAATGTGTAAAGCACCGGTATTAGCAATGCCTGATTTCACCTCCAGCTTTGTATTGGAGATTGATGCGTGTGGAAGTGGTGTTGGGGCAGTGTTATCTCAAGGTGGAAGACCTATAGCCTACCTTAGCCAACCGTTGAGTGCAAAGCATCAAGCTCTTTCTACGTATGAGAAGGAGTACCTTGCAATCTTGCTTACGGTGGAAAAGTGGAGGGACTACTTGGATGGGCATCATTTTATCATTAAGACTGATCATCAAAGTCTTAAGCACCTGCTAGAGAAGAAAATTGTCACAAGGATACAAAGAAAAGGGCTGATGAAGATGTTGGGGCTTGATTATGACTTTGAGTACAAGAAAGCGAAGGAGAACTTGGCCGCAGATGCACTGTCACGCAGATTTGAGGACTATGAGCAGGGTTCTCTTGAGGCCATTTCAGGGATCTCTCCTACTTGGATGGAAGAATTACACCTGTCCTATGTGAATGATTCCTTTGCACAAGAATGTGTAGCCGCTCCCAGTGTGGGTAAGGCGAGCAATCTGGCTGCTGGTGCAGAAATTTCTGTGGCCCGAGGCATTGTCAGAATTCAGGGAAAGTTGTATATTGGCATCTCTACTGATCTTAGACACCAGATTATCAGTGCTGCTCATGATTCTTCATGGAAAGGACATTCAGGCATGGACAGAACGTACCAGAGATTGAAGGTTCACTTCGGTTGGCCGGGAATGAAGAAAGAAGTGACTAACCTTGTGCAAAGTTGTGTGGTTTGCCAACAAACCAAACTTGGTGATCATAGATACCAAGGACTTCTCCAACCCTTACCTGTTTCAGAAGGTATATGGCAGCACATAAGCATGGATTTCATTGAAGGATTGCCTAAGTCAGAAGGGAAAGAGGTGATCTGGGTAGTAGTTGATCGATTCACCAAATCTGGACATTTCATTGCTCTGGCTCGTCCTGTGACTGCTGAGAAGTTAGCTCATGTGTTCTTTGATAACATCTACAAGCTCCATGGGTTTCCGCAATCCATAATTTCTGATAGGGACAAGCTCTTTACAAGTCGATTTTGGAAGGAGTTGTTTGGTCTCTTGGGAACGACGTTGGCCCTCAGCTCATCATACCACCCTCAAACTGACAATCAGACTAAGACGGTCAACCAATGCATTGAGCAATACCTTAGAAGCATGGTGTTTAGTCATCCTAAGGTGTGGGGAAGATGGCTCTCCTTGGCGGAATTTTGGTATAATACCCATTTCCATGCTTCACTAGGTACTACACCTTTTAAGGCATTGTATGGGTATGATCCACCTACTCCATTGGTGTTGCAAAGTATTGAGACACATGTGGTGGATGTTTCTGATCTCGTGCAGCAAACGAAACATCTTATGCAGCTGCTGAAGCATAATCTCAGTCAGTCCCAAGCCTGAATGAAGTGGTATGCAGATCGTAAGAGAGTTGACAGAAATTTTGATGTAGGTGATATGGAATATCTGAAATTACAGCCTTCTAGGCAATCTATAGCAGTAGTAAGGAAGAATGTTAAGCTTTGTGCAAGGTTCTTTGGGCCTTACAAGGTGTTGGAGAATGTTGGCAAGGCGGCCTATAAGTTGGAGCTTCCACCCGATTCATATATTCACCCTGTCTTTCATGTTGCACTTCTGAAAAAGTAGGTTAAACAAGGTTGCGGCTCTTCTCTAGACCCTCTACAGGTGGGATCCAGTGGGTCTCTGATCCTACAGCCTGCTTTAGTGGTGGAAGTTAAGTAGTTAGGAGCGGGTGATTTCAACAAACAGCAAGCTGGTGCAACTGGGATGAATCTTTCACCACTTGGGAAGAGAAACAATTTTTGTTGAGTCATTTTCCTTCTTTTCATTCTTGAGGACAAGAAAGTTTTAAGGGGAGGGGATTGTTATGTTTCTAATTGTTTTGTGATGTAATAAGGTGTTGTGTGTTATATTGTTTGAATTGGTGTTTGGCACCAATGGGTCAGTTAGGCAGTTAAGTTCAGCAGGTCAAGTTTGGCGGCTGAGTTTGAGTCAGTTAGGTGTTATGTCTTAGTGCACTGCGTCTAGATTCCTATAAGTAGGATTATCATGTGTAATTCTCATTCATTCAATGAAAACACCAATCAATCTCTTTGAGATTAACCTTCTTTCTCTTATCTAACTCTCTGTATTTCCTCATCTCCTTCACTTCTTTCTCATCCCATACTCTCTTCATCTTAGGTTAAGATCAAGATTTAATCTCCATCTTAACATCCTGCCTTAGGTTGCATCATCGGAGATTTACCTCGATTCCTAACCAAGCTTTCAGTTTTGTCAATGTTTGCTCGCCGCTGAACCACTTCAAGAGGTGGAAGAATCTGACTACCTAGTTTAAGGACCGGTCCTACAATTGCACCAGCTTAGCCTCAATTTGCTGCAGACGTTCCTCTTTCTTGGAGTCATTTTCACACAACATCTGTCTCATGCCTAAAAGCATCTGTTCAAACTTCATATCAATCTTTTGATCAAGCTTTTCTACATTGCTAAGGCGATCATTGATGTCTCGAAGGAGAGCATTAGTAATGTACTGAGGACCGATTGTAGCCTCTTCACCAGCAACAGCAGCGCAAGAGCGATCAGGACTCAAAACCGCAGCTGCATTGGATCCACCAGCTCCCAATCGTGTCCTCACACCCTCAGCCATGGTCTGATCGCTTTTCTTCTGTTTTGCTAGCTCCAATCCATCAATTGATTGTTTGAACTAGCTCTGATACCAATTGTTTGCTTCCAATTCAAAGATTGAAAGTTAACCTTGTAGAAGATAGAGTTGAGAAGAGAAGAGAAGTGAAAGGGATGAGAAATAGAGAAGGAGATGAGAGTTAGGGAGAGAAATTCCAAAGGAAAATCTGATTGTTATTGATTGAATCCTGAAATTACATGTTGAGAGCTTATTTATACAAGATTGGAAACATTGAATCAAGACAACTAACTCTAACCACCTCTTAACCGACATTGGCGCCAAAACTAGTTAGCCGCCAGATTTAACTCACCAAGACCAACTACCGACCCCCCTAGGCGCCAAACCATACCCACTAACATTTGAAAATGAGCAAGCACAAAAATGAAGCCAAAACCCCCAAAAACAACCAAAATTACAACTAGAATCTAAAGAATCATAACAGATCAACATTAGCAACAGAAGCTGCATTAACACCTCCAGAACGAGTATTTGGCTTTCCGGCCATTGATGATCACAAAAATCAGATTCAAAATTGCACTTGATCAGGCTATGATACCAATTGTTAGCTTCCAATCCAAAAGATTGAGAGCTAACCTTGTGGAAGAGAGGTAAGATGAGAAAAGAATTGAATTAGATGATAATCAGAGAAGGAGATGAGAGTTATAGAGAGATTATCCAAAAGGAAATTAGAATTTTATTGATTGAATGAAGATATTACATGATTGAGATCTATTTATAATAGATCTTGATACATTGAACCCACACTTTGCTCCTAACCGACTTGAAACAACTTTTACCACCAAAAACCAGCAAAGCGCCATATTTGACCTTGCTTGACCTCTAACTGACTTTGGCGCCTAAAGACTCACTAACTTATATTTGAACATTACATCAAAATGCTTCATTCAAACAATACATCAATTACATGACTCCAAAGCAACCAAATTAAGGAAATCACAACAAACTAAAACTAGCAAAACAAACACTTAAAAAAACAACAAATAATAAACTATCCTAAAATCAACCTATGCAAATATATCACAAGGTAAATAATGCTTTCAAAATAAATAAATAAAAACCATTTTAAGAAAAGTAAAGAAAATATTTTTATATTTTTAAAATTTTTTTTTACGAAAGAGACAATAACAATTAAAAACAATTAAAGAAAATTAAAAACCAAAGAGAATCATAAAAATAAAATCACGAACGTTGCCTAGTCCCTAGCAACATCACCAAAATCTTGATGTGTTTTTTTACGTCTATCAAAATTTAATATTTAACCCTATTTACTAAACAAACCTAAATTATAGAGCGAGAGGGTGTTGAACCACAAGGACTGAGAGTGCATGAAATTATTCTATGACCTAAATTGATTTAAATAAAACTACGAGATTTTTGTGTTAATTAATGTAAAGAAATGAAAATTAAACTAAGGCAATCTACTTCTATGTTGTAAAGTGTATTAAATTGGAACCTAGAATTTCGAATCCATCATTAACCAATTGTTTTTGCGTTAACTTTTAACTTGGGATTATTGATTGTCACAATGGGTAGTGGTTTAGGCTACAAGCTTCAACCTACTAAGATAATGTTGTTAGTATCGCGTATTAACCCTATCTAACTAAAGCCTAGGGAAGATAGGCTCCACCTAATGTATTGTTAATTATCACGTATTAACCCTATCTAACTAAAGCGCATAGGAGACAGGCTTTAATTAACAACTCGGTTAATACTATTGCTTGATTAATTAATCCTACGGTTATAAGCACAAAGAATTAATTTATAAATATCAACTTCAATAATCAAAGGTTACAAACTCAATAATCATATTAATTGAATAAACGATAAAAACATAATACTTCAAAGTATTTATGTCAACCAAGCAATTCATGTAAACAATCAAATTAACCTGAATTAAAAGTAAATAAAAGTGAAGGCTAAGACTTCATCTTAACCCATAGAGCAACTTAGCTCTCCATTAAGGTGTTATGATCTGAGAATTCAAGGTTTAAGCTGTGTTGCGGAATGTTCTGTGTCGGTTCTGTTGCTGCATTGCTACTAATATGTGTTGTTTGTTAGCTAATAAAAATGTAATAGCATTAGTTAGTAAGTGTTGTGTGTGTGGTTAGTTAGTCTTAGTTAGCTACATTGTAATAAGCTGTTAGTATATCCTGCATTGAAATAATTCTGCAGTAGCAAGTGTCGGTCAGTAGCAGTTCAGGGCATGTGTTCTGTTAGGGTCTATTAGCTGTGGTGTTTGGCACCATAATTAGAATTTAAATGTTAGTTAGCTTAAATTTTAGATGCTTCTAAGTCGGTTAAGTAGCATAAGTCTAGGTTCATTGTATTAGTTGTTAGTTCTTGCTTATAAATAGGAGGCAAATGTAATAATCCGATCATTCAATCAAATATCAACAAATATCTCATTTGAGATTAAACTTCTCTCTCTCATCTAATTCTCTGTATTTCTCATCTCCTTTTCCTTCTTATCTCATCTAAACTCTAAATTCTCTACTTTCTCATCTCAATTTCACTTCTTTCTCATCTCATACTCTCAATCTATCCTAATTTTACTTAGCTTACGTTTGTGATTCAATCACGAACGTAACAATTGGTATCCGAGCCTCATTTGGCTTCCAATCGAGTGCGTAATCAAAAGAAAAAAAAAAAAAAAATTCAGAAACTCCAAATTCAGTGTTATTCTTGCTGGTTCGGTTCAGATTTCAGTGAAGTTCATACCAGTTGAGGACAATTGATCAAGATCAATTCAAATTTTGATTCATAAATTTGATCTTGAAAAATTCAGAAAATTGTTGATCACATTTTGTGCTTGTGCTGCCGTTAATCCAAAGTCAAGAAGACCAGTTCAGATCGAGGAATTCAAGTGTGAAGTCCGGCTGGAGGAGTAACAGCAAGGTTTGGAGCCGGTACTGGAAATCAGGATGCAAATATTGATCCTAATACCTCCTATGCCTGAATTGTGAGAACTGGTGAAACAACAGGCCAAGAGACGCTGACAATGGCACAATTGGACAGTAAGTTCAACACAACGCTTGATCTAATTAGAAAAAGTAACGCTGAATTAGTGCCGCAAATGAACCAGCAGGTGGAGGCTAAAGTATCTAAACAGATTGCACAACAATTGCAAGATTTGGAAGAAAAGATTAATGATAATGTGCAACATCACATTCAAGAAAATGATGGGAAGATTGATGATCATTTGAATCAACAATTGTGGAAGTTCAAACTGAGAATTAATGAAAACAACAAACAAGCGATTGAAGAGATGTTGCAAGATCAGTTACGAAAGCAGAATACAGATGAAAGTGTTGAAGAAAAGTTGACTGCATGTGTGAATCTGTTAGCTCAAACGTTGGAGGAAAGGATCGCAGACCAACTGAATCAACAAGCATTGAACATTGAAGAGAAGATTAAGGAGTTGCGCAACCAAATTGATAAACAAAATACGGCCTCTAGATCTACACCTTTGTTTCTTGGGAGTCATTTACTAAGACCAACCGAACTGCTTCAATCACAAGTACCAAGCGCTGGTGTTCCCTGCTCATCCACAAGTTGATCCTCGAGTTGTTAATGTGAATACGAGACCCCAAGTTCAGCTGCAATTTGAAGAGGACAGACCTCAGCATTAGGCTCCAGAAGCTCATGTAACTGTCAGACCGCAAGCACAAGCTACGAATCAGGAGGAAGTTCAAATTGTTAGCATGAAGAGTGGTCAGATGGAGCATCCACCTGATATTATTGATCGACCACCAGGTTCTGCAGGGCCTATTAGAACCAATCATGAAAATGCAGGACACTTTGATCCATTTTATGAGCCAACACGCACGCGACCTGCTTGCTTGAATGTCGGACACAATGTTCATCCACCTGAAACTATTCAGCAGTATAACTCTGGGCAAAATGCATCTGAATTTGTTATTAACCGAAGCAATGAAATCTCTCATGGTAATAAAAGCAATGACTTTAGACAACCAAGAGTTCAACTTGATAATTTTGATGGGAAGTTACCTCACTCTTGGATAAGAAGATGCGAGCGATATTTCCACTTTTATTCCATTCCTGATGATCAAAAGGTGGAATTGGCTGCAGTTTATCTTCAAGGGGATCATGAAGTTTGGTTCTATAGTCTATTGAGGAGCAATCCCACTCTTACTTGGGTCGAGTTTATGACTGAGTTATGTGAGCGCTATGGTGATGAAGAATTGGGTGATGTAGTGGATAGCTTCAACAAGCTAACTCGAGTCACAACCGTGAAGGATTACATGACAAAATTTAAAAATCTCCGAGCCAGTATGATTACAGTTGCACCTCGAGCCCCTGAGTCCTTTTATGTCTCAAGTTTCATCAGTGGATTAAAGCCCAAAATCAAGAATTTGGTGAAGGCACTTGATCCTACTTCCTTGTCTCAAGCTTATGCAAAGGAAAAATTGATTGAGGCCTCATATTTAACATTCCTTGATCGGCCAAAGCATCGGGGAGAAAACTTCCAACATTATCACAAGGGGTTAGACCACAAAGGGTTAGATGAACATAAAGATCCATGAAACATCAAGAAGGAGCCCCGAAACCACTGTTTTAAATGTCATCAGCCCTATGTACCTGGCCATAGGTGCAATCCTAAGTTTCTCATGACAGCTAGAGGAGTTGATGTTGAAGGACAATCCGAAAATGATGAATATGACACTGAAATGAAGGGATCAGATCAGGACACCTGCAGTGAAGATGAAGTGGACCCTATAGCTCGACGGAAAGAATTAAAAGACATGACTATGAAGTTGTACAAGTCTAAAAAGCTCCAGTTCCGAAAGGGCAATGCCTCCAACAAGTGATTTCCAAAGTCTCATTCTCTTTCATTCTTGAGGACAAGAATGTTTTCAAGGGTAAGGGAATGTTATGATCCGAGAATTCAAGGTTCGGGCTGTGTTGTGGATTGTTCTGTTAGGTGCTATTATGTGCTGCTGCTGCATATTGTGTTGGTTCTGTTGCTGCGTTGCTACTGATATGTGCTGTTTGTCAGCTAATAAAAATGTAATAGCATTAGTTCGTAAGTGTTGTGTGTGTGGTTAGTTAGTCTTAGTTAGCTACATTGTAATAAGCTGTTAATATATCCTGCATTGTAATAATTCTGCAGTAGCAAGTGTCGGTTAGTAGCAGTTCAGGGCATGTGTTCTGTTAGGGTCTGTTAGCTGTGGTGTTTGGCGCCATAATTAGAATTTAAATGTTAGTTAGCTTAAATTCTAGATGCTTCTAAGTCGGTTAAGTAGCATAAGTCCTGGTTCATTGTATTAGTTGCTAGTTCTTGCTTATAAATAGGAGGCAAATGTAATAATCAGAGCATTCAATCAAATTCAATCAAATATCAACAAAGTATCTCATTTGAGATTAAACTTCTCTCTCTCATCTAACTCTCTCCATTTCTCATCTCCTTTCCCTTCTTATCTCATCTAAACTCTAAATTCTCTACTTTCTCATCTCAATTTCACTCCTTTCTCATCTCATACTCTCAATCTATCCTCATTTTATTTAGCTTACGTTTGTGATTCAATCACAAACTTGTTTAATTAATCCTAGGGCTACAAGCACAAAGAATTAATTTACAATTATCAACATCAACAATCAAAGGTTACAAATTCAATAATCATATTAATTGAATAAACGATAAAAACATAATACTTCAAAGTATTTATCTCAACCAAGCAATTCATGTAAAGAATCAAATTAACCTGAATTAAAAGTAAACAAAAGTAAAGGCTAAGACTTCATCTTAACCCATAGAGCAACTTAGCTCTCCATTAAGGATGAACCGGTGAAGGAGGTGATGCATGAACCCATGTCGATCTTCACGCTAATTTCGCTCCCATCCCAATTTAACGAAAAAGATAATGAAGAAGAAGAAAAAGCAAAATGACAGCTGAGAGAGAATTGAGAGCTGCGATGCATAAAAAGCTTAAAATAGAGCAGAACCCCTCTCCCCAAAAATAGAGAATGATAACTTAAATAGAACTCTCCTCAACCAACCCTGCCTTGCACGCCTTGCGAAAGCGCAAATCAATGTTGGGTTGGACTTGCGTGCTGGTCTGAACGGGAAGCTAGATCGAGTGACGGGCCTAAGGTCGGTCTGCTGGTGACGATGGGCCTGACGCTGGTGGATAGCTGCATACCACTGGAAGCTGCTCATGGGCCGGAGTTCCGTAGGAGCTGGGCCATGAGTTTGAAAGAGTAGGACGCAAGTCTGGCTTGGGCTTGGTGTGTTGGGTCTGCGTCTGTAATGAGCGTGGGATGGGCTAGGACAAAACATAGAGCTGGGTTGCTGGTGTCGGTGGGCTTGAGGGTGATGAATATGGCTGGATGGGGATGGCGCAAGTCTTGGGCCCGAATGGGGTGCTAGTTTGGAGTGGTGACGGTGGCTTGTGGGTCGGCAGCGGGCCGAGCTTATACATTCTTATCTCGAATCTCGATTGACTTTATTTAATTGTTTCCGCATCAAATTTGTCTTATTTGCACCGACATTTGACACTTTTCGGAACTTTAATTTCAAACTTGTTAAACATAAAAATTGTCAAAATGAATGTAGAACTATAATTTAATAGGTTAAAAATAATTAAAATAAGAATTAAAAGATGTGTAAATATGAGACGCATCAACACCCAAAAAGAAATCAAAAATATCACGTGATTGAAGTGGACACGAATTAAGGAGCATGACAACAAGGACAATAACCTTCCAAAGTTCGCTTTGGTAACGTTTGGAGAAGCATCTGGCTTGAGCAAGAAGATGCTGGTCCTTCTAACTTACGCAAACTCAAAAGAGAAGGCTGCTTCAAAATAACTCACAGTTCAAAGCATTACTTAATACTTGCTTGGCCAAGCTTTCTGATGAGGAACACAATGGCCACGAAGACAAGTGTACTAAGTCTATAGAGCTCGAAGATCCAAGAAGTGAAACAAGGCCTTTAGCCACTAATGCTTGAGAAATGGGCTAGTTTCCTGTCTTCCAAAGGAAAAGAATCTTCATGGGACCATCTTGCCAAGAATTCGTGGGCTCGAAGAACATCTGGTGTTGAGGAACATAGTCCCCTCAGCATCAACTTCATGGAACCTTCAGACCATATGAACATGGTTTGATATAGAGAATGACTTCCATGAGGAAGACTTCCCCAAGCTAATGGACGAGTCTTTGACCCTAGAGGTTGAACAAAAAGATCAACCATGGGATCAGGACATACAGATTGATCGCAAGAGACAAGCTAGGCGATCTAGATAAATTTTAGGTCTCTCCCTAATCAAGTTGATGTCAGAACTACCTTGCCCCTTCCCTTGGTGTTCATGGTAACTCAAACAGAGAGGAGCCTCGAATAGGTTGTAGTAGCAACAGATGAAGATCCCCAGGTGGAGCTTGTGGCTAAGATAGCAGCCCATAAAGCTAATTCAGATCCTTTATCTTTCAAAGTTAAAGCCCCAACATCCAAGTAAAATGATAAACTTCTTGACGTGATGAGGATGCTGGTTGATGGACCTATTACTGTCAACAAACATATTATGCCTCTATGCATCAAAGCCAAATGTGATGGCATCTTTAATAGGGTCTTAGTGGGTAATGGCCCAGCCACTTAGCTTCATATATGTTGGGGGTTATTGGCAAATCTCTGGATGACTTGATAACTGCAGATGTGATAATCTGTGACTTTTCAGGGGCCACCGCTAAGTCTGAAGAGGTTATTCCGATTGATTTTACTGTTGGAAAATTGAGTAAAATGGAAGCTTTCTTTGTAGTGGATACCAGCTCAAGCTATAATGCCTTGCTTAGGAGAGATTGACCACATGCGAACTATTGTATTCCTTCTTCGCTTTACCAGCTGTTGATCTTCTATAACCATGACAAATATGAGGTTGTTATGGCAGACGACTGGCCATTTATGGCGTTTTGCAACTTCGTTGAGGAAAATTTTTTCAAAGGCGATGTAGGACCATTAGATGTGAAGAGGATCACCCCTCAAGTTGCCTAACATGAGGAACTGATAGCCATTTGTGACAACCCGCTCATTGAAGCCAAGGTTGATCAAGCTGATGTGCGGTTAGATGATTCTAACATATGGGGATGCATGAGAGCCCTTCTTGATAAAGGGAACCATCAAGGTGTGCAAGAAGTCTTACGGAGGGAAGCCAAGACTTCCCATCAATGGCCCAAAGGGCCATTACAAAGCCAGTAGCTTGGCGTGGTTAGGATTAATTGTCTGCAGAGCAACCATTTATATCTAACAATGGCTTCAAAGTCCAATTAACACAAGAAAAAGAGCTAGAGTTATCTAACTTGAGAGCAGCACCAGCTAAAATGGAAGACTTAAGGGCTGAAATCCAAGACCCTCACCTCAAGGTAAACTTGTGCTTAGTAGAAGACCGAAGGCCTACTTATGAGAGCGCTCTACTTTCTGAAGAGCAAAGGAAGCTGTTTGTTACTTGGCTTCTCGAGTTCAAGGACTACTTTTCTTAGGATCATCACGAGATGACTTGCCTAGACAGAAGAGCGATTGAGCATAGGGTTCTAATAAAGCCATGCTGGAGGGCCGCAATTCAAGCGCAGAGAAGAATGTCCTAAGAAGTGATAGATTTCGTCGAGGAGGAAATTTAGGGACTCCTAACAACCAAATTCATCAGGACAGTCAGGTATGTTGAATAGTTAGTGAATATTGCTCCTATTATTAGTCAGAACAGCAAAATTAGAGTCTGTATTGATTTCGAACATCTAAATGTAGCCACCTCGTAACATGAATATCCTATGCCTATAGCTGATGTTCTCATTGATTCAACCTCGAGACACGAGGTATTGTATTTTATGGATGGCTATTGTGGGTACTACCAAGTCATGATTGCTTCGAAGGATACACACAAAACCACATTTAGGTGTCCTAGGTCAATAGGGACCTTTTAATGGGTGGCGATGCCATTTGGGCTAAAGAATGTTGGCGCCACTGAACAAATAGCCATGAACATGATCTTTCACGACCTCAATGGCAAGACCATGGAAGCCTACATAGATGAGATGGTGGTCAAATGAAAATCCCAAGTTGAACACTTGGAGGACTTGAGAGGCGCATTCCTTCGAATGAAGAACCACAACCTCAAGATGAAACCACTGAAATATGCCTTCGGAGTCCGTGTTCGGGAAATTTCTTGGTTTTTGAATGCACCAGAGGGGGATTGAGGCTGAGATAAAGAAAAGTAAGGTCATTAAAGCGTCAAAACCACCTTCGAGCAAAAAGGAGCTTAAACGCATCTCGAGGCAGGTAAATTTCCTAAGACGTTTCATTTCAAATGACGAAAGAAAAAAACTAAATTCTTCTCTCCACTATTGAGGTTCAAGTCTGGAAAGGAGAGGAGCCATACCAAATAGCTTTCAAGGCCATCAGGGTTTACTTGATTAGGACACTAATGTTGATTCCACCTGGGCAGGGAAAAATCATTGAAGATTTATGTCCCTGCTTTTGATGAGTTAATTGGTTGTCTACTTGTATATGAAAATTAGCAAGGATATGGACAGGCTGTGTTCTACCTAAGCGTTGTTTAAATGACACAACAACATTCCCAGTGCCCAAAAGCTAAGCATGGTCGGGGGGGAGATGTACACAACCTTCCCCCTTCAGGGTGGTACCCTAAGAGACGTTTCCGAGTACCCTCAATTTGAGGGGTGAGGACTTCCCAGGCGATTACCCATCCTAGTACTATTCTCGCCCAAGCACACTTAACTTCGGAGTTCTATTGGGATCCGTTATTTAAATGAAGATGAAATAAAATATTCTTCAATTCTGAAATTATATCTATCTTTGTTTATGGGTCCATAAAGTTGAGACATAACTTCTTAGCCTTTACTACAAACAGATGTCCTTACGTATATGCTAGATATATTTTTAGTGACAGGATGTTTAAGGGTGTCCTTGGTTGAGCCTATTTCAGTTTATCTTTTTTCAGCTTATTTATTTTAGTAAGATCTATCCATTTAAAATCTTTATCTTTTTGCGATGAAGTATTTGGTTGTATTGTGCGAAAAGATCTTTTTTAATAAAATAAAGTGTTTGGATACAACTTTAAAAAAAGAACTTGTACATTATAATCACAAAAGTGATTTAATAATATAAATTAGTTAATAATAGTAGGTACAAGAAAATAACGATAGTAGTTGGTTATGATAATGTACAGTGATGAGTGTAGCGACTCATGGGCGTAAAAACCGTGGTGGTAGGTGGGGGTGATGATAACAAGTAAAAATAGGTCATAATGGTAAAGATTTAATGTTAATATTCATCTTTTTAAAGCGTTTTTCTAAAATAAGCTGCAAAAAAGATTCAAATTTGTATCTTTTTCAACTTAGTTATAAAACAGCTTTTTCATCTTTCTATTTAAGCTGTGAAAAAAGATGTAAAAAAATCTTTTCTGCCAACCAAACGCAAGCCATGCAGACAACTCGATCTTTTTCATAGTTTTAAGCTGTTATAAAGATGAACCAAACGCAGCCTAAATAAATGGAGTATTGGTCTACTTCAGTTTGAATTAATCTATGTGTCACAAAAGTCAGTAAAGGGTCAAGCCCTATCCGATTTCTTAGCTGAGCATCGAAATATTCAAAATGATATAGGCCATGAGCTAGATGAGCTCTTAGTGATAGAAATTGTCCCTTGGCAATTTTCATGGCTTAAGGACCAAATCATGAGCAAAAATAGAGATTTTGATTGAATCCCCTACTGGGAACATCACTGAGCGGGTTGTCACCTCGGTAGCCAAGTGTTATAACAGTATGGCTAAGTATGAGCCATTAATTATTTGCCTGCAAACTGTCCTAGCAATGCGAGTTCCTGACATAGTGGTGTGAGGGTATTCACAGTTGGTGATTTGTCAAGTGAATGGATATTTTTTTAGTGTTTAAGTGACACCTAGAATAAGATTAAATCAATGGTGTCAAGGCTATTGAGCAACTTTGATGGTAATCAATTTGAACACATACCTTATGTACAAAAAATGGCAGCCAATGATTTGGCCCAATTAGCCTCTAGGTACAAATTGTCTAGGACATGGTGTGAAGAGACTATGGTCATGAAGACCAAGGTCTTAGACTATGACCTTGATATCACTGAGTCCTTTAGATCTGAAAGCAAGGTAACACAAGTAAACACTTGGATTACGTTATAGCACAATAATCTGTCATAAGTCAATATCAAGATTAGAGCAAGCCTTTAATGGATTACTACTGGAACCCTCGCGACTGTGGTCAAGAAAGTAAAATGAAAATGAGGGCTCATAGTATCATCTTAATGATGAATCTGGAAAGCTATACAAAAATGATGCTAACAGGGTGCTTCTCAATTGTCTAGACTTAGATGAAGCTGTGCTAGTAATACTTGGAGCCTAAGGACATCTGTGGATCCCATCTGGCTCCTAACACAATGCCCTGCTTCTTTGGAAGTTATGGCAACTATTGGCCATCAATGGTGGATGATTGTGTAAAATGGGCCAAAGGATGCAGAGAATGCTAAAGGCATGGGTATGTACCAAGGATGATTGCTGCTTAGATGCATGCTATTGTTAAACCTTGGCCTTTTCGAGGAACAGCAATGGACATTATAGGAGAAATTAACCCTACTTCTTGTAAGCAACATTCCTACATTCTTTTGGCCACATTCTATTTTACAAAATAGGTGGAGACTGAGCCATAACGGAATATCTGCCAACAAAAATGTGACTGATTTCATCAAGAAATACATCCCATGTGGGCTTGGAGTCTCAAAAACCATAATTGTGGACCAGGTTAAAGCTTTTAACGGAGCTCAGATTAAAGAGTTCACCAAGACTTTCAATATTGAGATCATAAACTCAATGCCTTACTTTGCAAATGCCAATGGCCAGGCTGAGTCTACTAATAAGATTCTAAAGCCCAGCACTAAAAAGATGATTGATGACAATCCCAAGAAGTGGCATGATGATGCATCTCACATTTACGCATCTTTTAATTGCTATTTTCATTATTTTGTACCTTATAAATTATAGTTTTATACTCACTTTGAAAATTTTAATGTTTTATAAGTACGAAGATTAAAGTTCTAGAAGTTGTAAAGTTTTGGTTCACATGAGATAAAATTCGATGCACAAGTAATTAAAATCAAGTTAATCAGAGATCGGAAAGAGATCGTACGGGCGAAGCCCACCTCATGCCACACCTTCCACCATCATGAAGGCCATGTCTACCCCACCAGTTCATCCCACAACCAAATCAATTCCAAGCCCAAAACCACCAAGCACAAACCCCTACCAGAGCCCAACACCAGCGACGCCACCAAACCTTGATCATCTACACACAACGCCCATCACCTCAGCTTCAGCATACATCAACTCGAGCCCATTGTCTTAGGCCCAGAACTGTGTCATCCAACCCAACCACACACCAACAATGATGCCTAAATCTCAGCCCAACTTGTCAAGGACTTTGGGAGGATTTAAGCTCCACTCGTACGTTTTTAAGGGTTAACATTGGCACAGCTCCGCTACTCGCTCTATCTACATTCTCTTTTTGTTTTATATTTTAACTTTATTTTTCATTAATTTGAATAAGAGTGAATTTAGTATGGAGCCCAACATGAGTTCATTCATCTCCTCCTTCACCGGTTAATCCTTGATGGAGAGCTAACACGCTCTCTGGGGTTAGATGAAATCTTAGTCTTTTTACTCATATAATACGTTTAATTTTCGCTGATCTGATTGTTTACATGAATTACTTGATTGAGATAAATACTTTAAAGTATTATGTTTTTATCGTTTATTCAATTAAGATGATTATTGAGTTTTTAACCTTTGATCATTGTTGTTGATATTTATATATTAATTCTTTGTGCTTGTAGCCTATTAATTAATCAAGCAATAGTATTCACTAAATTTCTAATTAAAGCCTATTTTCCTTATGCTTTAGTTAGATAGCGTTGATACGTGATAATTAATAATACGTTAGGCCGAGCCTATTTTCCTAATACTTTAGTTAGATAAGTCAATACGCGATACTATCAACATCACCTTAGTGGGTTGAAGCCTGTAGCCTAAACCACCACCCAAGTGACAATCTATAATCCCAATTTAAGAGTTGATGCAAGAATAATCGGCTAATGATGGATTCAAAACCCTACTTTCCAATTCCAAAATCTTTTCCCCGCTAGAAGCAGAATACTCAGTTCAATTTTAGTCTCTTTAGATTAATTAACACAAAATCTATCACTTTTCCTCAGTTCAATTTCAGTCGTAGAATAATTGTTAGAAACAGTGTCCTGAAATCCAAATTTATTTTGTAATATTATTTAATTTATGAATAAAATTGAAGTTCCAGTCGTTTCCTAGTTAAATTTGTGTAAGTGAGCATTTATACTGCACGTGATTTTCATTTGGGAGACATCCATTAGATGGGTGTAGTCCTCAGACTACAATTTACATGTTTGTTCTAGGTTTATGAGACTAAGCCATAGATAAACTTGGAACAAAGTGTATGGATTGTTGTTTGAAAGACTCGTAGTCGAAGGCAAGTTTGGACCACTTGTATGTTAAGACTATAACATGACACTTTAAATGACTTGTCTTGGTCATGTGGATGAAGATCCAAAAGTGTTAGGTTAGTGTGTTTAATAAGATTGACACACTACATTGGACCATGTGGGTCACTCATTTCTAGACTACTATCGGAGATGAGTGATTCACGTTGTACTGTTTGAACCACGACTCCAAATTCTAAGGGTATTCTAGACTTGTGCATGGAACGTTAGTTAATTTGGTGTACAATAAGTAAGGTCTAAATGAATGATTGAAATCCCATGTACACTGGATAGCGGCATGAAGTGTGACAAGGATCAGTTATTCAATAGGAAATCTACAGTCTCTTATGAGATACATATGTTCCCTTAGTTGATTCACAAATATTTGCATAGTCAGGAAAATTTGGCCAAAGTATTCCAAGTGTTTGACATTTGGAATTTATACCGTGAATATGTTCAAGTATAAATGAATTAGTCAGTGAAGGGCGAGTCGGCAACTAATGGAGAAGCTGTGAGAAGGACAATGGTAGCAGTTATATTTATCCTTTGTCATGGAAATCTAGTGGAGGGTTGTTGTCATCAATATAGTCTAATAGGCAGATATCGAATAAATAATTTAAGTCTGGAGTGTAGTAAGATTTATTTAGTGGAATTAAGTCTCATTAAGTGGTAGTTAAATTATTTTATGAGATGAATAATTTAACCCATTTGGAGCGAGATTTAAATTTTCCATGATATCCCTGCACAAGCCTCTGTATTTTATTGCCATTAAAAAAATATTAAAGAATTTATGAGATGAATTATTTATCCATAAGATGTGTAAATTAATTTTACCAAACATTATTCATGAGATAAATAAAATTGCACAAAATTATAAAATAAAACAATTTTGGAAAATTTAAAATTCATAAGATGAATTTTTACTTGAGGGAAACAAAGCAAAAAAAAAAAATAAAAAATCAAAATCGCATTTAAATAGGAGGCGATCCGTGTGCTCCAGTTCTAGCGAACCAGCCCGCGACACATGTCACGCGCTGGATGTCCCCCGGGTGATCTGCGTCCGCGTAAGCGGACGAATCATCATGTGCCACGTGGCACGCGGTGATAGGCAAGAGCACACGATTTCCCTGTGCTTGAAACGACATGTTTTACCTATTGTTTTAAATTGATACGCTGCGTT
The DNA here is from genome assembly GCA_018398585.1 of Simmondsia chinensis. Classification (NCBI taxonomy): domain Eukaryota; kingdom Viridiplantae; phylum Streptophyta; class Magnoliopsida; order Caryophyllales; family Simmondsiaceae; genus Simmondsia; species Simmondsia chinensis. The sequence goes on from JAGTTD010000002.1 coordinate 23,428,137, forward strand.
TTGTATTAAACCAGCGAATCCCACATCGACAAAATAAGATTTTTTTCGCTCCGGTACACTATTATAAATAGATGTACCCATTCCAAGGGTTTGGCATTCAAATCAAACAAATTATTTTGGGTTTCTTGAATTGTTTCGGAGACCCAATTGGAGAAAAAAAAATTTCGACAAAATTTTTCTTTCCATAGTTTAATATTTTTCGGTGCCCACCCTCCGGGCAGCTCGAGATGGTTGCATAGAAGATCGCGGTATTCTATATTATTGGAGCAATTCCAGGTATGTTCTTCTTTCCTTCTTCTTTTAGTTTCGCTTTTCTATTTATTTATAGTATTCATTATTATGTCTGTACAAGTTTATATATTGTTATGAATGTATTAGAATAAAAGGGCAGTAGATCTAAATTAACAATTGAAATCTGTTGATTTAAATTATGAGTTTAAGTCAGTAGATTTAAAATTAGGAATTTTAAATCAACCATAGGTTTAGGATTACGAATTCTAAACACGTTCCGCTGAGTTAACTTCTTAAACTTTAGGGAAAATTTTTTAAATTCACCCCAACAATCGGTATTAGGGAAAAGGGTTTATAGAGATAAACTTATTCCCGGGAACTCTCGCACCCGATGTGTCACGAAGCGTGACTCTCCGACCGGGGGCTTGAGTAGAGGGAAGAGTCTCCTACTCTAAGTGCTCTAATAGGTGCCTATTGTTGTGACCATAGTTGAGAACTGTGAACCCAAAAGTTGGCATCAGAGTTTATTTTTCCAACAAAATGCATTATCTTTTCCCAACAATTGGTATCACAGCCAGCCTCTAATTACATTCATAATGTACATGACTAGGTATAATAAGATTGAAATAAATAGATTTGCAAACTAATAAAATAGGGATTTCATTAAGAAGGAAAATTAGTTTGATTTGACCTATCGATTTAAATTATTTAAATTGATAATGAATTGATGATTTATTCAGATGATTGTTTGCATTTTTGATTTAAATTGTTTGAATCATCAAATTAATTAATTGTTAATTAGATTATTTTAATGTAACGATTTAAATTGTTTAAATCGGTTAAAAGATTTAATTGTTAACTAGGTTGTTTATAGTAACAATTTAAAATTTTTAAATCGTTAATGAATTAATCGTTAATTCGGAACAACCCATAAATTTACGATTATGTTGTTTGTATAATGAGATTGTACGTTATCTGTCTTGATTTACGAAATCCGACAAAATTGATCTAATAAGATTAGATTCAAATCATCTTAATAATGGATAAAATTGATCTAATTAGATTAGATTCAATTAATTTTTATAAAATTGGATAAAGTTGACCTAATAAGATTAGATTCAATTAATTTTATGAAATTGGATAAAATTAATCTAATGAAATTAGATTTAATTATTTACTTTAAATTAAATTAGTTATTTTTTTTAAAAAATTTTTGACTACGTCAACCGCTTACGTCAGCGGTTGACTTCAGCAGGTCAGGGCAGACGTCAGCGCTGACGTGGTGCTGACATCAACGAGTATTTATATAAAAATAAATTTTTTTTTGGGACGTGTAGACTTCAGTACTTATTTATATAATTATAATTTAATTATTTTATCAATTAATTTATTTTGTAATATTATGTTATTTATGAATAAAATAGAAGTTCCAGTCATTTCCTAGTTAAATTTGTGTAAGTGAGCATTCATACTGCATGTAATTTTCTTTTGGGAGACATCCATGAGATGGGTGTAGTCCTCATACTACAATTTACATGTTTACTATAAGTGGTTTATGAGACTAAGCCACAGATAGACTTGGAACAAATGGTATGAATTGTTGTTTGAAAGACTCGTAGTTGAAGACAAGTTTGGACCACTTGTATGTTAACACTATAACGTGACACTTTAGATGACTTATCTTGGTCATGTGGATGGAGATCCAAAAGTGTTAGGTTAGTGTGTTTAATAAGAACGGCACACTGAATTGGACCATGTAGGTTACTTATTTCTAGACAACTATTAGAGATGAATGATTCACGTTGTACTGTTTGAACGACGACCCTAAATCCTAAGGGTATTCTGGACTTGTTCATAGAGCGTTAGTTACTTTGGTGCACAATAAGTAAGGTCTAAACAAATGATTGAAATCCCACGTACCTTGGGTAGCGGGGTGAATTGTGACAATGATCAGGTATTCAATAGGGAATCTACTATCTCTTATGAGATACAGATGTCCCCTTAGCTGATTCGCAAATATTTGAATAGTTTGAAAACTTTGGCCAAAGTATTCCAAGTGTTTGGCATTTAGAATTTATACCGTCAATATGTTCAAGTATAAATGAATTATTCAGTGAAGGGCGAGTCGGTAAGTAATGGAGAAGCTGTGAGAAGGATAATGGTAGTTGTTATATTTATCCTTTTTCATGGACATCTAGTGGAGGGGTTGTTTTCATCAACACAGTTTATTAGGGAGATATCGAATAAATAATTTAAGTCTGGAGTGTAGTGAGCTTTATTTAGTTGAATTAAGTCTCATTAAGTGGTAAATAAATTTCATGAGATGATAACCCATTTGGAGCTAGATTTAAATTGACCCTGAGGTATTTTCACAAGCCTGTTTATTTTATTGCCATTAGAAAAATATTAAAGAATTCATGAGATAAATTATTTATCCGTAAGATGGGTAAATTAATTTTGCCAAACATTATTCATGAGATGAATAAAATTTTAAAAACTTATAAAATAAAATAATTTTGGAAAATTTTAAATTCTTAAGATGAATTTTTACATGTTGGAAACAAAGAAAAAAAAAATTTGCATTTAAATAGCTGGCGATCTGGGTGCTCCAGATTTGGCAAACCAGCCCGCGACATGTGCCTCGCGCTAGATGTCCCATGGGCCATCCGCGTCCGTGTAAGCGGACAAGGTGATAGGCAAGAGCACGCGATTTCCATGTGCTTGTAATGCCGCGTTTTACCTATTGTTTTAATTGATACGCTGCATTTTATATTAAACCAGCGAATCCCACATCGAAAAAATGACATTGTTTTGCTCCGGTACACTATTATAAATAAGGGTACCAATTCCACAGGTTTGGCACTGAAATCAAACTAATTATTTTGGGTTTCTGGAATTATTTCGGAGACCTAATAGGAGAGAAAAATTTCCAAAGAAAATTTTCCTTCCACAGTTTAGTATTTTTCAGAGCCCACCCTCCGGGCAGCTCGAGGTCATTGCGTAGAAGATCACGAGGTCTTGATTTTCTTGGTGTTCTTTAAGGTTGGAGCAGTTCCAGATATGTTCTTCTTTCCTTCTTTTACTTTCTCTTTTCTATTTATTTATAGTATTCGATATTATGTCTGTACAAGTTCATGTATTGTTATGACTGTATTAGAATAAAAGGCTTGTGGATCTAAATTAACAGTTTAAATCTGTTGATTTAAATTATGAGTTTAAGTGAGTAGATTTAAAATTAGGAATTTTAAATTAACCATAAGTTTAGGATTATGAATTATAAACTCGTTCTGCTGCGTTAACTTCTTAAACTCTAGGGAAAATTTTTTAAATTCACCCCAACAATCGGTATTAGGGAAAAGGGTTTATAGAGATAAACTTATTCCGGGGAACTCTCGCACCTGATGTGTCACGAAGCGCGACTCTCCGACCTGGGGCTTGAGTAGAGAGAAGAGTCTCCGACTCTAAGTGTTCTAATAGGTGCCTATTGTTGTGACCATAGTTGAGAGCTGTGAACCCAAAAGTCGGCATCAGAGTTTATTTTTCCAACAAAATTCGTTATCTTTTCCCAAACAATAATTTGATGTTCTGTTGGTCCCTGTGGTTCGACACCCTCACGCCCTAGACTTCAGTATAGAAGGGTTTGATGGATCGGGTTTAATATTAAGTTTTGATAGATGTAGAAAAACACATCACATGAATTGCTACTTGATGCCCTTTAGGCCCGTAGAATGCCCAAACGTGTTGCAATATGGACAACTCCCTTCTGTTTAATGCATGGCCATGCTGCTATACGTCGAATGCAAGTTACGGTTTGGTCTATTCTCATCAAGGGAGGTTTTCTGAACTTTAATATGAGCAGGCTATGATGGACAAGCTAACTAACTTACAACAAGGTAGGCTTGACTTTTTTTGTGAGCTAGAAGAGCAAAAGAAGAGAGTAGTTAAAGCTAACAATAAAATGGTCAAACAGAGGTCCTTCGACTTAGGGGACTTAGTTAGGAAAGTGGCATTGCCTATTGGCCGGAAAGACCACGTCTTTGAGAAATGGGCCCCAAATAAGGATGATCCATTTAGAGTCGTAGAGGTATTTAGAAGAAAATGCTTACTTACTCCGAGATCTAGATGGAAGGACTCATCCTAAGCCCATTAGTAGAAGGTTCCTTAAGAAATGTGCGCCGTCAATTTGGGATTCTAACAATGAAGTTCTTAAGCTTAGGCTCCCTGAGTTGTGGGCCAAATTTTGGCATGAATGTCTTGAGTATCAACTCAATGATCCTTAAGTAATTGAAGCAATAAGTTTTTAGGAGAAACTACCAAACTGAGAGACGTGTTACACAAAATGCATATTTCATTATGTATTTTAGAGAAGTGCATGGAAGATACAAAACAATAAAAGAAAGACACTTATATGGCCTAAAACTTCCATACAACCTCAGAAAAAGTTGCGTCCTAATCCTAGTTAAGAACTCCTCTATGGAGGATAACTAGTTGCTGGCCTCATTCAACTGTTAGTCCATCGATATAGCTTCTTCTTGAAGGGATGGATGAGTTCTCTGGGCTTCTGTTGTTGCTTGTCTGAGCTCTCCAACTCTTAATCCTTGATCGGTGTGTTGTTTCCTGAGGGAAGTAAATTGCCTCTTAAGCAAGCTTAGTTTTTGCTCTGAGTGATGGACCTCATCCTAGACCTTTGATGTCTTAGGCTTCTTGACTTTATACCTCTTTTGCCACTTGAAGTTCTTCAAAGAGGTGTTGTAGACCTAGTAGGCTAGTTGAGCATCCCAGATCTCTAATGGTGGCTTGACATTGTAGCTTCTCCTGAAGAAGTGCTAAGACCTCTTGGCTAATCCTGATAAGTACCCTTCCCAACGTCTTGCATGCTTTGGTAATGGAAGGTGCCACCTTAGGGTCTTCTTTTAAAGCTTTCATCAAGGAAAGAGCTTCCTGATGTGTGGCTCTCTCGTCCAAAGAAAGGACAAGGAGATGAGCTAACTCCCCTAGTCTTTGAAATCTAGCATAAACTTGGTTAAGTTACTGAAAAGCAAATCTTCCACTTACACATAACTTCTCTAGTGGAGATGCAATCCTTTCCTACATAAGAGCAAAAGTGATCCTTGATGATGTGACCTAATCGAGACTGCATTAATGTCAGAACTAAGTCATAACTTTGGAGCCAAACCAATGTAAGAAAGGGTCAACTCTTGCCTTTGGAACTATTACTGGTACCTCAGCCATTGGGATGCCTATCTCGGGGGGTAACTTCTGAAAAAGATGGTTCTTATATGCTGGGACGGAATGATGGTTTAGACATCAAGAATTCAAGAACCAAATGAAGGGGTCATACTTTCATGCATCTCTTCAAGGGCAATTGAGGGCATTCCTCGAAGAAGGAATGGAGCCTGAATGAGGTCTTATTTCAAAGGGATAGGAGGAGAAGCTTCTCTAGCTATGTCATTCAAGGGAAACTCCAGAACTGGAATGATCATATCTGCCCCTTCACCGGTGCTTGAGCCTAGAGATTTTAGTTCTTGAGGAGACTTTGGCACGTGTTTTGGGGTGGAGAGTCTGGGACTCCCAGTATGATTGGAAACGTCAATGCCAGTCATCATGTAAGGCTAAATCATGAAAGCTTTAGAAAGAGATAAATAAGGAAATAACCAGTCAAGAAAGGCCAATACCTCTGGTTAAGAGAGTCTGGCTCTTCTTTTCTTTACCAATTATGAGACCGGTACTTCATTCATCCTTTTCTTCTTCTTCTTCTTCATCTGATGCAAGAATGGCCCCAGATGGAAGAGTAGGGGGAACCCTTCTCCTACTTCTTTACCTGAGCCACAAACTTCAAGAGCTGGTGTGCAGCTTCTAGAGGAGATTCTTTCCAAAAGCATTCTAGTGACAATTTAATAGTTGGGAGTCCCCTAAGTAACTAGAGATGCAATGAAAAAGAACAGCGGTTAGCCTTTGTTCGAACCGTCTAAGAACATCCTAAGCTTTAAGGGTGGCTTCTTACCTAGTAGTGCTTTCTTCAAGGTCTGTTTCATTTTGAATGGCTAAACATCTTTAGAGCTGGGACCTACAAGCTCAAGGGTCTTGACACCATAAATTCGAGAGAGTTAGGATGGCGCTATTTTGAGCAAAGTGCCACATTATTATGTTGTGAGGTCCTCCTCAAGGAAAGTCGGGCCTCTAGGTGCTAAAGTAGCAATGTCGTTTACACCCTATTTTCGAGGGAGTTGGGATAACGCCGTTTTGGGCAAGTGCCACATGTTTATCATGTGAGGACCACCTCCAAAGAAGACAAACCTCTGGGTTGAGATAACGGTGTCTTAAGCCTAGTATCTTGATAAGTTTATCACCCTAGCAAGGAAGGGCATCAGCCTATCAAGGCTCGAGATGGTTAAATGTACATGCAGCTCGAGCTCATGGGACTGCCCAGAAGGCTGCAAGATAGGTGGTTTCCAAGCTCGAGACATTGACTTGGAGTGTGATTTTATTTGTGCGGGCACCAAGCTTAATCCAAGAGAACGTGGGGAATCTAGAAGAGACTTTATTTGAAAAAGCGAGCATGGGCTTCAAGAAATATGCTTGAGCACCAAATCAAGGCCAGGCTCATTGATCATTCATGTGCTTAACAAACATGGTGGCCTGACGTGGGAAGAAAGAGTCACAAAAATAAGTGGCAGCCATTATTTAGTTTTTCTAGAAATAAGAGACTTTGTTGTAGTCTAAATTACAACACACTCATACAAATCTTTTTCTAGTTTTTTTTACAATACACTTGTGCTTTTTACCGAGGGGTAGAGTAACTTAAATTAGTCTAGTGTAGTGTAGATCTTGTCATACTAGCCTTTTTAGTGATGCAGTGCTTTGGGCTTTAGGTATGAACTCTTTATTTTAATATGTTCTCCAAAATTGACAAGTTAAGAATTGAGTCTTTAGTGGCTTTAACGGCCAAGGTTTGACCTCGATTGCATTGGTCTTAAAACTACTGTCACTACTTAATAAGTTTGGTGAACTTAGGTTAGTGCCATTATTTATGGGCTTTGACAGCCAAGCCATGACCTTGACTGAGTTCATTGTAATCTAGTTACCCAAATACGGTTTGCTCCATCTGACAATTGACAAAAAAACATAAAAAGTGTTCTTAATGGAAGCAGAAGTAGAACTCATGTATGAACTGAAGTTAGATGCACCAAAATATCACCTCCTTTTCTCCAAAAATGATGAGTGATCAAGGTCAAAGATGTGCGGTCCGAATTTAGGCGAACTCCTTAGTCGCGGCTAGTCTCTTTTGCACGTTTGTTTACATTTGTATTTATGGTGACAACATCACACTCAATAACAAAAAAATAGCAAACACGCCTTTTGCTTACCACAGTGGGAGACTTAATGAAACCTTTATTGTCTTTAACCCCATTATCGATTACTAAAACGCAGTCTTAGACCATTCACCAATGGTCAAAACTAGGAGATCTAGTGCTCTTTAGCATGAGGAACTAGAAGGCCTAGCCTTGATTAGATCCGCACTGAAGCACCCTCTTGAACACATCCCTGTATCACAGGAGGATGAAACTAGTCATAACTGCATCAATGAATGTGGTGGTGGTGATGACATATTGGGCTTGACGACGGTTGTGGAAAGAGTTCCATGACCATGCTCAAGCGTCATTTGGAAATCGTGGGCCAAAGGGTTTAACAAGTCTTGAAAAAAGGCCTCTGCGAAACAACTTCCGAAAATAGAGCAAATCAAGAGGATCAAGATGAAAACTCTGCCGCCAAGACCACTGTAATCAATGACATTGGGAACTCAATGAATCAAAGGCTTGATAGAGAAAATGGCAGAGTCCTAGTTGAGAGAGATTTAATCTTGTTGTTATGATTCAAGATCAATCTTGAATCATTACACAGAATAGGTGAAGAATTAGGGTGAACATGAGAAGAGAATTAGAACATTATATGGGAATTAGGGAGAGAGTTAGGGTTGAGAGAAGAACAATGCAATCTTATTTATCAATGAAGAATCTCACAATACAGGCTAAACTCTTATATCATTAATCAATTAAATGGGTCAAACTAAAAATATCTAAGATACCTTGCACTAACCGACTTAACTAACTCAGGACACTAATGAAGCTTTCCCGCCATACAACCATATTTTAAAATTACATGAATTGCCACTGCAATGACCTCCTCTAAACTCGTATCATGGCAATTCCCCCGCCTTAACATCATTCTTGACTCAAGAATGAAATAATGGAAATGGGCATATGAGGAAAGTTAGATTCTCCCACGTAGCAGCTTCCTGATCCAAGTTAGTCCAAAGCACTAGAGCTTTCTTGACTGATCTATCCTGCCTCTGAACTTCCCTTGATCCCAAGACAGCTACAAGTTCCTACTTGGGTTTCCCATCTTGAGTAGCCTCTAGTGCAGCCTTTGAGCTAATCCTGCCTTGGGCAACATGTTGCTTCTGCAAGGACACATGAAAAACAGGATGTACATATAAGTCTGGTGCCGAGTACAATCTATAGGCTAGTAGTCCAATCGTTTCCAAAATCCTGGATGGACCAAGGTAACGAGCACTGAGCTTCACATTCTTGCATACTACCACACTGGTCTGCCTATAGGGCTACAATTTCAGATAAGCAAGAGCTCCAACATGAAAGGACTTCTCAACTCTCTTCTTGTCAGCAAAGAACTTCATCCTAGCCTAAGCTAGCAGCAGATTATCCTTCAATTGTTGCACCAACTCCTTCCTCTGCATCAACATATCATTAACTTCACTCATAGAAGAAGTAGCACCTTATACTAGCATAGGAGACAGAGGATCATAGCCATAAAGAGCCTTGAGTGGGGCTGTCCCCAATGCAGCATGAGAATGTGGGTTGTACCAGAACTCAGCTAAGGCTAACCATCTATTCCACTGCTTTGGGTAGCCAAAAGTCATACTCCTCAAATACTTCTCTAGATATTAATTCAAACCTTTCAGTCTGCCCAGCAGTTTTTGGGTCCTATGAAGAACTCATGGCCAAAGAAGCACCCAACAGCAAGAAAAGCTCAAGACAAAAATTACTGGTAAACAACCTATCACGATCAGATATGATGGACTAAGGCAAACCATGAAGTTTGTAGAAGTTTGTAGATGTTGGCTAAGAACAATTTTGTAAGTTTTTAAGCTAAAATTGGATGATTGCAAGCCAAAAAGTGCCCAAACTTGGTGAATCTATCCACAATCACCCAAATTACCTCCTTGCCTTCAGACTTAGGCAACCCCTCAATGAAATCCATACTTAGGTGTTGTCATGCTCTATCAGGAATTGGGAAGGGCTGCAGCAATCCTTGGTCATGCATATGACGGGTCTTCGTATGCAGGCAAACATCACATGCCAGAACAAAGTCCACAACATCCTGTCTCATACCGATCAACTGGAAGTACTTCCTTAACCTTTGATATGTCCCCTCAATTCCAGAGTGTCCTCCCTACGCTGAATCATGTGAAGCTATGATTATTTGTCTCATCAAATAAGTCACTGAGCCTATGTATACCTTCCCTTTGGTTCTCACAATCCCATGAGCCACAGTCACATCAGAATCTTCAACCGAAGAGCCATTCTTAATGCTAAATGTTGTGATATACTCCTAAGCAATGCTGTCACCATCATAAAACTTATGCACCTTGTCCATCCAATAAGGATGAACCACAAAAATAGTAGAACAAGATGACTACTCAGCCCCTATGAACTTGCGTGACAAAGCATTTGCAGTTACATTTTCCTTGCCTCTGAAATACTCAACCAAATAGTCAAGTCCCAACATCTTCATGAGGCCCTTACGCTACACTCTTGTAGTAATCTTTTGTTCCAATAAGTACTTCAAACTTCGATTATCTGTTCTAATGACAAAGTGATGTCCATCCAAGTAGTGCCTCCACTTCTTAACTGCCAACAAAATTGCTAAATACTCCTCATAGATGGATAATCCTAAGTTCTTCAGACTCAACCCCTGGCTTAAGAAGGCTACTGGCGTCTCCTTTTGTGAAGGAACTGCTCCCACACCAGTACCACTAGCATCAGTCTCCAAGGTGAAAAGAACACTGAAGTCGGGAATGGCAGGCACCGGAGCTGTATGCATTGTTATCTTTGGTCTATCAAACACTTCTTGAGCCTTCTCTGACCACTGAAAGGCATCTTTCTTGAATAAATCAATAAGAGGCTTAGCAATCATACCATACCTAGCGACAAATTCTTGTAGTACGATGTCAATCCTAAGGATCCCCTCAATTGTTTAAGAGAAACAGGTGTTGGCCAATTCTTTATTGCATCTATCTTAGCTGGATCAATAGCAACACCCTCTAAAGAAATAATGTGCCCCAAGTATTCTACCTTCCTCTCAGCAAAAGTACACTTAGAAAGCTTGGCAAACAACTTGTGCTGCCTCATAAGTTCAAGGACTTGTCTAAGATGATCCATATGTGCATCGAATGAATGACTATACACCAATATGTCATCAAAGAGGACCAGGACAAATTTCCCCAATAGGGGCTTGAAAACTGGATTCATCAAGGCATGAAACGTAGCTGGACCATTTGTTAATCAAAATGGCATCACTACAAACTCTAATGCCCATGGTGAGTTATAAAAGTAGTTTTGTGGACATCCTGCTCTAGAACTCTAATCTGGTGGTACCCTTGCCTCAGATCTAGCTTGGAAAAGAAGTGAGAGCCATATAATTCATCCAGCAAGTCATCTATGATGGGGATTGGAAACTTGTCCTTGATAGTAAGAGAATTCATCTGCTTGGAATGTATCCAAATACGTGAAGAACCATCTTTCTTCTTGACCAAAACCACAGGAGAAGCAAAGGGACTGTGAGAGTGTCTTATGAACTCAGTCTTTAGCAGCTCATCCACCTGCCTTTCAATCTCACTCTTCTTCGAATGTGGATACTTATAAGGCCGCAAATTCCCTGGATCAGAGTTAGCCTTCAATGGAATTGCATGATCCGGATTCCTCTTAAGAAAAAGGTACCTTGTTTGCTCAAACAAATCACTGTAATCCTTAATTAGCTTCTGAAATTGTGGATCAAACTCTTTCTCAGCTTGAACAGACTCTGTTGAATTGGAAAACAAATGTCCTACCCACTTGTAGTCTTTGCTCCAAAGTATTCCATCAACCTTTTTGCCACTTAGCATCTTAAGCTGTCCTTAGTCCAAAATTCCTTGTAATTTGATGGCTTTACCGTGTAAGTCAAAAGAGATTGAGAGCTGACTGAAATCAAACACCCAGGGGCTGATGGTCTTCATCCAGTCTACCCTAAGCACCATATCACATCCTCCCAGCTTCACACTCTAAAGTCATAAGAGAATTGGTGGCCTTACATCTGCCATTGGAACTGATTGCATTTCATTTGAGTGAGCATGGAATTCCCATCAGCAACAATCACGGCTAAAGGGCTTGTTTTAATCATCTCATGATCCACCCTCTTCACAATCATAGGATCAACAAAACTGCATGTGCTTCCACTGTCAATCAAGATCAAAGGACACTTATGATTTGCTTCACCCTTGATTCTTATTCCCACTGCTAGTTAAAGCCTTCACTGAAATCTCCATTTCATTCTCATCAGCATCTGCCTCTTGTCACAAATGCTCCTTGAGCTCGTCACTTGTCTCCTCCTCCTCCTCTTGTTCATCTAATTCATCATTAGCATCAACTCTAGTAACAGACATGAGGAACTTAGGATCGTACTTATGTCCAAAGAAGTATTTTTTGTTACATATGAAGCATAGTTTTTGTGCCTTTTTCTCTTCAATACATAAGGTTTCGGAAGCAACCTTACTACCAGCTGATGTTGAAGAAGTACTGGATGCATTCTTGCCTCGAGATACATCTAAACTAGCAAGCACTGTTGTCTCATACAACTTTGCTTTGGAAAAGGCTCAGGACAATGTCAAAAGATTAATGGCTTTAACCAAATTCTTTGTTTTTGGCTTTAGTCCACTAATGAAGCGAGAGACATAGTATGCCTCACTCGCACCAAGGTTTACTGCCATCATTCTAGCTTTGAGGTTCTTAAAACGTGTCATATATTCTTTCACATAGGTGGTTTGAGCCACCTTGTTAAAGTGATCCACCACATCCCCCAGATCGTCATCACCATACCTCTTACAGAATTTTTCAACAAACTCATACCTGTAGATGTCAGGATTACTGAGAATTAAGTTGTGAAACCATACCTCGTGATCACCTTGCAAATGTACTACAACTAGTTCCACCTTTTCCACATCCATAGCACGATAAAAGCAAATGCACCTCCCACATCTTATTATCCAAGGCTCTGGATGTGGTCCATCAAAAGTTTCAATTTCGACCTTAGGGTGTCCCTAACCACTACCCCTGGCTGTAGCTTCAATTCTCTCCTCAGATGCTTGAGGTAGCCTCTGATTAGTACGCCTCCCTTTCTGGCTAGCTTGTTTTAAGAGTCCAGCTGCTGATTGATGATCAAGCAACTGCCTTATTCCATTCATCTGCTGCTGTATGTCCTAGTTTGAAGTCCAAATATTATGTAATTTCTCTTGAAAACCTGCACCTTTTGCCGTTACCCATCGCATTTCAGCTAGTACTACATCTAAACCCGCACCTCGATTAGAATTTACTCCTACAGTGACTAGGAGCAATGCTAGCTCCCACAGCTGCATTAGCAGTAGCATCAGCTCGACTTGTAACTCTTTTGGGCATTGTCACAACTTACACTTAATTGTCACAAATTTTGATCCAGTATCACTTGCTGAGTGAAGGAAAAAAATGAATTGAGATTGCTACAATTGATCGGTAGTAGCAATTCAATCGAATAAGCTGCGGTTCAATTCTATCAACACAATCAAGCTCTGATACCAATTGTTATGACTCAAGATCAATCATGAATCATAACTTAGAATAGGTAGAGTGAAGATGAGAAGAGAACTAGAGAATTAGATGAGAATTAGATAGAGAGCTAGGGTTGAGAGAAGAACAATTCAATCTTATACATCAATGAAGAATCGTACAGTACAAGCTACACTCTTATATCATGAATCACTTAAGTCAGTTAAAATTAAAAATATTGAAGATACCTTGCACTAACCGACTTAACTAACTCAGGACACTAACCAACCTTTCTCGCCATACAACCATATTTGAAAACTACATGAATTGCCACTACAATGACCTCCTCTAAACTCGTATCGTTACACTTGCCTTCTATTGCTGCCCTTGTTACTAAGGATGTGGCAAGCCGGACAGTGGTTGAGGTCAAACCTATCTTGGTTTGAAAGACTAAAACTCATAATGGCGTAGTTACAACCATAAAAGATATTAGGCAAACCAGGTCTGTACCTCCTCCGTTAGTTCCAACAATGTACCCACTTGATGCTCCCCCAAGCTCACGATTGCTAGTTGCTTAAGTTAACTTCATAGTCCCTGAGTGAATGGGAAGCCCAATTGTGGCTAAGCAAACAATGACACACTTGGAACCCAGCCATAGGATTGACAATGTGCCCTTTGGGGTTGCCAAACTTTTGAAGTAGGGATTTTCTCGGGCTTTGATGGATCTCAATGCCAATGTGTCAATGTCACCTATCCTCGAGATAGGGGGCATAACCGTTCATACCATCTTAATTTGAAGAAGTTGCCATGAGGCCCACTCAGGGTGTTGGAATAGTGTGCAGTGACCGGTACCTTGTTTTGGGGACAAGGCCTTTCCTCTTAGACCTCTTCACACTTATGAAACTAGGAGGCAAGCTAAACACCCATGTCTTTAAGATCAAAACTTGGGGATTCATGAAGCAAAGATGTTCCAAAGGCTTGCAAATGTAGGTGTTCCCTTAGGCATGCCATATAACCTAGGGTCTGCTAGAACATACTCCGTGGCCAATCAAACGTATGGCCAAAGCGATTAGGGGGCTAGCTAGGGTATGGGAGGCAATAACCATTCCCACACGCGATTAAAATGGGAGCTTATGGGTATCTCGCAGCTCTGCCTTAAGACCTCAATCCCTTGGGGGACAACATAAGGCACATAACCATGTTCCTAACCTAACCCCTTCAGGACAAATTGGCCACCCTTATTGAGCAAATGTATGGGCCTGGTCTCACGAGGGTTAATAGACACTTGTATTGTAAACCACACCTTGACTATATTGAAAGGGATTACCCTTTCCCTCCAGGATACAAAATACCCGAGGTTACCCTATGCTCAGGAGGGGGAAGTGTACACCTTCGAGTATTTGGCAAGGTTTAATTGCCATTATAGAGAAGCGGCTGACAATTAATAGCTCAAGCTCAAGCTGTTCCCTAGTTCATTATCAGGGACGATATTTAAGTAGTATATTAGCCTACCACCTAATTCCATCAAATATTAGGATGACATGGCCAAGAAATTCTAGGCCCAGTTCCTAAGAATGGAACCAGGGATTTCCATGTCTGACCTGGCTCGAATGAAACAAAAGCTAGGTTAATCTTTGAAAGATTACTTTAATTAGTTCAAGAGAGTGAGGTCGAAATGCATAGCAACTTTTCTTAAAGTTGAATATGCCAAGCTAGCCTGTAATGGCTTGGATATTGAATTTAGGAAGAAGTTTGAGGGAACCAACTTCATGACGCTTCTATAGTTGGCAGAATGTGCCACTAGATACAAGGCTATCTTAAAAGAAGAATGCCTTAAGAAAAATTGGGGGTATGGAACCTACATACATGACATAATCTACGAGGATGAGGATCCTCCATATGAAATTGACGACGTTGAATACGTCAAAGGACCTTATATGGTTTGCATTCTTTTGGTCAAGAAGGATATCAAAGCCAAGCAGTCATATCAATCCCAAGACTTGAGGAAGTACTTATTTAACCTCTCAAGAGCTGATCTTATATTTAGCTAGCTTGAAGCAAATCATAAGGCCAAGATTAGGGGAAAACAGAAAACCTAACTCCAATTCAACAAATAGGAAGGTATACTATAAATGCCGTGATTCGTTGACTCATTTAATGAAGAACTGCGTGATCCTTAGAAACGTGGTCAAAGATGACATTAAGGCAAGGGAACTAATCTTCCCAAGAGAAGTATTGATGGGTGTTTACAAAGACCCCTTCCCTTGTCATGTCCATGTTAATATAATTGAGGCAGTAAAACCTCGTAGTGCCCATGATAGCCAAATTAATGGAAAATCCCTATGCAGGATGTGCAAAGGCAATAAGCTTCTAGAAATAGCTAACTCTTTGTTTCACAGGCTATTGGAGAGAGGGGCGCTCGAGTATCCTCGAACCACTATAGAATTAACAAGTGATTACTGCAAGTGCTACATCACTGTTGAACATTTGACACGTAACTGTGCCACCTTTAGCAGATTCTTAAATCGGCGGCCCAATGAGGGAGTGGTTACCCTCTCTATAGAAAAAGAGTTAGCCATGGGATATCCACTAAGGACCATTGCCAGACTATCTTTGTTACTAAGAGGTAGATGTCAAGAGAGCTCATATGCCTCACTCATGACCTTTGTAACGGCTGTAGTGATAACTTGGAGTTAGAAATGAAGAAGTTGGGCCTTTACGCACTGAAAAAGCTAGCTCCCTTGAAGCAGGCATCACTAATTGGACCTTCCTGAGGTCTCACTTCAAAGTCCCAAATCATCATGAGGACTGGGCACCCATCCCAAACGACCTTGTTGATATTCACTCCCATTTCAGCTGGAGTTATCCTTGATGTTGCATTGATCTTTTCCATCCAAACATTGAGAAGATATTGAAGCTTGTGCATATGATTTTTCCATTCAGAATAGTCACAACAGGTCACCCCAAACACATTCCAATTGGGGTTGCTAACACTGCAAATCACAAATTCCAACCTGTACGGCAGATGTCCTTGGACCCCAAGCTCATTCAGCCCCCAAACTTGCCTCAAATGAACAAGCTTTACTTCCTTGTCAATGAGCTTAAGAATGTACACGAAGTACACTAGCATAAGGAACCAATGGAACATCTGGACAGCTATGCAAAATTCAGGAGCAAGGCCTGATCCATTCAAGACTCTGCTGCTTATACTGCCTCTACCACCAGATGTATTAAGCTGCAGCATTGCTCCACTACTGATCTCAGTGTTCGAATTCAGAACATGTCTCAAGTTCTCAGCAGCTGCTACGCCTCTCACGTTTCCATACTCAATCCACAACCCCATTGCTATCTTCTGCATCACTCCTTGGTTGTGCATACTATCTTCAGATGCAAACAAGAAGCTCGCAACACCATTAGATCCTCTCAGAATAGCTTCTACCTTTGCAGCAACCCAACTTGAAAGATCTTGATTGAGTGACTCCATTTTAGCTACTGAATTTGCTCCAGTCCCTAAGTACTGCACCTCCACATTAAATTCAGGAGGCCTCACATTTGGTTGCACAATTGGAGCATGTTCGTTGTCCATAGCTTGATTAATTCCTAGCCTTAGTTTGGAACTCGATACACCTGCCAATTTGTTACCCAACACTGTCATTCCAGACCCATAACAGAAAACAAACTCCACCAAAGCCTCAAGGGATCTTCCAACTTCAAACACATCAGTTAAAGCACTTGTTGTACTGATTTGGGTCTGATCAGAAATCTGTTCCAACACATTACTGAATTTATACACCACCAACAACTCGATTGCTTGTACAGCCACATTGCTTCGCCTTTGTTAAACCTTAAAACGCACTCGTGCAACTTGATTACTTCTTTTAAACAGAGAATCGACTCTTTTCAGCTTTAAATAGTCTTAAGAATCTTCTCCTGGATCAGGAGGCAACTCGTCATATGAATGTCTATTTGAACACACCATTTCTCCGCTCCGTGAACCTTGCAATGTATCCATTACATTACTACCAGCACAAATCAAATGCTGATTTCGAGTACCAAGATGCCTTGGAGAGGTGCTCAACACATTTTGTGGTGCTTTCATTGTTACTACCGCAGTAACATCCACTTCCCCAGTAAAAATCAGAGGTTCGGCTATAACCGACCCGGGAATACTAGCAAATACATCGATAAAATCAAGATATTGAGTTAGTTCTTGTTGATCAACAAGCATCCTAACTTCTTCCAGTGGATCATCTTGATGTCCCATAGCTGAATTGGACTCAATTATAGCAACAACCGGTTGTCCATTATTTTGTTCTTGCAAATTCAGAAGCTCCTTAGGCTGACACACAACCTCACGCTTCAATTTTGGCTTTGTCAACTTCTTGTTACCCCAAAAATCTTTCATTGCTTCACTTAGATGGCTTCTCTTCACTTTACTCTTTGCTTTCTTTATCATTCTCTTGACATGTGAATCATATTCCCATTCCGGAAGCAAATCTTGTTGTAGCTCATCATCTTCAAAATACTCTAACTCTAGCAAAGAGTCTTCATAATGATCATCTTGCTCAAACTCAGGTTCTTCTAACTTGTGTTAATCAATTTCGGTATTATCGTGGTTGAATTCATCTTCAACGGTAACAGATTCCACTTTCTCTTTTGCTCAACATTGAACTCTCGTTGTTTAATGCTGTCCACTAGCTCTGGAAACTCATTTGCATCAAGAACACCAGTGTTACATTTTCCTTTGATAATTTTGATGTAGTAATTCGCTTTTGGTTTGTATTGTTTTGAATTGCTTTTTTGGCGCCAAGAACTAGTTAGTTGCTACCCGGTAGTTGATTTTGGCGGGAATTAGGATTGTTGTTAGGAAATTGATGGCTTGTTTCAATTTCCCTTTATATTGGTTGACCTTGTGTTTGGTGAAGGTATTCAATGAAAATAATCCATCGTTTTGAGATAAACTCTTCTCCTCATCTTTTTCTCTCTATTTTTTCTCATCTCTTATCAATTCTTTCTCATCCCTTATTCTTGTTCCTTAGGTTAAGATCAAGATTCAATCTCGATCTTAACAATTGGTATCAGAGCCTCGTGGCACCAGCAAAATTTTGATACAATGGCAATGTCTTCCGAAGTAGCACTGACAGGTGGAGTAACCACCACATGGGCTGCAGCTAGAGCAGCGAATCGACCTTCTGTTGCTGAAATAGTTTGTGGCAATGATCCTACTGATCAGAAGGTGGTCACAAGGAATGTATTGGAGAATCAATTTATGGCTTGGAGTGAGTATATGATCGATCGACTCAAGATCACATAGGTAGAGTCTGTTCAAATGTTACTGCAGCAATGGGAGGAAAAAATGGCACAACAATCTCAACAGATCGAACTTAATGTCTCTGCTCATCTCACAAGACAGGCACAGGAGTTGGAGGAGAAGTTTGCACGGAGGTTTGATCAAGAATTGCAGCAATTAGAGGTGAAATTGACAGAAATTCGCGAACAATGCAGGAGGCCTAATCCTCCTCCATTGATTCCGGATCCCTTGATTCCAGCTAGTGTGCCTCAAGCTGGTACTTCTTTGAGAACTGAGACATTACATCGTGATGAAGGACTTCCTAACTGAATGCAAGAGGCAGTTAGTTCTGACAGACAGGAACATAATGAGCACGGATCAACCTCGACCTCCTAATTGGGCTAAGGGAGCAGAGGTCCGGACATCTGGTCTGGAACATACCTTCAGAAATCAAGAAGTCAGTGCTGGTCAGTTAAATAGGCCACCTAAATCTTGGCAAAATCCACGATCAGGCAGCAATGAAGATTCCTCCAACAGCTGCATCAATAATCATAGACAGCCTCATTTGCAAATTGATGCATTTGACGGTAAGCAACCTCATTCATGGCTGAGAAGATGCGAACGTTATTCTCTCTTTTATCACATTGATGAATCCGAAAAAGTACAAATTACGGCTGTGTATTTGCTTGGAGATCATGAGGTTTGGTTCTATGGCTTGACTAGAAGTAGACCAACCCTTACATGGTATGAATTTGCCAAAGCTTTATGTGCTCATTATAGTGATGAGGATGATAGCGATATTTTGGATAAATTTAATAAAGTGAAGCAAGATTCAACTGTCAAAGAGTACATGACTAGGTTTGAGAACCTCCGGGCTAGCATTGTGACTGAAATTGAAGCTTCTGAACCGTATTATGTGTCAGCCTTCATAAGTGGTTTGAAGCCCAAATTGAAGAACCTAGTTAAATCCATTGATCTTGTTGATTTGTCCATGGCCTTTGCTAAGCAAAACTCTATGAAGCCACGATTATGACAGCTACTGATGCATCTAGACCTCGTGGAAATACTTCCAGATTCCAACAAAATATATCCAGAAACAGGCCTAACAGAATTGAAGACAAACCGCAGCAGAAGTTGTGCTTTCGATGTAATCAACCTTATCAATTTGGTCACAAGTGCAATCCCAAGTTCCTAATGGTGTTAGAAGGGACTAATGCTGATGAACATCTTACTGAGGGAGACATTTCAGAGGAGGACAGTGAGTCTGATCAAGAAAGTGTGCTGAGTTTGGAAGAAGCAGCAATGGAAATCTCAGTTAAAGCTCTCACGGGTAATGGATCACATAGCACTATCCGGATTAAAGGTGCTGCTGGGAAGAGGTCCATTGTCACCCTCATTGATAGTGGGAGTACTCATAGCTTCACAGATCCTGAAGTTGTTGAGAAAGTGAGCCATGAGGTGATCAAAACCCACCCGCTTGCAGTAACTGTAGCTGATGGCAAGGCAGTGACCACGCAGAACAAATGCCAAGGTTTTTCTTGGACAATGCAGGACTGTAAGTTCAGCTAAGACTTTAGAATCCTTCCTTTGGGAGGGTGTGACATGGTGCTTGGTGTGGATTGGATGAGATCCTATAGCCCCGTATTATTTGATTATGCAAACGTGTCGGTATCATTTGATGTTCAGGGATCCAAAGTCACATTGCAGGGAATTGCTGAGACGGCTCAATTGCAATTCATTAAAGGCAGTAAGCTTAAGAAAGGCCTCCAAGGTTGTGCTTATCAATGGATAGGCCAATTGTTTGCTATTTCTTCAGCAGAAATGAGTAAAATATCTAAACCGCAGGTGCAGAAATTGATAGCTGAGTTCGAAGATGTATTTGCAGTGCCTAAATCATTACCTCCCAAAAGGAGTTTTGATCGCGATATCCCTCTCAAAGAGGGAGCTGAGCCGGTAAAGATCAGGCCTTATAGACATCCCCATGCTCACAGGACCGAGATAGAAAAGCATGTAAATGATTTGCTTAAGACTAACTTCATACAAGTTAGTCATAGTCCCTTTGCCTCTCCGGTCATCCTCGTTAAGAAGAAAGATGGCACGGCACATATGTGTATTGATTATAGACAACTTAATTCTATGACTGTGAAGGATAAGTTTCCCATACCAGTTATAGATGATTTGTTGGATGAATTATATGGGGCGCGTGTCTTCTCCAAGTTGGACCTTAGGCAAGGGTATCATCAGATTAGAGTAAGTGAGGCCGATGTGTATGAGACTGGCTTCCCAACGCATCATGGACTCTTTGAGTTTGTGGTTATGCCATTCGACTTGACCAATGCACCGGCAACATTTCAGGCTCTTATGAATGATGTCTTCAAACAATTTTTTAGGAAATTTGTATTGGTTTTCTTCGACGACATACTCATTTACAGTCCATCCTTTGAGGAGCATTTGACACATTTGAGGGAGGTATTTTTGATCATGCGTAAGCATAAATTGTTTGCTAAATTGGCCAAGTGTGCATTTGCTCAATCACATCTTGAATATCTTGGCCATGTGATTTCTTGTGATGGTGTTGCAACCGACCCTTCAAAAGTCCAAGCTATGAAGGATTGGGCTGTCCCGGACTCTTTGAAGTAATTGCGGGGTTTTTGGGGGTTAACAGGCTATTACCGCAAGTTCATAGCTAACTATGGTGCCATAGCCAAGCCCCTAATAGATGTACTCAAGAAAGATGCATTCGGATGGTCGGAGGAGGCTCAAAAGGCCTTTGATGTTCTAAAATCTGCTATGTGCCAGGCCCCAGTTTTGGCCATGCCGAACTTTTCTTCAAGCTTCATTTTAGAAACGGATGCAAGTGGCAGTGGAATTGGTGCAGTGCCATCTCAAGATGGACGTCCTATAGCCTATCTCAGCCAAGCCCTGAGTGCCAAACATCAAGCTCTTTCCACGTATGAGAAAGTGTACCTTGCCATTTTGCTTGCGGTTGATAAGTGGAGGCATTGCTTTGATGGGCACCATTTCGTCATTTAGACTTGTCATCAAAGTTTTAAACACTTATTAGAGTAGAAGATTGTCACAAGAATTCAAAGAAAAGGGCTGTTGAAGATGTTGGGGCTGAATTATGATATTGAATACAGAAAAGGCAGGGAGAACTTGGCAGCGGATGCTCTATCACGCAGATTTGAGCCGTTTCTTTGATTTCTCCTGCTTGGATTGAAGAACTACATCAATCTTATGAGAATGATCCTTTCGCTCAGGAATGTATTACTACTGCTAGTAGGGGCAAGGTTAGAGATTTGGCTACTGGTGCATCTGTTACCCGAGGAATTATCAGAATTATGGGAAAGGTGTATGTTGGTAGTTCTACTAATATCAGGCATCAGATCATCAATTCTGCACACGATTCTTCTTGGGGAGGTCACTCAGGTATGGAGGGCACCTATCAGAGGCTGAAGCTTCATTTTAGCTAGCCCAGGATGAAGAAGGAAGTGGTTAGTTTTGTGCAAGGTTGTGAGGTTTGTCAACAAACCACACTTGGTGATCATAGATATCAAGGGCTGCTCCAGCCCCTTCCTGTTCCTGAGGGTGTATGGCAACACATAAGCATAGATTTCATCTAGGGATTGCCTAAGTCAAAAGGGAAGGAAGTGATTTGGTTACTTGTGGATCGGTTCTCCAAGTCTGGACATTTCATTGCTTTAGCTCGACCTGTCACAGCAGAAAAATTAGCTCGTGTGTTCTTGGACAACATCTGCAAGCTTCATGGCTTGCCTCAGTCCATAGTTTCAGACAAGGACAAACTATTTACAAGTCGTTTTTGGAAAGAATTGTTTGGGTTATTGGGAATGACTTTAGCTATGAGTTCTTCATACCACCCGCAAACCGATGGTCAGACGGAGAGAGTTAATCAATGCATTGAACAATATCTCAGGAGCATGGTATTTTGTCATCCTAAGGTTTGGGGAAGGTGGCTCTCCTTGGCTGAGTATTGGTATAATACTCATTTCCATACCTCCGTAGGCATTTCTCCCTTCAAGGCTTTATTTGGCTATGATCCTCCTTCTCTGTTTGGATTGCAAGGAGTTGGGTCTAACTGGAGTGAGGTAGCTGTTATGTTGCAACAAAGGTAGCATGTTTTACATCAGTTGAAGCTTAATCTCACAGAATCTCAGTCACGGATGAAGTGGTATGCTGATAAGAAGAGGATTGATCGAAATTTTGAAGTTGGGGACATGGTTTATCTGAAATTGCAGCCTTATAGACAATCCACGGCAGTAGTAAGGAAAAATGTCAAGCTATGTGCTAGGTTCTTTGTTCCTTATAAGGTGTTCGAAAGAGTTGGCAAGGTAGCTTATAAATTGGAGCTCCCTACCGATTCTTGCATACACCCAGTTTTCCATGTTTCTCTATTTAAGAGGCAGGGTCAAGCTGGACATCAGCCTTCATTAGCTCCTCCAGAGGTTGCCTCCAGTGGTCTCATGAAGTTACAATCAACTGCAGTTGTGGAAAAGGGTTCTACAGCAACCGATCGTGCCAAAGTTCAGCAGTTGCGGGTCACTTGGAGCAACTTGGATGAAGCCTTCACCACTTCGGAGGAAAGGAAGTTTTTGTTGAGTCAATTTCCTTCCTTTCATTCTTGAGGAAAAGAATGTTGTAAGGGGAGGGGATTGTTACATTTTCCTTTGATAATATTGATGTAATAATTCGCTTTTGGTTTGTATTGTTTTGAATTGTTTTTTGGCGCCAAGAACTAGTTAGTTGCTACCCGGTAGTTGGTTTTGGCGGGAATTAGGATTTTTATTGGGAAATTGATGGCTTGTTTCAATTTCCCTTTATATTGGTTGATCATGTGTTTGGCGAAGGTATTCAATGAAAATAATCCATCTCTTTGAGATAAACTCTTCTCCTCATCTTGTTCTCTCTATTTTTTCTCATCTCTTATCAATTCTTTCTCATCCCTTATTCTGGTTCCTTAGGGTAAGATCAAGATTCAATCTCGATCTTAACAACCAGCACCTTCTCTGCTGATGTTTGCAAACTGATGAGTTAAACATTGCCAATCCACAATTGGCTGACGCACTTGGTCCTTTGCCGGGTCTACTGCCAGCAAAAAAATCTCGCATAATAGCTTCATTTCCTCCAAATTATACCTTGCCAAGAATTGACAAGAGCCATCATCAACCATACCAGCCATATTTGCAATGTTAAGCAGCGTTTCGAAACGAACCAAACTCTGTTCGCACAGATATGAACCAACTCAGTTCGCAAAGGAACAATTTCGATTCGAACCACTTCACCAGATGTTTGCCTAAAGGAATTATACTCCTTCGCTTGCACAAACAATCACTTGCTACCAGCTCTTCAATCGTCACTGAGTACAAACCCTAATACGCAGATTTTTGCACACAGAGAATTCGAACAAACCCTAACTGCGATGCTTTCTTGAATAATTCAAACTAAGAATCTGAAATAGGATCAATTTTTGTCTGTAGTGGTGATTTAAACGCACGATTCACCACAACCTTCAAGATCGAAGTCGGATTTCAACACTTCGGTGCTCAGTTCAATGTTAGATTTTCGCCTAAGCAAATCTCAACTCAATAACATATAATCCTTAAGAATCAAACTGTTACACTCGGGCTTGAACCACGAACGTAAACTAATATGAAATGCGGATAGATTGAGAATATGAGAAAGAATATAGAATTTAGATGAGAAAGAAGAGTTTTAGAGTTAGATGAGAGAAAGAAGGGAAATAGATGAGAAAATAGAGAGAGTTAGATGAGAGAGAGAATATTGATCTCAACTTGAGACAAATTTTAGATATTTGATTTAATGCCTTTCTGAATACAGCAGCTCAACTACTTAAAGGCAAGAACAAGCTTGTTAGTACAATGTATCTAGACTAAACTACTAATAACCAACTACTAAAATATCTAGAGCTTATGAAAATATCTTCTAACTAACTAAAATATCTACTAACATAACTACCTAAGCTAATTGGCGCCAAGACCGACTAACAACCCAACCAAACATATGCTACTGCAGATTACAATTTATATTAATACATTTCAGCTAAGACAATGCAATACAACAGCAAGACCCACACAATGCAACTACTACGTCTATTACAATGCAGTAAAGAAGCTAAAGACCAAGCTAATACATCACTAACTACTCTAATCAGCAACTAACAGCACAACAGTAGCATATTCGCAGCAGCAGCACAGCAGTAGCAGATAGCAGCAGCAACACCAGCAGATCAGCAATGCAGCAGCAACAGATACAACTCACTAGCAACAGCCTTCAACGGAATTTGCTGCCAAAACTAATTGCCCGCCTTATTTCATCAATTTAAATTCTAGCCTCGGATTTCGGTTTGTAACATTCCCTTCCCCTTGCAAACATTATTGTCCTCAAGAATGAAAGAGAACGATACTCGAAAATCACTCATTGGAAGCATTACCCTTCCGAAACTGATGTTTTTTGGACTTGTACAACTTCATAGTGAGGTCATGCAATTCCTTCCTCCGAGCTATTGGATCCACTTCATCCTCACTGCCATGGTCCAGATCGGGCCCTTCGTTTTCAGCGTCATCTTCATCACTTTCGAATTGCCCTTCATCATCAACTCCTCTTGCCATCATGAGAAGTTTAGGATCGCACCTATGACCGGATACATAAGGTTGATGGCGATTAAAACAGCGGTTTCGGGACACCTTCTCAAAGTTTCGGGGTTCTTTATGCTCATCCCATTTCTTGTGGTCTAACCCCTTGTAAGGGTGTTGGAAGTTCTCTTCTCGATGCTTGGGCCGATCAAGAAATGTCTCCCGATGCTTGGGCCGATCGAGAATCGTTAAGTCGGAAGCCTCAATCAATTTTGCCTTTGCAAAGGCTTGCGACAAGGAAGCAGGTTCAAGAGCCTTCACCAAGTTCTTGATTTTCGGCTTTAACCCACTGATGAAGCTCGAGACATAGAAGGACTCGGGGGCTCGAGGTGCAATTGTAATCATACTGGCTCGGAGATTTTCAAATTTCGTCATGTAGGCCTTCACGGTAGTGACTTGCGTTAATTTGTTGAAGCTTTCCACGACATCACCCACTTCTTCATCATCATAGCGCTCGCATATCTCAGACACGAACTTGTCCCAAGTAAGAACTGGATTGCTCTTTAGCAAGCTGTAGAACCACACTCCGTGATCCCCTTGGAGATAAACCGCGGCCAATTCCACCTTTTGATCATCAGGGATGGAATAGAAATGGAAATATCGCTCGCATCTTCGTATCCACGAGTGAGGTTGCTTCCCATCAAAATTTTCAAGCTGAACACGAGGTTGTCGGAAGCTATTGTGTCTATTTCCATAGGTAACTTCATTGCTTCGGTCATGAACCATTTCAGGGGCATTTTGTCCATATTGTTGCTGCATAACAGATGTGGACGGTTGAACAAGGTGTCCGAAATTCCAAAAAACAGGTCTCGCGCGTGTTGGCTCATAAAACAGATCAAAGTGTCCTGCATTCTGTTCCGTTCGGTACTGCGGTCCTGGATGCAGATCTGAAATGTCTGGAGGATGCTCCTTTGGATCTGAATTTATGCCTAAAGATCGAATATGTTCTTGATCTAACCGTTGCTCATGCATACCAGCAGCTCCATCAACTTCAGGGACCTGATTTTGTGGCCTGAAAGGCTCGGTTTGAGCCTGATTTTGTGGCCTGTTATGCTCGTCTTGGACTTGCACTTCAGCTGCAGCTTTACCATTTTGAGGTTCCAACTCCACATATTCCCCATTTAATCGGCTTGATGGCATTAGTGGTGCAAAACATGACGCCACATTCTGAATTTCAACCTGGTTGTGCAACTCCTTAAGCTTCTCTTCAAAATTCGTTAATTGTTGATGCAATTGGTTTGTAAGTCTAGCTTTCGTCGTCTGTTGTTGCACTTCCAACCTTTTCCATTGATGCTTCAAACGGTCATCCAACTCTTATGCTTGTTGGTTGATCCGATCTTCAATTCTTTCCTCCATCTGTTGAGAATGTTGAGCAATTCTTGCATCATACTTTTGATCGACTTCTTGTAGCAATTCTCTTTGCGATTGTTGCATCTTCATGAACATATCACTCATTTGCAAGCTTAATTGACTATTTGTAGCCTCAGTCTGCTGCATTTTCTTGATCATATCGCTCATTTGCGAGCTTAACTGACTGATTGTAACCTCTCCTTGTCCTGCTTCAACATTCTAGCCAACTACCACCGCACAGGAGACATTAGGATCGACATGTGTAGCCTGATTACCAGCGCCAACACCTGATTGTGCTGTTACTCCACCAGCCATACCTTGCTTTTTTTTTTTGGTTGCAAAAGCTGGCTGATCGCCTTGACTCGTAGAGTACCAGTCCGCAGAATCGTAAATCTTCACGATCGAGTGCTTAATGGAGTTTACTGCTTCGAACACACGAACGACCACTTGCTTTTGGTTCAACGATCGTCACTGATTCCAAACCCTAGCTTGCAGAATTTCACGCACAACGAATTCGACAAACCCTAACTTCGATCGAACACTGACAGTGATGTTTTCTTGATTAATTCGGATTGAGAATCCGAAATAGGTTCGATTTTTATCTGTAGTGACGATTTATACACACGAAACACAACAATCGTTAACAACAATATCGGATTTCAATCACCTGATTTCGCTTGTCAGAAATCGCCTCCTGTTGGAAATCGCCTCTGCGCCAATTGTCAGAAATCGCCTTCGCTGACAAACTCCGAATTGAACTTGAAATTTGCACTTTGATCAGCACTAATTGATTGTTTGAAATCTGCACACTCTGATCAACACTAATTTGATTTCTGAAATTTTTTTTATTTTTTATTTTTTATTACGCACTCGATCGGATCGAGGCTCTGATACCAATTGTTACGCTCGGGCTTGAACCACGAACGTAAACTAATATCAAATGCGGATAGATTGAGAATATGAGATGAGAAAGAGTATAGAATTTAGATGTGAAAGAAGAGTTTTAGAGTTAGATGAGAGAAAGAAGGGAAATAGACGAGAAAATAGAGAGAGTTAGATGAGAGAGAGAATATTGATCTCAACTTGAGACAAATTTCAGATATTTGATTTAATGCCTTTCTGAATACAGCAGCTCAACTACTTAAAGGCAAGAACAAGCTTGTTAGTACAATGTATCTAGACTAAACTACTAATAACCAACTACTAAAATATCTAGATCTTATGAAAATATATTCTAACTAACTAAAATATCTACTAACATAACTACCTAAGCTAATTGGCACCAAGACCAACTAACAACCCAACCAAACATATGCTACTGCAGAATACAATGTAGATTAATACATTTCAGCTAAGACAATGCAATGCAACAGCAAGACCCACACAATGTAGCTACTACGTTTATTACAATGCAGTAAAGAAGCTAAAGACCAAGCTAATACATCACTAACTACTCTATTCATTAACTAACAGCACAGCAGTAGCATATTAGCAGCAGCAGCACACCAGTAGCATATAGCAGCAGCAGCACCAGCAGATCAGCAACGCAGCAGCAACAGATACAACTCACTAGCAACAGCCTTCAACTGATTTTGCCGCCAAAACTAATTGCCCGCCTTATTTCATCAATTTAAATTCTAGCCTCGGATTTCGGTTTGTAACACAAACGCAGATTCTGATGAATTCTCGCCACTCTATGCTTATCAACACAATTTCATCACAATCCAGCAACAAACACGGATTCTGATCGAATTGCAACTTGAAGTTCAGAAAACCGTTACCTCAATCTCAACAACTGAATTATAGAACTTGAAATCATTTCAATGCAGCTTGTTTCTGATCTTATGATTATGATCAAGTGTAATGTTGATCCAATAGCTCACTTTTAACTTCTTCTCGAACTAATCAAATGAATATTTGATCAAGAACAATTATTCTCAGCACTCAACTTCAGCAACTAATGCTTTGCTTCAGCACTCAACTTTAGCAGCTAATGCCTGATCCATTCTACTGAATTCAATCTGAATCAGCTTTGAAGTTGAATGTAATCAACAAATATTGATCAATTAAAATTTCTTCAATGCAACTCAATTAAATTAATCCCAACCGAAGCCATTCCCAAGCACTTGCTGATCCATAAGGCAGTAACCGCCAATCTTCAATTCCAGAATTCAGAATTGAATTCTTGATCACATAAACTGAACAAAATCAGTATCAAAACTATTTTTGTTGATTAATTGCAACACAATCAATAAGATTTTATATTTTTTCCTGTTTTAGAGCTTGATTCAGAAGCCAAATCAAGGATCTGATACCAATTGTTAAGGTTACTCTTGGACCTTAACCTTTGTTGGGATAGTGAGAGTATGAGATGAGAAGAGAATTTAGAGTTTAGATGAGATAAGAAGGGAAAGGAGATGAGAAGTAGAGAGAGATATCAAAGATATCAATTTCATTCATCAAAGTTATGAGCTCTTCAAGAGAGGCTATACATATTTATACCACTAATCCTTTAGGACGGCTAACTCCAAAATATCTAGAGATACAATGATCCTAGACAAATGGAGACTAACCGACTCAACCAGCAACTACTTCAGTTATTACATGACTTAATCGAGCTTAAGCTACTAATTACATCAAGACTTATTCTAGTTACAATATCAACTAACTAATACAACTCAATCAACTAAACAACCTCCAACATAGCAGCAGCACCAATATAACAGCAACAGCACCGCAGCTATCAGCAAAATGACAGCACTAACCGACCAATGCAGCAGCTGCAATAGCCCCCTAGACTTCATCAAGCTCGGATCATAACAGAAGCCAAGGTCCACTAGGTCAGGCACACTCTATGGATCTTGAAGATCCAGTTACTAAAGCTAAACCTTGAACCACTGATGGTAAAGGTGAGCCATTCAAGAAGCTTGAGAGATGGACTAGTCTCTCATCTTTTGAAGGAAAAGAATATTGGTAGGATCAGGTTGCCAAACATTCGTTTGCTCGAAGGTCATTAGAAGATGAGGTGGAGTACATTCCCCTTTGCCTCAATTTAGTAGAATCTTTTGACCATGTCAAGCCAACATGTTCTGACATAGAGAATGATTTCCATGAAGAAGATTTTCCCCAACCTATGGACGAATCACAAACTCCAGGGGTTGAGCCAAAGGGCTAACCTCTAGATCAAGTCCTCCTAACTGATGGGAGTCAATAAAAGTGAGATAAGGATGTGCCAGTAGATAGCAGTCCAAAGTGGAAAACAAACCAAGGGGTCTAGTTACAGTTTGGAATTCTCCCCGAGTAGGATGAAGCTAGAGGTGCCCTACTCCTTCCCTTGGAGGTTATGAAAACTAGCACTCAATACGGCCTCGAGGGAGATGTGATAGAATCAGACGAAGATCCTCAGTTGGAACTTGTAGCTGAAGTAGCAGCTACCAAAGGTAACCCCGATTCTTTGTTTTTTAAAATTAAAACCCCAACATCCAATCAAGCAATGACACTCCAGATATAATGAAGATTATTTTTGATGGTCTCAATACAGCCATATAAACCCATCAAGCCTCTATACATCAAAGCCAAATTTGATGGTATCATGGTGAATAGGGTCTTAGTGTATAATGGTGCTACTAACGCCTACTTGGTGTTTGCTTAGCGAGTGCACTAAGTCATATCAAATAATATAACAATGAGTAGAGCATCGTCCCATGATGCTTATCTTGGTGTATACGCTTAGCAAGTGCACTAAGTCATATCAAGTAATATAGAGTGAGTAGAGTATCGTTCCCACGAGGATTGTTATTGAGTAAGTACCGAAATTAGTAGTTCTAGCGCTATTTAAAAGGTCAAAAATTGTATTTTTGATACAAAACAAACAAAATGACAATAACAAAGGATAGTTCATTATTCTTTGTTGGTTTTTATGATTAATAAGGTCCAAGGCATCCGATTTCACCTAGTTGCATCAATATGCCTTTCTATTCTTGTTATTCAAGTTGTTATTATGTGTTGATGGTTGAAAATCTTAATTTACTAAATATTCTCTCTCGAGCAACATTTAGTATGCTTATTTACATATTAACCCATCACTCTTGTGCATGAATTTAAGTAAGAAGAGAGCTTTTAAAGCTCTATGATTTTCACTTAAAACCACACATATCGCGGTAATCTCTCTCGAGTATTCGCTCAATTTGTTGTGCTTATCACCTTAGCAATCGTCATCTTCTCTCATACTCATTATGAATTATTATAGGCCTTAAATGACGATCAAGCATTTAAAACTCAAAGTGTACGATGAAAGGTGTCTATGGGCTATGCTCCATCACTATAACTACAACTTGAGTTAGGTCCATAGCCTGTAATTTTTTGTCATAAATATATCTAAGAAGATCCGAAAAAATATTAAACAAAGTTTTCTCAATTGAAGCATAAGTAGAACTAACGATATAAACGAAGTCAAATGCGCCAACATATCACAACGCTTTCTCCGAAAACGGTGAGTGGTCGACGTTAAAGATGTGCGGCTCATAATTAGGTTCACTCCCTAGTCCCGGTGAGTCCCTTTTCCATGTTTGTTTTGTCTTCATATTATCCGCGGAGAAGACATACATCAATTTAAACAAAATAGAGCAAACATGCCTTTTGGCAACCACAGTGGGGAGCTTAAAACAAGGCTTTATTGTCTTTAGCCTATTGTAGATTACCATAACGTGATTACCGGCCATACGCCAATGGCCAGAACCAGGAGGTCTAGTGCCCTTGACCACAAAGAACCAATAGGCTTAGCCCTTATTGGATACTCAAGCATCCTCTTAATCAAAGTCCCGTATCTCAAAGGGTTGAGCCAAGTCACAGCCACGGCAATGAAAATGGCGGTGATAATGATATCCCAGAAGATTAATGTATTGGGCTTGATGGCCATTCTCGTAATAGTTTCTTGGCCATGCTCAAATGTCTTTTGGAGAATGTGAACCAAAGTGTCCAACAAATAATGAGAGAAGCTTTCGAGCGGAGACGTGCCAAAACAAAATGCAATCGAGTGGCTCACAGTGAAAACTCTACCACAAGAGAGCCCTAATTAATGTCCATGGAACCTCTATGAATGAAAGGCTTCATAGAGAGAGTGCTAAAGTCTTGGTAGAATGAACTCAACCTTGTCTTCTACTGCTACCCTTATTTCTAAGGATGTGGCTCGGTAGACGGTGGTGAAGTCGAACCTATTTTGGTAAGACAAACTGAGGCTCATAATAGCCAAGTCCAAGCCATTAGGGAGGATAACAGGCAATTGAGGCCTATGCCCCCACCTTAAGTACTCGCTAGTTATCCTCCCAAGATCCCCTTGAACTTGCGATTATCAATTGCACACATTGACCATATGGTCCCTGAGAGAACAAGAAAGCCAACTGTGTCTACTCCAGATGTTATGCACTTGGAACCCAACCATAAAAATGATAACATGTCTCTAGGAGTTGCTGGCCCTTCCAACCAGAGTTTCTCTCTGACTTTAAGGGACCTCAACCCTACGGCACCTTCATTTTTTGTCCTCGAGATGGGGGGGCATGGCCGTGCATACCCTCCTCAAGTGATAGAGGTGACCTCGAGACCTACTCATGGCCCACAACTAGGAATGCAAGGACAGGTCTCTGTTTCCAGGAATTAGGCTTCTCAACCTAGACCTCTTCATACTTACCACATTGGGGTGCCAAATGGGCAAAATAACAACTCACATCCTCAAGATCATGACATAGGTGTTGACCAAGCAAGGATGAACCAACAGCCTACTGGTCTTGGTATGTTTTCAGGCATGCCACATAACCTAGGTCCTGCTAGGGCATACTTCGTGCTCAACAAAGCACATGGCCACTATGATCAAGGGATTTACCAAGGGTTTGGGGGCAACAACCGTGTGCACACCCAATTGTGATGGATGCTCAGGGGTATCCTACAGATCCCCGTCGAGGTGTTCACCCAGTTGGGGGACAGTGGTAGGCGCATAATCATGTGCTTAACCTTCAATTATGAATCAAGAACAATCTTAATTCATAACCTAGGTTTTGATAGTAGCAAGAGAGTGTGGGATGAGGAAAAAGTGAAAGAGATGAGAAATAGAGAGAGAATAACAGATGAGAAGAGAAGATTCAATCCAATTATCATTCAATATTTTTAGATTACAATATATGAACTAATATTTATACCAATCTAAGATGTAATGTACTAGGACTCTCTATCACCGACCAAGGATGGCCAGCCGCCACCTTTGACCACCAACTCACTGCCATTGACCACCTAGTACTAACATCTTGACTTAAACAACTAACTACCATATGCTACCATATACTATGACTAAAGCTAATACATGACTTATTACTAATTATTCCCTAATTATTCCCTAATATGCCGATATCTAGGATAAGGACAATACACCCCCCTTAAGAGCTTCTAACCCTCAAGAATCTTAGTAGGGAAGTTTGTAGCATCAAATTGCTTATTGGCTCCTGTATTTAGACTGCGACTCAGATCAAATCAACAACAACTCGCAACTCGCATCAGCCCAACGATTCTCCTTCCCGTTTTCCTTTGTAAAGCACTATCAAGCACTTGTTGAGCTCAAAATTCAGCACCACAGGACCTTCAACGGCAAGGATTCAAAAGAGTTCGCAATTGCCTCCCAATTGAGATTCATGGAACGCCCATTACTTGGGATCACTTGAGCCAACCAATGAACTGATTTCAAACTCCCTATTGGTAACATAATCTTGTTCCTTGTACAACCCAGGGAGATCTAAGAAAATTTGATCAAATTACCCAATTCTTGTATAATCTTGGAACATACCAGGAATAAGTCCAGATTTGACTCTTTCCCTACTGAATTTAGCATCTTGTTTCTTATCTCCTAGGTCAGGTGGCCTGCTATTAGTGTGCTTAAATGAATAAACATTAGCTCCACTCCCTTGAACTTGCACCCTAAGGGGGTGTGGTAGATTTCTTAGTTGATAAGACTCTCCTGTTTGCACTAGATAACTAACAGCATGCAACTGAGCTGAATTCTTGTCAATAAGCCTTCGGATTCCTTCAACCTTCCCAGCTTGCTATTGTAACCGCCCTTTAACTAGGCCAAAAACTTCCAAAACTGATTCAACTATGCTGCTTATAAGTCCAAAACCAATTAAGCTTACTAACCGATGCTGCAGCAGTAAAGCACCAGCACTATGGTAACATTACAACTCCGTTTTGACAACAAATCTTCACCTCCAGGTTATTCTTCCTAAACAAAACCCCTTGGTACTTAAATTCAAATCGATTAATTAGCACTCCAACCTGCTTGTAAACTCCCAACCAATCAGCTATTTTCCCCTTCGTTCCTAATTTGAGCTATTGTTTGCACTGAAAATCTGAACTTAAAGAAATAAGGCTTTCCTTCTACTAAAAACTGGGATGCATTTTAACAGCGTGGATCACATATTCCTCCAATTAATCTATTTTTTTCAGCTCCCTAGGGCCATAAATTCCCTTTCCCAGATTAGGAGGAGGCCTGTCATAAGTGCTTGCACTTGGATAAGTCAAAACTCCACTCAAAGAAGGAAGCAGATCAACCTAATCTTTCAAATCACCGAACTGACAGTGTACTTTTGCTGCCTTGAATTCATATATCCCTTCTCCTGGTTTAGGAGTAGGCCTTCCATAAGTTTTTATGCTTGGATAAGTCTTCTCTCCACTCAAAGACCCTTGCAACGCGTCCAATAGAATACTTCTTGTTCTGAATTGGCATAGCTGCGTGTCCAGGAGAAGTGAATAGCACATTTTGTGCTGCATTTAATGATATCACAGCAGCAACAAGTGGTTTCCCAGCTGAATTGGATTGTTCTGCAGTAAGGATTCCATGATTCCTAGCTGATATTCCAAATAACTCAGCTCTTGATTCAGTTCTGATAGAATTTCCCTTTTTCCTTGCTTTATTCATCATCCTTTTATCCAAGAATATGCTCCAAGTCTATCAACTCACCACAACACATTCTTAGAATGCCCCACTTCAATATTCTTGAGCATGTTTTGCTTTTCAAGGAACATCTTATTTTCCTCGAGAAGTAAGAAAGCTGGTGCTTTTCCTTTGTAAACCACAATTGGCCTTTCCAATGCTCCCAGTCTCTTTCTTGATTAACACTTCCTATGGCTAAGGGAAACTACCCAATTGATTTCAATATTTTGCTGCAAGGTGAGCTTAAACCTCAACTTCCTGACGCTTTGGATTTCAATGTATACTTGAAATTTTTCCAATGCAACAATTGGTGGCGCTGTCTCTTGTTCAACAGATTGAGAGGTTCCATTTTTATCTTGCATTGAGATCTTCAACTCTTGAATAGTTTGTAACATCTTCTGAAACTGTTGCTTTATGAGTCTTTGATTCCTAGTGTATGTATCTATTATGAATTAATAAATTTTACTTGTAATGCATTTTTTATTTTTAGTATTACATTTGATTAGAGTTTATATGATGTAACAACAATTAAAATTCCACTAGTTTAAATGGTTTTAGGCTCCTCCGCAGCACGTGACAACACGTGACAGCCCTGTGCAGAAATCAGTCAGAGTTTGTTACAATGCAGGGGAATTTGCGGCTGTTGCTTGAGCTAGGGTTTTTGATCTGAATTCTTGTATAAATGGAGAGCTTATAGTGTAATTTTGATCTATGAAATAAAATGAAATCTTATTCCTAAGGGAATTCTCTATTTCTCATCTCCTTTCTCTATTTTCTCATCCCCTTCCCTTCTTTTCTCATCTCAAACTCTCTTCTACAAGGTTAGGCTTCCAAATTAATTTTGGGAAGTTAACAATTGGTATCAGAGCTAGTTTTATCAATCATCAACATTGATTAAACTGTTAAAAAAAAATTTCGAAGCAAAAATGGCGGATGGAGTTCGGACAAGGTCAGGAGCTGGAGCAGCAAACGCAACTGGGTCCAATCTGGATTTCGTTGCTGCTGTCACTAGAAACCCCACGACTGGACCTCAAAATGATACTAAGGAAGATATTCAAGCGATGCAACAAGGGTTTAATCAGAGAATGGATCAGATTTTGGCATTGTTGATGGACAAAGATGCTAATGATGTCAAGGTGCAAGACCGATTGCAACACATTGAGGAGAAACTTGAACACTTGCAAGAACAAGTTAAAAAACATGGTGAATCAAGTGTTGAGGCCATCCTCAAACCCGCGAGTCAGATTCATCAAACAGTAGAGGTCAATTAGCAGCAACCGAGTATGGAACAGCAGCAAAACAGCCCGGACAGATCACATGATGGAATGCACACCCAAGGTAAATCTCCTATGTCACAACCTGGTGTAGGACCATCCATTAACATTAGATCAGCGGCAAATCAGCCTATTCGACCTGAAATTAATATAGAAAATCAAGAACATATTTATGGACTTGTAAATTACCGAACAAATGCAGAGGATTCAGATCAAAACAATCGGCAATATAATTCTGTTATGCACCAACATGCTGCACCCAACGTGTTTGATCATACGGATAGACCACAGGATCAATTGTATCAGCATAGAACCGTGCCAAATGACAACACATCTGGGGGAAAGAGTGGCTCTTACAGGCAGCCAAGGGTAGAAATCGATCCATTTGATGGAACACAACAAAAAATCTCGGCTTAGGAGGTGTGACCGATACTTCTTATATTACAATGTACCGGAGGAGGAGAAACTCCAGCTGGTTGCGGTCCATCTTCATGGTGATCATGAGGTTTGGTACTATAGTTTATTGAAAAGCAAACCACATCTTTCTTGGGGCCTTTTCGTAGAAGAGATGTGTGAACGGTATGGTGAAGGAGAATCAACGGATGTTGTGGATAACTCCAACAAGTTGGTCCAAACATCAAGTGTGAGAGATTACATGTTTAGATTTGAGAATTTGAGAGAAAATTTGATGTCAGTTCTGGCCATTGCTCCCAAGGATGCCGAATCATACTACATTTCTTGCTTTGTGAGTGGCCTTAAGGCTAGGACCAAAAACATGGTGAAAGCCATTGGTCCTAAGACTTTGTCAAGCGCTTACAACAAAACAAAATTGATTGAAGCAACTGAAGTCCCTTCATATGACAAAGGAAAGTATCATACAAGCAACAAACCGAGACCTGTACAGTAGAGTAAGAGTCTCGGCAATAAAAACAGTGGCAGATTTTCAGCCAGACTTTGTTTTCGATGCAACCAACCGTATCAACCCGGGCATAGGTGCAAAGCACAAGCACTTATGTATGCAAAAGGGAGCCGAGTCCCTACTGAAAATGAAGCTGACAGTACCGAGTCAGATGCTGAATTAGAAGAGACCGAATGCAATTTACAAGGCAACTCAAGTGATGACGAGGTCGTGATCTCCATGAAGCCTATAACCGGAAGTGGGGCTCATAACACAATCAAAATAAAGGGACGGGCTGGAAAACACTCCATTATTATCCGCATTGATAGTGGAAGCACTCATAGTTTCATTGACCCAAAGTTGATTAAGAAGGTCAAACACGAAGTGACGAAAACTCATCCTTTGGCAGTCATGGTAGCTGATGGGAATTCCTTGACAACACAAAACAAGTGCATAGCCTTCCCTTGGTCTATGCAAGGCCATCATTTCACCCTCGATTTCCGAGTGATTCCCTTGGGTGGTTGCTACATGGTGCTCAGAGAAGATTGGATGAGGACCTTCAACCCGGTTGTCTTTGATTTCGATAAAATGATCGTGGCTTTTGAAGTTCATGGCACCAAGGTGTCTTTTCAAGGCATATCCGAGGAAGCTCAGCTCAAATTAATCGAGGCAAAGGATGTGCAAGGTGGAATTAAAAAGAAGGCGATACAATGGATCGGGCAGTTATTCATGGTGAGCTCGGTTATGCAACAACCGATTCATCATCCTGCTTTTCAGACCTTAATTGGCGAGTTCGGGGACATCTTTTAAGAGCCTAAGAGTCTCCCTCCTCAAAGGAGTGTGGACCATGCCATACCTTTACGAGGAAATGCCGACCCGTTCAAAATTAGGCCATAACGGTATCCTCGTGGCCAAAAAGCTGAGATAGAGAGGCAAGTGGAGGAGTTGCTTCGGTTGAGTTTCATTAGACCAAGCCAAAGTCCTTTTGCTTCACCCGTGATCCTTGTAAAGAAGAAGGATGGGACAGCCCATATGTGCATCGATTACCGCCGTTTGAATACACTAACCGTGAAAGACAAATTTTCGATACCGGTCATAGATGACTTGCTTGATGAGCTTCATGGGGCGTGCTTCTTTTCCAAGCTAGACTTAAGGCAAGGATATCATCAGATCCGAGTTCTCGAATCAGATATTTACAAGACCGCTTTTCAAACTCATCGTGGCCATTTCGAGTTCGTTGTTATGCCTTTCGGTCTAACAAATGCTCCGACCACTTTCCAAGCGGCTATGAATGACGTTTTCAAGCCTTATTTGAGGAATTCAGTACTGGTATTCTTCGACAACATACTGATCTACAGTCCCACATATGAAGCTCACCTCACTCACCTTCGACAAGTATTCATCTTAATGCGACAACGCCGGTTTGTTGCAAAATTGTCCAAGTGCTCGTTTGCTCAAAAGAAGCTTGAATATTTAGGCCATATCATCTCATCAGAGGGCGTAGCTACTGATCCTAACAAGATCCGAGTAATGCAAGAATGGCAAACCCCGATCACTTTGAAGCAATTGCAAGGATTCTTGGGATTGACCGAATAATATCAAAAATTCATTAAAGGTTATGGTCCCATTGCCAAACCCTTAACGGAGCTCTTGAATAAGGATGCTTTTGGGTGGAAGGAGAAGTCTCAGGCCACCTTTGAAGCTCTCAAAGCAGCTATGTGTGCAGCATCGGTTTTGACAATGCCGAATTTCATCGAAGGCTTCGTTTTAGAGACCGATGCAAGTGGTACTGGTATTGGGGTTGTTCTCTCTCAAAGAGGAAGGCCCATTACATATCTAAGTCAAGCTCTAAGCCCCGAACATCAGGCGATGTCGACTTATGAAAAGGAGTACCTCGCAATTCTCTTAGCCGTGGAGAAATGGAGGCATTATTTGGAGGGTCATAATTTCACCATTCGGACGGATCACCAAAGCCTCAAATATCTCCTCGAATAGAAGATCGTGTCAATAATTCAAAAGAAGGGCTTAATGAAAATTTTAGGTCTTGATTACGATATCGAGTATAGAAGTGGCAAAGAAAACGCAGCTGCAAATGCACTGTCAAGGCATTTTGAGGACACTGTTTCAGGCACATGCTCAGGCATTTTGGTGGTAATTCCTTCTTGGGTCGAAAAGCTACACAAGTCCTACGAGGGGGATCCATTTTCTCATGAAAAGGTGGCTGCTGCAGCGCTCCAGACCGAAGCGAAAATGGCTGCAGATCACAGCGAACCGATAGTGTAGAATGGTGTACTGCATGTTCAGGGCAAACTGTATATTGGTGCTGCTACCGACTTGAGAAAACAGGTCATCCGAGCCTCACACGACGCTACTTTGGGAGGTCACGAGGGTGTGGAGGGCGCCTATCAACGAATTAAAGCTTATTTCACGTGGCCAAGCATGAAAACGGATGTAAGCGACTATGTGAAATCTTGTGAAGTTTGCCAACAATCAAAATTGGGAGATCCGCGATACAAAGGACTTCTTTAACCTCTTCCAATTCCGGAAGGTGTTTAGGTTCACATTAGTATGGATTTCATTGAGGGGCTACCGAAATCCGAAGGTAAGGAGGTCATATGGGTTGTGGTGGATCGCTTCACCAAATATAGTCATTTTCTTGCTCTTACTCAACCCGTTACAGCGGAGAAGTTGGCAAAGCTCATCCTTGACAACATGTACAAGCTACATGGATTTCCCCAATCCATCGTGTTAGACCGAGACAAAATTTTCACAAGCAACTTTTGGAGGGAATTGTTCAAGCTGATGGGAACCACGTTGGCTCTTAGTTCTTCCTACCATCCTCAAACGGATGGGCAAACCGAAAGAGTAAACCAATGTGTGGAGCAATATCTCCGAAGCATGGTCTTCTCGAAGCCTAAGGAGTGGAACCGTTGGGTTTCCTTAGCCGAATTTTGGTTCAACACATATTTCCACACAACCATTGGCACTACACCCTTCCGAGCATTGTATGGATACTCTCCATCTTCTGCTATGCTGATCCGACAGCCCAAGCTCACTGATTCAGTAGCAACACAGCTTGTGCAGCAGAGGAGACAGATCTTGCAATCGCTTAAGGACAATCTCCAACAAGCTCGGGCCCGTATGAAGCATTATGCGGATAGGAGGAGAGTAGGCAAGAACTATGACGTTGGGGACATGGTCTGCCTCAAACTACAACCCTATAGACAATCAACTGTGGCTGTTCGACACAACGTCAAGTTGTGTGCTCGTTATTTCGGTCCTTACAAAATTCTGGAAAAAATTGGCAATGTGGCGTACAAGCTCGACTTACCCTCACATTATTACATTCACCCCGTGTTTCATGTGTCCCTCCTTAAAAAACAGGTTAAGAGAAATGCTGATACGAGCCAAAACCCTCCCATAGCTGAAGCAAATAGCGTTTTACTGCAGCAACCAAGCTCTGTCAAGTCTGAACGGGTGCTGCAGCTGAACAACCGGAAGATTCACCAAGTCCAAGTCGCTTGGAGCAACTTAAATGAGCACTTTACAACATGGGAGGACTACAACTTCTTGAAGAGCCTTTTTCCGAGCTTCACTTCCTGAGGACAAGAAGCTTTTCAAGACGGAGGGATTGTTACGAATTAATAAATTTTACTTGTAATGCATTTTTTATTTTTAGTATTACTTTTGATTAGAGTTTATATGATGTAACAACAATTAAAATTGCACTAGTGTAAATGGTTTTAGGCTCCCCCGCAGCACGTGACAGTCCTGTGCAGAAATCATTTAGAGTTTATTACAATGCAGGGGAATTTGCGGCTGCTGCTTCAGCTAGGGTTTTTGATCTGAATTCTTGTATAAATGGAGAGCTTATAGTGTAATTTTGATTTATGAAATGAAATGAAATCTTATACCTAATGGAATTCTCTATTTCTCATCTCCTTCCTCTATTTTCTCATCCCCTTCCCTTCTTTTCTCATCTCAAACTCTCTTCTACAAGGTTAGGTTTCCAAATTAATTTTGGGAAGTTAACAGTATCTTCAATTCTTGAGCAGATTCTGCAACATAATTTGAATCCATTTTAATAACAATTCTACGCAAGATCCTAAGCGTATACCTTACTTGAATGCCAATCCATCAAGCTCGATCATAAGAACAGCACTCTCCTCACTTCACTTCTATAAATCAATCAACCAAATTGATGCTCAATTGATCGCAGCATAAAAAAAAAACCCAAGCAGCCATGCTTCTTGAACAGTTCTAACTCTGAATTCTAAATTAATTTCAACTTAGTTGCAATTTGATCTCAACTCTTTAATCACAACAATTTGCAAGGTGCTCAATCAGATTACTGCAAATCCGTCTTTAATTCATTGTTAATTTCACTAGTGCGCAAGTGTCTGGTAAAGATGCAGCAAGTTCAACCTCCAAATCTTGCTTCAACACCACTAAAGAAATAATCAATCTCAGTCAATGCAAGCAATTCAAAACTCAGTTACCGAACTATAACCGCAAGCCGTGATTGAATCTTAATCCAATGTAACCAGAACAACAGAACTTGATTCAATACAAACTCAACCTAATTGAAGTAAATTCAACTAAGTCAAATGCAAATCCTCAATTTCGGCACAGAGGTAACAGATTAGTGAATAAACCTTTTTTTTAAAACACAATTTCTTGATTACGAACTTGATTTGGAATCAGATCAAGAACTTGATTTGATACCAAATGTTATGAATCAAGAACAATCTTGATTCATAACCTAGGTTTTGATAGTAATAAGAGAGTATGGGATGGGGAAGAAGTGAAGGAGATGAGAAATAGAGAGAGAACAACAGATGAGAAGAGAGGATTCAATCTAATTATCATTCAATATTTTTGGATTACAAGACATGAACTAATATTTATACTAATCTTAGATGCAATGTACTAGGACTCTCTGTCACCAACTAAGGATGGCCAACCACCATCTCATCGCCATTGACCACCTGATACTAACATCTTGACTTAAACAACTAACTACCATATGCTACCATATACTAAGACTAAAGCTAATACATGACTTATTGCAAATTATTCCCTTAGATCCCGATATCTAGGATCATGACACCTTTCCCTCCAAGATTAATTGGCCGCCCTCATTGAGCAAATGTATGGGCCTGGCCTCGCAAGAGTCAACATATCCTTGTATAGCAAACCTTACCCTGACTACATAGATAAGGATTACCCTTTTTCCTTGAGGATAAAAAAACCCCTAAGTTTACCCTCTTATCAGGGAAAGGGACGGTTTCTGCTCTTGAGCACTTATCAAGATTTAATTGCAAATGTAAGAAGGTAGCAAATAACCAATATCTCAAGCTAAGGTTGTTCCCTAGCTCATTGACTGGGACCACTTCCCAGTTTTATATCAGCCTTCTTTCTAATTCTATCTACTGTTGGGATGATATGGCCAAACAATTCTAGGCCCAATTCCCAAGAATGGAATTCGGAACTTCCAAGCTAGACTTGGCTCTAATGAGACAAAAACCAGGAGAGTCAGTGGAAGAATATATTAACCAGTTCAAGTGTGCCTGGTTAAAATGCACCATTGCCCTTCCTAAGGTTGAGTATGCCAAGCTGGCCCTTAACGGCTTAGATATTGAATTCAGGAAGAAATTTGAGGGCTCTAACTTTATGACGCATCTTCAGCTGGCATAATGTGCTGCTAGACATGAATCATTCCTACAAGAAGAATGCCTTAAGAAAAACAACTTGTACAAGACCTATGTTGCTGACTAACAGATGAAGAAGAAGACCCTCTATACGAGATTGACGTAGGTGAACACATCAAGGGACCTCCAATGGTTTGCAATCCTTTGATCAAGAAGGACATCAAAGCCAAGAACTCTTACTAGTCCCAAGACATGAGAAAATATTCGTTTGACCTTTCTAAAGCTGACACAATATTCGATTAGCTTGAGGTGAACAATAAACTCAACGGCACTGGTAAACTTAGTAAACCGGATCCCAACTCAAGTAAGGGGAAGGTATACTATAAGCGGCATGATTTGTTGACTCATTCAACAAAGAACAACGTGATCTTTAGAAACGTGGTTCATGACGGCATAGAAGAAAGGGAATTGATTTTCCTAAAAAGACAAATGGCTATTGACAAAGGCCCTTTCCCTAGTCCACTTCAGGTTAAGGTTGTCGAAACTATTGACAAGAATGTGCTTTGTCGTGTCCAGACTGCCCCTTTTTCCTTATAAAGAAGCAAGATGGTTCTCAGTGACAGTCACAAGGCAAGGTGGCTAACCATCTTTTCGAATGGTCTATCATTAAAGGAATAATTGAATTCCTAAGACTAGAACGCACATTGGATGAGGGGATATTGTTATAAATCATTAATTCTTTCGGTTGTAATTAGTCTCAAGCTGATTGTATTGTGTGAGATTGTTGTGGAGTGGTATTTTGTTTGTTAGTTGGCAGTTAGTTTGGCACCAAAGGGGTCGAATTCAGGTCAACATGGTCAAATGTGGCGGCTTGCTGATTTAGGCACCAATTTTAGTTAAAGTCGGTTAGCTATTGATGTGTCTTGGTGCATTGTACTAGATCTTCTATAAATA
The DNA here is from genome assembly GCA_018398585.1 of Simmondsia chinensis. Classification (NCBI taxonomy): domain Eukaryota; kingdom Viridiplantae; phylum Streptophyta; class Magnoliopsida; order Caryophyllales; family Simmondsiaceae; genus Simmondsia; species Simmondsia chinensis. The sequence goes on from JAGTTD010000002.1 coordinate 23,471,282, forward strand.
GGTCTAATGCTTGTAATATCTTCATTCAATGAATAATATCCTGATTTCCTTTTGGAAAATCCTCTCTAATTCTCATCTAATTCTCTATTTCTCATCTCCTTTCAATTCTTTTCTCATCTTATCTCTCTCTTCCACAAGGTTAACTATCAATCTAGGTTTGGTAGTTAACAATTGGTATCAGAGCCGGTTCAAGTTTTCTATTGCTTGAATTAAGCTGGCAAAATCGAAGAAACACAATCAAGGAATGATTGAAGGAGTTAGGACACGATCGGGAGCTGGTGGAGGCAATGTACCTCCTGCTGTTCAAACAGAAGTGTTCAATGCTGCTCAGGCTGGTGCGAACATACTAAAGGAGTATGTCATGCTTGATCAGATGAAGGAATTGATCACTCATTCACAATTACAATCAGAGGAACGCCTGTTCTTGAGGTTCCAACAAACGAATTTGGAAAATCAGCAAATGCTGTTAGCAAATCAACAAAGAAATGATGATCGATTTCCAAAATTGGAGGAAAGGATGGAGAATCTGCAAGATCAGGTCAAGAAATAAGGGGAATAATCTGTCAATGCGATCCTTAAGCCTGCAAGTCTGCTCATTCCTCCAACTGAAGTGACTCAACCGCAGGTACATTTAGACAGAAATGTGAATTTGGACAGAAATCGTTGCAAATCACCCGAGAGACAGGCTGAAGCAGGTCCTTCGGTTCATATCCGATCAGTGGATGATCGACCTTCAATAGTTGAGGTTACTGCAGGTACGCAAGATCGAAATGCAGGTTCAGCCCAATTCAGATTTTATGGCCAGAGTTCAGGTCTGCATAACAGGGCACCTGATTTGAATGTTCATCAAAGAAATTCATCCAATGATCTTGAACAACGGAACAGACCTCCTGATTTGTATCAACAGCAAAGATCTTTGAGTAATGATGCTACATCTTGTGGCAGAAAGTCATGCTCACAGACAGCCAAGGGTACAAATCGAGCCATTTGAGGGAAAACAGCCTAAGTCTTGGTTCAGGGGGTGTGAAAGGTATTTTCATTTCTATAACATCAATGAAGCTGAAAAAGTAGAGCTAGCAGTAGTGCATCTTCATGGAGACCATGAGGTATGGTTTTACAGTGTCTTGAGGAGTAATCCTTGTCTTTCTTGGGACCAATTCGTGGAAGAGCTGTGTGAGAGGTATGGTGAAGAGGATTCAAGAGATGTTGTTGATAGCTTTAATAAGGTTTATCAGACATCTACGATTAAGGAGTACATGATCAGATTTGTGAACTTACGTGCTAATATTATAGCCGTTAATCCACATTCTACCGAAGCATATTATGTCTCAAGCTTTCTTAGTGGATTGAAGCCAAGAGTTAAGAATTTGGTTAAGGCCATTGAGCCAAAGACTCTCTCCAAAGCCTATAATAAGGCTAAATTGATTGAGGCTACACTTGTATCTTCAAGTGACAAAAGTAAATTCAAGAGTAGTAATTTCAAGCCTCATCAAAGAGATTCATCAAGAAACAAGGCTAGCCGGTTAGTGGATAAGAGATCTACACAGTTATGTTATAGATGTAATCAACCATACCAGCCCGGACATAGGTGCAATCCAAAGTCCTTGATGTTTGCAAGGGGTTCTCGTGTTGCTGTTGAATCAGATACTGAAGGTACCGAGTCTACAGAAGACAACTCAGGGCTAGATTCACAAGATGAGTTGTTTGAGGATGAGGTTGAGATATCCACGAAGGCTCTTACTGGGAGTGGTTCTCACAACACCATATGCATTGGTGGGAAAGCAGGAGAAAATTCCATTACCATTCTCGTGGATAGCGAAAGCACACATAGCTTTGTCGATCCCAAGTTGGTAAACAAGATGAAGCATGAAATCATCAAAACTCATCCCTTGGCCGTAATGATAGCTTATGGCAACTCCATTACAATTCAAAACAAGTGCCAAGCATTTCATTGGTCTATGCAAGATCACCAGTTCACTTTCGATTTTAGAGTTCTCCCTTTGGGAGGGTTTGATATGGTGCTTGGAGTAGATTGGACGAGAACTTTTAACCCGGTGTTGTTTGATTTTGATAAGATGCCAGTGTCCTTCGAAGCTCATGGCAATAAGGTCACATTACATGGGATTTCAAAACCCTGCACAGCTGAAATTAATCAATGGCAAACGCTTACATGGTAGCTTCAAGAAGAATGCAATACAATGGTTGGGACAATTATTCATGATTTCACTTGCAGATCTGCAGCAAGACATACAGCCTGAAGTTCGTGCTTTGCTCGAAGAGTTTAAGGATATTTTTGACCCACCAAAGAGCCTTCCTCCCCAAAGAAGTGTTGATCATGCCATAACACTTCGAGCTAACCCTGATCCGGTGAAAATCAGGCCATATCGTTATGCCCATGGCCAAAAATCAGAGATCGAGATGCAGGTTGATGAAATGCTTCAAATGAGCTTCATAAGACCAAGCCATAGTCCTTTCGCTTCACCCGTGATTTTTGTTAAGAAGAAGGATGGCACGGTAAGAATGTGCATCGATTATCATCGACTGAATTCTTTGAAAGTGAAGGATAAATTTCCTATTCCTGTTATTGACGATTTTCTCAATGAGTTATATGGAGCGCACTTCTTCTCTAAGTTCTATTTAAGATAGGGATATCATCAAATTGGAGTTCTCGAGCCGGATATATACAAGACAGCTTTCTAGACACACCATGGGCATTTTGTGTTCGTTGTCATGCCTTTCGGTTTAACAAATGCTCTGGCCACATTCCAAGCGGCTATGAATGATATTTTCAAGCCTTACTTGAGGAGATCGGTGTTGGTTTTTTCTATGATATATTGATAGATAGTCCATCCTATGAAGATCACCTTGCTCACCTTAGAGAAGTATTCTCTGTGATGCGGCAGAATCGGTTTTTTGCCAAGTTGTCGAAGTGCTCTTTTGCTCAGTCCAAACTTGAATATTTGGGCCATATCATCTCACATGAAGGAGTTTCTACCGATCCTTCCAAGGTGCAAGCAATGCAAGAGTGGCCAATTCCCATGACCTTGAAACAATTGAGAGGTTTCTTGGGATTGACCGGTTATTATAGAAAGTTCGTAAATGGTTATGGATCCATTGCAAAGCCCCTAACTAAGCTTCTAAAGAATGATGCATTCAAGTGGAACGACAAGGCACAAGTAGCTTTTGAGGCACTCAAGTCGACCATGTGTGAGGCTCTAGTTTTGGCCATGCCGAATTTTGCTGAGGACTTCATCTTGGAGACAGATGCAAGTGGGACTGGTTGTGGGGCTATTCTCTCACAACATGGAAGACCAATTGCTTATTTGATTCTGGCTCTTAGTCCTAAACATCAAGCCATGTCCACTTACGAAAAAGAGTATTTGGCAATTCTTCGCGCAATTGAGAAATGGAGGCATTACTTGGACGGTCATAGGTTCATTATTCAGACAGATCATCAAAGTCTCAAGCACCTCTTGGAGCAAAAAATAGTGACAAGAATTCAACAAAAGGGGTTGATGAAGTTACTTGGGCTTGACTATGCAATCGAGTATAAAAGAGGAAAAGAAAACCAGGATGCCGATGCATTGTCAAGGAAGTTTGAGGACCACGAGCAGGGTTTTGTGGGGCATTATCCATTGTTTTACCTTCTTGGATGGATGAAATTTACAAATCTTATGAAGGGGACACTTTTGCTCAAGAATGCGTGGCTGCAGCAGTGGTGAAGGTTACTGCCAGTGTTGACAGTGAATCAGGTGTGATTGTGCAGAGAGGCATTGTCCCGGTGCAGAACAAGATCTATATTGGCTCCTCGACTGATTTGAGGGATCAGATAGTGAAGGCTTCACATGAATCAGCTTGGGCTGGTCATTCCGGGGTTGAAGGTACTTATTAGAGAGTTAAGGCATATTTTAGTTGGCGTGGTTTGAAGAAAGCTGTATCAGATTTTGTTAAGTCTTGTGAGGTGTGTCAACAAACCAAGTTGGGGGATCATCGATACCAAGGACTCTTGCAGCCACTTCGCATTCCGTAGGGTGCTTGGATCAACATAAGTTTGGATGTTATGGAAGGACTTCCCAAGCCTGATGGCAGGGAGGCAATTTGGGTCGTGGTGGATCGTTTCACCAAATACAGTCATTTTATAGCACTTATTCGACCTGTTACAACTGAAAGGTTGGCTAAGAGAATCTTAGACAACATATATAAGCTGCATGGATTGCCTCAATCCATTGTTTCTGACCGAGACAAGATCTTCACGAGTACTTTTTGGTGGGAGTTGTTCAAACTGTTGGGGACCACTTTGACGCTCAGTTCATCTTACCATCCCCAATCGGATGGACAAGGGAGAGTCAATCAATGCATTGAACAGTATCTTCAGAGTATGGTTTTCTCACGGCCTCCAGAGTGGAATCAGTGGCTTTCATTAGCCGAATATTGGTTCAACACCCATGTTCATGCTTCTATTGGTACTTCTCCCTTTCAAGCATTGTATGGATATGCACCACCTTCTCCAATGTTGTTGCAGCAGCCAAATAAGTCCGGATCTGCAGCAGGGGACTTGATACAGCAGCGGATGCAGACGTTACAGATCCTTAAGGACAACCTTCATCAAGCTCGTGCTCGGATGAAATTTTATGCTGACTAAAAGAGGGTAGACAAAGCCTACGAAGTTGGAGACATGGTCTACCTAAAATTACAACCCTATAGACAGTCCTCGTTGGCTATCAGAAAAAATGTCAAGCTAAGTGCACGTTACTTTGGCCCATACAAAATTTTGGAGAAGATCGGCAAAGGTACTTATAAACTTGATTTACAACCACAATCGTACATTCACCCTGTGTTCCATGTTTCATTATTGAAAAAGCAGGTCAAAAGGGGAGTTAAAAGCTCACAATCTCCACCGGAAGTGGGAACAAATGGATCATTGCAACTTGGACCAGTAGCTGTCAAGAAACCCAGACTGATTACAGCTGGTACTGGAGCTTTCAAGCAGATTTTGGTGAGGTGGTTGAACTTGGATAAGAATGTTGTCACATGGGAGAATCCTACATTCTTGAAGAGCCAATTTCCAAGCTTTTCTCCTTGAGGACAAGGAGCTTCTCAAGGAGGGGGGAATGTTATAAATCATTAATTCTTTCGGTTGTAATTAGTCTCAACCTGATTGTATTGTGTTAGATTGTTGTGGAGTGGTATTTTTTTTGTTAGTTGGTAGTTAGTTTGGCGCCAAAGGGGTCGAATTCATGTCAATATGGTCAAATATGGCGGCTTACTGATTTAGGCGCCAATTTCAGTTAAAGTCGGTTAGCTATTGATGAGTCTTAGTGCATTGTACTAGATCTTCTATAAATAGGTCTAATGCTTGTAATATCTTCATTCAATGAATAATATCCTGATTTCCTTTTGGAAAATCCTCTCTAATTCTCACCTAATTCTCTATTTCGCATCTCCTTTCAATTCTTTTCTCATCTTATCTCTCTCTTCCACAAGGTTAGCTATCAATCTAGGTTTGGTAGTTAACAAATATGTCAGTGGCACATCGCTGAACTTCACCCTACTAACAAGTGAGCCGTTTTCAAGAATATGTTGATCATGCTTTTGAATAATTTCACCATTACACTGGCAGTGGAAGAGGAACTGGCTATTGAGATCAGCAGTAATTAAGCATCCTCCAAAAATCTAACCAGATGAGAGAAAGTTCCTCAAGTCCTAGAAATGATGCATATTCAGCTTCTGAGCAATGTTGTGCGAGAATACAAGCTGCAATGAGGAAACTGAAGCTGCTTCCCCAATATGTATCCCCTACCGATCCTTTGCCATAGCTAAAGATTCCACTTGAGCATCTCAAAGAAGTGATCCAATCAAGGATTCTCCCTTGAAGACTCAAATCATTATGAGGATAGGGAACCCTAAGAGGAACCTAAAAGAGAATTTTCTAGACGTGGATACTAACTCAGCACCATGGCAGTTAGGCTACCAGCCATCACGCGTCAAGTTTGGTAATGTTTTGGGAAGGTATAACCTCGATCAGGATGTAGTTTATCCTTGCAACCTTACTCGAACTCGAAAAGGAAGATAGCTACAAACAAAGACAGCTCAACAGAGAGTTACACTTGAGTCTTGCCTTACCAACTTCTCCCAAGATGAAGCTAATGTCCATAATGGTAAGCACGCTGAGCATATAGATCTTGAAGAACCAGTGACTAAGTCTGGGCCCTTTACTGCTGCATGAGCGCCAACTCATAAAAAACATGGAAGATGGGCTAGTATCGCATGTTCAGAAGTGCAAGAATCTTGGTGGTCACCATGCCAAGGTCTCCCTAGCACTAAAATCAGCTGAGAACGAGGAGGAGTACTCCCCTCTCAACATCAACTTGGTGGAACTGCTGGATTGTGTCAATCCGACTTAGTCTGACACAGAAAATGATTTCCGTTAAAAATATTTTGCCCAGGCAATGCAAGAATCTTGAATCTTAGTGGTTGATCTCAAGAACCAACCTCAAGAGTAGGACATGCAAACTAAAAGTAGTCCTGAACAGCATGTTCAAGATACTTCCATGGTAAATGGCCCTGAGAAGGGGGTAGACTAAGGAATCCACAGACAATTGAGGATGCTTCCTGAAAAGGTTAACTTCAGAACTGCCTTACTCCTTCCCTGGGAATTCATGACAGTTGATGCTCAAGAAGGTCTCAAGGGTGATGTAATAACATCAGATGAGGAGCCTCAAGTGGAGCTCATGGCAGAAATAGCAGCCACTAAAGTTACACTCGTTTCCTTATCTCTTAAAGTTAATGCTACAATGCCCAAATTTCCTAATGATCTATCTAACATAATGAAGATGATGTTTAATGGGCCTTATACTGCGAATAAGCACATCAAGCCCTTATATATCAAGGCTAAAATTTTGATGTCGTTTGGTAAATAGGGTATCAGTGGATAAGGGCTCGGCCATCAACCTGTTGCCTTCGAGTATGTTAAGGGTAATTATTGAGTCTCGAGAGGACTTGATCACTTAATAAGGCTTACCTATATGAATGCTCTAATTTCTGAGGAGGAGAGAGGGTAGTACTTGACTTTGCTTCTAGAATTCAAGGATTGCTTCGCTTGGGACCCCCATGAGATGCCTAGTCCGGACATAAAAGTGGCTAAGCATAGGCTTCTTATCAAGCCTGGCTCAAAGCTTATCAAGCGGGGCCAAAGTAGGCTGTCCCAAGAAGTAATTAGCCTGATCAAGGAAAAAAGCTAAAGACATTTAAAGGCCAAATTCATCAAAACAGCCAGACATGTCGAGTGGCTGGCTAATGTTATCCATGTCATAAAAAAGAACGGAAAAATCAGGGACTGTATTGATTTAAGATATCCGAATGAAGCTATCCCAAAAGACGAGTACCCAATGCCTATTGCTAATATGCTCATTAACTCAGCCTCGGGGAATGGGGTTTTGTCCGCCATGGGTGAATACTGCGTGTATTACCAAGTTATGATAGCTTCGGAGGATACTCACAAGATAGCATTAAGATGTCCTGGGTTAATAGGGACATTTGAATGGGTGGCCATGCCTTTTGGTTTGAGGAATGCTGGCGCCACTTATCAATGCGCCATGAACATTATTTCTCATGACCTCATTGGTAAGACCAAGGACAACATTGTCATCAGATCGAAATCTTAAGTTAAACACTTGGATGACTTAAGGGGTGCATTTCTTTGGATAAGAGCCCACAACCTTAAGACGAATCCATTAAATGCACTTTTAGAGTATGTGCTGGAAACTTTCTAGGGTTTCTAGTACACCAAAGGGGAATCGAGGTGGATATCAATAAGACCAAGGCCATCCTGGTGGCCAAGCCTCCTTCAAATAAAAAGGAGCTTTAACACTTCTTAAGGCGGTTTAATTTCCCAATATGTTTCATCTCAAATGTCACAAGGAGAACAAAAGTCTTCTATCCACTATTAAGACTCAAGTATGAGAAGAGCTAGATGGGAGGACTCATTCAAGGGCCATCGATTGTAGGTTCATATAGAAATATGTGCCATCTATCTGGGATTCTAACAAGGAAGTCCTTAGGTATAGATTTCCAAAATTATGGACTCAGTTTCAGTACCAGTTCCTAGGGGATCAATCTTAAGATCCTTAGGTAAAATAAAGGAACAAAAAGAAAGAAAGGAACCACCAAACACAGAGACACATTGAATAAATGCGTATTTCATTAACTCTGAGAGAATACATGGCTTACATATACAAGCACCACAAGACAATAAAATAAGTACAGCCAAAATTGTCCATACTATGGGAAATTGAAACCCTAGAAGGTGTTAAAGTAGCCCCTGATGTTTGAGCCTCGGTCACAAGCTTCTTTCTAGAACAGTTAGACGCAGTGACATTGTTAAGGTCTCTAAGTGCAACTTTTTCTTTGGAGTTCAATGGATTTCGATAATAATTACCAGAGTTGAGGACACAAAGGTATTCCCTTAAAGTCTTAAAAGGATTACATAGTGGAATACATATTAAACTTTGCTTCGAAAAGGTTAATCAATTTTTTCACAATGATTTAAGCTTTTCAATTATTTTAGGCCTTTATGAAAATATATAATGGAATCCATAGCTCAGGGCTAGTCCTACCAAGAAATCCTTTGAAAATCAAGGTTTGAAGAGTACGCACGGTGACGGAGAAGCCTCATCCCCGCTTGTTGATGGGCTTGGTGTTTTCCTTAGCAAGTGTACTAAGTCGTATCAAGTAATATAGAAATGAGTAGAGTATCATCCCACAACGATTGTTATTGAATGAGTAACCGAAATTAGTAGCTTTATCACTATTTGAAAGATCGAAATTTGAAATTTTGAGTGTGTAACAAATAAAATAAAAGCGCATAAACTAGGTTACTGATTTTTTTTGAAACTTTTCTGATTTAAATAAGTCCAAGGTATCCACTTTCACCTAGTTGCATCAATATGCCTTTCCATTCTCAGTATTCAAGTTCTATTACGTGTTGATGGATTAAACCCTAATTTACTAATTATTCTCTCTTGAGCAACACTTAGCGTACCCTTTTACATATTAACTTATCAATATCTTGCATGAATTTAAATAAGAAAATAGTTTTGAAGGTCCATGGTTTTCACTTAAGACTACACAAATTGTGTTAATCGATCTCTAGCATTTGCTCAATTTGTGGTGTTTATCAATTTAGCATTCATCATAAATCTCCTCTCAAACTGATTATGAATCATTATAGGCCTGTTTTACCTTGGAAAGATTTTTTACCTTTAGAACATTAAAAATTTGAGTCTCGGTCATTCCTTTCTAATAGAAGTAGCCTTGCCTTGAATTGTGATAAATTCTTAAGAAGCATGAGATCCTATGCTTTAATGTTTAGCCTTGCTCGAGGATGAGCAAGATTTAAGTTTGGCGGTATTTCGATAAGTCCAATTTAGTATATGTTTATTCATATCATTTTAGTTCATTTTCTAACCATTTTACCTCAAGTTTTTGTCGCTATTGCTCACTTTTATGCTTTTTCGCTTCTATTGTCATTTGTTTGAAAAAAAAAATAATTTTGTGCTAAATATTGCTAGGTTTTATCATCAAAATCAACAAGTGAATGCAAGATACATCAAACAAGAGTAAATAGTTGGGCAAACACATCAAAATACATGGCTACAATAAGAACTTGCATAATTTATTTCAACTTGCCAAAATGGGTAGCAAAATAAATAAATCAAGTGCAAGGATGGATTAAACAATTCATTAACATGTCCAAGATGATTTCAAGACTGATTTTTGGAGGCCAAAGCTGAAAAAAATGAAGAGAAATGAGCAAGAACAGCAAGTTGCAGAGAATGAAGAACAAGCCTGCATAATTCACTTCAACTTGCAAATTTGGGTCGTAAAAAGGACAAATAAAGTGAAAAAACCTCTTTTCCACTTCAATAAAATTTTCACATTTATATAAATGCCGATTTTGGGTGGTGCAAAGCAAGAAAAAATTGAAAAAATCAGCAAGTAGTTGTAACCAACAAAAATGGTAGGCAATGGAAGCAATTTGATGCAATGAGCTTTAAGCTTGCCATATTTTTTTATTTTAAGTAATCCCAACCTCAACAAATATAAATAGGGATGCTTGGGAGGTGCTTTATCATAAATTCATCCAGAAAGAACACAATAAAAAGCAGGAATATAGGTAGAAATTTGTAGGGAAGAAGAAGGAGAAAAGAAGAAGTTTGATTTGTGATTTCTTATTTTCTAGTTCTTTTCTATCCTTTTCTTCTTTAAGTTCATGGATTTTGTCTTATTTTTGTATTATATTATGTTTACCATTAAAAACGTTTTTTTTAATAGTGGAGCCTAAGTTGTAATATACGCTCTCTTTTAATTCGACATTTTCAAAATTTGTTTATTGGGTTGTTTGAGTATTTATCATTGTTCTTCATAAGTTTTGAATGCTTGATCACCATCCATAGACTATAATGATTCATAATTATTTCTAGAAGAGATTTATGATGATTGCTAAGGTGATAAATACCATAAATTGAGCGAATGCTCGAGCAAGATTAACTCGATTTGTATGGTCTTAAGTGAAAACCATGGACCTTCAAACACGTGTTCTTTAAATTCATGCAAGAGATTGATGAGTTAATATGTAAAAAAGCATTCTAAATGTTCCTTGAGAGAGAATATTTGATAAATTACGGTTTTCAACCATCAACACATAATAACAACTTGAATATCGAGAATAGAAAGGCATATTGATGCAACTAAGTGAAACCAGATGCCTTGGACCTTATTAAATCATAAAAATTAGAGAACTTTATTAAAAAAAATAGTAAAAATTTTAGTTCTTTCTTATTTTATTTTGTTTTATATCAAAAACTTCAATTTTCGGTCTTTCAAATAGTGCTAAAACTTCTAATTTTGGTACTCACTCAATAATCAATCCTCGTGGGAACGAGACTCTACTCACTCTGTATTACTTGACATGACTTAGTGCACTTCTAAGCATATACACCAAGTAAGCATCAAGTTTTTGGTTCTGTTGCTGGGGATTGTTCTTATTTTGAGTGATATTAATACCAACTAGTTTTAGCACTAATTTGAAGTTGTAATTTTCTTTTTAAGTTTGAAGAAGAAACTTATTTTCTTTCATTTATTGCATTCACTTGATTTTATTTGTAAATTTTTTTTTTACTTGTAAAATTTGTATAGCAGCCCCAAAAAAAATTGTGTTTTTGTCAAATTTTGTTAAGCTTGTGCTATTTTGGTGTTTTTCTTGAATTTTCTCTTTAGTTTTAGCTTTTTTTTACTTAAAAGTTTACTTTGTTAAAACTTTGAAAGTTAAACTTGTTATTTTCAAGATTTTCAAAATATCAATCTTGCTATTCCCCCCCCCCCCCCCCGGCCCCCCCGCCAAATTTGGTTTTTCTTAAGTTTTTATATTAGATTGTTGTATTTTTAAGTTTTCTTATTAGTTTTATCTTTCTTTTAAATTTTTAATGCACCGAGTTAATTTTTTCAAAGTTAAGTTTGTATTTTTTAAACTTTTGGAAACATTAGTATTACTACCCCCTAAAAACTTGGTTTTTGTTAATTATATTGTTGTATTTTAGTACTTTCTCATTATTTTTATCTTTCTTCTAACTTTTTTGTTTATTTTTCATATTTTGTATGTTAAGATTGAAACTAAAAAAAAAACAAAGAGAGAGAGAGAGAATTTTGACGAAGAATTTTGCTAAAGGTGATGGCTTGTTGTAACTATATAAGACCTCAATATTAGCAAGAAGACAATTGAACATTCATGAAATGAATGCATTATATGCTCAACTCTCACTAATTCAAAAACAACTGGATCACATTATAAGTCTCAAAGTTGCTCGCACTCCTAGATGTGAATTTTGTGCAGGTAACCATGCTAGTACGGAGTGCCAAGTGGGCAAGAGATTTTCCTCATTGGGTTTTGAACAATATAACTACACATCAAATTATAACCAAACCCAATATGACCCTTACTAAGCACCTACAGCCAAGGATGAATGACCCTTCTAATTTTTCATGGAACCATCACGAAGCACCTTGGCCACCCATTCATCCACCTTAAGAAAAGAAATATGACCCAGAAGAAACATTTCGGGAATTCATTCAAGAAACTAGGCCTAGCTTTAGAAATCAAGAAGCCTCCATCCAAATTTTAGAAACTCATGCGAGACTATATTAGTGGAACTTTTTGAGAGCTCCAAAGATTCCTTACCAAGCAATACCATCACCAACCTAGGGGAACAAACTAACGCCATAGTAATGAGGGATGGGGACAAATTAGAACAACCAACTCAATATGACATAAGCCCCATGATTAACCCATCGCCACCAATGACCAAGCCCATCTTGACCGACCCACTACCACCAGTAATTGAAATAGAGTGTCAAGCTTATCTAACCAAGTTAGAGGCTTTTAGAGCCAAGGATGACTAGGTGAAAAAATATAGAAAAGATCGAAAAAGGGAATTCAACTCCTAGCACATTAAACTCGAGGACCCTATTATCAAAGAAGGTGGAGGTGGTCGTGTAAAGAAGGGTACAAAAAAGCCGACTATTGGGAAAAGATATGAATTTTGTTGGAAAATTAAACTCTGATGCCGACTATTGGGTTCACAGTTCTCAACTATGGCCACAACAATAGGCACATAGTAGAGCACTTAGAATAGGAGACTCTTCTCTCTACTTAAGCCACCGGTTGGAGAGTCACGCATCGTGACACCTCACGTGCGAGAGTTCCTGGGAATAGGTATATCTCTATAAACCCTTTTGCCCTAATACCGGTTGTTGGGATGAAGTTCAAAAATCTCCCTAGTTTTATAAAGTTAACGCAGCGGAATAGGTTTAGAATTCATAACTCTAAACCTAGGGTCGATTTAAAATTCCTAATTTTAAATCTACTGACTAAAATTTATAATTTAAATCAACATAACTAAATTCTTAATTTAGATCTACATGCATTTTACTCTAATACATTCATAACAATATATAAACTTAAACAGGCATAACAATAAATACTATAAATAAAAAGAAAATCGAAACTAAAAGAAGAAGGAAAGAAGAACATGCCTAGAATTGCTCCAATAATAAAGACTACCAAGAAAATTGAGACCCCGCAATCTTCTACGCAATGACCTCAAACTACCTGGACGATGGGCTCCGAAAAATATTAAACTGAGGAAAGAAAAATTTCAACGAAAGTTTTTCTCTCCAATTAGGTCTCCGAAACAATTTTAAGAAACCCAAAATAATTTGTTTTGATTGAATTGCCAAACCTCTGGAATAGGTACCTCTATTTATAGGAGTGTACTGGAGCGAAAAAATTCCAATTAATTCAATGTGGGATTTGTAGTTAATAAGCAAAACGCAGCGTTCCATTTAAAAGCAATTCAAAATGATGCATTCCATGCACAGTGCGCACGTCATGAGCCCCTTTCACCGTGTGCCACATGTTGCGACCTGATTGGCCAAGGCGCCTGCACGCGGATCCTCACTAGAGCCGCCCAGCGCGCGACACGTGTCGCGCACTGGTTGGGCCATACACAAATACGCGGATCGTGACCTGTGTGCGATATTTTTTTTTCTTTGTTTCCCACGTGTAAAAATTCATCTAATGAATTTTAATTTTCAAAATTATTTTATTTTAGAATTTTTAATTTTATTCAACTCATGTGTGATGTTTGACAAAATTAATTTACCCATCTTATGGATAAATAATTCGTCTCATGAATTCTTTAATATTTTTTCGATGGCAATAAATATAGAGGCTTGTGCAGGGACCTCAGGAACAATTTAAATCTAGCTTCAAATAGGTTAAATTAATAATCTCATGAAATAATTTAATTACCATTTAATCAGATTTAATTCCGCTAAATAAATCTCACTGCACTCCAGACTTAAATTATTTATTTGATATCTCCCTAACAAACTGTATTGGTGAGAACAACCCCTCAACTAGATGTCCATGACAAATGATAAATATAACCACTACCATTATCCTTCTCGCTACTTCTCCATAAGTTACCGTCTCGCCCTTCATTGAATAATTCATCTACTACTTTTCCATAAGTTACCGTCTTGCCCTTCATTGAATAATTCATTTATACTTGAACACATTCACAGTATAAATTCCAAATGCCAAACACTTGGAATACTTTGGCCAAAGTTTTCGAACTATTCAAATATTTGCGAATCAACTAAGGGGACACCTGTATCTCATAAGAGACTGTAGATTCCCTATTGAATACCTAATCCTTGTCACACTTCACGCTGCTACCCAATATATGTGGAATTTCAGTCATTCGTTTAGACCTTACTTATAGTACACCAAAGTAACTAATGCTCCATGCACAAGTCCAGAATACCCTTAGGATTTAGAATTGTCATTCAAACAGTACAATATAAATTGCTCATCTCCGATAGTAATCGAGAAATAAGTAATCCATATGGTCCAACTCAGTGGGTCAATCTTATTAAACACACTAACCTAACACTTTTGGATCTCCATCCATGTGACCAAGACAAGTCATCTAAAGTGTCACGCTATAGTCTTAACATGCAAGTGGTCCAAACTTGTCTTAGACTACGAGTCTTTCAAACAACAATCCCTACAATTTGTTCTAAGTTCATCTATGGCTTAGTCTCATAAACTATTTAGAACAAACATGTAAATTATAGTCTGAGCACTACACCCATCTCATGGATGTCTCCTAAAAGAAAGTCACATGCAGTATAAATGCTCACTTACCCAAATTTAACTAAGAAACGACTAGGACTTCTATTTTATTTATTAATTAAAATAATATATCAAGAATAAATCTGGATTTCAGGACACTGTTCCTAATAGGATGGAGGAAACGCCATTCTTCTCCAGGACACGGGATGGATCGTCTGCAAAAAGTCAAGCTAACGACTGTAACTTAAGCACTTCTTAGGAGGCAACCCAAGTTTTCCTTTTCGTACTTCTTTTCTTTTAATTTGTTTTAATTGTTTTCTCATGTTTCTATATATTTTTATTCAAATAGGTTTTTAAAATAAGTTTAGGGGTAGCATGATGTCAACATTCTCCATCAAAAAGCAATTCTCAAACTTGGGAAGTATCTCTCACCTACTGCTTCATTCTTTGTATTTATTTTAACAATGAGGACAATGTTACCATTAAGTTTGGAGGTGGGAGAGACATTTTGTCACATTTTTAAAATTTTGAACAAAATTAAAAAAAAAAGGTTTTCTTGTCAGTCCTATTTCATCTCTTACAGTTGACTTTGGTGCTTCCTATGGATCAAAGAATTTGTATGCGGATGTAGATAGTGTCGTCCAACAAAAAGATTTTCTATTTCTTATAGTTTAAATCAGTAGTATTTTAAAATTTTCTTGCATATTAAAACCAATTTTTTTTTTTTTTTTGGAGATCTTATCATTACGGTTTCTACAAATTTTTCTACTCTTTTTAGCTTGTTTGCTTTAATTAGACTTGAATAACCTGAGAATCAATTGTTTTTATGTTCTGTTTGCTAAATATGATCTATTCTAAGGCACTATCTTGATAAAACCAGGGTATTTGAGTTCACTAGTTAGCATAGCGGTTTTACCTTTAATTCTGATTAAAAGATGCACAAATTTGAATAGATTGCATTAAGATTATCATTTGCATAATAGATTTTGAAGAATTATGCCTAAGCCTAAGTAAAAGAAAAATATGAAGAAAAAAAATACAATATAATAAAAACAGAGAGAGAGTCACCAAACACCGCTAACTGTTAAAAACGCCTATCACTTGGATATGGGCTACGGTTTGATGGTTTTGTACCTTGGTAGCTCGAGCAAGTAGATCTCTAGGGGTGTTTCAACACGTGGTACCCTGGGCTAACTAGAATGGGAGCTGCCGCATTGAAAGCTCGCTACAAGGAGTGCTTAGAAAGCTAACAAGGAACTGAGCACCTTAAACAAAAAAAGTTAAGGAAGAAAAAATTTGGTGAATAATTTTAGTCTTGGGCATACCTGAGAAGTCTTGTTATGAGTGGCATGATTTTTATTTTCTGTTCGGTTTGGATGTCTTGAGATTAGAAAGAATGGATGAACTTAATACACTTAGCCAACTTTTGAATTCGGTTACCTAGGTGATTGAGGGGTGTTTCCTTGGAACGACTGTTTTACCTTTAGTACATTAAAAATTTGAGTCTCGGTCATTCCTTTCTAATAGAAGTAGCATTGCTTTGAATTGTGATAAATTATAAAAAGCATGAGACCTTATGCTTTAATGTTTAGCCTTGCTCGAGGACGAGCAAGATTTAAGTTTGGGGGTATTTTGATAAGTCCAATTTAGTATATAATTATTCATATCATTTTAGTTCGTTTTCTAACCATTTTACCTCAAGTTTTTATCGCTATTGCTCACTTTTACTCTTTTTCGCTTCTATTTCCATTTCTTTGCAAAAACACTTATTTTGTGCTAAGTCTTGCTAGGTTTTATCATCAAAATCAACAAGTGAATGCAAGATAAATCAAACAAGAGCAAAAAGTTGGGCAAAGCACATCAAAATACATGGCTAAGTCCCATTACCTTGCGGTAATAGTTAAGTCCCATTACCAGGCAGTGATATCTAAGTCCCATTACCAAGCGGTAATATCTAAGTCCCATTACCAAGCGGTAATAGCTAAGTCCCATTACCGGGCATTAATATCTAAGTCCCATTACGACGTGGTAATAGCTAAGTCCCATTACCAAGCAAGGGCCAGTAATGGATAAGTCCCAGCCGTGTCTGGGCTAGTAAATATCGGGCTAGTATCATAGACATATAGGATTCCAGGGTAATAGTTTAAAACACCGGGCTAGCATTACAAACATACAGTCCCCCCACTCCATGGGTGAATTTCGGTCATTCCAAGTTTAGCCATGGAGTGGATTACACATCAATTCTCCATGTGACTTGCTAGCGTACAATGCTTGCCCTCGTGATGGGGATTTCAAATGTTATGCCCTAGCTGTTCATAATTGCTGCTCATTTGCATAACTTAAAAAATGCGTGCCGACGAATGTGAAAATATAATGTTTTGAGCTTGTTGTGTTATGAGCTTTATGTGATAAGCATATGAGGATATTGCTTGTTGTGTTATGAGCTTTATGTGATAGGCATTTGGGGATATCGCTATCATGACTAGCCACTAGTCATATACATATTTAGTTTATAATATCCATAGAATGGTGAGCATGATGCATTTTGATCAAGTTATTTCCATGAGCAAGGCATTGGTTGAAGCTCCTAGCTATTTACTTAATATATCCATTTAAAACGTAGGTGATATATGTGAGATACCTGTATGAGGTTAGTGTGCTCAGTGTTCTGCGTTTGTTTAACATATCTTTTAAACCGATAATTTCAATGTGAGAAACTACACACCATATATGCCGAATGAAAAGTAAATAATGGTGGTTAATGTGTTATCCTTAAATAACCCTCAAGCGAGTCATGGCATCTCGTGTTGTACTAGATACCGCTGATTGCACCGGGGCAGACCATAATGATAAGTATTGCACTCATTTTGGGTGTTTGCATTAGGGCGAACCATGGTGGTAAAGATTGCACCCATTGAGGGTGTTATCACCAAGGCAAACCACGGTGGTAAATATTGCACACATTGCAGGTGTTTGCACTAGGATGGACCATGGTGGTAAATATTGGGACCGTTGCAGGTGTTTGCACCGAGACGGACCATGGTGGCAAATATTACACCCATTGTGGGTGTTGCACCAGGGTGCGGCATGGTGATTGGGGTATATGTGGATAATGACCAAGGTGTTGCACTATGGACTCGGTGATCTTTTATTGTGTGTTCCCTTGTCGTCAGCGATCATTGTTAGGTTGAATTGGCTTTGAAAAAAAATTCTAGATTATTTGTAAGAAAGTTCAAGACATCCTTGAAATAGGCTATTGTGTGTATTGGACTAATCGTTACTTGTTCAAATTGTTACCCTCTAAAGGGGTTTTTTCCATTGAATTGTCATGATTGTCAACAAATTGTTTCTGTTGTTTGGAAATATCAATTATGCACCATCACATAATATACATGATTGTGAAGATGGTGGTAAGTAGATGAAGACGATATCTTATGCTGTTCTTATCGAGCTATTGACTAGTAGTGGTACTAAGTAGCTTAGAACAAGGTTGTTTCAAGTGTAAGCTATTGAGGTGTAATAATATGTGTGGTCCACGTTAGACTTTTCAGTTAGAAACGTTTCGTTAGGTCACAATAGGAGGCTAATTTGCCTAATTATAGCTCGATTATTAACTTGCGATGGATAATGAAATCTCAAAAATATGTCGCCATGTTGTGTCACTTGACATGATTGGAGGTGCAGCTCACTGCCTTTGAGAAGGATTGTGTCTTATAGATGGGTGGCTCTTGCCTTGTAATTGCTTTTTTTTCTGCTTTGTGTCATATGAAAAGAATGCACTTTACACCTTTTATGATCATGAAGCTTCTTGATTTTAGCCTCTGTGATGAAGGTAATGCCTAGCCTGTGCTTTGGGGGTAAGGTCCCATAGTCGTGAAAAATGATTTGTGCTATCAAGATGAAGATGCTGAAGTTGTGAATCATGACAAAGTCCCCCAGTCAAAAAAATGATTTGCCCTTCAAATAAGGAAATGACTAAGGCGAAGTTCCCCCATCCTAAAAATGATTGGCGCCACTGTTAAGGAAATGACTGAGTAGAAGTCCCTCAGTCTTAAAAGGATTTACCGACCATTAAGGAAATGACTAAGGCGAAGTCCCCTGATTTGCGCCACTGTTAAGGAAATGATTGAGGCGAAGTTCCCCAGTCTTAAAAATCATATGCGCCACTGTTAAGGAAATGGCTGAGGCGAAGTCCCCCAGTGTTAAGAAGATTTATCATCCCCATAGAAAGGAGATCATGGACAAAGACAAACTTTCTTAGCCCTGACCATTTGTGAGACTATTTTTGTTTTCAATGTATTACAAATTCAATATCTTCCAAAGGTGCTTAGCTTCTAATAGCATTTGATTTTGAGAGATGAAGACATCGCGCAATGTACCAAGTGGATTTTAGTACAATGACAATTCATTTCTTTAATTAAATACATCGATTTGATGAATACTATGCCTTGTATTTCCATTTGACGAATACTTTGGAGTTGCTTTGTGGGTGCATAAAATACATCGATGAGAAATTCATAGATTAATTGGATTAGCCAGTGATGGAAAGAGATAATAAGCTTGTTTTGTAATTCCCAAGATGGTTAATGAGGTTTCTTGCCTGTCCCCACAAAGTCTTTAAAGTGAATCATGTAACTTTGTCACATTGCTATTGGCACTTTTGACACTTATGAACTTGGCGCTTGTACGTGTCATTTGATTTGCACTTGTATCCCGGCATTGGACCATGTATGCTTTGTGTCCTGGTGTCGGACCGCATATGCACATGTGTCCCGGGGTTGGACTGTGTATGTTTTGTGTGCCGGTGTGGGACCGTGTATGCTAGCATTATAAAAGGCACAATTGATGACTTCGTTACTTTAATAATCCTAATTTAGAATTGTTGTGCTTGACTATTAGTTTGACAATCTGCGAGTACAATTATAATGAAGTATGGCTTCTGACGTGAAAGATGCATTATAGAGAAATTGATTGCTCAATACAATGGCCAGTAGAGATACATAAGCTTTCCTACTGACCAATGAACATAATTTGTTCGAATATTAGGATTGGAGCCGTTTAGGATTGTGATGAGAACTGACCTCATTGGAATTTAGTTGAATAGAAATAGTAGCAAATGTTGGTTAAAATTGTAATAAAAATTGGTTTAACAAGGGCTGAGTTAAACCGAGCATGTAACGAGAGGTACACTACAAGAAAGTTTGCTTTTAACTACCAGAAAAAATGACGGGAATTTTTTCTGTCGTTAAAAGTGCAACGCCCCCAAACGTTATACCGAATAGGCTTATGTTAAAAGGGCGCTACACGGCCGTACTATGATGTAGTCCCACACCATGGTACGAAGCCCAAAACTTACAAACTAAAACATTCGCAAAAATTCATAATAAATAGCAGCTCGTCTACAATACATCAAAACTAATCAAATATAGAAGAGTCCAATAGCGCGGAAGCTCAAATTACAATGTCTCATATATTCTATAGTATTCTACTACAAATTTCATTTACTACTTAAACTACGCAAGATAACTAATTCTCGAGGTTGGGAGCTGCTCCGTCTTTTCTTCCTTCAGGAATGTGCCATGAATTACTAATTGGAAAATAAATTAATTGGGGTGAGCAAACAACGAGCTCAGCATGTATACCGTACACCCTACCCGGATCAGGCATATTATTTAAAACGAATAGAATTCCAATCGAAGCGAGTTAAAATCAATTTATCAGAAAATTCACATTATGGTAGCTCATATCTCTTGTTTACAAGAGCTCTTTTGATAAAACTTACAGATGAAACAAAAACTACGGCCGGTATTATTCCCGCGACAGGGTCGAAATCGACGTTCACATTTCACATATTCGAACCGGTTCTAAGTCGACAAATCTGCTAGGATCGAACATATATCTATGTGCCGGTATTTTTTCTCGCGATAGGGTCACAGATCGACTTTCACAATTCACATTTCGCATTTTATCGTCGATAAACCCCGGAGGGTCAACGTAGTTATCTGTAAGCTCTTCCCATAAAATATTTTGATTCAAATAGCAAGTTCACAATAGTTTCTTTTGCATACTCACAAGTATAATTCCTTTCAAGATTCACTTGTTTAAACATCAATTCAACATATAAATCAATACAATCCAAACTACATTTTAACACATCAAACAATAGTAGGAATCACATATTTATACAACAAATCAACGTATAAATCGGTACATGTTAAATCAAAGGAGTATAAATCACACAATTAGCCAAATATATGTATGCCTGAACCTATTTTAACAAAATAATCAACTATTCAAACATAAGTCTCACATATAAACCCTTAAAAAATCATATTTTTCGTATATAAACAAGTAGGGGGAGTGGTATACTTACCTTTACTGGCGTTAATCCAAAATTCAAACTCCTATTATGGGTTAGCGTCGGATCCTATCAAGCGAGAACCGAAATTTGGGATTTGACGAAAAAAGAGAGAGAGAGAACGAGAGAGAGAGAGAGAGAGACGAAAGCGAGAGGCAGGGAGGCGTAGGGAGAGAGGGAGAGAGAGGCGTGAGGGTTCTGGAGGGGGGGGAGTCATTATCACAGGCCCCTTCTCATTTTTTTTTATATATTTTTATTTTATTTTATTTTATTATATATATATGTATATACATTTACCTATTTTAATTACTTTAATATTACTAATGGACCCCGTTTTGATAATTAATTCATTAATTTATTTATAATCCAACCAAAATTATAGCGAATTTTAATCGTATTATAATACCTAGCCTAATTTAATTAGACTGGGTATTACAACCTCACCCCCTTAAACAAAAGTTTCGTCCTCGAAACTCACCTTCGTTTTCGAATAATTCTGGGTATTTGCTTCTCACCTCCTTTTTGGTCTCCCATGTTGCTTCTCTAGGAGTATGATTACTCCATTGGATTTTGACATAAGGGATCACTCTATGCTTCAACCGTTGTTCTTTTCGGTCGACTATGCGAACTGGATGCTCTACATAAGTCAAATCTTCTCGCACTTGCAATGGTTCATGTCGTATCACATGACAAGGATCCGAGATATACTTCCTCAATTGAGAAACATGAAATACATTATGTATTCTATACAGTTCCGGCGGTAAGGCTACTTTGTAAGCCACGTCTCCAACTTTTGCAAAAATTTCAAATGGTCCTACAAATCGAGGGCTTAATTTACCCCTTTTTCCAAATCTCATCACACCTCTGGTTGGGGATACCTTTAGATAGACATGTTCACCTACTGAAAACTCCAACGGTCTTCTTCGTTTGTCTGGCCAACTATTTTGCCTATCTTGGCTCATCTTCATTCTATCTCTGATTAGCCTAACCTTCTCTTCAGCATCCTGTACAACCTCAGGACCTAACAGTTTTCTTTCTCCAACGTCGTTCCAAAACAAAGGAGTTCTACATCTCCGCCCATGCAAAGCTTCATATGGTGCCATCCCAATACTAGAATGGTAACTGTTGTTATAGGCAAATTCAACCAAACTCATGTAGTTATCCCAACTACCTCCCAAATCTATAACACAAGCACGCAGCATGTCCTCTAATGTCCGAATAGTCCTCTCAGTCTGCCCATCTGTCTGAGGATGATAAGCAGTACTCAAACTCAGTTTAGTTCCCAAAGCTTTCTGCAGACTCTCCCAAAATCTAGACACAAACCTCGGGTCTCTGTCAGAAACAATTTCGCTTGGCACACCATGCAACCGCAGCACAACATTAATGTACAATTCTGCTAATTTATCTAGTGGAGCACCAAACCTAATAGGAAGAAAATGTGCACTCTTCTTAAGTCTATCCATAATGACCCAAATCGCATCATTCTTCCTAACTTCCCTCGGTAGGCCAACAACAAAGTCCATGGAAATTCGATCCCACTTCCACTCAGGCACTTGTAATGACTGTAGCAATCCACCAGGCTTTTGGTGCTCAGCCTTGACTTGTTGACAGATCAAGCACCTAGCCACAAACTCAGCAATATCTCACTTCATGTCACTCCACCAAAAGCAGCCTTTCATGTCTCGATACATCTTCGTGCCTCCAGGATGTACCGAAAAGCGGGAACTGTGTGCTTCTTCCATGATTTCCCTCTTAATTGTTGGATCATCAGGTACACATAACCTATCTCCAATGTACAATGCTCCGTCACCAAGCAGTGTGAAGTCTGAAGATTCTCCATTGACCACCTTACTTTTCATCTTCATCAAAAACGGGTCATGTTGCTGCGCAGCCTTGATCTTTTCTAGCAATGGTGGTTGTGCAACCAGATTGGCTAAAACACCACCCTTTTTGTCATGAATGCACACTTCAATTTGCATTTCCTCCAAGTCTCTAAGTAGCTTAGATAGGGAAGTGATCAGGGCAGCTAAATTGCCCATTGATTTCCTACTCAGGGCATCTGCAACTACATTTGCTTTTCCAGGATGGTAATTAATGGTCACATCATAGTCTTTAATCAATTCCAACCATCTCCTCTGCCTTAAGTTTAACTCTTTCAGAGTAAACAAGTATTTTAAACTTTTGTGGTCTGTATAAATCTGGCAAGGTCCTCCATAAAGGTAATGTCTCCAAATCTTCAAAGCAAATATCACTGCTGTAAACTCTAGGTCGTGCATTGGATAATTCTTTTCACGTGGCTTTAATTGTCGGAACGCATAGGCTATCACCTTCTCATTCTGCATCAGCACACAACCTAGCCCTTTCTTTGAAGCATCACTGTAAATGACAAAGTTACCCTCATCAGCAGGTAATGCAAGTACAGGGGCAGACACTAACCTCTTTTTCAGCTCCTGAAAGCTTCTTTAACACTCATCTATCCACACGAACTTCACTCCTTCTTGAGTCAGTCAGGTGAGAGGAAGTGCAATTTGCGAAAATCCCTCAATGAATCTTTTATAGTAACCAGCCAGTCCCAAGAAGCTTCTAAACTATGTTGCAGTTGTGGGCAGATTCCACTCCAATACCGCTTCAACCTTCCTTGGATCCACTGAGATCCCATCTTTGGATATCACATGGCCTAGGAATGCCACTCTGTCAAGCCAAAACTCACACTTACTCAACTTGGCATACAATTGATGCTCCTGTAGGGTTTGCAATACCATTTTCAGATGTTCTTCGTGCTCCTCCCTACTCTTAGAGTAGATCAGTATGTCATCGATGAATACAACTACAAATCGATCCAGGTACTGTCGAAACACCCTGTTCATCAAATCCATGAAAGCAGCAGGTGCATTCGTTAGCCCGAACGGCATAACTAAGAATTCATAATGGCCATACCTGGTTTGAAAAGTAGTCTTGGCCACATCCTTCTCTTTGATCTTTAGCTGATGATAACCAGATCGTAGGTCAATCTTAGAAAAGACCTTTGCACCTTGAAGTTGATCAAACAAGTCATCAATTCGGGGCAAGGGATACTTATTCTTAGCAGTCACTTTGTTCAGCTCTCTGTAGTCAATGCATAACCACATACTGCCATCCTTCTTCTTCACAAACAATACTGGAGTGCCCCAAGGTGAGACACTAGGTCGGATGAAGCCTTTATCTAACAATTCCTGGAGTTGAACCTTCAATTCTCGTAGTTCAGAAGGAGCCATTCTATAAGGGGCTTTGGATATGGGTCCACTGCCAGGTACTAAATCAATTTCAAACTCGATTTCCCTCCTTGGAGGCAAACCATGCAGGTCTTCTGGAAAGACCTCAGGAAATTCCCTGACAATGGGAATGTCATCTAACTTCACGTCGTCCCTTCTACTATCAAATACATGGCAAAGGAATCCTCGACATCCCTTCCTCAAGGACCTCCTGGCATTTAGGGCTGAAATCATCCTACTAGAAGTCTTAGAGTATTTACTTCCCGTAAGAGGATTTAACCCGTCCCCATGATAAGCAAACTCTGGTTGGTCAGGAATCTGAAATACAACCCTTTTTCCAAAAGAGTCCAAATGTGCGTGATAAGAAGACAGCCAATTGATCCCTAGAATCACATCAAAATCCTCTATATCTAGGAGTGCTAGGTCTGCCACTAACTCCATATCACCTATTCTAATCACACAGTTTTCACACACAAGATCAGCAAGCACATCATACCCCAGCGGGGTTGCAACACAAAAGGGCTCATCTAGCAGTTTCGGCTCACAAGTTAACTTAGGGGCAAATTTCTTAGCTACAAAATAGTGAGAGGCCCCAGTGTAAAATAATACATGCGCACTAGTAGAATTAATAGGAAGGGTACCTGTCACCACACGGTCACTAACAGTCTCGTCCTTCTGAATCATAGCAAACATTCTGGCATTACCCCGAGGTCCCTGTCTGTCCTCACTGCCTCTATTCTTAGAACCATTCTTGAGGGGACAATCACGAGCTATGTGTCCTTTCTCTTTACACTCAAAGCACACCCCTAACTTTCTGTAGCACTCACCGGAATGGTCCTTGCCACAATGCTCGCATTTTCTGAACCCAGTGGTTGAGCTCCCCGAATTCTTCGTATGAAACTTTTTGCCATTGCCTCCTGATCAGTTGGGCTTCGCTCCTTGAAACTTATCATCTAGTAACTTTTTCCTAGCAGCATGCTCTTGTTCTTCCAACCTTAGATCTGCTTCCACCTTCAATGCACGTTCAAGGACCTCCTTGTATTCCTTGAAAATGACACTTGATAGACGCCTTCTAATGCGAGGAAGCAGTCCCCTTTCAAATCTGTTTGCTTTACTAGTCTGAGACGCCATGATGCTTGGGCTGAAATGTCCCAATTCATGAAATTTATTGGCATACTGCAATACTGTCATCTGTTCTCCCTGTCTTAGCCCGTAGAATTCATTTTCTTTCGTCATTCTGAGTGCTTCAGGGAAGAACTGGTTGTAGAGGACCTCCTTAAACTCTGCCCAATCCAACTGCCCAGTAGCATTCTGGTAGGCTACCTTGATTATAGCCCACCAGAACTCCGCATTCCCCTTAAAACAAGGGGTGGCGGCTCGAACCTTATCATCATCCGCAATTGACATTGCTCCGAACAAGGTCTCCATCTCCCGTATCCATTTCTCGGCTTCTAGAGGGTCATCTGCTCCTTCAAAACTTGGGGCCCTCATCTTTGGCAACCTTTCGAACGGTGTCTCTTCACCACGTTGAGTAATAAGAGGCACAGCTTGGAGTTGTTGTTGATGTTACAAGAGGTTAACCATGAGCTGGTGCATTGTTGCAACATCGAACTGATTAGAGGAGCCGCCTGAATTCTGGGTGTTTTAACCAGTGGGTCCATCTAACAGTTGAGCACGTTCCTCTTCAGGGTGCCCCTCAGTTGGGGGTGGAGCCCTGCCCTTTCCCTTTAGGGTTCTCTTTCTCTTTAAGGATGATGACGCTTTACTCTTATCACCCATCTGCTCCTGAGCCCAGATCACACAAGAATAAGTTATTTTATTTTTATAATTATTATTATTTTCTTTTTTTTTTCCAAGGATTTATAACCTAGGCTCTGATACCACTTTATGTAACGCCCCTGAACGTTATACCGAATAGGCTTAAGTTAAAAGGGCGCTACGCGGCCGTAATATGATGTAGTCCCACACCATGGTGCGAAGCCCAAAACTTACAAACTAAAACATTCTCAAAAATTCATAATAAATAGCAGCTCGTCTACAATACATCAAAACTAATCAAATATACAAGAGTCCAATAGCGCGGAAGCTCAAATTACAATGTCTCATATATTCTATAGTATTCTACTACAAATTTCATTTACTACTTAAACTACGCAAGATAAATAATTCTCGAGGTTGGGAGTTGCTCCGTCTTTTCTTCCTTCAGGAATGTGCCACGAATTACTAATCTGGAAAATAAATTAATTGGGGTGAGCAAACAACGAGCTCAGCAAGTATACCGTACACCCTACCCGGATCAGGCATATTATTTAAAACAAATAGAATTCCAATTGAAGCCAGTTAAAATCAATTTATCAGAAAATTCACATTATGGTAGCTCATATCTCTTGTTTATAAGAGCTCTTTTGATAAAACTTACAGATGTAACAAAAACTACGGCCGGTATTATTCCCGCGACAGGGTCGAAATCGACGTTCACATTTCACATATTCGAACCGGTTCTAAGTTGACAGATCCGCTAGGATCGAACATAGATCTATGTGCCGGTATTATTCCCGCGACAGGGTCACAGATCGACTTTCACATTTCACATTTCGCATTTTATCGTCGATAAACCCCGGAGGGTCAACATAGTTATCTGTAAACTCTTCCCATAAAATCTTTTGATTCAAATAGCAAGTTCAAAATAGTTTCTTTTGCATACTCACAAGTGTAATTCCTTTCAAGATTCACTTGTTTAAACATCAATTCAACGTATAAATCAATACAATTCAAACTACATTTTAACACGTCAAACAATAGTAGGAATCACATATTTAAACAACAAATCAACGTATAAATCGGTACATGTTAAATCAAAGGAGTATGAATCACACAATTAGCCAAATATATATATGCCTGAACCTATTTTAACAAAATAATAAACTATTCAAATACAAGTCTCACATATAAACCCTTAAAAAATCAGTTTTTTCGTATATAAACAAGTAGAGGGAGTGGTATACTTACCTTTACTAGCGTTAATCCAAAAGTCAAACTCCTATTATGGGTTAGCATCGGATCCTATCAAGCGAGAACCGGAATTTAGGATTTGACAAAAAAAGAGAGAGAGAGAACGAGAGAGAGAGAGAGAGACGAAAGCGAGAGGGAGGGAGGCGTAGGGAGAGAGGGAGAGAGAGGCATGAGGGTTCTGGAGGGGGGTCCGTTATCACAGGCCCCTTCTCATTTTTTTTTTTATATATTTTTATTTTCTTTTATTTTATTTTATATATATATATACCTTTACCTATTTTAATTACTTTAATATTACTAATGGACCTCCTTTTGATAATTAATTCATTAATTTATTTATAATCCAACCAAAATTATAGCAAATTTTAATCGTATTATAATACCTAGCCTAATTTAATTAGACTGGGTATTACAAAAAGCGTGTGCGCAGTGCTAAGTTGCGACAGGATTAAAAAGCTGTCATTAAAGAGTGATATTTGTGGGCTTTTAATGACGGGTAATAAATAATGTCATTAATTCTACCGTAAACCATCACTGATGGGCTCATGTAAAAACTATTTCACTTGAACATGTTAAAATTCGTTAAATATTAAAAATTAGATGTTGTTCTTTATATTTATCATTGCCATTTTTTTTCGCTATTCTATTTTCATTTCTATTGATAATTTCCCCTACCCATGTTGTAACTAAAGTTCGAGTATCAAATAAGAATTGATTCAACACTTTACCCAACCTGATATTTGACTTGTTTGGTATACTGTAATGTTAAACCATCACGATATAAGTTTCACCCTCTATTGAGAAACAATTAAATTACCATTATTAGATCAACCCTCGTATAAATATACTTCTGGGTTTGCACCGGAAAAAAATCAGTGATAGAGAAAAATAAACCTCAAAATCAAATATATAATCTACAAGAAACACATTGGTTGTATAAAAAATTAGCTGAAAACTTTAGTGATAACCCATTAAAACTATGGGATAAAAGTCCAAGATTTTGTAACCTTAGACTAAGGATTCCAAATATTATTGTAAGAGTAAAACCAATGATTTATACTAGGCAAGATGTAGAAGAATTTGAAAAACAAATAAAAGAATTAATACAAAAAAATTGATTGAAGACACAACAAGTCCTCATTCTAGCCCTGCATTTATGGTAAGAAATTATGCAGAAATAAAAAGGAAAAAAGCCCGAATGGTAATAAATTATAAAAGATTAAATGAATATCTAGAATGCAACAGATTTTTCATCCTAAGAAAAGTTGTTCTCATAAACTTAACAACATGAGCAAAAATATTCTCAAAATTTGACTGTAAATTAGGGTATTGGCAACTAATGCTTATAGAAGAGTCAAAACCTTTGACTACTTTTAACACCCCACAAGGACATTATTAGTGGAAAGTAATGCCCTTTGGTCTAAACACTGCACCACAAATCTTCCAAAGATGGAAGGATAAATATATTTAAAGAAATTAAAGATTTTTGCATAGTATATATAGATAATATACTAGTGTTTTCCAAAATAAAAGAGGAACAACAAAAGCACTTACAAATCGTAAGTAATAAACTTAAAAAAAAATGGAATTATTTTATCACCTCAAAAAATTAAGGTAGAAAAAGATCAAATTGACTTTTTAGGTATAAAACTTACAAAATCAAGAATCCAACTTCAAGAACATATTATAAGCAAAATTAAAGACTTTTCTAAATAAATTACAGACAAAAAACAACTTCAAAGTTTATTAGGGATTCTAAATTACGGAAGAAATTTTATAAAAAAATTTATCTCATATTGAAACACCTTTACTTAAAAAACTTATAAAAAGCGTTGACTGAAAAAAATAAAACTCTTCTCAAAAAATTAAAATGAAAAATCTCCAAACTTCTAAATGTATACTTTCCTCAACCATGTGAACAAGAAGATAAAATAAAATCAGGAAAGATAGTAGTAGGGAAAAAACCACTTCCTAAAAAATTACAAGAACAAGCGCAAATTTGTGGATATAATTCAGGAAAAATTAAGAAATGATAATCAAGTAGTAAAAGATTTCTTAATAAATAAAAAAGCCATTACAGATGGAAGAAGATTGAAATGGCACAATTTTATTTCACACTATTGTTTTGAAATTGAACATTTGAAAGAAACTAACAATGTTCTTGTAGATTTTCTAAGTAGAGAAATATGTCCTAAGGAGAATGGGTCGATATGAAACCAAAACAGACTAGAGAAAACGCTCAAAGAAATGCTAACCAAGCAAATTCTTCTTTCTATCAATTCTCTCAATCAAAATGGGAACATGAAAGCTCAAACTCGACTCTTCTCTCGACTCTTTCAAGAACTAGAACAAAAAATGTTTCCAGACGAACTCCCATATTTTTCATAAAAACTAGGTATCCCATATTCAATTAATATTAATTTTAAAGGGGTCTGTAAAATGCTATTGTATCAACTATGTCCAAAGCAACAGAGTAGAGAGATCGGCTAAAAAATATCTGTGTTGATCTTATCAAACAAATGACATGGGATCAAGAATACGCATATTAACAAATAACATAAGTTTTGCAGCTCGCGGATGCTCTGGAAGAAGTCATGCCTCAGTTCCAGATCATCAAAAGAAGATGGTTATTTGAGAAAGCACAAAAAGTGCTTCCCCCAATAATATTTGAAGAAAAAAATCAAAGCGGTGGTAGAGGACCATGAAGCCAAGATTAAAAAAATCTCGCTTCGAAGTGTTACAAATGTTAACGCATATGATGGATATCTTAGACTAACATACATGATCAACCATGACCCATGGCATATTGAAGACATCGAATAGGGATTGGCTAACCGAATCATCCTCCAAAGCATGGCCCAAATTAATGGATTGAATTCCCTATGATGATTAAAACTATGCTATGTAGAGTATGAAAAATATATTGTTATTCAGAATATTTTATGTTTAGAATTTTCAGTGCACTCGGACGGAGATCTAAAGGGAATTTTTTTTAGCCATATCAGAATGGATCCTTTCAGATACTCATGAATGTGAATTCAAAAGAGAACCTCTCTACCAAGAAGAAAATTTAATTAATAACTCCCGTTCAAAACAAATCTGGACCGATTCCTTAGTAAGTGCATCAATGGTGGCACAAGAATATTTATCATGAAATTATTTTAAAACTACAGATGGATGACGAATATTTATGACAAAAAGGAGATGGATTATGAAAATAACTACTATAAAGAAGCTAAAGATTTGTTAAAAAAGCTAGCAAATCAAGATTATGGCCTAGACATTCCAGTCGATTTCGCTATGGATATCGATGAAATAATCGGGGTAATACAGAAAAAGTATTCTCCTTATCCAGAAAGTGAACAGTTACTGGATGAAGAAACAGAACGAAACCTGGATAATCTTTACGATGGATAAAATCATATCCCTAAAAATCCAGAAAAAAGGGGAAAGATATGGACAAAATTTTTTATCTTTTTTGGGTTATAAATGGGATGTGAGTAGGCTAGGCCAAATGTCCAAAAATGGCACATGGTAATAATTGTGTACAGTGTACAATAAATGCACATAATTGCCTGCAGTCTATAGTGTATAGTGCTATGTAATTTTTTTTTTATAAATAGGTCTTTTAGGACGCTTTGGTTTCCCAAGTTATATTTTTTGCCTTCTTCTATTTTTCCTCTTGTAAAATATTTCCTCTTGTATTCTGTTATTGGTATCAGAGCCTTTCCGATAAAAAAATTGTAAGTTATCTTCTATCTCTATCTTTGTTATTATCTTTGCATTGTTATCATAATATTATTATTCTATTTCATTATCAGTTGTAAAAAAGCGTATATACTTGCTTATCCTTAAGTCTATATAAACTTTAAATTGTGCATGTTGTTAAACATCATTATCCAAGAATTAACTTTAAGGCATGAGATAAGGTCATAGGTCTCAGGCACCTTGGATAGGTTTTTTGCACCATTGGCAATCTGATATGACAGATAACCCCAAAGAATAGCATTTATAAAAAATATTAGGAATAGACGAAGACTTTAATCATTTAATGCATATTCCTCCATCAGAAGAAAATAAGATAAATCAAATTGCTTTTATGTTAAATAGCATGATTGACACCACAAATGGTTAGTTTTCAAATGTACAAATATCCCAAAGAAAACAAGAAGGAAGAACTATTCAAGAAAAACTCGAAGAAATATTGAAAGAAAACCTTGAACATACAAGTCCAAAATATGAACCTAGAAAAGCACTTTTTTAGGGAAATATAGAATTTATTCACATGAATCAAGAATATAAGATAAAAGAATATCATAACTTGTTAGAAATTTTTGAATATTGGAGGCATATATATCTAAAGATACAAAGTTAAGTGTTAATTAAAGAAATACAGAGTCGGTTCCCAAAATAATGCTAAATAATGTTAAAAAATTTAAAAAATAATGCTGAAAATTTTTTTTTCCAAATCTACTGTTGAATCGCGTTTGCAAAACGCGTTTAAATTTCAATAAATTTGGATCAAAAAAATGCGGGTTATTTCAGTATAAACTGCGTTTACTAAACGCGGTTCACCTCAATATAAACCGCATCTATTAAACGCGGTTTATCCCTGAACCCCGTTTACAAAACGCGGTTTAATGTCAGGAATCCAAAATCCCCTTTTTTTTCACTTATACTTACCATTATGCCGCAATTCTTCACTTTTTTGTTCGCTTATAGTTTTCATTATGCCGCAATTTGTGATGATTATCATATTGATCCCATGTCTCTCTTAATGAAGCTCCAACATCATAAGTGGAGGTCAAACTACAATTGTATCAGCTAAGCTGTCATCTTCTTCCTTCGCTTATTACACACAAAATGATGGGAGAACTTTTCTGTCAGTTGCACAAAACTATTAATTGTGCTTGTTGGCAAAGATGCAAACCATGATTGTGTAACTCCCTTTAATGTAGCGGGAAAGCATTTACACCAGACCTCTTCTAAAGCGTCCAAGATGTGCATTCAGGATTTAAATCCTGAGAGGGGATCCTCGGGATCTTGAGTTCCATCAAAGAGGTCTATATTAGGAATCTTAACCTTCTTGACCAGAAAAGATAAGATCCTTTTAGAAACGGGAGTGTGTGCCCGGAACCTTAGGCACTTCATCGATCTTACCTTCCTCTGACAGGAAATTGGCCTCTCGTTGCTCACTACCCATTTCGCCATTGGATTCATCCTCCGATTGATTCTGTTTTGCGTGGTGGATCTTGTTCGCCCTCCACTCACGGTGTCCAGCCCCCAAATCCAACCCCTATCTTCACCACCCTTCTTCTTGACCTCGCCAATCCTGAAGTCCACAACTTGTAGCTTTATGACTTTTACCTTTGGATGTACGTAGTGCTTTCGGTTGCTGTTCATCCAATTTTTGCAGTAGGCGGCAAAACAGAGTCTAAACATCCCTCAATTGTTGCTTTGACCTACGCTCGGCTCCTTCATCCAGCTTGGTGGGATTAGGAGATCCCGGTGGTTCCATCATGGCCTCGATCCTTCCCACAAACAGGGCCAATTATGTTTTTGATGGGTTTGTTAATGTGTGGGATATGATAAGCTCAACTCAAGATTTTAGTGGAAAAACCACCAAGATGCCCCTTTCCGCTAGGATTATCTCGCTTGTGTTTAAGGTTCTTATCATTTTTGAGATTGACTTCTTGGAAGAGCCCCCTCTTTTCCTTCTTCTCCTCCCGCTTTTAGGAAGCTTACATCTCCCATTTGTATGGGCAAAGAGTCTTTAAGGAGAGCATTAAGCGTGTAACTTGGATGACGTGGTTTATTCCAAAGGCACTGGTCCCGGGCGCTTGTTATGGGGAATCTGTTTCTGGGTGCCTTTGTCTGGGCACCCGTTGCTAGGCGCTCGTGTCTAGGTGCCCACGTCTAGGCTGCCTGTTGTAGGGCACCTGTCTCGGGCCGCCTTTATTGAGCTGCCCATTCTAACGCACCCGTTATGGGGCGCCCTTCCTAGGTCTCCCATTCGTGCTTGGTAGCAGTAAATATAAACACAAGGGTTAGTTTGTTTAAATGGATGACTAAATTATAGCAACTTGGTAGGCCAAAAAATAATTATAATTTATAGATGAATAATATAACATATATATATGATATAATACAATCATAAATAAGGGTAAATATAGCTAATAAAATAAAATGTATCATAAATTGTTAACAAATACAACTACACCATTTTAAATTATAAATATATTCTATAAAATAATACACTATAGAGAAATAGAATTCCAATAATATGAAGAACTTAGTCTAAGCTGGCAGGGCTTGGTGCGTTGGGACTTGACATAGCAGTAATACGGTTGTCTTCATCCTCGTTCTATGAACCCAACTTCAGCTGGTCTTGCACCTTGTCCGCTGCGTGCACTCGGTCCTTCAAGCAACACCGACATTTCCAAGTTGGATGATGATGGCTTCGCTCTTTTGGTTCCACGCAACCTGCCACCTGCACTTGAAGCACACTCCGATGCTACTGAAGACACGGGACATGTTAGTATATCACGTGCCATGGTGGAAAGCACGGGATATTGGGTCTAGTTCGGGGTGGCTTCTCATTTGGTGTTTGTTTAACGTGCTTGTCCCACCATCACGTGAATGACTAAAAACATTTGGGGGCGTCACATAATTTACAATATGCTTTTATTATGTTCCTGATCTAGTGTGAAGTGCTTCCACACCTAACTAGTACTACGCCTAGTACTGGTGGTGGCGTGGGTTTTAGTCTCTATGTTGGTGGGTGTGGGTTCTTCTTCAATTTGTGAAGTTTCATCACCCCCCCCCCCCCCCCCCCCCCCCCAAATTCTGGAAAATCCTGGTCCTGGTAGTACTGTTGTTGTTCCTCTCAATTTAAAGTGTCTGTGTAGAGAGCTAACGGATTAGGTTCTAAAAATGTTCTTTCCTGGGTATTAAGTTAGACATCTCAACCCATTCTAGAAATTTTAGGCGGTGGTGAAGGCGTGAACTAGATTGATCTGCTCTAGATAAAGATGAATTGTGTGCCATGGTAGTATTGTTGATTATTAATTAAAAATGCAACTAAGAATGCAAGTTCGGCAAATAAAAAATGCCAAACAATTAAAATTTCGATACTAATTTGTTGAAGCGAAAACTAAAATTTGAACTTCTACGAGATTCTACAAGCAGAAGATATTTGGAACTTCGAACTTTAGAAACTTCGAGCAAAGGTAGAGAAGAGAGAATTGGATGGAGAGATTGTTGTGGTGAAATGAGAAATTTGGATTAGCATTTATAACGAGAGTAATATCGAGAGTAATCTGTGGCCAATAGCCACTGTGGGGGCAGGCCGGCTATAAATTGGCCCCGTCCACTAGCCACCTCAAGATGGCTCTAAGTAGGGCAATTCTGTTTTTACCTCTTGACTAGTTCTCGTGCCTGGGGGAATGCTTCAGTTTGTGGTAGAAGCAGTTGCAGCTAGAGATGCGCTATTCTAGGCCCGTTAGTTGGGAATATCGAGAGTAATCCTCGAGGGGGATAATGAAGCTGTTGTTTGCTTTATTTGCTACAATTAAGTGTGATGTGGTTGCTGTAAAAATTTAAACAAAACATGCAAAAGGGACTCATTGCGACTAAGGAGTGAGCCCAAATACGAACCGCACGTCTTTAACCTCAACCACTAACTGTTTTCAGAGAAATGGTTGTGATATTTTGGTGTACCTAACTTTGGTTCTACCATGAGTTCAGCTTACGCTTTAATTAAGAATATTTGTTTAAATATTTTTATGGATTTTTTTATATATTAGTTGATAGAAAATAAAAGGGATATGGATACAACTCAAGTGGCAGTTATAGTGACGGAGCTGGGCCTACAAACACCTTTCCTCATACCCTTAAAAGTCAGGAAGTGGGGTGGAGACAAACCCAAGTGCTCAACAATCCACTTATAAGCTCGAGTCCATCATGTTCTTAAGCCTGGTACCCTTGACTTACAATAACTCGATGAGTTTAGGTCTGATAAGATTATCGTGGAGAAAATTGTATTAAGGTCACTGTACTAGGACCTACGCAATCAAGGTCAAGCCTTGGCCATCAAAGGCTTGGCAAGATCAGCTTGATCATCCATTTAAATCGCAAAAGGTGTTATTCAAGCACGAAATTGAGGGCAATGGAATGACTGAATGTGGTTTACAAGGGTCCTGCACCAGATTTCTTATTTCTTGAGAGGAATGACAAGGTCCTTGCAAAGCTATACAAGATCAAGCAATCACATTTCAGGTAGCCTAAGGTGGTTATGTTGTCAATTGATAGACTTAGAGCACTCTCTTGGATCCAAAGGAGTATCAAGAGGGCAAAGAAAGGATACAAATCTAGTAGCCAAGGCACAAGTTCGGCATTAAATGAGGAAGATTGCACTGTAGAGCTTCCAAACACAGAATAAGACGCTGTCAATTTTGGTGCCAATGTTGCTGTTAGGGGTTGTACCGAAATTGGAACCAAAGCTGAGGTAAAACAATTAAAGCAAAGGGTGTTTCAGATGTAGCAAAAGTTTACAGCAATGCAGCATTCTCTAGAGGAGAGATTGGATCAAAATTTGAATCAACATTTCCAACAAATGCAGCTGCAAATCAATGGCTTACAAGAACAGCTCAATGTACAACTTCTTCAAGTGGAAACAAGTCCTCAAGTGCAAGTGATTCATAGGGACATTGATCAAGTATCAAAGGAAGCACCTCACCTTTCAAATCCAGTATGAAGTTGGTGTATAAAGGCAGCAAGGCAATCTGTTCAGTTCACTAAAATATCAGGTGCAGGGCTATTTGACGCAGGCAGAAGTTCATGTGCTAAATGCAAGCTAGGCTCACTTAAGTGCACAGAGGTGAGGAGGAAGCGTGCAAAGTGGGTTGATCCGAGTGTTCTTCCTGCAGTACAACCAAATGGGAGACCTCCGAAACAATTATTGTTACTTTCCTCACTGCAAAGTGGTAACTAGAAGCAATTTGTTGAGCTCTGTAGTGGTGAAATCAGCAGCACATATGCATTGGTAAACAAGTTTGCTGAGCAATCTCACTTTTGGAGCCAAAGAGGTGGAATAATTTAGTCCATAAGTAGCTACAAGGTGAAGTATTAGGAGAGAAAGTTCCAAAAGATAGGATATAGGAGCAATCAAGGGAAAATCTTTTGATTTTGTGATGAGGCAGAGCTGATTTGGATGGGTTCTAAGGCTGAATTAGCATGGAAGTTAGAACAATTGTTAGAAGCTTATGTTAGTCATGCCAAGAGCAAAGGGCATCTTCCAAGAATACAAGCCAATATAAGGCCTCCCAAATCCGTGGGGTCTAATTTTGAAAAGTATTGTGATGGGCATTATCTCTTAAGGGTGGCTCAAGGTTACATACAATTTGAGAAAATTGATTAGCTTAATTGCAATCATCAAAATGCTTCCATGGGAAAAATCAGCGAGAGATCAAGATCAATTCCGGCTGGAATATTTGTGCAGCTTAGCAGGGAAATCAGGATCATATCTGTCCTTGATCCTAAGATGTTAAAAGTTGTTTGGACGTTCCAGTGGTCTTAAGGCTGGTGTATTTCGCATTCATACTTATTCTCTTTGATAAGGAATCAGAGTTTGTATATTTAAAGAGCCTGAAATATAAGATTCCTTGAATCAATTTAGCTGCAGAGTATCTTTAGAACATAGGAAACAAATGGGAATTCAAACAGGAGCTAAAGTGTTAGGTTAGTGTGTTTAATAAGATTGACACACTGAGTTGGACCATGTGGGTTACTTATTTCTAGACTACTATCGGAAATGAGTGATTCACGTTGTACTGTTTGAACGATGGCTCTAAATCTTGAGGGTATTCTGCACTTGTGCATGGAGCGATAATTACTTTGGTGTACTATAAGAAAGGTCTGAACGAATGACTGAAATCCAACGTACACTGGGTAGCGGTGTGAAGTGTGACAAGGATCAGGTATTCAAAAGGGAATCTACAATCTCTTATGAGATACAGGTGTCCCCTTAGTTGATTCGCAAATATTTGAATAGTTCGAAAACTTTGGCCAAAGTATTCCAAGTGTTTGACCTTTGGAATATATACTGTGAATATGTTCAAGTATAAATGAATTATTCAGTGAAGGGCGAGTTGGAAACTAATGGAGAAGCTGTGAGAAGGATAATGGTAGTGGTTATATTTATCCTTTCTCATGAACATCTAGTGGAGGGGTTGTTGTCATCAATACAGTCTATTAGAGAGATATCGAATAAAGAATTTAGGTCTGGAGTGCAGTGAGATTTATTTAGTGAAATTAAGTCTCATTAAATGGTAATTAAAATATTTCATGAGATGATTAATTTAACCCATTTGGAGCTAGATTTAAATTGTCCCTGAGGTCTCTACGCAAGCCTCGGTATTTTATTGCCACTGAAAAATATTAAAGAATTCCTGAGATGAATTATCTCTCCATAAGATGGGTAATTAAATTTGCCAAACATTATTCATGAGAAGAATAAAACTTGAAAATTATAAAATAAAATAATTTTGAAAAATTAAAATTCATAAAATGAATTTTTACATGTGGGAAACAAAGAAAAAACAATAAATAAATAAGTAAATGAATCGCGTTTAGAACAGCCCGTGATCCGCAATGCGCCCGGGCAGCCAATGTGTCGCGCGCAGGGCTGCAAAAGGATAGATCCGCCTGCCACGGGTCTGGCCAATCAGGATGTCGCACGAGGCATACTTATTCAAAATATAAAAAAGACGGTTTTAAACTGTTACGTAACGCATGGTTTTAATCACCTTTTAACATGATACGCTGAGTTTTGTTTTTAATAACTGCGTGTCCCACATCGTTTATTTTGTGTTTTTTTCGCTCCGGTATATTCCTTTCAATAGAGGGGCTTATTCCAAGGTTTGGCATCGAAGTTCAAAAATTTCTTGAGTGTTTTTGAAATTGTTTCGGAGATTTAATTGGAGAGAAAAATTTTCGTTGAAATTTTTCTTTCCTCAGTTTAATATTTTTCGGAGCCCAATTCTGTCTTTAAGAGTAAAGGCAATAGGGTTGGTGGCTTGCTTGAGTTGGTTCACATAGATGTATGTGGACCAATACATGTTCAAGCAAGAGGTGGGTATGAATACTTAACCACATTTAGTGATGATTACTCAAGGTATGGATATGTTTACCTAATTAGACATTAATCAGACTCTTTTGAAAAGATTAAAGAGTACAAAGCTGAATTTTAAAAGCTATTAGGTAAACAAGTAAAGTTACTTCAATCAGATCGAGGTGGTGAATATTTTTCGTGTGAATTTTTGTAATTCCAAACTGCAAATGATATAAGATCACAGCTTTCTACTCTGGTTACACCACAGCAGAGTGGTTTTGCAAATAAAAGGAACATGGACAATTTTTTCTACAATATTTTGATTTAAAAGATTTTTTGTAAATACAATGCAAAATACTTAGAGAAGCATTTTGCAAGTAAGCTACAAAAAAAAAAAAAAATAAATAAATAAAAATTTAAATATTATAAAATGAAAATGACACTAATGCTGAACAACTAGACACAACTTAAGATATTGTGGATGCATTGGATGCACCTGTTAATAGAAACGAGAATGTTCCAGGTACACGAAAGTTTAGGTGTGGTGGGAGGATTGTCAGGATACCTGACAGGTTCATAGCGGGAGCCTTAGTGGTAGACCGTGGCATTGAGCAATTGGTTAAACGAACCATGCGTGTACAAATGACATTAAGAGAAAGTAGTGACTTTTTTAGTATTGTATGTCAACGATATACTACTCATTGAGAATGATGTAGGAGTGCCATTAGCGGTAAAGACTTGGTTGTCATGATAGCTCAATATGAAAGACATAGGAGACGCCAGCTCTGCTCTTAGGATTAAGCTTCTGCGAGGTCGTAAGAGTAGGATGTTGGGTCTTTCCCTAGCCACTTATATTGACAAGACGTTGTCAAGGTATAGCATGGAGTCCCTCTCTTTTTGAGTAGTGTTCTAGGACACCTTAAGAAGAGGAGCAATTGAGGAATATTCTACATGCTTTGGCAGTGGGAGCCTCAGGTATGCCATTTTGTGCACAAGACTTGATGTCTGCAATGCTATGGTATAGTAAGCATGTGTTAGTCTAACATGGGTCCAATGGACTAGGTGGCAGTGAAGTGTTTTCTCTAGTTCTTGAGAAGAACTAGAGATCCTATGCCGATCTTTTAAAGTGACGAGCTAGTTCCAGTTGGCTATACTGATTTAAGACTTCCAGTCAGTTTAAAATGATAGATGTTCGACATCTAAGCATATTTCTTTACCCTTGGAGTGGGACCCATTAGTGAGAAGAATATCAACCAGTATTGTATTGCTGACTTCACAATAAAGTAATTGTACTCACTAAGGGTTAGGCTCAGTAGATATTGTGGTTTTAAATTAAAAGGGGTGAGTATGGACTTTGTCATAAATTAGATTTAGGACAAGTGGGAGATTGTTAGGAACAGTGTCCTGAAATCCAAATTTATCCTGGATATATTATTTTAATTAATAAATAAAATTGAAGTTACAGTCATTTCCTAGTTAAATTTGTGTATGCGAGCATTTATACAGCATGTGATTTTCTTTTGGGAGACATCTATTTGAGTTACGCATTTATAGACTACTATCGGAGATGAGTGATTCACGTTGTACTGTTTGAACTATGACTCTAAATTCGGAGGGTATTCTGGACTTGTGCATGGAGCGTTAGTTACTTTGGTGTACTATAAGTAAGGTCTAAACGAATGACTGAAATCCCGCGTATACTAGGTAGCGGCATGAAGTGTGACAAGGATCAGGTATTCAATAGGGAATCTACAGTCTCTTATGAGATACAGATGTCCCCTTAGTTGATTTGTAAATATTTGAATAGTTCGAAAACTTTGGCCAAAGTATTCCAAGTGTTCTAAATTTGGAATTTATACTATGAAGGTGTCCAAGTATAAATGAATTATTCAGTGAAGGGCGAGTCGGTAATTAATGGAGAAGCTGTGAGAAGGATAATGGTAGTGGTTATATTTATCCTTTGTCATTGACATCTAGTAAAGGGTTTATTGTCATCAATACAGTTTATTAGGGAGCTATCGAATAAATAATTTAAGTCTGGAGTGCAGTGAGATTTATTTAGTGGAATTAAGTCTCATTAAATGATAATTAAATTAATATCATGAGATGGTTTAATTTGACCCATTTGGAAAAATATTAAAGAATTCATGAGATGAATTATTTATCCATAATATGGGTAAATTAATTTTGCCAAATATTATTTACGAGATGAATAGAATTTTAAAATTATAAAATAAAATAATTTGAAAAAAAAAATATTCATAAGATGAATTTTTACATGTGGGAAACAAAAAAAACGTGCACAACCCTTAATCTGGGTGCTCACGGATCAACCAACTAGCTCGCTTCACGTGTCGCGCACTGGTAGGCCCTTGCGCTATCCCCGTGAGCACGGGCGGGCCAATCGCGGCCCGCCACGTGTCACGCTAAGTCAAAATAACAGACGCGTGCACAGTAAATGAAACGCATCATCTTGGTTTTGCTTTTGCACGATACGTCGTGTTTTGTTTTAGAACTGGAATTATTTTCTACGCATCCCACATCGAAAAATTAGATTTTTTCGCTCCGGTATATTCCTACAAATAGAAGGGCTTATTCCGAGGTTTTTGCATTCAAGTTGAAATATTTCTGTAGGGTTTCTGAAATTGTTTCGGAGACCTAATTAGAAAGAAAAATTTCCGTTGAAAATTTTCTTTCCTCAGTTTAATATTTTTCGGAGCCCACCCTCCGGGCAATTCAAGTTCATTGCGTAGAAGGTCTCGGGGTCTCGATTTTGAAGAATATTATTGTCTTTCTAGTTCTTCTTTTACTGGAGCAATTTCAGGTATGTCTTTTCTTTGCTTCCTCTTTTAATTTACGCTTTTCTATTTATTTACAGTATTCATTAGTATACTTGTTTAAGTTTATGTATTGTTATGAATGTACTAGAGTATAAGATCAGTAGATCTAAATTAATTTAGATCTGTTGATTTAAATTATGAATTTAAGTCAATAAATTTAAAATTAGGAATTTTAAATCGACCTTAGGTTTAGAGTTATGAATTCCAAACCCTTTCCGCTGCGTAAGCATTGGGGAGAATTTTTGAAATTCATCCCAACAACCGGTATTAGAGCAATGGGTTTATAGAGCTAAACCTATTCCCAGGAACTCTTGCACTTGAGGTGTCACGAAGCGTGACTCTCCGACCGGGGGCTTAGGTAGAGAGAAGAGTCTTCTAGTCTAAGTGCTCTAATAAGTGCCTATTGTTGTGACCGTAGTTGAGAACTGCGAACCCAATATTCAGCATCAGAGTTTATTTTTCCAACAAAATTCATATGTTTTCCCAACAGTTTTGTCATTAGACCATATC
The DNA here is from genome assembly GCA_018398585.1 of Simmondsia chinensis. NCBI lineage: Eukaryota > Viridiplantae > Streptophyta > Magnoliopsida > Caryophyllales > Simmondsiaceae > Simmondsia > Simmondsia chinensis. Next base: position 23,513,058 of record JAGTTD010000002.1, read on the forward strand.
ATCAAAGTTTGTAGTACTTATTGGACCAAAAGATCACTACAAGAGTGCAGCGTAAGGTCCTTATGAAGATCTTAAGACTTGACTATTCAATTGAGTATTTCAGAGGCAACGAAAATTTAACTACATATGCTTTGTCACACAAGTTTGAAGGGGCTAAGCAAGCTCCTTGTTATGCTATTTCTGTGGTTCTTCCTTCTTGGATGGATAAGGTGCACAAGTCTTATGATGGGGATAGACTTTCTCAGGAGTATATCATAGCATTTGGCATCAGGAATGGCTCTTCGGGTGAAGATTCTGATGTGATTGTGGCTCATGTGATAGTGGGAATCAAAGGGAAGGTATACATAGGTTCAGTGGCTGATTTGAGGTGACAAATAATCATAACTTCACATGATTCATCATGGGGAGGACACTCTGGAATTGAGGGGACATATCAAAGGTTAAGGCGGTACTTCTAATGGATCGGTATGAGAAAGGATGTTATAGACTTTGTTCAAGCTTGTGATGTTTGCCAATATAGACCATTCATATGCACTACCAAGGATTGCTGCAACCCTTGCCCATTCTAGTTACAGCATGGAAACACATAAGTATGTATTTTATTGAGGGGTTGCCTAAGTCTGAAGGCAAGGAGGTAATTTGGGTGATTGTGGATAGATTCACGAAGTTTGGGCACTTTGCAGCTTTCAGTCATCCAATTTCAGATGAAAAACTTGCAAAATTTTTCTTGGAAAACATCTATAAACTCCATGGTTTGCCTCAGTCCATCATATCTGATCGTGATAGATTATTTACCAGTAATTTTTGGCTTGAGCTTTTCTTGCTGTTGGGTTCTTCTTTGGCCACGAGTTCTCCATATCACCCACAAACCGATGGGGAGACTGAAAGAGTGAATCAATGTCTAGAGCAGTATTTGAGGAGTATGACTTTTAGCTACCGAATGCAGTAGAATAGATGGTTAGCCTTGGCTAATGTCATGCTGCATTGGGGACAACCCCATTCAAGGCTCTTTATGCCTATGATCCTCCATCTCCTATGCTGGTAAAGGGTGCTACTTCTTCTGTGAGTGAAGTTAATGATTTGTTGATGTAGAGCAAGGAATTGGTGCAGCAATTGAAGGATAATCTGCTGCTAGCTTAGGCTAGGATGAAGTTCTTTGCTGACAAGAAGAGAGTTGATAAGTCCTTTCAAGTTGGAGATCTTATTTATCTGAAATTGCAGCCTTATAGGCAGACCAGTGTGGCAGTACGCAAGAATGTGACACTCAGTGCTCGTCACTTTAGTCCATACAAGATTTTGGAAAAGATTGGACAAGTATCCTATAGATTGGATTTGCCACCAGACTCATATGTGCATCCTGTTTTTCATGCGTCCTTGCGGAAGCAACATGTAGCACAAGGTAGGATTAGCTCGAAGGCTGCACCAGAGGCTACTCAAGATAGGAGACTCAAGTAGGAGCCTATAGCTATCTTGGGATCAAGGGAAGTTCAGAAGCAGGACAGATCAGTCAAGGAAGTGCTAGTGCTTTAGACTAACTTAGATCAAGAAGCTGTTACTTGGGGAGAATTTGAATTTCCTCAGAAGCCAATTTCCATTATTACATTCTGGAGTCAAGAACGATGTTAAGGAGGGGATATTGTCATGACACGAGTTTAGAGGAGGTCATTGTAGTGGCAATTCATGTAATTTTCAAATATGGTTGTATGGCGGGAAAGCTTGGTTAGTGTCCTGAGTTCGTTAAGTCGGTTAGTGCAAGGTATCTTAGATATTTTTAGTTTAACCGACTTAAGTGATTCATGATATATGAGTTTAGCTTGTATTTTAAGATTCTTCATTGATGAATAAGATTGAATTGTCCTTCTCTCAACCCTCTCTCTCTCCCTAATTCTCATATAATTCTCTAATTCTCTTCTTATCTTCACTCCAATTCTTCCCCAATTTTATGTTACGATTCAAGATTGATCTTGAATCATGACAATAAAATTAAATTTATCTCAACTAAGACTCTACCATTTTCTTTATCAAGCCTTTCATTCATTGAGGTCCCAACGTCATTGATTATGGCTGTCTTGGCGGCAGAGTTTTCGCCTTGAGCCTCTTGAGTTTACTTTGTTTCTGCTAGTTGTATCTCAAAGGCCTCTTTCATGGATTGTTGAACCCTTTGGTCCACAATTTCTAAATGAAGATTGAGCATCGACGTGGAACTCTTTCAACAATACCCATCAAGCCCAATATGTCATCACCACCACCGCATTCATTGATGCGGTTATGACTAGTTTCATCCCTTGTGATATAGGGATGTGTTCAAGCGGGTGCTTGAGTGGGGATCTACTTAAGGCTAGGCCTTCTAGTTCCTCATGCTAAAGAGCACTATATCTCCCAGTTCTGACCATTGGTGAATTGTCGTTGACTACGTTTTAGTAATCCACGACGGGGTTAATGAAAATAAAGTTTTGTATTATGTCTCCCATTATGGTTAGCAAAAGGCGTGTTTGCTATAGTTTTTTGTTATTAAGTGTGATGTGGCACCATAAATACAAATGTAAACAAATGTGCAAAAGTGACTTGCCGCGACTATGGAGTTAGCCTAAATTCAGATTGCATGTCTTCGACCTCAATCACTCATCATTTTTGGAGAAAAGGAGCTGTTATTTTGATGTATCTAACTTCAGTTAATATGTGAGATCTACTTCTGCTTCAATTAAGAAGACCTTTTATGTTTTTTTGTCGATTCTTAGATGGAGCAAACCGGATTTGGCTAACTACATTTGGATGAACTCAATCAAGGTCATGCCTTGGCTATCAAAGCCCTTAAATAATTGTTCAAACCTAAGTTCACCTGACTTATTAAGCAGTGACAGTAGTTTTAAGGCCAACATAATCAGGGAAAAGCCTTGGCCATTAAAGCCACTAAGGACTCAATTCTTAACTTGTCAATTTTGGAGAACAAACTAAAACAAAGAGTTCATATCTAAAGCTTGAAGCACTGTATTACTAAAAGGCTAGTACAACAAGATCTATGCTATGCTAGACTGTATTAAGTTACTCTACTCCTAGGTAAAAAGCACAAGTGTGTTGTAAAGAAAACTTGAAGAAGATTTGTATGATTGTGTGCTAATTTGGACTACAACAAAGTCTCTTATTTTTTTTTAAAAAAACTAAATAACGACTGCCCTCTATTTTTGAGGCTCTTTCTTCCCACATTAGGCCACCATGTTTCTTAAGCATGTGAATTATCACTGAACCTGCCCTTAATTTGGTGCTCGAGTATATTTCTTAAAGCCTACGCCCGCTTTTTCAGCTGAAGTCTCTTCTAGATGCCTCACGTCTCTTGAATTAAGCTTAGTGCCCACAGAAATTAAATCATACTCCAAGTAAATGTCTCGAGCTTGGAAACCACCTATCTTATAGCCTTCTTGGCAGTCCCATGAGCCCGAGCTGCATGTACCTTCAACAATCTCGAGCCTCGATAGGCTGATGCCCTTCCTTGTTAGGGTGATAAACTTCTCAAGATACTAGGCTCAAGATGCCGTTATCTCAACACCTAGAGGTCTGTCTTCTTTGGAGGTGGTCCTCAAATGATAAACACGTGGCACTTGCCCAAAACAGCGTCATCCCCACTCCCTCGAAAATAGAGTGTAAACAACAATGCTATCTCAGCACCTAGAGGCCCGACTTTCCTTGAGGAGGACCTCACTTGATAAGCATGTGGCACTTTGCTCAAAATAGCGCCGTCCTAATTCTCTCGAATTTACGGTGTAAAAACCCTTGAGCTTGTAGGTGCTAGCTCAATAGCTGTTTAGCCATCTAGAATCAGACAGACCCTGAAGTAACCACTACCAGGTAAGCAGCCACACTTAAAGCTTTGGGATGTTCTTAGATGGCTTGAACAATATTCTTTTTCACTACAACTCTAGCTACTCAGGGGACTCCCAACACTCAAAGTGTCACTAGAATGCTTTTGGAAGAATCTCCTCTAGAACCTACACACCAGCTCTTGAAGTTTGTGGCCCACGTAAAGAAGCAGGAGATGGGTTCCCCCTACTCTTCCATCTAGGGCCATTCATGCATCAGATGAAGAAGAAGAAGAAAATGATAAAGAAACTAACTATCTCACAATTGGTGAGGAATAGAAGCGCCAAACTCTCTTAACCAGAGGTATTGGCCTTTCTTGACTGTTTTTTTTCCTTATTTATCTCTTTCTAAAGCTTTCATTATTTAGCCTTATATGATGACTGGCATTGACGTTTCCAATCATAGTGGGAGTCCCAAACTCTCCACCCTAAAGGCACATGCCAGAGTCTCCCGAAGAAATAAAATTTCTAGGCTCAGGCTCTAGTAAAAGGGAGGATATGATCACTCCCGTTCTGGAGTGTCCCATGAATGACGTACCTAGAGAAGCTTCTCCTCCTGTCCCTTTGAGATAAGACCTCGTTCAGGCTCCATTCCTTCTTCCAGGAATGCCCTCAATTACCCTTGAAGAGATGCATGAAGGCATCACCCCTTCATTTGGTTCATGAATTCTTGACGTCTAAACCATCATTTAGTCCCCACATGCAACTATGATCTTTTTCATAAGTTACCCCTGAGATAGGCATCCCAATGGCTAAGGTACCGGCAATAGTTCCCTCTAATCCCCCAGCTGAAGTTCCAGAGGCAAGCATTGACCCTTTCTTACATTGGTTTGGTGCCAAAGTTATGAGTTAGTTCTAACAATAATGCAGTCTCGATCAGGTCACATCATCAAGGATCACTCTTTCTCTTATTTAAGAAAGGATTGCATCTCCACTAGAGAAGTTATGGGTAAGTGAAAGATTTGCTTTTCAGTAACCTGACCAAGTTTATGCCAGATTTCATAGACTAGGGGAGTTAGCTCATCTCCTTGTCCTTTCTTTGGCTAAGAGAGCCACGCATTAGGAAGCTCTTTCCTTGATGAAAGCTCTAAAAGAAGACTCTAACGTGGTACCTGCTGTTACCAAAGCACTCGAGACGTTGGAAAGGGTACTTATTGGGCTTAGCCAAGAGGTCTCAGCATTTCTTCAGGAGAAGTGACAATGTCAAGCTACCATTAGGGATCTAGGATGCTCAACTAGCCTACGACGTCTACATCACCTCTTTGAAGAAATTTAATTGGGGAAGGAGGTCTAGAGTCAACAAGCCTAAGAAATCAAAGGTGTAGGATCAGATCCATCACTTGGAGTAAAAACTAAGCTAGATTAAGGGGCAATTTACATCTCTCTGGAAACAACACACTGGTGAAGGATCAAGAGTTGGAGAGCTCAAACATGCAATAGTAGAAGCCCAGAGAACTCAGCCATCCCTTTAAGAAGAAGCTATCTCCGTGGACAAATGGTTGAATGAGGCTAGCAACCAGTTATCCTCTATAGAGGAGTCCTTAATTAGGATTAGGACGCAACTTTTCTGGGGTTGTATAGAAGTTTTAGGCCATATAAGTGTCTTTCTTTTAGTGTTTTGTATCTTCCATGTACTTCTCTATAATATATAACGAAGTGCGCATTTTGTGTAACACGTTTCTCAGTTTGGTAGTTTCTCCTAAAAACTTACTGCTTCAATTACTTAAGGATCATTAAGTTGATACTCAGGACATTGATGCTGAAATTGTGCCCACAATTCAGGGAGCCTAAACTTAAGAACTTCCTTGTTAGAATCCCAAATTGGCGGCACATATTTCTTAAGAAACCTTCCACTTACGGGCTTACCGTGAGTCCTTCCATCTAGATCTTGGAGTAAGTAATCATTTTCTTCTAAATACCTCTATGATTCTAAATGGATCATCCTAATTTGGGGCCCATTTCTCAAAGACACGGTCTTTCTAGCCAATAGGAAATACCACTTTCCTAACTAAGTCCCCTAAGTCGAAGGACCGTGGTTTGACCATTTTATTGTAGGCTTTAGCTACTCTGTTCTTTGTGCTTTTTCTAGATCATGAAGAGAGTCAAGCATACCTTGGTGTAAGTTAGTCAGCTTGTCCATCACAGCCTGCTCATATTAAAGTTCAGAAAACCCCCCTCGATGATCCAAACTAATAGACTGAACGGTAACTTACATTAGAAGTATAGCAGTAAGGCCATACATTAAATAGAAGGGAGTTGTCCGTATTGTAACATGTTTAGATATTCTATAGGCCCAAGGAGCATCAAGTAGTAATTCATGTGATGTGTTTTTCTACATCTATCAAAATTTAATATTAATCCCTATCCACCAAACACATCTAAATTAAAGTCTGGGGCAAGTGGGTGTCGAACCATAGGGACTAAGAATACATGAATTTATTCTACGACTTAAAATTGAACTGAGAAAAAGTGACGGATTTTGTGGTAATTAATCTATACAAACTAAAATTAAAGTAAGTATTCTACTTCTAATCAGGAAAAGATTTTAGAATTGGAACCTAGGGTTTTGAATTCATCATTAGCCGATTATTCTTGCATTAACTCTAAAAATTGGGATTATGGATTGTCACATGGGTGGTGGTTTGGGCCACAAGCTTTAGCCTACTAAGGTGATGTTGGCCTATCCAACTAAAGCATTAGGAAAATGGGCTCATGTTGGCCTATCCAACTAAAGCATAAGGAAAATAGGCTCTACCTAACATATAATTAATTATCATGTATTGACCTTATCTAACTAAAGCATAAGGAAAATAGGATTTAATAAACAATTCGGTAAATATTATTGCTTGATTAATTAATCCTAAGGCTAAAAGCACAAAGAATTAATATACAAATATCAACATCAATGATCAAAGGTTAAAAACTCGATAAATACTTTAAAGTATTTATCTCAATCATGGAATTCATGTAAATAATCAAATTAGCCCAAATTAAACGGGATACATGAGTAAAAAGACTAAGATTTCATTTAACCCTAGAGAGCACATTAGCTCTCCACCATGGATTAACTGGTGAAGGAGGAGATGAATGAACTCATGTTGGTCTCCATACTAAATTCACTCTCGTTCAAATTAATGAAAAAGAAAGTTAAAATATAAAACAAAAAGAGAATAGAGATAGAGTGAGTAGCTGAGCCGTGCCAAAGTTAACCCCCAAAAACCAAAGAATAGAGCTTAAATCTCCCCAAAACCCTCGACGAGTTGGGCTGAGATTTAGGCGTTGGTGTTGATGTGTGGTTGGGTTAGATGACGCAGGTTCAGGCCCGAGTCAATGGGCTCGGGTTGATGTACGCTGAAGCTGGGGTGATGGGTTGTGTGTAGAGATGACCGAGGTCTGGTGGGGTCGGTGGTGTTGAGCTTTGGTAGGGATTGCGTGTGGTGCTTTTGGGCCTGGAACTAATCTGGGTGTGGGCTGAATCGGTGGAGCAAACGAGGGCCTAGAACTGATTTGCGTATTTTATAACTTGATTTCAATTGCTTATGCATTGAATTTTATCTTGTTTGAACCAAAATTTGACAACTTCCAAATCTTTAATCTTCGAACTTATAAAACATTAAAATTGCCAAACTGAGTATAAAACTATAATTAATCAGGTGCAAAATAATTACAGTAGCAATTAAAAGATGCGTAAACATGAGACCTATCATCATGCCACTTCTTGGAATTTTCCTCAATCATCTTTTTAATGTTGGCCTTTAGTATCTTATTCGTAGACTCAGCCTAGCCATTAGCTTTTGCAAAGGCATTGAGTTTAGGATCTCAATATTGAAACTCTTGGTATACTCTTTAATCTTAGTTCCATTAAAAGCTTTAAATTTGTCCATAATTATGGTTTTTGGTATTCAAGCCTACATGGGATGTATTCCTTAATGGAATCAATCACATTTTGTTGATTGATATTCCTTTATGGCTTAGTCTCCACCTATTTTGTAAAATAGTATGTGGCAAAAAGAATGTACGAATGTTGTTTGCAAGAAGCAAGGATAATTTCTCCTATAATGTCCTTTGCTGATCCTTGAAAAGGCCATGGTTTAACAATAGGATGCATCTAATCCTTGGTACATACCCATGCCTTTAGCATTCTTTGCATCCTTTGGCCAATTTGACACAACCATACATAATTGATGGCCAATAGTTGCCGTAATGTCCGAAGAGGCAGTGCATTATATTACCAGCTAGATGGGATCCATAAATGTCCTTAGGCTCCAAGCATTACTAGCATCACTTCATCCAAGTCTAGACATTTGAGAAGCACTCTGTTAGCGTCATTTTTGAATAGCTCTCTAGATTCATCATCAAGATGATACTATGAGCCCTCATTTTCATTTTGCTTTCTTTGGCACAGTAGCGAGTGTTCCTGAAGTAATCCATTAAAGGCTTCATCCAATCTTGATGTTGACTTATGACAAATTGTTGTGCTTCAAAGTAATCCAAGTGTTTACTTGTATTGCATTGCTTGTAGAGCTCAAAGAGTCAGTGATCTCGAGGTCATGGTCTAAGACCTTGGTCTTCATGACCATAGTCTCTTCATACCATGTCCTGGACAATTTGTACCCATCGGCTAATTGCGCCAAATCATTGGCTGATATATTCTGTACACTAGGTATATGTGCAAAATGAATACCGTCAAATTTACTCAACACCCTTTGCACGATTGATTTAATCTTATTCTAGGTGTCACTTAAACACATGAAATTATCCATTCACTTGACAAATCACCAACTTTGAATACCCTTTCACCACCATGTTAGGAACTCGCATTGCTAGGAGAGTTTGAAGGCTAATAATTAATGGCTCATACTCCACCATATTGTTAGAACACTTGCCTACCATGGTGACAACAAGCTTAGTTATGATTCCAGTAGGGGATTCAATCAAAATCCCTACTTTTGCACATGATTTGGTCCTTGAACCATGAAAATGAAATTTCCAAGGGACCATTTCTATAACCAGAAGCTCATCTAGCTCTTGGCATGTATCATTTTGAATATTTTGATGCTCAGCTAAGAAATCGGCTAGGGCTTGACCCTTGACTAACTTTTATGACACATAGATTAATTCAAACTGAAGTAGACCAATACTCCATTTATTTAGGTTGCGCTTGGTTCATCTTTATAACAGCTTAAGACTATGAAAAAGATCGAGTCGTCTGTAAGGCATGCGTTTGGTTGGCAGAAAAGATCTTTTTACATCTTTTTCACAGCTTCAATAGAAAGATAAAAAAACAGTTTACAACTAAGCAAAAAAAGATGCAAAACTAGATCATTTTCTCAACTTATTTCAGAAAAAATCTTTAAAAAGAAGATATTAACATTAAATCTTTACCACTATAACCTATTTTTACTTGTTATCACCACACCCACCTGCCACCACCCTTATTACGCCCATGGGTCGCTAGGCTTATTACTATGCACTACCATAACCAACTATTATCGTGATTTTTTTATGCCCACTATTATTAATTAATTTATATTATTAATTTATTTTTGTTATTATAATATATAAGTTCTTTTTTTCAAATTGTATCCAAACACTTCGTGTTATAAAAAAAGATCTTTTTGCACAGTGCAACCAAATACTTTTTTGTAAAAAGGTATGGATCTTAAATTGATCGATCTCATTAAAATAAATCAGCTGAAAAAAGATAAACTAAAATAAGCTCAATCAACCACAGCCTTAAACATCCTCTCATTAAAGGTCTATCTAGCATTTAGTTAAGGACATCTGTCTAAGAAGCCACATATGTAGTATATGTTAAGAAGTTATGTCTAAACTTTGCGAATCCATAAACAGAGATAGACACAATTTCAGGATGGAAGAATATTTGTTTCATACTAATTTAAACAATGGATCCCCTTAGAACTCTGAAATTAAGTGTGCTGAGTACCAGGATGGGTAACCGCCTTGGAAGTCCTCTCCACTCAGGTTGGGGGGTACTCGAAACAGGCCTCTCTTCAGGGTTCTACCATGAAGGGGGAAGGTTGTGTGCACCCCCACCCGCGCCCCCCACGCCCAAGACCCTGCTTAGGCGAGAGCCCTTTGGGAACTGCGAATGTTGTTATTGTTGTCATTTAAACTACAACTTAGGTAGAACACAGCCAATTCATATCCTTGCTCATTTTCTTATACAAGTAGACAACCAATTAACTCATCAAAAGCAGATACATAAATCTTCAACGATTTTTCCTGCCTAGGTGGAATCAACATTAGTGTCTTGATCAAGTAATCCTTGATGGCCTTGAAAGCTAGTTGGTGTGGCTCCTCTCACTTCAAGTCTTTTTCATACTTGAGCTTCAATAGTGGAGAGAAGACTTTAGTTTTTCTTGTGACATTTGAAATGAAACGTCTTAAGAAATTAACCTGCCTCGAGATTTGTTAAAGGTCCTTTTTGCTCAAAGGTGGTTTTTACTCTTTAACGGCCTTGGTTTTATTTATATCAGCCTCAATCCCCCTCTGGTGCACTAGGAAACCAAGAAAGTTCCCGAACATAGACTCTAAAGGCACATTTCATTGGTCTCATCTTGAGGTTGTGGTTCTTCATTCGAAGGAATGCTCCTCTCAAGTTCTCCAAGTGTTCAACTTAGGATTTTCATTTAACCAAAATTTCATCTATGTAGACTTCCATGGTCTTGCCAATGTGGTCATGAAAGATAATGTTCATGGCTATTTGTTCAGTGGCACCAACATTCTTTAGCCTAAATGGCATCGCCACCCATTAAAAGGTCCCTATTGACCTAGGACACCTAAATGTGGTTTTGTGGGTATCCTTCAAAGCAATCATGACTTGGTAGTACCCACAATAGCCATCCATAAGATATAATACCTCGTGTCTCGAGGCTGAATCAATGAGAACATTAGCTATAGGCATAGGATATTTGTGTTACGAGGTGGCCACATTTAGATGTCCGAAATCAATACATACTCTAATTTTGCCATTCTGACCAACAATGGGAGCAATATTTACCAACTATTTAGCGTACCTAGCTGTCCTGATGAATTTGGTCGTTAAAAGTCTCTCAATTTCTTTCGTGACCATATCTATCACTTCTTAGGACATTCTTTTCTAGGCTTGAATTATGGGCCTTGAGCATGGCTTTAATAGAATCCTATGCTCAATCGCTCGTCTGTCTAGGTGAGTCGTCTCGTGATGATCCCAAGAAAAGTAGTCCTTGAACTCGAGGACCCAAGTAATGAACTACTTCCTCTGCTCTTCAGAAAGTAGAGCACTCTCATAAGCAGGCCTTTAGTCTTCTATTGAACATAAGTTGACCCTGAGGTGAGGGTCTTAGACTTCAGCCCTCAAGTCCTCCATTTTAGCTGGTGTTGTTCTCAAGTCAGATAACCCCAGCCTTTTTTCTTATGTTAATTGGAAATTGAAGCCATTCCTAGAAATAAATGGCTACTCTACACATAGTTAATCCTAACCAAACCAAGCTATTGGCTTTGCAACAGCCCTTTGGTCCTTTGATGGGAAGTCTTGGCTTCTCTCCGTAAGGCTCCTTGCACACCTCGATGGTCCCCTTCATCAAGAAGGGCTCTCATGCTTCCTCAGATGTTAGAATCATCTGACCCCATATCAGCTTGATCAACCTTAGCTTTAGTAAGCGGGCTGTCACAGATGGCTACCAGTTCCTCATGTTTGGCAACTTAAGGGGTGGTTCTCTTCACATCTAATGGTCCCATGCCGTCTTTGTGAAACTTTGCCTTAACAAAGTTGTAGAAGGCCATGAATGGCTTTTCATCTTCCATAACAACCTCATATTTGTCATGGTTGTAGAAGATCAATAGCTGGTGAAGCAAAAAAGGGATACAATTGTTGGCATGTGGCTAATCTCTCCCAAGCAATGCATTATAGCTTGACATTCTACTAATTACCATGAATTTAGGCTCGTTAGTGAGCTATGTTTCGGACACTCCACTGAAACCTGCATGTTTTAGTTGTCCTTTTTTCAAATACAGTACGAAATTGGCATAGAAAGGCAGCAAGACAATCTGTTCAGGTCACTCAAATATTAGGTGCAGGGCTATTTGATGCATGCAGAATTTCATGTGCTAGATGCAAGCTAAGCTCAGTTAAGTGGATAGAGGTGAAGAGGAAGCGTTTTTAGTGGGTTGACCTGGGTGTTCTTCCAACAGTACAACCAAATGGGAAACCTCTGAAGTGATTGTTGTTACTTTCCTCAATGCAAAGTGGTAACTAGAATCAATGTTGAGCTCTGTAGTGGTGAAATCAGCAGCACATATGCATTGGTAAACAAGTTTGCTGAGCAATCTAACTTTTGGAGCAAAAGGGGTGGGATAATTCAGTCCATAGGTCGCTACAAGGTGAAGTATAAGGAGAGAAAGTTCCAAAGGATAGGATATAAGAGCAATAAAGGGAAAATCTTTCGATATTATGATGAGGCAAAGCTAATTTTGATGGCTTCTAACACTGAATTAGCATGGATGTTGGAACAAGTGTTAGACACTTATGAGTCATGCCAAGAGCAAAGGGCATCTTCCAAGAATACAAGCCAACATAAGACCTCTCAAATCCGTGGGGTCTAATTTTGAAAAGTATAATGATGGGCATTATCTCTTAAGAATGGCTCTTGGTTACATACTGATGCTTACTTTCTGTATGCGTTAGCAAGTGCACTAGTCGTATCAAGTAATAAAATAGTAAGTAGAGTATCGTTCCCACGAGGATTGTTATTGAGCGAGTACCGAAATTAGTAGCTTTAATGCTATTTGAAAGATCGAAAATTGGGATGGTGATATGAAATAAAATAAAATAAAAAGAAACAAAATATGTTAAGTAATTTTTAGGTAAGGCTTACTGATTTTTATGAAGTTTATATAATTTAATAACATCCAAGGCATCTGATTTCACCCAGTCGTATCAATATGACTTTCTATTCTCGTTATCCAAGTTGTTATTACGTGTTGATGGTTGAAAACCCTAATTTACTAAATATTCTCTCTCGAGCAACATTTAGAGTGCTCTTTTAATATTACACCATCACTCTTGTGCATGAATTTAAATAAGAAAAGAGTTTTTAATGCTCTTTGATTTTCACTTAAAAACCACACAAATCGCGTTAATCTTTCTCGAGCATTCGCTCAATTTGTGGTGCTTATCACCTTAGAAAGCATCATAAATCCCCTCTCAGACTCATTATGAACCATTATAGGCCTTAAATGGTGATCAAGCATTCAAAACTCATGAAGAACAATAATAAACACTTCAGCAACGCAATAAAAAAATATTGAATACTTTGAATTAGAAATGAGCGTATATTACAACTTAGGCTACATCGTAGCCTTAGAATAGCAAAATTAGTTCATTATAAACTTAATATAAGACATATTTAACACAAAATTCATGAACTTAATGAAGAGAAGGATAGAAAAGAACTTGAAAATGCAAAATTTCAAACCAAACTTCTTCTTTTCTCCTCCTTCTTTCTTCCTACTAATTTCTTCCTTATTTCTCTACTTTGTGTTTGATATTTACGGATTTAATGATGCTAAAACACCTCCTTAGCATCCATATTTATAGTACATAAGGTTGGAATTAAAAAAACATACAAAAAATTGCAAGCTTAAAGCTCATTGCACCACGCATGTACAACTGCTGCCAATTCTGCAGGTTTGCAACTTGCTGCTGATTTCTTCATTTTTATTCAACTACCAAAATCAGTATTAACATCAACTTGAACATGTTATTGAAGTGCACAAGAGGTTCTTTCACTTTATTCGTTAATTTTGCCACTCAAAATAGCAATTGAAGTAAATTGTGCAGGTTGGTTTTCAGTTTCTACAACTTGCTATCCTTTGCTATTTTTCTTCATTTGTTTTCCGTTTTGGCCCCCCAAAATCAGCTTTAAAATAAATTATAACATGTTAATAAAGTGTAAAAGAAGTTCTTTCTCTTTATTTGTCTATTTTGCCACACAAAATTGCACGTTGAAGTGAATTGTGCAGGCTTATTATTCATTCTCTGCCCTATGCCATTCTTGGCTGTTTTTCTTCAGATTTTTGAGCTTTACACCACTTAAATTCAAGGTTTACATCAACTTGGACATGTTAAGGTACTGTTTAATCCATCGTTGCACCTGATTTGTGCATTTGGCCACCCCTTTTTGCAATTTGAAATGAATTGTGCATGAACTTGTTGTGTTCTTGCTTTAGCCATATAAATTGATATGTTTTGTCCCACTTTTTGCTTTTGTTTGGTGAATATTGCATTCACTTGTTGATATTGATGATAAAACCGAGAAATATTTAGCATAAATTGGGTGTTTTTACAAGAAAATAGCAAAATGAGCAAAAAAGAGCAAAATCGAGCAAAAGCGATAAAAATTTGATGAAAAATGTTTTAAATTATATTAAAATAGTATAAAAAACTATATACTAATTTAGACTTATCAAAATACTCCCTAACTTAAATCTTGCTCGTCCTCGAGCGAGGGCGAACATTACGGCGCAGGATCTCATGCTTTTTAAGAATTCTTCCACAATTTAAAGTGGGTACACTCCAAATTAGAGAAGATAGCTGAGGCTCAAAGTTTAGGGTTTTAAAGGAAAAACCATCTTTTCTAAGGAAAAATCTTTCAATTACCGAGGTAATGGAATCAAAAGTTAGCTCAGCAAATTAAGTTTATCTGTTCTTTCTAATCTTAAGATATTTAAACCAAATAGAGGACAAAATCATACCACTCATAACAAGACTTATCAAGTATGCCCAAAACTAATTATTTTTGCACCATTTTTTTCTTTCTTTCCTTTTTTTTTTCTTTGGAGGAATTCATTTACTCAAGTCAATTTCAGTGCACAAGCATATCTGCAGCAAGAATCAAGCTCCGACTCCTGGGCGATGATCCATAAGTAAGAGAAGCCACCACTAAGATGCCTTCAATATGACTTCCCGAGTATATCTTCAGTGACAATCAAACTTTGGCTCCTGGGCGATGACCCATAAGTAAGAAAAGCCACCACTGAGACGTCCTCATAATGGGGAGCACATATCTTTAAAATGTTTATAAATGCGATAGCGGTGCAAGAAATAATTTCGTCTCTCTCTCTCTTTTTTTTTTTCTTGGGTGCTTGGTTCCTTTTTAGCTTTCTAAATATCCCTTATAGCGAGCTTTCAATGCGGAAACTCCTGTTCCAATTGGCCCAGGGTACCAGGTGTTGAAACACCCCTACGGATCTACTTGATCGAGATACCAAGGCAAGAAACCATCACACCATAGCACATATCCAAATAATAGACGTTTTCATCAGGATAGCGGTGTTTAGTAATTCTCTCCCTGTATTTTTATTATATTTTTCTTTTATTTAGACTTAGGAATAACTCTTCAAAATATATTATGTAAATGATACTCCTTACGCAATCTATTCAAATTTGAGCATTTTTTAATCAAAAAGAAAAGCAAAACAGCTATGCTAACTAGTGAAGTCAAATACCATAGTTTTATTAAGATAGTGCCTTAGATTAGATTGTATTTCGCAATTAGAACACGAAAACAATTGATTATCCCGTTATTCAAATCTAATTAAAGCAAACGAGCTAAAAAAGAGTAGAAAAATTGCCTAAAAAGCATGATGATAAGTTCTTCATCTTTTTTTTTTTCTATCTTCTTTTTTTTTTTTGCAATGAAATTTTTAAAAGACTAAAGGTTAAAACTATAGAAAATAGACAATCTTTCCAATTGCCGACACTATTTACATCCCATACAAAGGCTCCGAACTCTGGGAGGTACTAAAGCCGACTCTAGAACATAAAACAGGAAAACTTTTCAAATAAACTTTGTTAAATTTTTTTAATTTATTACTACTATTATTATTGACATTACTTTTTCCACCCCCAAAATTTATTTTTAAAAAGAACTAAAAAGATAAATTGGGTGAGAGATACTTCTCAGGTTTGCGGATTGCTTTTTGATGGTGCATGTTGACATTGTGCTAGTTCCAAACATGTTGCAAAATACCTTTTTAATAAAAAATAAGCATGAGAAAAATAAAAATAATGAAAGGAAAATAAAACTAGATAAATAAAGATATAAACACTGGGGTTGCCTCCCAAGAAGCGCTTAGTTTATAGTCGGTAGCTCGACTTTCTGGGTGGATCTATCATGTGTCCTGAAGGAGAATAGAGTTCCAACCATCCATCCATAATGACCATTTTCTTCCGTGACTCTTCCTTGATCTCTTCTTTACACGACCTCCTCCACCTTCTCTAATCTTGGATCTTTGAGCCTGATTTGCCACCACTTAAATTTCCTTTTCTGATTTCTTCTGCTATTTTTCTCCAAGGCATCCATGGTTTCGAAAATTTCTGACCATGTTAGATAGGCTCAACATTCTATTTCAATGATTGGTGGTGGTGGGTAGGTAAAGATAGGTCTGGTCATTGGTGGCCTTGAGTTAACTAAGGGGATTATGTCACATTGAAGTGGCTTTTCTAATGTGTCTTCGTCCCTCAATGTTATGGCATTAGTTTTCTCCCCTACGTCGGTGATGGTATTGATAGGCAGGGATTCTTCAGACCTCTCCGACTGTTCATCTATTGCAGTCCCTACTTGAGGTTCAGGATTTTTGATGGAGGTTCTTTGGCTCTTTAGGCCACTCACAGTTTCCATGAATTCCCTAAAGGTCTCTTTTAAGTCATTGTTCTTTTCTTGAGACGGAGAAGTGGGTGACCAAGATTCTTCGTGATGGTTCCAAGAAGGATCCATCCGTTCTTGACTATAGGTGCTACAGTAGTGAATATACTGGGGTTGGTTAAAATTTGACATGGAATTACCTTGTTCAAAACCCCATGAGAAAAAGCTATTACCTAATTGACATTCCATACCAGCATGGTTACCTGCACAAAATTTATATCAAGGAGCACGAGTAGCAATCATCTCATTTAATATTTCTCGAATTTGTGAAATTAGAGGAGATAATTCACTATATTAACGAATGCCCAGCTTTCTTTTCTATATAGCTTGATATTGAGGTCTTATAAAGTTATATTGCTCAAAATTTGATGAATAAAAGCTATTACCTATTTGACATTCCATACTAGTATGGCTACCTATGCAAAATTCACATCTAGGAGTACTAGCAGTAATCTTTTCTTCAATTAGCGAAAGTTGAACGGATAATGCATCAAATACAGCTTGGTATTGAGGTCTTATAATATCATAGCAAGCCATCACTCTTAGCACTCTTCCCTTTTTTTTTTTTTTCCTTTTCTTTGAATAAATAAATAAACTTAAAAGTTAGAGGAAAAATAAAATTGGTGAGAAAGATTAAGAATACAATCACCATTGAAAGCCAATTTTTAAGAGAGGGGTTTCAGTAATACTAAAGGTTTTGAAAAACTTAAAGAAAATAAACTTAACTTTGAAGAACTTATATAAGTGAATTAAAAGTTAAAAACAAGTTAAAATTAATCAGAAAACTTATAAATATAACAATTTTTAAATAAAAATTGAGAAAAATAGGGTTTTAGGAAAGAGAGAGGGGGGGGGGGGGGGGGGGGGGGGGGGGTATAGTAGCACAAATGTTTTGAAAAACTTTTAAAATAATAATTTTAACT
The DNA here is from genome assembly GCA_018398585.1 of Simmondsia chinensis. Lineage (NCBI taxonomy): Eukaryota > Viridiplantae > Streptophyta > Magnoliopsida > Caryophyllales > Simmondsiaceae > Simmondsia > Simmondsia chinensis. The sequence goes on from JAGTTD010000002.1 coordinate 23,530,545, forward strand.
TTTAAAATAACAGTTTTAACTTTAAAAAATTTAACAAAATGAACTTTTTAAGTAAAATAAAAAAACGTAAGAAAAAAATGCAAGAAAACAACAAAATAACACTAAACTAACAAATTTTAACAAAAATACAATTTTAGTGGTATGTTCTATACGAATTTTTCTCAATTTTTTTTTTTAAAAGAATTTATCTTTACAAATGTATCAAATGAAAAATTTGTTAAACTTAAATAAAATTTACAAATTATTAACAATTTTAAATTAGCATGAAAACTAGTTGGTATCAATATCACTCAAATAGATGCAATCCTCGGCATCGGTGCCAAAAACTTGATGCTTAATTTGCGTATGCGTTAGCAAGTGCACTAGTCGTATCAAGTAATGAAATAGTAGGTGGAGTATCATTCCCACGAGGATTGTTATTGAGTGAGTTCCGAAATTAGTAGCTTTAATGCTATTTCGAAGATCGAAAATTGGAATGTTGATATGAAATAAAATACAATAAAAAGAAACAAAATATGTTAACTGATTTTAAGGTAAGGCTTACTGATTTTTAAGCAGTTTTTATGATTTAATAACATTCAAGGCATCTGATTTCACCCAGCTGTATAGATACGCCTTTCTATTCTCGTTATTGAAGTTATTATTACGTTTTGACGGTTGAAAACCCAAATTTACTAAATATTCTCTCTCAAGCAACATTTAGCATGCTCTTTTACATATTAACCCATCACTCTCATGCATGAATTTAAATAACAAAATAGTTTTTGACGCTCTATGATTTTCACTTAAAAACCACACAAATCGCGTTAAAATATCTCAAGCATTCGCTCAATTTGTGGTGCTTATCATCTTAGCAATCGTCATAAATCTCCTCTCAGACTCATTATGAATCATTATAGGCCTTAAAGGGTGATCAAGCATTTAAAACTCATGAAGAACAATGATAAACACTTCAACAACGCAATAACAAAACATTGAATACGTTGAATTAGAAATGAGCGTATATTACAACTTAGGCTACATCATAGCCTTGGAATAGAAAAATTAGTTCATGATAAACTTAATATAAGACATATTTAACACAAAATTCATGAACTTAATGAAGAGAAGAATAGAAAAGAAATTGAAAACGCAAAATTTCAAACCAAACTTCTTCTTTTCTCCTCCTTTCTTCCTACGAATTTTGACCTTATTTCTCTACTTTGTATTTGATTTTTATGGATTTAATGATGCTAAAACACCTCCTAAAAATCCCTATTTATAGTACATAAGGCTGGAATTAAAAAAAATACAAAAAATTTCAAGCTCAAAGCTCATTGCACCACACATATACAACTGTTGCAAATTCTGCAGCTGATTTCTTCGTTTTTCTTCAACTATGGCCTCCCAAAATCAGCCTTATCATCAAATTGAACATGTTATTGAAGTTTACAAGAGGTTATTTCACTTGATTCGTCAATTTTGCCACCAAAAATTGCAAGTTGAAGTAAATTGTGCTGGTTGGTTTTCAGTTTCTGAAAGTTGCTATCCTTTGCCATTTTTCTTCATTTATTTTGAGCTTTGGCCGCCCAAAATCAGCTTTAACATAAATTATAACATGTTAATAAAATGTGCAAGAAGTTCTTGCACCTTATTTGTCCATTTTGCCACACAAAATTGCAAGCTGAAGTGAATTGTGCAGGCTTATTGTTCATTCTCTGCACTTTGCCGTTCTTGGCTATTTTCTTCTGATTTTTTTAGCTTTGCACCACTTAAATTAAGAGTTTACATCAACTTGGCCATGTTAATGTACTGTTTAATCCATTGTTGCACCTGATTTGTGCATTTGGCCACCCCTTTTTGCAAGTTGAAATGAATTGTGCATGAACTTGTTGTGTTCTTGCTTTAGCCATATAAATTGATATGTTTTTCCCCTCTTTTTTCTTTTGTTTGTTGAATCTTGCATTCACTTGTCGATATTGATGATAAAACCTAGCAAGATTTAGCATAAAATGGGTGTTTTTACAAGAAAATAGCAAAATGAGCGAAAAAGAACAAAACCGAGCAAAAGTGATAAAAATTTGATGAAAAATGTTTAAAAATAGATTAAAATAATATAAAAAATTGTATACTAATTTAGACTTATCACATGCAATTTGAGAAAATTGATCAGCTTAATAGTAATCATCAAAATACTTCTACGGAGAAAATCAATAAGCGATCAAGATCAATTGCAGCTGAAATAATTATGCACCTCAACAGGGAAATCAGGAACAAATCTATCCTTGATCCAAAGATGTTAAAAGTTATTTGGACGTTCCAGTGTTTTTACGGCTGGTGTATTTAGCATTCATACTTATTCTCGTTGATAAGGGATCTGAGTTTGCTCATTCGAGAAGTGATTGGATATTTAAAGAGCCTGAAATACAAGATTCCTCGATTCCATTTAGCTGTAGAGTATCTTTAGAATGTAAGAAACAAACGAATATTCAAACAGGAGTTGAAGAATTTGTGAATAATCTGGAATTCATAAGCTGCAGGCTAAGGGTAGTTAGTTGGGCTACCTTGAGGGTTCAAACTATGAAAGATTGTCCGTGGAGATTAACCATGACATTTTAGGACTTAGCTTGGTTGAGAGAAGTTCAAAATTTTCAAGCTAAAGTTTCAATTGCTTAGGAATTTGAGCTGGATTGTTGTAATGGGAAGCAATTTGCTAGGTGTTTTTTGTGCAATCTCATTACGTCTTGGCAATTAAAGTAAGTGGAAGTATGTAGTGAGGATAGCAAAGATCAAAGTTAATGTATGGTTGAATGTGCAAGAGTTTGGGAAAAGGGAGCTGAGACTTCCATAACTTCAATTTTCAAACATGATGCGCAGCTAGCAGATTTCAGAGAAGCTGATGTTGCTTCATTGATTAGCTCATTACACTCGTTGGAAGCAGCATTTAAGGACGCTAATTGGAAGGGAATGTGCAAGCTGGGTTCCCAAAAATCCCTGGAAACTTGAGAACAATTGAAAGCCTTCTCCTAAGCAAGACAAGAGTTGGGTTCTGCAAGGTTAACAGCCGCACAGCATTTGGGTTTGCACATCAGAAAATTAAACTTCATGATAGGGCCTATAATTCTTGGGCCATAACGTGATGGGGGAAATAGAACCGGGGGTGGGAGCCCAGCGCACCTCTAGCGCTAGGCTTCCCGAAGGCCATGGGCCTTCGGGTTCCTCTACTGGGTCCTTTAGGGCTCCGGTTTCTTCTCCCTAGCCTGGTTGTTTGGACTGGGCTGAGGACCGTTTGGGCCTCTCCGAGTTCCGTGTTACTTTTGATTCGTCTACCAGTGAGGAAGACTTGAGTCGAGCAAGTATTCCAAGTAACTGCGCTGTGAGTTCTAGTGATCGGGACACGTCTTCTGACACTATGGACATTGCTACTACTGTTAAGCCTGAATAGAATTCAGCGGTTCAGCCTCAGATTGAATGTCGAATGATTAGAGCGGCTTGGAAGAAGCCGCCTCAAGTTAGCAATAAGAAATCTAAGGGCAAGAAGAAATCCTGATTTTATCGTCTTGCGCGCTTCGGATTTACTTTGATGTATTGATGTACTCATTGTTTTTCCTTGTCTTCTTTTTTAGAGGTTTGTAGTTAGGTGTTTCTTTTTGTATTTCCCCTTTGTTGCTTTTGCATGTTTTGTTTTCTTTTTGATTGCTTTTGTAGGCTTCAGCCAGCTTGGGGTATGCCCCTCGTACTCATGTATGGACGTGCATTGGTGCATTTTTTTGATATATGTACACTGACTTATGAAAAAAAAAAGGCTATAATTATTGGGCCAAAGCGGCTGCACTTAAGGTCATCAGTGCACAACAAATACGAGATATAGATGTTGGCTGTACTAGTTGCAGCAAGAGGTTATTGATGTAAGAGTTGACTGATTTGGTATGATATTGGTAGAACCTCCTAAGGTATATTCAACAATCAAATGCAAGCATTTTGGACAGAAGCAGGAAATATACTCAGGTGTACAGCAACAATAGCAGGACTCCAACATGAAATGGCATGTTTTCAAGCTGCAATTCAGATTCGGGACCAAAAGTTCATATTTCAGATGTACATACTACATCCACAAGCTCTCTTCAACTGCAAATTTCATTAAGGGTTCATCAGATTTAGCTCCAATATCTGCAACAAGGGGTTCTTCAATTCACAATTTTCTTATCAGATTCTTGAGGATAGTAATCTTTTAAAGGGGAAATTATTGTCATGACCCAGGATTTGGAGTTAAGTACTGGGGGAGTCATTGATTGTAATAAATTAGTTTAAGTTCTTAGTATTAGTTTAATTAGTACTTCAATTAGGGATAATCAGCCAAATTAGCCTAATGAGTCCTCTTTAGTTCACTTGTATGAGTCAAGGTTGGTCAAATGTTAGTCAACAATTCAAGATTGGGGGCTTGGAGTGGGAAAGTCGGTTAAGTGAAGATATCTAGATGTAATGTATTCTTCATATTCTAGATGTAGTATGAATAGTGGATGCTCTTGTAAGAAAGGATTATTGAATGAAAAAGACTTGATTTCTCTCTCGTCTTCTTAATCTTTCTCTCTATTTCTCATCTCTATTCACTTTTTTCTCATCTCATACTTTATTATTCTTAGATTATGATCAAGATTTATCTTGAATCAGAACAGATTTGTGCGGTCTTAAGTGAAAACAGTGGATCTTCAAAACTCTTTTCTTATTTAAATTCATGCAAGAGATTGATGAGTTAATGTTGCCCGATAGAGAATACTTAGCAAATTAGGATTTTTGTCCATCAACACGTAATATGAACTTGAATATCGAGAATAGAAACGTGTATTGATGCAATCTTATTAAATCATAAAAATCTTCTACAAATCAACACATCTTTCATGAAATCAGTAAACATTTTCGTTGTTTTCCATTTTGTTTCATTTTATATCAAAAACTACAAATTTCAGTCTTTCAAATAGTGCTGAAGCTACAAATTTTTGTACTTATTCAATAACAATCCTTGTGGAATGATACTCTACTCATTTCTATATTACTTGATAGTACTTAGTGCACTTGCTAAGCAAACACCGAGTCGGCATCCGCAGCACCATTATCCACTAAGACCCTATTCACTATGATACCATAAAATTAGGCTTTGATTTATAGAGGCTTGACGGGGTGTTTATTGGCGGTATCGAGACTATCAAGCATCATCTTCACTATGTCAAGAGTGTCATCAGTTGACCTGGATGCTGGGTTTTAACTTTAAAAGACAAAGGATTAGGGTTACCTTTGGTAGTTGCTACTTTAGCTACAAGTTCCAACTAAGGATCTTCGTTTGATTCTATCACATCTCCCTCAAGGCCTTATTGAGTGTTAGTTTCGATAAACTCTAAGGGAAGGAGCAGGGCACCTCAAGCATCAACCTACTCAGGCCGCATTCCAAACTGTAAATGTACCCCTTGGTTTGTTTCCCTCTTTGGACTGCCGTCTATTGGCACATCCTGATTTCACTTTTGTGGACTGCCATTAGTTAGCAGGTCTTGATCTAGAGATTGGTCCTTTGGCTCAACCCCTGGAGTTTGTGATTCCTCCATAGGCTGGGGGAAATCTTTTTCATGGAAATCATTCTCTATGTTAGACCATGTTGGCTTGACATGGTTTAGAGATTCTACTAAATTGATGCTAAGGGGAATGACTTCGTCCTCTTATGACCTTTGAGCCAACAAATTTTTGGCAACCTGATCCTACCATGATTCTTTTCCTTCAGAAGATGAAAGACTAGTCCATCTCTCAATAATGGCTCACCTTTACCATCTGTGGTTCAAGGTTTAGTTATAGTAACTGGATCTTCAAGATCCATAGAGTGTGCTTGGCCCCATGGACCTTGGATTCCTTTACGGAGAGCCTAATCAAGCCAGTGTTAAGCAGAGCTCTTCATTGCGTTTATTTCTATCACAGCTGCCCTCTCTTCAGAGTTCTAGTAAGGCTGGAAGTACATCCATCCTCTTGTTCGAGGTGATTTCTTCCCCAAATGTTACCAAAGCAGACTCCAAAAGGATGGCGTCCTGAATATGGTGGTACATTGGTGGTGTCCACATCAAGCAAACTGTATCTTGGATCTGTCGTTGGATGCTCAGTGCTCATGATGATTTGGGCCTTTGAAGTGAGACCTTAGGAAGGTCCAATTAGTGATGCCTTCTTTGAGGAAGCTAGCTTTTTCCAGGGGTCAAGGCTCAGCTTCTTCATTGTTGACCCCAAGTTGTGACCATAGCCTTTACAAAGGTCATGAGTGAGGCGTATGAGCTCTCTCGACATCTGGCTCTTAGTAGCATAGATAGTTTGGCAATGTTCCTTAGTAGATATTCCCATGGCTAACTCTTCTTCGATAGAGGAAATACCAACTCCCTCATTTTGCCGCTGATTTAAGAATCTGCTAAAGGTGGCACAGTTACGTGTCGAATGGTCAGTAGTGATGTACCACTTGCAGTAATCACTTGTTAATTCTAGGAAACTATGGCGCCCCTCTTTCCAATAGCCTGTCAAACAAAGAGTTAGTAGACGCTCGTTGTCTTTGCTCATCCTACATAGAGATTTTGCATTAATTTGGCTATCATGGGTACTAAGAGGTTTTATTGCCTCAATTATATTAACATGGATACAACTAGGGAAGGGGTCTTTATCAACACCCATCAATATTTCTCCATGGAAGATTAGATCCCTTGTCTTAATGGCATTTTAGACCACGTTTCTAAAGATCACATAGTTCTTCATTGAATAAGTCAACGAATCATGCCAGTTATAGCATACCTTCCCATTTATTTAATTGGGGGTCAAGTTTTTTGTGTTTGCCCCTAATCTTGGGTTTGTGATTTGCCTCAAGCCAGCCATAACATCTGCTCTTGAGAGGTCAAATAAGTACTTCCTCAAGTGTTGGGATTGATATGACTTCTTGTCTTTGATATCCTTCTTGCCCAAAGGAATGCAAACCATAGGAAGTCCTTCGACGTATTCAACGTCATCAATTTCGTATGGAGAATCCTCATCCTCATCAATGATGTCATGTACGTAGGTTCCATACACCTTATTTTTCTTAAGGCTTTCTTCTTTTAAGACACCCTCGTATCTAGCTACATATTCTGCTCGCTATAGAAGCGCCGGGAAGTTTGTTCCCTCGAACTTCTTCCTAAATCCAATATCCAAGCCGTTCAAGGCTAGCTTGGCATATTCAACCTTAAGAAGAGCTACTGTGCATTTGGACCTGGCTCTCTTGAACCGATTAATGTAATCTTTCCCAGATTCACCTAGCTTTTGTTTCATTCGAGCCAGGTCAGACATGGAAATCCCAGTTCCATTCTTGTGAAATGGGCTTGTAATTGCCTGGCCATGTCATCCAAAAAGTAGATGGAATTAGGTGGTAGGCTGATGTACAACTGAAATGTCGTCCCTATTAAGGAACTAGGGAATAACTTGAGCTTGAGCTATTAATTTTCAGCCGCTTTTCTATAATGGCAATTAAACCTTGCCAAATGCTCGAAGTTGTACACTTCCCTCTCCTGAGAAAAGTGTAACCTTAGGTATTTTGTATCCTCGAGGAAAAGGGTAATCCTTTCAATATAGCCATGGTATGGTTTACAGTACTAGTGTCTATTAAGCCTCGTGAGACCAAGCCTATATACCTGCCCGATAAGGCTAGCCAATTCGTCCTAGAGGGGCTAGGTTAGGAACTTGGTTATGTGCCTTGCATTGCCCCTCAAGTGATTGAGGGTCTTGAGGCAAAGCTGCAGGATACCCATGACCTCCCATTATAATCAAGTGTGGGAATGGTTATTGCCTCCGTACACAGGCTAACCCGCTTGATCATTGTGGCCATTCATTTGATTGGCCACGGAGTATGTTCTAGCAGACCCTAGGTTATGTGGCATGCCTGAGGGCACACGTTCATTAATAGGCCTTTGGAACATTTTTGCTTCATCAATCCCTAAGTTTTAATCTTAAGGACATGGGTGTTTAGCTTGCCCCCTAATTTCATAAGTGTGAAGAGATCTAGAAGGAAAGGCCTTGTCCCTAGAATTGGGTACCTGTCGCTGCACACTAATCCAATGCCTTGAGTGGGCCTCATGGCAACCTCTCCAACATGAGGAAGGTATGAACGGTTATGCCCCCTATCTCGAGGATAGGTGACATTGACACATTGGCATTAATATCCATCGAAGCCAAAGATAATCCCTAATTCAAAGGTTCGGCAACCCCAAGAGGCACATTGTAAATCCTGTGGCTAGGTTCGAAGTGTGTCACAGTTGGCTTAGCCATAATTGGGTTTCCCATTCACTCAGGGACTATGAAGTCAACTTGAGCAACTAGCAACCGTGAGCTTGGGGGAGCATCAAGTGGGTATATAGTTGGAACTGAGGGAGGAGGTACAGACCTAGTTTGCCTAATGTCCCCTCTAACAGTTTAAACTATGCGAATCAAGATAGGTTTGACCTCAACTACTGTCTGGCTTGCCACATCCTTAGTAACAAGGGTAGCAGTAGAAGACAAGTGTCATGATATGAGTTTAGAGGAGGTCATTGTAGTGGCAATTCATGTAGTTTTCAAATATGGTTGTATGGCGGGAAAGCTTGGTTAGTGTCCTGAGTTATTTAAGTCGGTTAGTGCGAGGTATCTTAGATATTTTTAGTTTAATTGACTTAAGTGATTCATGCTATAAGGGTTTAGCTTGTATTGTAAGATTCTTCATTGATGAATAAGATTGAATTGTTCTTCTCTCAATCCTAACTCTCTCCCTAATTCTCCTCTAATTCTCTAATTCTCTTCTCATCTTCGCTCTAATTCTTCACTTCTTCTATGGTGTGATTCAAGATTGATCTTGAATAATAACGATTGGTATCAAAGCCTGATTGTGTTGATTGAATAGAACCGCAACTTATTCAATTGAATTGTTACTGCCGATCCATTGTAGCAATTTCAATTTAGTTTTTTTCCTTCACTCAGTATGTGATACCGGATCAGAACTAGTGACAATTAAGCGCAAGTTGTGACAATGCCTGGAGGAGTTACAACTCGAGCTTTTGATGCTGCTAATACAGCTGTGGGAGCTGGCATTACTCCTAAAACTTATGCTGGAGTCAGTATAGGAGTAAATTCTAATCAAGGTGAGAGTTTGGAGGTAGTGCCAGCTGAAATGTGACGGTTAACAGCAAGAGTGGCAGGTTATTAAGAGAAATTGGATGATACTAGCACTTCAAAGCAACAAATGCAGTAGCAGATGAATGAAACAATGCAATAGATTGATCATCAATCAGGAGCTGAACTCTTAACACCAACAAGCCAGCGAGGGAGGCGTATTGATCAAAGGCAGCCTCAAGTCTTGGAAGAGAGAACTGAAGCTACAGCCAGGGGTAGTGGATAGAGATAGCCAAAGGTCGAAATTGATACTTTTGATGGACCACATCCACAGTCTTGGATAAGAATGATACTTTTTCTTTTATCGTGTGATGGATGTGTAAAAGATGGAACTAGCTACAGTACATTTGCAAGATGATCACGAGGTATGGGTTCACAGCTTGATTCTTAGTAATCCTGACATCTTATGGTATGGGTTTGTTAACGAATTGTGTGAGAGGTATGGGATGAGGATCCGGGAGATGTGGGGGATGACTTTAACAAGGTGACTCAAACCACCTCTATGAAAGCATATATTACATGTTTTGAGAACCTGAGAACTGGAATGATGACAGCATATCCAAGTGCAAGTGAGGCATAATATGGCTCTAGCTTCATTAGTGGACTAAAGCCAAAAATAAAGAATTTTGTTAAAAACATTAATACTTTGACTTTGTCCTGAGCCTATTCCAAAGCAAAGTTTTATGAGGCCACAGTGCTTGCTAGTTCATGTGTATCCCGAGGCAAGAATGTGTTCAGTAGTACTTTAACATCAGCTAGTAGTAAGGTTGCTTCCGAAACCTTAAGTATTGAAGAGAAAAAGGCTCAAAACTATGCTTCATATGTAACAAAAGATACTTCTTTGGACATAAGTGTGATCCTAAGTTCCTCATGTCTGTTACCGGAGTTGAGGCTAATGATGAATTAGATGAACAAGAGGAAGAGGAGGAGGGGGTAAGTGATGAGCCCCAGGAAGAGTTGTTACAAGAGGCAGATGCTGATGAGAATGAAATGGAGATTTCAGTGAAGGCTTTAACTAGCAGTGGGACACACAACACCATAAGAATCAAGGGTAAAGCACATCATAAGTCTCTTTTGATCTTGATTGACAGTGGAAGCACGCATAGTTTTGTTGATCCTCAGATTGTGAAGAGGGTTATGAAATGATTAAAACAAGCACTTGAGCCGTGACTATTGCTGATGGAAATTCCATGCTCACTCAAATGAAATGTAATCAGTTCCAGTGGCAGATGTGAGGGCACCAATTCTCCTATGACTTTAGAGTGTTGAAGCTGGGAGGATGTCATATGGTGCTTGGGGTGGATTGGATGAAAACCATTAGCCCCTTGGTGTTTGATTTCAGTCAGGTCCCAATCTCTTTTGACTTACATGGTAAAGCCATCAAATTACAAGGAATTGTGGACCAAGGACGGCTCAAGATTCTAAGTGGCAAGAAGATTGATGGAATACTTCGGAGGAAAGACTACCAGTGGGTAGCACGTCTCTTTTCCATTTCAGCAAAGTCTGTTCAGGCTCTAAAAGAGTTTAATCCACTAATTCAGAAGTTGATTAAGGATTATAGTGATTTGTTTGAGCAACCAAGGTGCCTTCCTCCTAAGAGGAATCTAGATCATGTAATTCCATTTAAGGCTAGCTCTAACCCAATGAATTTGAGGCCTTATAAATTTTCACATTCACAGAAGAGTGAGATTAAAAGGCAGGTGGATGAGCGGCTAAAGACCGAGTTCATAGTACATTCTCACAGTCCCTTTACTTCTTCTATGATTTTGGTCAAGAAGAAGGATGGTTCTTCATGTCTGTTTATTGATTACAGGCAGCTGAATTCTCTTACTATTAAGGACAAGTTTCCAATCCCCTTCATCGATGACTTGCTGGATGAATTATATAGCTCTCACTTCTTTTCCAAGCTGGATCTGAGGCAAGGGTACCACCAGGTCAGAATTCTACCGCAGGATGTCCACAAAACTTCTTTTAGAACTCACCATGGGAATTACGAGTTTGTAGTGATGCCATTTGGATTAACAAATGCTACATCTATGATGCAGGCCTTTATGAATTTAGTTTTGAAGCCCCTATTGGGGAAATTTATCCTAGTCTTCGTTGATGACATATTGGTGTATAGTCCTTCATTTGATGCACATATGGATTATCTTATACAAGTCTTTGAACTTATGAGGTAGCACAAGTTGTTTGCTAAGCTTTCTAAGTGTACTTTTGCTCAAAGGAAGGTCGAATACTTGGGGCACATTATTTCTTCAGAGGGTGTTGCTACTGACCCAACTAAGATAGATGCAATGAAGAATGGGCTAACACCTGTTTCTCTTAAACGATTGAGGGGGTTCTTAGCACTAATAGGTTACTATAAGAATTTGTGGGTGGGTGTGGTATGATTGCTAAGCCTCTTACTGATTTACTCAAGAAAGATCCTTTTAGTGGTCAAAGACGGCTCAAAAAGCGTTTGATACACCAAAGATAGCAATGTGCATAGCTTCGGTACTTGCCATGCTTGACTTTAGTGTTCCTTTCACCTTGGAGACTGATGCCAGTGGTACTAGTGCGGGAGCAGTTCTTTCACAAAAGGGGATGCCAGTAGCCTTCTTAAGCCTGGGGTTGAGTCTCAAGCACTTGGGATTATCCATCTATAAGAAGTAGTATTTAGTGATTCTATTGGCAGTTAAGAAGTGGAGGAACTGCTTTGATGGACATCACTTTGTCATTAGACCAGATCATCAAAGTTTGAAGTACTTATTGGACCAAAAGATCACTACAAGAGTGCAACGTAAGGCCCTCATGAAGATGTTAGGATTTGACTATTCAATTGAGTATTTCAGATGCAAGGAAAACTTAACTACAGATGCTTTGTCACACAAGTTTGAAGGGGCTGAGCAAGCTCCTTGTTATGCTATTTTTGAGGTTCTTCTTTCTTGGATGAATAAGGTGCACAAGTCTTATGATGGTGATAGCCTTACTCAGGAGTATATCACAGCATTTGACATCAAGAATGGCTCTTCAGGTGAAGATTTTGATGTGATTGTGGCTCATGGTATTGTGAGAATCGAAGGGAAGGTATACATAGGCTTAGTGACTGATTTGAGGAGACAAATAATCATAGCTTCACATGATTCAGTGTGGGAAGGATACTCTGGAATTGAGGGGACATATCAAAGGTTAAGGTAGTACTTCTAATGGACCAGCATGAGAAAGGATGTTATAGACTATGTTCAGGCCTATGATGTTTGCCAGCGTACGAAGACTAGTCTGCAGCCCTTGCCAATTCCTTATAGAGCATGGCAACACATAAGTATGGATTTTATTTAGGGGTTGCCTAAGTCCGAAGGCAAGGAGGTAATTTTGGTGATTGTAGATAGATTATTCAAGTTTGGGCACTTTTAGCTTTTAGTCATCCAATTTCTGATGAAAAACTTTTGAAATTGTTCTTGGACAACATCTACAAACTCGATGGTTTGCCTCAGTCCGTCATATCTAGTCATGATAGATTGTTTACTAGTAATTTTTGGCTTGAGCTTTTCTTACTATTGGGTTCTTCTTTGGCCATGAGTTCTTCATATCACCCACAAACCGATGGGCAGACTGAAAGAGTGAATCAATGTCTAGAGTAGTATTTGAGGAGTATGACTTTTAGCTACCCAAAGCAGTGGAGCAGATGGTTAGCCTTGGCTGAGTTCTGGTATAAATGACAATGCCATGCTTCATGGGGGACAACCCCATTCAAGGCTCTTTATGGCTATGATCCTCCATCTCCTATGCTGGTACTAGGTGCTACTTCTTCTGTGAGTGAAGTTAATGATCTATTGATGCAAAGGAAGGAATTGGTGCAGCAATTGAAGGATAATCTGCTGCTAGCTCAGGCTAGGATGAATTATGTTGACAAGAAGAGAGTTGACAAGTCCTTTCGAGTTGGAGATCTTATTTATCTGAAATTGCAGCCTTATAGGCAGAATAGTGTGGCAGTACACAAGAATGTGAAGCTCAGTGCTCATTACTTTAGTCCATATAAGATTTTGGAAAAGATTGAACAAGTAGCCTATAAATTGGATTTTCCACCAGACTCATTTGTGCATAATGTTTTTCATGTGTCCTTGCTAAAGCAACATGTAGCATAAGGTAGGATTAGCTCGAAGGCTGCACCAGAGGCTACTCAAGTAGGAGCCTATAGCTATCTTGGGATCAAGGGAAGTTCAGAAGCAGGACATACCAGTCAAGGAAGTGCTAGTGCTTTAGACTAACTTAGATCAGGAAGCTGCTACTTGGGAGAATCTGAATTTCCTCAGAAGCCAATTTCCATTATTACATTCTTCAGTCAAGAATGATGTTAAGGAGGGGATGTTTTCATGAAACGAGGGTAGAGGAGGTCATTGTAGTGGCAATTCATGTAATTTTCAAATATCGTTGTATGGTGGGAAAGCTGGGTTGGTGTGCTGAGTTAGTTAAGTCGGTTTGTGCAAGGTAAATTAGATACTTTTAGTTTAACCGAGTTAAGTGATTCATAATATAAGAGTTCAGCTTGTATTTTAAGATTCCTCATTGATGAATAAGATTGAATTGTTCTTCTCTCTCCCCCTAATTCTCATATAATTCTCTAATTCTCTTCTCATCTTCACTCTTATTCTTCCCCTATTCTATGTTACAATTCAAGATTGATCTCGAATCATAACAATAAGATTAAGTTTATCTCAACTAAGACTCTGCCATTTTCTCTATCAAGCCTTTCATTCATTGAGGTCCCAACGTCATTGATTACGGTCGTCTTGGCGGCAGAGTTTTCACCTTGAGCCTCTTGAGTTTACTCTATTTCCGCTAGTTATTTCTCAAAGGCCTCTGTCATGGCTTTTTGAACCCTTTGGTCCACAATTTCTAAATGAAGCTTGAGCATGGATGTGGAACTCTTTTGAGAACAGCCATCAAACCCAATATGTCATCACCACCACCGCATTCATTGATGCGGTTATGACTAGTTTCATCCCTTGTGATACAGAGATGTGTTCAAGCGGGTGCTTGAGTGGGGATCTAATCAAGGCTAGGCCTTCTAGTTCCTCATGCTAAAGAGCACTAGATCGCCTAGTTTTGACCATTGGTGAATGGTCGTCGACTACGATTTAGTAATCCACGACGGGGTTAAAAACAATAAAGTTTTGCATTATGTCTCCCACTCTGGTAAGCAAAAGGCGTGTTTGCTAATTGCTTTTGTTATAAAGTGTGATGTGGTTGCCATAGATACTAATGTAAACAAATGTGCAAAAGTGACACATCGCGACTATGGAGTTAGCCTAAATTCCGGCCGCACGTCTTTGACCTCAATCACTCATCATTTCTACAAAAAAGGAGGTGATATTTTGGTGTATCTAACTTTAGTTGATATGTAAGTTCTGCTTTTGTTTCAATTAAGAAGACTTTTTATGTTTTTTGTTGATTCTTAGATGAAGCAAACCGTAATTGGGTAACTAGATTAGGATGAACTCAATTAAGGTCATGCCTTGGCCGTCACAGCCCCTAAATAATGGCGTAAACCTAAGTTCACCTGACTTATTAAGCAGTGATAGTAGTTTTAAGACAAATGCAATCAAGGCAAAGCGTTGGCCGTTAAAGCCACTAAAGACTCAATTCTTAACTTGTTAATTTTGGCGAACAAACTAAAACAAAGAGTTCATACCTAAAGCCCGAAGCACTGCATTACCAAAAAGGCTAGTACAACAAGATCTATGCTATGCTAGACTATGTTAAGTTACTCTACTTCTAGGTAAAAAGCACAAGTGTGTTGCAAAGAAAACTTGAAGAAGATTGGTATGAGTGTGTGCTAATTTGGACTACAACAAAGTCTCTTATTTTTTTTTAAAAACTACATAACGACTGCCCTTTTTTTTTTTGCGGCTCTTTCTTCCCACGTTAGGACACCATGTTTCTTGAGCATGTGAATGATCAATGAACCTGCACTTCATTTGGTGCTCGAGTATATTTCTTGAAGCCTACGCCTGCTTTTTAAGCTGAAGTCTTTTCTAGATGCCCCGCGTTCTCTTGGATTAAGTTTGGTGCCAATGCAAATTAAATCATACTCCAAGTAAATGTCTCGAGCTTGGAAACCACCGATCTTATAGCCTTCTTGGCAGTCCCATGAGTTCGAGCTGCATGTACCTTTGACCATCTCGAGCCTCGATAGGCACCCTTCTTTGTTAGGGTGATAAACTTCTCAAAATACTTGGCTCAAGATGCCATCATCTCAACACCTAGAGGTCTGTCTTCTTTGGAGGTGGTCCTCACATGATAAACACGTGGCACTTGCCCAAAACGGCGTCATCTCAACTCACTCGAAAACAGAGTGTAAACAACAATGATACCTCAACACCTAGGGGCCCGACTTTCCTTGAGGAGGACCTCACTTGAAAAGCATGTGGCACTTTGCTCAAAATAGCGCCGTCCTAATTCTCTCCAATTTACAGTGTAAAGACCCTTGAGCTTGTAGGTCCCAGCTCAACAGCTGTTTAGCCATCCAGAATGAGATAGACCCCGAAGAAAGCACTACCAGGTAAGTAGCCACTCTTAAAGCTTTGGGATGTTCTTAGATGGCTTGAACAAAGGCTAACCCCTATTCTTTTTCACTATAACTCTAGCTACCCATGGGACTCCCAACACTCAAAGTGTCACGAGAATGCTTTTGGAAGAATCTCCTCTCAAAGCTACACACCAGCACTTGAAGTTTGCGGCCCAGGTAAAGAAGTAGGAGAAGGGTTCCCCTTACTCCTCCATCTATGGCCATTCTGGCATCATATGAAGAAGAAGAAGAAAACGATGAAGGAAGTACCTATCGCACAATTGGTGAGGAAAAGAAACCCCAAACTCTCTTAACTAGAGGTATTGGCCTTTCTTGACTGTTTCATTCCTTATTTATCTCTTTCTAAAGCTTTCATTATTTAGTCTTATATGATGACTGGCATTGACGTCTCCAATTATATTGGGAGTCCCAGACCCTCCACCCCAAAGGCATGTGCCAGAGTCTCCTCAAGAAACAAAATCCCTAGGCCTAGGCATGGGTGAAGGGGAGGATATGATCACTCCAGTTCTGGAGTCTCCCATGAATGACGTACCCATAGAAGCTTCTCCTCTTGTCCCTTTGAGATAAGACCTCATTCAGGTTCCATTCCTTCTTCCAGGAGTCACCCCTTCATTTGGTTCATGAATTCTTGATGTCTAAACTATCAATTAGTCCCCACATGCAACTATCATCTTTTTCAGAAGTTACCCCTGAGATAGGCATCCTAATGGCTAGGGTAACGGCAACAGTTCCCTCGACTCCCCCAACTGAAGTTCTAGAGGCAAGCATTGACCATTTCTTACATTGGTTTGGCTTCAAAGTTATGACTTAGTTCTGACATTAATGCAGTCTCGATCAGGTCACATCATCAAGGATCACTCTTGCTCTTATCTAAGAAAGGATTGCATCTCTACTAGAGAAGTTATGGGTAAATGAAAGATTTGCTTTTCAGTAACTTTACTAAGTTTAAACTTGAGCTGAGCTTCCACATATATGCCTCGCAAGGATACTTTGGTGCCATGAACCTCAAATGCCATGGTCATTTTATTAAAATCAAACACAACCGGGTTGAAGGTTCTCATCCAATCCACCCCAAGCACCATATCGCAACCTCCCAAAGGAAGAACTCTAAAATCAAAGGTAAATTGATGATTTTGCATACACCATGGGAATGCTAGGCACCTGTTTTGAGTTGTTGAGGAGTTTCCATCAGCCACCATAACAGCCAATGGTTGAGTCTTGGTCACCTCATGCCTTACCTTCTTAATCAACTTGGGATCAACAAAACTATGTGTACTTCCATTATCAATAAGAACACTACTAGAGGCTTTACCGGCCTTGCCTCTGATTTTAATGGTATTATGAGCCCCACTCCCGGTCAATGCCTTCATAGATATCTCAACTTCATCATCACTCAATTCATCTTGTGAAGTAGGACCAACACTGTCACTTTCTGCTTCTGAATTGTTACTGCCAGAATCAGCACGGGACCCCCTTGCATACATTAAGGCTTGTGTTTTGCACCTATGACCAGGCTGATATGGTCGATTACAACGAAAGCAAAGCCTCACTGAGCTCCAATCAACTGCACGCTTAAAACCAGTACTAGAAGTCTTCTGCTGAGGTCAGAACTTGCTGTTGTGCTACTTGTTCTTGTCAATTGTTTGAGCTTGAGTAGCTTCAATCCACTTTGCCTTGTGGTAAGCACTTAACAAAGTCTTAGGACCAATGGCCTTCACCATATTCTTGAACCTTGGCTTTAATCCACTTACAAAATATGAGACATAATAAGATTCAACATCCTCAGGAGCAATGGAAAGAACTGACAGCAAATTGGCCCTTAGGTTCTCAAATCTGATCATATATTCTCTCACAGTTGAGGTTTGGGACAACTTGTTAAAGCTATCCACCACATCGGTTGACTCATCCTCTCCATAGCGTTCACACATTTCTTCTACGAATTGGCCCCAAGAAAGGTTCGGTTTGCTCTTCAACAAACTATAATACCTAACCTCATGATTACCATGTAAATGAACTATAGCTAGTTGGAGCTTTTCATCCTCAGGTATGTTATAATACTGAAAGTACCGATCACACCTTCTTAGCCATGATTCCAGTTGCCTTCCATCAAAAGGATCTATTTCCACTCTTGGCTACCTCTAAGTGCCACCCCTTCCACCAAAAGTGTTGTCATTACTCACGGATCTATGCTGAAAATGTCGATCAGGAGGTCTATCAAAATGCTCGAACTCATCAGCTGCAACTCTGTGAAGCAAAACAGAATTGTGTGGCCTGGCATTATGACCTGCATTCAAGGCACTCGATCTGCAATGTACTTGTCCTGAGGCACGATCCTGATTATCTACATCAATTTTAGGTTGTACAGGTTGATTTTCAGCTGATCTGATGTGAATTGAAGGTTCTACATCCGGTTGCACTATAGGAGATTTTCCTCGAGTCCTCACCAGACCTTCAGGTCTGTCCGCGTTGCCTTGCTGCTGTTCTGTCTCAACCTGATAAAAGATCTGGCTAGGAAGCTTAAGGATCGCATCAACACTTGATTCTCTCTTCTTATTAACCTGATCTTGCAAGTGCACAAGTTTCTTCTCAATTTGTTGCAACCGATCCTCGTTATTCGCATCCTTTTCCAACATTGCCTGCTGCATCCTCAATATTTGCTGAATGTTGTCATTCTGCTGATCAAACTTAGCATCAAACTTAGCATTCAGCTATTCGAACTTGTCGTATAACTCCCGGTGGTGATCAATTGATGCATCTGCACCAGAACCAACAACTACAGCAGCAAAATTCATTCCTGAACCAGGTGCACTGGCACCTCGAGCTCCAGACCTAGTTCTTACACCTTCGGCCATGTTTTCCTTTGATTTAGCCAGCCTTAATCAATCAATTGATTGCTTGAACCAGCTCTGATACCAATTGTTAGCTACCAATCAAGAATTGAAAGTCTAACCTTGTAGAAGAAGAGTTTAGGTGAGGAGAGAAGTGAAAGGGGATGAGAAATAGAGTAAATTCCGAAAGGAAATTAAGATTTTATTGATTGAATGCATGAATTAATAGCTTAGGGCCCTATTTAAACACATTTGGGTACATTGTATCAAGATAATCCCAAGCTAACCAAAACTAAGAGCTTTTCGCGCCTTATTTCTTCATTTTGACCCGGCTTGACCAAATAACAACATTTGGTGCCAAAAACCTAGCCCAACCAACTTTTAAAATCAAACAACTCAACAATGAGACACTAACCAGCAATTACAACCAGAAACTACAACTAAAATTGATCAATTCATAACAACTTATCAGGATTAGCCAAGAGGTCTCAGCACTTCATCATGAGAAGTGACAAATGTCAAGCTACCATTCGGGATCTGGGATGCTCAGCTAGCCTACGACGTCTACATCACCTCTTTGAAGAACTTTAATTGGAGAAGGAGGTCTAGAGTCAACAAGCCTAAGAAATCAAAGGTCTAGGATGAGTCACCACAGCATTTGGGGCTCATTTCTCAAAGACACAGTCTTTCTGTTAGCTTTCAATTAAGAATTGAAAGACTAACCTTGTAGAGGAAAGATTTAGATGAGAGAAAGAAGTGGAAGGAGATGAGAAATAGAGAAAGAGATGAGAAAAGAGTGGGAACTCTAAAAGGATTTCTGATTGTATTTCAATGAATGAATGAATTACATGTTAAGACCCCTATTTAGAGACAAATGGATACAATGCATCAAGTCAACTAATAAAACTGACCTTTCCTGCCAGAATTGCAATAGCCCACCAGGTTTGACCTAGCTTTGACCAATTATCGACCCTTGGAGCCAAAAAGCAACCCTAACCGACTTATGAACCCCACACTAAAGCACGGAAGCAATTAACCACAATTACAACTAAAAATTACAATTAAATTCTAACGATTCATAACATTCCCTCCCTCTTGAGACGCTTCTTGTCCTCAAGAAGAGAAGCTCGGGAATTTATTCTTCAAGAAATTGCAATCTTCCCAAGTCATCAAACCCTTGTCCAAGTTGCACCATGTCACCAAGACCTCTTGCACAGCCCCGTATTCATGCTGCAACGACCTCCGAGCCTTGATAGCAGGAGGCTGCAGCAGCAGCAGACCAGTCGCCTCTGCAGCAGGAGGATTCCGAGTAGCTGCAGCTCCCTTTTTTACCTGCTTTTTAAGTAAGGACACGTAAAACACGGGGTGAATGTATGAATGGTTAGGTAAGTCGAGCTTATAAGCAACATTGCCAATTTTCTCCAGTATTTTGTACGGGCCAAAGTATCGAGCACTTAGCTTGACATTACGCCTGACAGCCAAGGAGGACTGTCTATACGGTTGTAATTTAAGGTAGACCATGTCACCAATGTCGTAGCGTTTGTCTACCCTTTTCTTGTCAGCGTAGTACTTCATCCGAGCTCGAGCTTGTTGAAGATTTTCCTTAAGCACTTGCATAAATTGCTTTCTCTGCTGAATTAGATCAGTTGCTGCAGAATTGGTGCCCTTCGGTTGTTGTATCAACATAGGAGAGGGGGGAGGATGGCCATAAAATGCTTGGAAGGGAGAAGTGCCAATGGATGTGTGAAAGTGGGTATTGAACAAAAATTCGGCTAAGGAAAGCCAACGGTTCCACTCCTTGGGCCTCAAGAAGACCATACTCCGAAGGTACTGTTCTACACATTGGTTGACTCGTTCAGTTTGGCCATGTGTTTGAGGATGATAAGAGGAACTGAGTGCCAATGTAGTACCCATCAACTTAAATAATTCCCTCCAAAACGTGCTTGTGAAAATCTTGTCTCGATCGGACACAATCGATTGAGGCAATCCATGTAATTTGTAAATATTGTCAAGGAAGATCCTTGCCAATTTTTCAGCAGTGATGGGTCGAGCAAGGGCAATGAAGTGACTATACTTGGTGAAACGATCCACCACTACCCATATGACCTCCTTGCCTTCGGACTTCGGTAGTCCCGCAACGAAATCCATGCTAATGTGATCCCAAGCCCCTTCCGGATTAGGAAGAGGTTGAATAAGTCCCTTGTAACAAGGATCTCCTAACTTCATTTGTTGACAAACTTCACAAGACTTCATGTAATCACTTACTTCTTTTTTCATACTTGGCCATGTAAAATATGCTTTGATTCGATGATAGGTGCCTTCTACACCCTCATGACCACCCCAAGCAGCATCATGTGAAGCCTGGATGACCAATTCCCTCAAATCAGTGGCTGAACCAACATATAACAGATCCCTGATGCGGATCAGCCCCTGCTGCACAGTTACTCCAATGTCTGCAGCAACAAACTTGGCATCGTGTGTGAGAGCAGCAACGACCAGATTTTCCTGAGCAAAAGGGTCCCCCTTGTAGGACTTATGTAACTCTTCCACCCAAGAAGGAATTACCACGGTAACAGCAGCACGGGTGGCCTGATTTTCGTCCTCAAACTGCCTTGACATCGCATCCGCAGCAGTGTTCTCTTTGCCACTTCTATATTCGATGTCGTAATCAAGGCCTAACATTTTCATGAGACCTGTCTTTTGAATCCTCATCACGAACTTTTGTTCAAGGAGATACTTGAGACTTTGATGATCCGTTCGAATGATAAACTTACGACCCTCCAAGTATTGCCTCCATTTCTCCACGGCCAAGAGGATGGCTAAATATTCCTTCTCATATGTCGACATCGCTTGATGTTTAGGGCTAAGAGCTTGGCTCAAATAAGCTATAGGCCTCCCTTTTTGAGCAAGAACAGCCCCTATACCAATACCACTTGCATTGGTTTCCAAAACGAAGCTTTCAGTGAAGTCCGGCATCGCCAAAACTGGTGCAGCACACATTGCAGCTTTAAGGGCTTCAAATGCAGCCTGAGACCTCTCGTTCCATGTAAAAGCATCCTTCTTCAAGAGCTCAGTTAAGGGTTTGGCAATAGAACCATACCCCTTAATAAATTTTCTATACTACCCGGTCAACCCCAAGAAACCCCTCAATTTCTTCAAGGTGATAGGAATTGCCCATTCTTGCATTGCACGAATCTTGTTAGGATCAGTAGACACTCCCTCATGTGAGATGATATGACCCAAATACTCGAGCTTATCTTGAGCGAACAAACACTTGGACATCTTTGCAAAGAACTTGTTTTTCCGCATCAATTCAAACACTTGGCGGAGGTGAGTGAGATGAGCTTCATAGGTTGAGCTATAAATCAGTATGTTGTCGAAGAAAATGAGCACTGAATTCCTCAAAAAAGGCTTGAAAACCTCGTTCATGGCTGCTTGAAAAGTGGCTGGAGCATTTCTCAAGCCAAAAGGCATAACAACAAACTCGAAATGGCCATGGTGAGTTTGAAAAGCTGTCTTGTAAATGTCCGGCTCGAGAACCCTGATTTGATGGTATCCTTGCCTCAAATCAAGCTTTGAAAAGAAGCACGCACCATGTAATTCGTCGAGCAAATCATCTATGATCGGAATGGGAAACTTATCCTTCACCGTTAGAGCATTCAACCGTCGGTAATCAATACACATTCTAGCCGAGCCATCTTTCTTCTTTGCAAGGATCACGGGTGAAGCGAAAAGGCTATGGCTTGGTCTAATAAAGTTCTTATGAAGAAGTTCCTCCACTTGCCTCTCTATCTCTGACTTCTGGCCGTGTGCATATCGATAAGCACTAATCTTCACCGGATCAACATTTGCACACAAAGGAATGGCATGGTCCACACTCCTTGGAGGAGGGACCTTAGGTGGATCAAATATGTCACCAAATTCATCCACTAATGACTGCACATCTGGTTGAAGTCCCTGCTGCAGCTCAACCGTGGCTATCATGAATAATTGGCCAATCCATTATATTGCCTTCTTCTTAATTCCATCGTGCACACTTTTGCCATCAATCAACTTGAGATGAGCCTCCTCTGACATACCTTTCAAGGACACTTTGGTGTGATAAACCTCGAATGCCACAGTCATCTTATCAAAGTCAAATATAACCGAGTTGAAGGTCCTCATCCAATCCACCCCTAGCACCATATCGCAACCACCCAAAGGTAGCACTCTGAAATCAAAGGTGAAATAGTGTTCTTGCATAGACCATGGAAAAGCTATGCACTTGTTATGAAATGTCGGACAATTTCCATCAGCCACCATCACTTGTAAAGGATGAGTTTTTATCGCTTCATGCCTTACCTTCCTACTCAACTTGGGATCGATGAAGCTATGTGTACTACCGCTATCAATGAGAATAATGATGGAATGTTTTCCAGCTTTGCCTCTGATTTTGATAGTGTTATGAGCTCCACTCCCCATTAAAGCCTTCATTGATATCTCCACTTCATCTTCACTCAATTCATCTTGTGACAAATCACCAACACTGTCACTCTCGGCTGCTGAATGTTCACTGCCTGATTTAGCCTCCACACGGGTCCCTTTAGCACACATTATTGCTAGTGCTTTGCACCTATGCCCAGGCTGATATGGATGATTACAACGAAAGCAAAGTCTCACCGATCTTCTATCAATAGCACGCTTATAACCTGCACCAGAACCTACTTTTGGTTGTGACCTGAACTTGCTGCCCGATTGCTCGAACTTGTCACTTGATTGGACATGAGTAGCTTCAATCAATTGTGCTTTGCTATAAGCACTTGACAAAGTCTTAGGACCAATGGCTTTAACTATATTCTTGATCCTAGGCTCTAGTCCACTTATAAAGCATGAAACATAATAAGATTCAACATCTTCCGGAGCTAAGGTCAATACTGACAGCACGTTAGCTCGTAAGTTCTCAAATCTGATCATATATTCCTCCACGGATGAAGTTTGAGTCAACTTGTTAAATTTATCCACAACATCCGTTGTTTCAACGCCACCATAACGTTCACACATTTCCTTAACGAATTGTCCCCAAGAAAGATTCGGTTTGCTCTTCAACAAACTGTAATACCACACCTCATGGTTGCCATGTAGATGTACTGCAGCTAATTGGAGCTTCTCATCATCAGGTATGTTATAATACATGAAGTACCGGTCACACCTTCTATGCCATGATTCCGATAACTTGCCATCAAAATGATCAATTTCGACTCTTGGCTGCCTGTGATTACCACTCCTACAACCAGATAACATGTCATTAGTCACGGTTCTATGCTAATAATGTCGATCAAGAGGTCTGTCCAAATGATCGAACTCATCAAAATTAGCACTGCGTTGCAACACTGAGTTCTGTGGTCTGCAATTGTTGTCTGAATTTGAAGCTCCAGGCCTGCAATGTGCTTGTCTAAAGACTCGACTCTAATTGTCTGCATCACATTCAGGTTGCAAGGACTAATTTTGAGCTGATCTAATAGTAGTTGAAGGTTGAACCATCGGCTGTACTATCGGTGATTTACCTCGGTTCCTCACCAGACTTTCAGACCTGTCCACATGATCTTGCTGCTGATCGGTTTCCATCTGATGAAAAATCTGACTTGTAGGCTTCAAGATCGCATCAACACTTGATTCTCCTTGTTTATTAACCTGATCTTGCAATTTTTTCTAATTTATCCTCAATTTGCTGTAATCGTTCATCCTTTTTTGAATCTTTATCCATCCTCATGTTCAGCATTCGTTGAATGTTTTCACTTTTTTTTTCAAACTTCACATCAAACCTTGCCTTTTGCTGATCAATCTTCATATCAAACCTTGCATTCAATTGTTCGATCTTGTCATTCAACTCTCTAAGGTGATCACATGATACATTCACAACAAAATCTGTCACTGCCGCAGCAAAATTCATTTCCGAACTAGGTGCATTGTTACCTCCAGCTCCCGATCTTGTCCTTACTCCGCCAGACATACTTCGCACCTGAACTCCTTGATCTGAACCTGATCTTCAGTGTACCGATTAAATCAATGCTGAACCAAACTTGTTCTTGCTGAATTTAGTACCTGATCAAACCTTCTGAACGAAGGTTCAGTATTGAATTGATCTTGTTTAAATCTGATTGATTTTTTTTTTATTGTTATTTATGCACTCGATAGGAAGCCAAACGAGGCTCTGATACCAATTGTTAACTTTTAATTAAGAATTGAAAGACTAACCTTGTAGAGGAAAGATTTAGATGAGAGAAAGAAGTGAAAGGAGATGAGAAATAGAGAAAGAGATGAGAAAAGGGAGGGAACTCCAAAAGGATTTCTGATTGTATTTCAATGAATGAATGAATGAATTACATGTTAAGACCCCTATTTAGAGACAAATGGATACAATGCATCAAGTCAACTAATAAAACTGACCTTTCCCGCCAGAATTGCAACAGCCCACCAGGTTTGACCTGGCTTTGACCAATTAACGGCCTTTGGCTCCCAAAAGCAACCCTAACCGACTTATGAACCCCACACTAAAGCACGGAAGCAATTAACCGCAATTACAACTATAAATTACAATTAAATTCTAACGATTCATAACACTTTCTAGCCAATAGGAAATAGTACTTTCCTAACTAAGTCCCCTAAGTTGAAGGACCTTGGTTTGACCTTTTTATTGCGGGCTTTAGCTACTCTCTTCTTTTTGCTTTTCTTGATCATGAAGATAGTCAAGCATACCTTGGTGCAAGTTAGTTAGGTTGTCCATCATAGCCTACTCATATTAAAGTTCAGAAAACCTCCCTTGATGAGCGAACCTAATGGACTGAACCATAACTTACCTTAGAAGTACAGCAGCATGGCCATACATTAAATAGCAGGGAGTTTTCTATATTATAACATGTTTGGATATTCTATAGGCCAAAAGAGCATCAAGTAGCAATTCATGTGATATATTTTTCAACATCTATCAAAATTTAATATTAATCCCTATCCACCAAACCCATCTAAATTAAAGTCTAGCACAAGAGGGTGTCGAATCACAAGGACTAAGAGTACGTGAATTTATTTTACGACTTAAATTGAACTGAGGAAAAGTGACGGATTTTGTGTTAATTAATCTGAACAAACTAAAATTAAAGTAAGTATTCTACTTCTAATAGGGAAAAGATTTTGGAATTGGAACTTAGGGTTTTGAATCCATCATTAGCCGATTATTCTTGCATTAACTCTTAAATTGGGATTATGGATTGTCACATGGGTGGTGGTTTAGGCTACAAGCTTCAACCTACTAAGGTGATGTTGATAGTATCGCATATTGACCTATCTAACTAACGCATAAGGAAAATAGGCTCTGCCTAATGTATTATTAATTATAACGTATTGAACCTATCTAACTAAAGCACAAGGAAAATATGCTTTGATTAACAATTCAGTGAACACTATTGCTTGATTAAATAATCCTAAGGCTAAAAGCACAAACAATTAATCTATAAATATCAATATCAATGATCGAAGGATAAAAACTTGATAATCATCTCAATTGAATAAACAATAAAAACATAATTCTTTAAAGTATTTATCTCAATCAAGGAATTCATGTAAATAATCAAATTAGCCCAAGTTAAATGTGATACATAAGTAAAAAGATTAAGATTTCATCTAACCCTAGAGTGCACGTTAGCTCTCCACCAAGGATTAACCGAAGAAGGAGGAGATGAATGAACTAATGTTGGTCTCCATACTAAATTCACTCTCATTCAGATTAACAAAAAAGAAAGTTAAAATATAAAACAAAAGGGGAATAGAGATAGAGCGAGTAGCTGACCCGTGCCAAAGTTAACCCCCAATAATGTATGAATAGAGCTTAAATCTCCCCAAAACCCTCGACGAGTTGGGCTAAGATTTAGGCGTTGGTGTTGATATATTGTTGGGTTGGATGACGCAGGTCTGGGCCTGAGTCAATGGGCTTGGATTGATGTAAGCTGAAGCTGGGGTGATGGGCTGTGTGTGTAGATGACCAAGGTCTGGTAGGGTCTGTGGTGTTGGGCTCGGGTAGGGAATTATGTGTGGTGGTTTTGGGCCCGGACCTGATCTGGGTGTGGGCTGAGCCGGTGGAGCAGACGTGGGCCTGGAACTGATTTGCGTGTTTTATAACTTGATTTTAATTGCTTATGCATCGAATTTTATCTTATTTGAACCAAAATTTGACAACTTCCAGATCTTTAATCTTCAAACTTATAAAACATTAAAATTGCCAAATTTAGTATAACACTATAATTAATTAGGTGCAAAATAATTAAAATAGCAATTAAAAGATGCGTAAACAAAGGACCGATCATTATGCCACTTCTTGGGACTTTCCTCAATCATCTTTTTAATGTTTTCCTTTAGTATCTTGTTAGTAGACTCAGCCTAGCCATTGGCTTTTGCAAAGTAAGGCATTGAGTTTAGGATCTCAATATTGAAACTCTTGGTATACTCTTTAATCTTAGCTCCATTAAAAGCTTTAACTTGGTCCATACTTATGATTTTTGAGATTCCAAGGCCACATGGGATGTATTTTGGAATCAATCACATTTTATTGATTGATATTCCTTTATGGCTTAGTCTCCACCTTTTTTGTAAAATAGTATGCGGCGAAAAGAATGTAGGAATGTTGTCTGCATGAAGCAAGGCTAATTTCTCCTATAATGTCCGTTACTGATCCTCGAAAAGGCCATGGTGTAACAATAGCATGCCCTTAGCATTCTCTGCATCCTTTGGCCTATTTGACACAATCATCCATAATTGATGGCCAATAGTTGCCATAACGTCCAAAGAGGCAGTGCATTATATTACCAGCCAGATGGGATCCACAGATGTCCTTAGGCTTTAAGCATTACTAGCATCACTTCATCCAAGTCTAGACATTTGAGAAGCACTTTGTTAGCGTCATTTTTGTATAGCTAATTCATCATCAAGATGATACTATGAGCCCTCATTTTCATTTTGCTTTCTTTGCCATAGTCGCGAGGGTTCCTGAAGTAATCCATTAAAGGCTTCCTCCAATCTTAATGTTGACTTATGACAGTTTGTTGTGCTTTAAAGTAATCCAAGTGTTTACTTGTATTACCTTGCTTTCAGAGCTAAAAGACTCAGTGATCTTGAGGTCATGGTCTAAGACCTTGGTCTTCATGACCATAGTCTTTTCACACCATGTCCTGGACAATTTGTACCCAGAGGCGAATTGGGCCAAATCATTGGCTGCTATATTCTGTACACCAGGTATATGTTCAAATTAAATACCGTAATTGTTGCTCAACATCCTTTGCACCATTGATTTAATCTTATTCTAGGTGTCCCATAAACACATAAAATTATCCATTTACTTGAAAAATCACCAACTGTGAATACCCTTTCACCACTATGTTAGGAACTCACATTGCTAGGACAGTTTGCAGGCAAATAATTAATGGCTCATACTCCACCATATTGTTAGAACACTTGCCTACCAAGGTGATAACAAGCTTAGTTATGATCCCAGTGGGGGATTCAATCAAAATCCCTACTTTTGCGCATGATTTGGTCCTTGAACCATGAAAACGCAATTTCCAAGGGACCATTTCTATAACCAGGAGCTCATCTAGCTCATGGCATGTATCATTTTGAATATGTGGATGCTCAGCTAAGAAGTTGGCTAGGGCTTGACCCTTGACTAACTTTTGTGACACATAGATTAAATCAAACTGAAGTAGACCAATCTTCCATTTATTTAGGTTCGTTTGGTTCATCTTTGTAACAGCTTAAGACTATGAAAAAGATCGAGTTATCTACAGGGCTTGCGTTTGGTGGGCAGAAAAGATCATTTTACATCTTTTTCACAGCTTGAATAGAAAAATAAAAAAAGCTGTTTTACAACTAAGCAAAAAAAGATGTAAAACTGGATCTTTTTTGCCGCTTATTTTAGAAAAATGCTTTAAAAAGATGATATTAACCTTAAATCTTTACCACCATGACCTACTTTTACTTGTTATCACCACCCCCACCTACCACCACCCTTTTTACGCCCATGGGTCGCTACACTTATCACTATGCACGACCATAACCAACTATTATCGTCATTTTCTTGTACCTACTATTATTAATTAATTTATATTATTAAGTCAGTTTTGTGATTATAATATACAAGTTCTTTTTTTAAAGTTGTATCCAAACACTTTAATTTATAAAAAAAGATCTTTTTGCATAGTACAACCAAATACTTCATTGTAAACAGGTAAAAATCTTTAATGGATAGATTTTATTAAAACAAATAAGCTAGAAAAAAGATAAACTGAAATAAGCTCAATCAACCACAACCTTAAACATCCTCTCATTAAAGGTCTGCCTAGCATATAGTTAAGGACATCTGTCTGAGAAGCCACATATACAGTAAATGTTAAGAAGTTATTTATGAACTTTATGAATCCATAAACAGAGATAGACACAATTTCAAGATGGAAGAATCTTCGCTTCATACTCATTTAAACAACGGATCCCATTAGAACTTCGAAATTGAGTGTGCTTGGGCGAGAGTACTAGGATGGGTAGCTGCCTGGGAAGTCCTCACCGCTCAGGTTGGAGGTACTTGAAAACAACCTCTCTTCAAGGTACCACCTTGAAGGGGGAAGGTTGTGTACGTCCACCACCCGCCCCCCGCCCAACCCAAGACCCTGCTTAAGAGAGAGCCCTTTGGGAACTAGAAATGTTGTTGTTGTTGTCATTTAAAAAACGACTTAGCTAGAACACTGCCGATTCATATCCTTGCTCATTTTCTTATACATGTAGACAACCAATTAATTCATCAAAAGCAGAGACATAAATCTTCAATGATTTTTCCTTGCCTAGGTGGAATAAACATCAGTGTCTTGATCAAGTAATCCTTGATGGCCTCGAAAGCTACTTGGTGTGGCTCCTCCCACATGAAGTCCTTTTCAGACTTGAGCTTCAATAATGGAGAGAAGACTTTAGTTTTTCCTGTGACATTTGAAATGAAACGTCTTAAGAAATTGACCTACCTCGAGATGTGTTGAAGCTTCTTTTTGCTCGAAGGAGGTTTTGACTCTTTAATGGCCTTAGTTTTATTTATATCAGCCTCAATCCCCCTCTGGAGCACTAGGAAACCAAGAAAGTTCTCGAACACGGATTCCAAAGGCACATTTCAATGGTTTCATCTTGAGGTTGTGCTTCTTCATTCGAAGGAATGCTCCTCTCAAGTCCTCGAAGTGTTTGACTAAGGATTTTCATTTGACCACAATTTCATCTATGTAGACTTCCATGGTCTTGCCAATGAGGTCGTGAAAGATCATGGCCGTGGCTATTTGTTCAGTGGCGCCAACATTCTTTAGCCCAAATGGCATCGCCACACATTAAAAGGTCCCTATTGACTTAGGGCACCTAAATATGGTTTTGTGGGTATCCTTCAAAGAAATCATGACTTGGTAGTACCCACAAGAGCCATCCAAAAGATATAATACCTCGTTTCTCGAGGTTGAATCAATGAGAACATTAGCTACAGGCATAGGATTTTCGTGTTACGTGGTGGCCACATTTAAATGTCCGAAATTAATACAGACTCTAATTTTACCGTTCTGAATAATAATAGGAGCAATATTTACCAACTACTCAGCATACCTAGCTATCCTGATGAATTTGGTCGTTAAGAGTCTCTTAATTTATTCCTTGACCAAATCTATCACTTCTTAGGACATTCTTTTCTAGGCTTGAATTATGGGCCTTGAGCATGGCTTCAATAGAATCTTATGCTCAATTGCTCTTCTGTCTAGGTGAGTCATCTCGTGATGATCCCAAGAAAAGTAGTCCTTGAACTCGAGTAGCCAAGTAACGAACTGCTTCCTCTACTCGAGTAGCCAAGTAACGAACTGCTTCCTCTGCTCTTTAGAAAGTAGAGCACTCTCATCAGTAGGTCTTTAATCTTATATTGAACATAAGTTTACCTTGAGGTGAGGGTCTTGGACTTCAGCCCTCAAATCCTCCATTTTAGCTGGTGCTGCTCTCAAGTTAGATAACTCCAGCCTTTTTTCTTAGGTTAATTGGACTTTGAAGACATTCCTAAAAATAAATGGCTGCTCTGCACATAATTAATCCTTACCACACCAAGCTACTGGCTTTGTAACAACCCTTTAGTCCTATGATGGGAAGTCTTGGCTTCCCTCGGTAAGGCTTCTTGCACCCCTTCATCAAGAAGGGCTCTCATGCATCCCCAAATGTTAGAATCATCCGACCCCACATCAGCTTGATCAACCTCAGCTTTAGTGAGTGGGCTGTCACAGATGGCCATCAGTTCCTCATGTTTGGCAACTTGAGAGGTGGTCCTCTTCACATCTAATGGTCCCACATCGTATTTGTAAAACTCTACCTCAACAAAGTTGTAGAAAGCCATGAATGGCTTTTCGTCTGCCATAAAAACCTCATATTTGTCATGGTTCTAGAAGATCAGCAGTTGGTGAAGTGAAGAAGGGATACAACAGTTGGCATGTGGCCAATCTCTCCCGAGCAAGACATTATGGCTTGAGGTGGTATCTACTATAAAGAAAGCTTCTAGCTTACTCAAGTTTCCAACAGTTAAATTAATCGGGATAACCTCTTCAGACTTGGTGGTGGCCCCTAAAAAGCTTCAGATTATCGCATCTGAAGTTATCAAGTCATCCAGAGATTTACCAATAACTCCCAACATATATGAAGCCAAGTGGCTACGCCATTACCCACTAACCCCCTTATTCAAGATGCCATCACATTTGGCTTTGATGAGTAGAGGCTTAATATATATTTTGGTTGTAATAGGTCCATCAACCAACATCTTCATCATGTCAAGAAGGTTATTAGTTGACTTGGTTGTTGGGGTTTTAACTTCAAAAGACAAAGGATCAAAATTAGCTTTAGGGGATGCTATCTTAGCCACAAGCTCCACCTGGGGATCTTCATCTATTGCTACTACAACCCCTTCGAGGCTCTGCTGTGTTTGAGTTACCATGAATACAAAGGGAAGGAGCAAGGCAGTTCTGACATTAGCTTGATTAGGGAAAGACCTAAACTTTTTCTAGATCACCTGGTTTGTCTCTCGCCATTAATCAACATGTCCTGATCCCGTGGTTAATCCTTTGGTTCAACCTCTGGGGTCAAAGACTTCTCCAATGGTTTGGGGAAGTTTTCCTCGTGGAAGTAATTCTCTATATCAAACCATGTTGACATGGTCCGAAGGTTCCATTATGTTAATGTTGAGAGGACTATGTTCCTCATCGCTGGATGTTCTTCAAGCCGATGAATTCTTGTCAAGCTGGTCCAATGAAGATTATTTTTCTTTGGAAGACGAGAAACTAGCCCATCTCTCAAGAATTAGTGGCTAAAGGCCTTGATTCACTTTTTGGATCTTCGAGCTCCATAGACTTAGTACACTTGTCCTCGTGGCCTTTGTGTTCTTCATCAGAAAGCTTGGCCAAGCCAATATTAAGTAATGCTTTGAATTGTGATGGTTTCTTTTGAAGCAACCTTCTCTTTTGAGTTCATGTAAGTTGGAAGGACCAGCACCTTGTTGCTCAAGCCGGTTGCTTCTCCTAACTTTACCAAAGCAAACTTCGAATGATTGTTGCCCTGGTTGTCGTGCTCCTTGATTCATGTCCACTTCAATCATGTGATATTTTTTATTTCTTTTTGGGTTCCCAATCCCTATGTTTAGTCGAGTATTTGGAGTGCAGTCTTTAGTTGGCTTGTACATGTGGGGCTTCTCAAATTGCACTTTTATCTCAAGGAGCAGATTTGCAGGGGAGATTTATTGAGCAAGGAGTTTGAGTTTCCTCATTACCACATTGTATCTTCCTACAACAGTCACGGCATACTTTATAGGATACCTTTTCAAGTCACGTGATATCCTTTCTTGGTTTTTTAAGTTTGAGGTTTGCCGGTGACCATTGCTGATTTCCATAGGTAATTCTTCAACCACTAACAACGAAATGGCTGACTTACTATGGAGTTTAATCAGTAGGTTTCTCAAGGCTGAAAATTTGTTGGTGGGATGGAGTCAGTGATGTGCCAACAGCATATCTCGTCATCCAATCCATGCTCAGAGCATGGAACCTTAATGTCTCTTCTAACACCAACCTGTGTAAAATGGCCAGTTCAAACAACGCTTCGATTATTTCAAGTGAAGGTATCAATAGTGTTAACTTGACGAGAACTACTAAAGGGGTCATTATCAACACCCATTTGTCCTTCTGTAATGACAATTAATTCGCTTGCCTCAATGGCATCTTACGCCACATTTCTAAAGATTATGCAATTTTTTTGTTGAGTGAGCAAATGAATCATGCCATTTACAACATACCTTCTCTTTAGTGTATTGAGGTTAGGTTTCTTATGTTTTCCCCTAATATTGAGTTTACTATTTGTCTCGAGCCAATCAAATATAATGTCGGCTCTTGAGAGCTCAAATGAGTACTTTCTCTAGTCTTGGGACTAGCTCAACCTCCCAGCTTTAATATCTTTCTTTACTAAAGTATTACAAGCCATGGGAGGTCATTTGATGTATTTATCGATGTCATTTTCATATGGATGATTCTCTTTCTCATCAATTAGATCATGTATGTAGGTTCCATACACACTATGTTTCGTGAGGCTTTCTTTTTTTAAGATAGACTCATGCCTAGTGGCATATTCGGCCAGCTGAAGAAAAGTTGTGAAGTTTGAGCCTTCAAATTTCTTCAACTCAATATCCAAGTCATTTAAAGTTATTTTGGCATATTCAACTTCGGGGAGAGCCACTATTCATTTTAACCTAGGCTCTTTTGAACTGGTTAATGTAATCCTCTATGGAGTCACCTAGCTCTTATGTCATTCGAGCCAAGTTTGACATAGAGGTTCCTAATTCCATCCTTGGGAATTGGGCCTAGAATTGCCTTGCCAGGTCATCCCAACTGTAAAAATAATTAGGTGGTAAACTAATGTACCATTGATAGGCATTCCCTATAGAAAAACTAGGGAACAACATAAGTTTCAAGTATGGGTTGTCAGCCGCTTCCCTACACTGGCAGTTTAATCTTGCCAAACGTTTGAGAGCAAACATGATTCCTTCGTATGAGAAAAGAGTGAACTTTGGGATTTTGTACTCTCAAGGGGAAGGGAAACCCTTGTCAATGTATTTAGGGTATGGTTTACTGTACAATGGTGGTCTATTAAACATTCTAGGGCCCGGACCATAAATGTGCTCGATAAGGGCAGCCAATTGGTCATGGAGGGCTAGGTTTAGCACATGGTTATGTGCTTCCCACTACCCTCCAAGTGGTTGAAGATCACATGGGGAATAAGCAAGATACCCCTAAGCTCCCATTACAATCAAATGTGGGAACGGTTGTTGTCCCACTTACGCGGGGTAGTAACTCCCATGATCATTTTGGCAAATTTTTGATTGGCCATGAAGTACATACAAACAAATTCTTGGTTGTGTAGCATGCATGAAGGCACCCCTAAACTAACAGGCTATTGGGCCACTCTTGTCTGGTCAATCCCAAAGGCTTGATCTCGATGATGCAGAAAGTTAGCTTGCCTCCCATCTCATATGTGGAAAGAGGCCTAGGTAGAGGGCCGTGGTCCCTAGTGCTGGGAACTTGCCTCTGCATACCTACTTTGAGGATCTAGCTAGGCCTTGAGGCAGCTCTTCAACAAGAGGATGGTATGAACGGTTATTCCCCCCCCCCCCCCCCCCCCCCGTCCTTATCTCAAGGACGACCGTGAGTTGAGCATCGACACTAAGGTCCCTCAAGGGCAAAGAGTATCCGGCTAGCAACCTCAATGGTTGTGTTATAACCTCTATGGCCAAAATCCAATGAGCGGCACTTGGTTCGGCCATAGTGAGGTTTCCCATTCTCTACGAGACTGTGTTGTATTTAAGGGTGGTTGTTCACCTAGTAATGCCTTTTTCGGGGTCTACTTTATTGAAACTGGCCGGGCTCCACTCGAGCTAGGAGCTAGAAGCTCAAGGGAAGGCGTAAAATACTGCGTGGCACCTCTAGCCTCCAAGGAGGGCCCATGGGCTTAGAACCAAGTCAGAAAACGAGGTGTGGCACGAGGGTATACCTGCAAGTGAATGGGTACACATAGGTTGACCTAACCTTTAAGTTGGACTCATAAAGTTCTATGTATAGAGAGAACTGAATGGAGATCCTCTTAGCCCACCATAACTTCCTTGTCCTTAAGCTAGGGAAAGGAATGTCTTGGACCATTTCAAATTACCTGGCAAATAACTCGGGCTCATATGTTTCTACAACAGGTTGAGTTTAGTGGGAAAAAAAGAGATCTTAGGGGCACAAGATTGCCTCTTTATGAGCAAATACTTTTCAGTAACAAGTGACTCCATCGTTTGTGGAGACAAAGGGGCTTCTATGGCAGAGCTCAGGTAAATAGGCTTGGGCCCACAGTTGGACTAACCATAAATGTCCTCTAAGCTCGACAACATAGTTCTTGACTTTGATGTCCCTTAGGCATCCATATAATTGGGCCGGGAATAATTGTCCTAAAGTCAAAGGACTAATACTAAAGGCCAGGTTTATTGCCACCATCCTGAGAGATTTAAGCATGGTGTTTGAAGACTTAGCAAAAATGACTTGTTCAATAAGCACAAGTAAAAACAAATCTTTTCTCCCTTGGACCCTCGTCTGTAGTTTTGACTTTCTGTGACAAAAATTTCATAACTAGTGGGTAAGGTAGTCAAAGACAAAGAAGAGGCCAAGGTTTCAGCCGCATTAAATATAAAAGAATCAGGAGGCAATTCATGTCCCCATAGAGAAAGACCTGTTAAGGCCGCTATGTCTTCTAAGGTGATCCCCAAAAGCCGTCAGGGAAGACAAAATCATTATAATAGATGTTCCAAAAAGAGGTCAGAGCTGCCATGATAGGGTAATCATACCTAAGAGCGATCTTGGAGAGCTTGATGGCTTTGTAAATACGGAGGTACTTCCATTTCTCCTCATAGGTGAGGATCAAGCTGTAATGATTCAAGTTGAATCTTGAATCAATACCTAGGTGAGAGACAGATGGTAGAATTAAGAGAAGAAGAGGGTAGAGAGAATTAGGGGGAGAAGAGGGTCTATTTCATTGAATACCTTCTCAATACAAGAATTGATCTATTTGTACTGTTGCAACTGCCAAGAATATCTAACAAAGTTCTAACTGACTAACTAACGTGAATACACTTGATCTAACTTTCCATCCTTAGCTCACGGTTACACCTTACTCAACTTGCAAGGGAAATACAATAGAATATAAGACTTTAACAAGTAATGAACTACAATGGATTAATGTATTACAATGAAATATAAGTGATATTTGAGAACTCATTACAATACTCCTCCCTTAAAGAAAAGATTCTTGTCTCAGGAATCCAACTCAGGAAATTGACTTTTGAGAAACTTGAGCTCTTCCCATGTAGCCGTAGAATACTCCATATTGGCCCATTGAACCAATGCTTGCTGAATCTTCTTGCCTTGTTGTTGTATTTCTCTGGAATCCAGAACAGCAGTAGGTTCCTGAAGTAATATGCCATTGGATGAAGTGTTTGGAGGTTGTGTAGAACATGTCTTCCTAGTTGCAAACTGTTTCTTCAAAAGAGAGACATGGAACACAGGATGAATGGCTGCATCTGGAGGGAGATCTAATCTATATGCCACGGCTACGACCTTGCGCAATACCTTGCATGGATCAAAGTACCTTGCACTGAGTTTAACATTCTTGGGAATTCCACTGATGACTCCTATAAGGCTTCAATTTTAAATACATGTCTCCAACCTCAAAGGATCATTCAACCCTCCTCTTATCAGTAAAGAATTTCTACCTAGCTTGTGCAAGTTGCAAATTGTCCTTCAACTGCTGGACTATGTGTTTCCTTTGCTACATTAGATCCTCAAATTCAGCCACGTGAGTATTACAACTCTTAGATAACACTGGAAATGGAAGTTCGTAGCCATATGAGGGTTTAGAGGGAGTGGTACCCAATGATGAGTTTGCGTGAGTGTTGTACTAGTATTTAGCTAGCGAGAGCCACTTGCACCACTGCTTAGGATTGTTGAAAGTCATTCTTCTCGAGTATTATTCTACACTTTGGTTCAATCTCTTAGTTTGGCCATTGGTTTGGGGATGGTATGCTGAGCTCAAAGATAATGTTGATCCTAACAATTTGAACAATTCATTCCAAAATGTACTTGTGAACAAACAACCTCTATTAGATAAATTTGTTTGTGGCAAGCCATGGAGCTTATAAATGTTATCCAAGAACAACTTAGCAAGCTTCTCAGCACAAATAGAATAATTAAGAGCAATAAAAAGACCATATTTCGTAAAACGATCAATCAAAACCCAAATAATCTCTTTCCCCTATGATTTTGGCAGCCTTTCAATAAAATCCATACTAATTTATTGCCAAGCACCATCTGGAATTGGTAAGGGCTATAATAACCAAGGTTATGGAGTGTGAGCACTCTTGGTACACTAACAAACTTCACAACTCTACATAATTTCAAGCACATCATGCTTCATATCTTGCTAAGTGAAATTCTGTTTCAGTCTTTAATAGGAACCCTCAATTTCAGAATGGCCACCCAATGCTGAAGCAAGGAAAGCCAGCATAATCTGTCCTCTTAGCTCAGTTGCATTCCTGGTATAGATCTTCCCCTTAATTCTTGGAATGCCATTAACTATGGACACCTCATTAGTTGTCGAACCAGCAGCAGGATTTGAAATGGTAAGTGCTGTCAAATGCTCTTGAGCAAACTGATCATTCTCATATGACTCGAAAATTTCCTCCATCCAAGCAAGAATGACAGAGGGGATTGCCAAGCATGAAGCTTCAATTGCATTCCCCTGTCTCCTTGATAAGGCATCTGCAGCCAAATTTTCCCTCCCTTTCCTGAATTCAATTGCATAATCCAAGCCTAACATCTTCATAAGGCCTTTCCTCCGAACTCTTGTTGTTATCCTTTGCTCCAACAAGAACTTCAGACTTTGGTGATCTGTTTTGATCACAAAAAGGTGCCCTTCTAGATATTGTCTCCATTTCTACACAGCTAAGAGAATGGCTAAGTACACTTTTTGGTATAGACAAGCTCTTCTGGATTGGGCTAAGAGCTTGGCTTAGGAAAGAAATTGGCCTTCGGTTTAGGGACAATACTGCACCCACTCCACTATTACATGCATCAGTCTCAATCTTAAAGGATTGAGTAAAATCAAGCATCCTCAATACCGAAGCTGCACACATTGCTAATTTTAAGCTATCAATTGCCTCCTGTGCTGCAGCAGTCAAACAAAAAGAGTTATTCTTAAGAAGATCATTCAAGGGCTTAGCAAGGACCCCATACCCTTGAATAAACTTCCTGTAGTAACCTGTTAGGCTCAAAAAAAACTTCTCAATTGCTTAATTGCAGTGGGAGTTAGACATTGTTTCATAGCTTGAACCTTAGATGCATCAATGGCTACCCCTTCATAAGAGACTCCATCACCCAAATACTCCACTTGAGTTTAGCGAAAGAACATTTGGATAGTTTAGCATATAGTTTGTGTTTAGGCATGGTAAGGAATACGAGGTTCAAGTGTGCAACATGTTCTTTCAAATTTGGGCTGTAAACTAAGATGTTGTCAAAGAGTACAGGGACAAATTTCCTAAGAAAAGGGTTAAAACTGAGTTCACTAGAGCTTGAAAGGTGGCAGGAGCGTTTGATAATCCAAATGGCATAACCACAAACTCAAAATGGCCATGGTGGGTTCTAAAAGTTGTTTTGTATATGTCAGATTCAACCACTCTTATTTGATGATATCCTTGCCTCAAATCATGTTTTGAGAAGTAAACCGCACCAGATAATTCGTCTAATATGTCATCAATGATAGAAATTGAAAATTCATCATTGACGATTAAGGGATTTAGTTGCCTATAGTCTATACACATGCGAGATGTTCCATTTTTCTTTTTAACAAGAATGGCTGGTGAAGCAAATGGACTATGGCTATGCCTGATAAAATTGGTTTTCAATAGCTTCTCAACTTGTTTTTCAATCTCATTCTTGTAAGAATGTGGGCATTTGTACTGTCTTAAAATTATTGGATTAGAATTAGCTTTGAGTGGAATGGTATGATCAAGATTTCTTTTAGGAGGTAAGGTAATTGGTAACTCAAATAGATCTTCAAAATCATGTAATAGCTTCTTAATGGAGGGGTTAGATACAACCTGAGCATCGTCCAGATCTGCACCAATAGAGAACAATTGGCCAATCTATTGTTTGCTCTTCTTAAGCATGTTACAAACCGAGAACCCGAGGTTTGAGTTCAAATCGTGGGAATTCGCGGGAATATTGGCTGGTAGTTAAATTTGGTTAAATCTGTTAAAATGGTCTGCTGGTGATGTTCTGCTGCTGAACCGGTTGCTGCTACACTTGCTGCTGCTGAGCTGATCTGTTGCTGCTGCTGATATGCTGCTTTTGTCTTGACCTACCTGCTGCTGCTGTTAATTAGTTGATTAGCAGTATATTGCATTGATGTGTTAGCTTGGTTGTAATAAGTGCTTTCAGCACCTGCTTTGTAAGCCTTGAGTGTCGCAGTAGGGTCGGTTAGTTCTGTTAGGTAATGGTGTTGGCGCCAAATATCTTAGAAGTTAGTTCGTGAGATATTTTAGTTTGAGCTAGATATTTTCTTAGCCTATGTCGGTTAGTAGTTGGTCTTGATGCAATGTATTAGCAAGCTTGATCTTGCCTATAAGTAGTAATATCATATAATAATTCAGATTATTCAATCAAAGTATCAACAAATTATCTCAATTGAGATCAATATTCTCTCTCTCATCTAACTCTCTCTATTTCTCATCTAATTTCCCTTCTTTCTCTCATCTAAACTCTAAACTCTACTTCCTCATCTCAATTTCAATTCTTTCTCATCTCATATTCTCAATCTATCCGCATTTTATATTAGTTTACGTTCGTGGTTCAAGCCCGAGCGTAACAATTGGTATCAGAGCCTCGATCCGATTGAGTGCGTAATCAAAAATAAAAAAAATAAAAAAATTTTTAGAAATCAAATTAGTGTTGCTCAGATTGTGCAGATTTCAAACAATTAGATTGTGCTGATCAAAGTGCAGATTTCGAGTTCAATTCAGATTTTGTCAGCGAGGCGATTTCTGACATCTGACACGGAGGCGATATCAGACAAGAGGCGATTTCTGACAAGCAAACTCAGGTGATTGAAATCCGATATTGTTCTTGAAGATTGTTGTGTTTTGTGTGTTTAAATCATCACTATAGATAGAAATCGAACCTTTTTCGGATTCTCAGTCCGAATTAATCAAGAAAACATCACTGTCAGTGTTCGATCGAAATTAGGGTTTGTCGAATTTGTTGTGCGCGAAACTCTACAAGCTAGGGTTTGGAATCAGTGACAATTGTCGAACTGATAGCAAGTGGTCGTTTGTGCGTACGAAGGAGTAAAACTTCATTAAGCAATTGATTGTTGAAGATTTGCAAAACGAGTTCTACATTTCTTCTGCGAGCTGTTGTTTCAAGATTGAAGTTGTTGTTCATCGTCCATAAGGCTGATATGAGTTCTTTTCAATCAAAGCTTGATGAGCTTTTTGAGAAATTTAGACAAGAACGTTAGGAATATTGGCAGAAAAAACAACAAGAATATGAGCAGAAAAGGAGACAGGAATGGGATGAAATGATGCAGCGAAACATGATTCGGCTATGTTTAGCTTATCCTAACATCAATTGTGATGGTGCTAGTGTTCTTGATGGAAATGAGTTTCCGGAGCTAGCGGATAGTGTTAGACAACGGAAGTCCAATGTTGAGCATGGAAAGACAGTGAAACCTGCTGCTGTTGGAGATGAAGTCGACCATGTCAATGGCGAAATTGAAGAACACAAGCCAGATGAACGTGAATTTGGACAAGATGATTCCTATGAGGACTCTTTGCTAGAGTTAGAGTATCTTGATGACATTGAGGCACAATATGACATGCATCCGGAATGGGAATATGATTTCCATATCAAGGGAATGTTAAAGAAAGCAAAGAGTAAGTCGAAGAGAAGTCACCTAAGGGAGGCACTGAAAGATGTTGTGGGTAAAAAGGAGTTGACAAAACCGAAGTTGAACCGTGAGGTCAAAGAAGGATTTCAAATTGCTAATGTAAATATTAGTCCTTAAGTTCATCTTCAATCAAATGAAGATAGGTCTCAAAATCGAAATTCAGAGCTGGAAATAGTTGTCAGATCTCATGAACATCCAAATGAGCTAGTTCCAGATGAAGATTTGAAGGCTGCAGCAGAAGAATTAGGGGAACAAATCCCTAAGTTTCTTCAACACAATGTGTTCTGCCAATATGATCAGCAAGTTACAGGTGTGGAGTCGGATGCTGCTGCACTCATTTTTACAGATCAGGACACTAACGTCGTGCTTGGTAGTGAGATTTGTCAACAAATGGTTGCAAGGAATGCTACACAAATTTTTATAAGGATCACTCAAGCATTGTGCACATCTGAAGCTCTTACTGCAGAGTTGATGAATTCAGTGGGACAACTACAAGTTGCTGCTGTAGTGACATCTAATACAAATCAAAGTAAGCTTAAGTTCACCTTTGGGCTAGCTGGTGTGTTAAATCAAGACCAGAACAACTTCATCATGGATGCCTTGCAAGGTCCCTTGTGTTACGTGAATGATTATGAATGTATAGTGGCCGAAATGCACCTTTGGCATGCCGATCGGCAAGATCGGGATGAACTATGTCTTTATTTGAAGGAAATTACGACTCGTCCATATGCAAGTGCTTGTGACAAGTTGCCTCCTGACCCGGGATAAGCTTTTCGAGACCATATGAAGCTAAGAGGAGTCCATTTTATGCTGAAAAGATGCACTGATGGGAATCAAAGGCTCATTTCCATGAATCCAATTCTGCAGCGAGCAATGGCTGTTCATGTTGGGCTGGTTTGGTTTGATTTGGATAGGCCTCTGGAGCAGAACTTCCTGAATCAGGTGTAAGCAATAGCAACAAAGACCTTGGGCTAGAATTACTTCAAAACCTGCAACAACATGGAGTCCTTCAGCTACCCTTCAGACCTTGTTATTCACATGTTCTGCTGGTGCATGAATTTGCAAGACAACAAGTGATATC
Source organism: Simmondsia chinensis (assembly GCA_018398585.1). Classification (NCBI taxonomy): domain Eukaryota; kingdom Viridiplantae; phylum Streptophyta; class Magnoliopsida; order Caryophyllales; family Simmondsiaceae; genus Simmondsia; species Simmondsia chinensis. The sequence continues at coordinate 23,572,276 of JAGTTD010000002.1, forward strand.
AAAAGTCCCAATTCTCTTTCATTCTTGAGGACAAGAATGTTTTCAAGGGGAAGGGAATGTTACAAACCGAGAACCTGAGGTTCGAGTTCAAATCGTGGGAATTGGCGGGAATATTGGTTGGTAGTTAATTTGGTTAAATCTGTTAAAATGGTCTGCTGCTGAACCGGTTGCTGCTACACTTGCTGCTGCTGAGCTGATCTGTTGCTGCTGCTGATATGCTGCTTTTGTCTTGAACTACCTGCTGCTGCTGTTAATTAGTTGATTAGTAGTATATTGCATTGATGTGTTAGCTTGGTTGTAATAAGTGCTTTCAGCACCTACTTTGTAAGCCTGCAGTGTTGCAGCAGGGTAGGTTAGTTCTGTTAGGTAATGGTGTTGGCGCCAAATATCTTAGAAGTTAGTTAGTGAGATATTTCAGTTTGAGCTAGATATTTTCTTAGCCTATGTTGGTTAGTAGTTGGTCTTGATGCAATGTATTAGCAAGCTTGATCTTGCCTATAAGTAGTAATGTCATGTAATAATTCAGATTATTCAATCAAAGTATCAACAAATTATCTCAATTGAGATCAATATTCTCTCTCTCATCTAACTCTCTCTATTTCTCATCTAATTTCCCTTCTGTCTCTCATCTAAACTCTAAACTCTACTTCCTCATCTCAATTTCAATTCTTTCTCATCTCATATTCTCAATCTATCCGCATTTTACATTAGTTTACGTTCGTGATTCAAGCCCGAGCGTAACAAAGCACCCCTTGCAACTTTTTACAACTCATAAGTTGTAGGCTCCCTTGCTCAACCGCGCCCCGCAGCTACACTGTTTTGCCTTCTCTTTTAAATGAGACAATTAGTTGCACAAAATCAAAGATAATAGGACTGAAAATTTTCATCTAGTCCATCCCCAATACCATGTCATAGCCCCCTAGCTTCAAGACTCTGAAATTGTAAGTGAATGAATGACCTTGCATCTCCCATTTGAACACTTTGCACTTCATTTGGTTTAACATGGAATTGCCATCTGCTATTGTTACAACCAAGGGAGAGGTCTTGGTAAGTTCATGCCCCACTAATGTAGCTATCTTGGGATCCAAGAAGCTACGGGTGCTTCCACTATCCAAGATTTGTGAGGACTTGCAATTTGTAATCCCTTTGATTCTGATGGTGTTGTGGGTTCCTCCACCTATTAGAGCTCTTATCGAGATCTCTGCTTCCTCTCAATCCTCCTCCACTTCTTGAGTCACTAAAAAATCATCCTTACATTTAGCATAATACTCCCGATCCTCATCTGCTTCCTCACTGCCAGTGACTGCCATTAGTTGCCTTGGAGTGCACTTATAGCCAAGAAAATACTTCTGGTTACATTTAAAGCATAATTTCTATGATCTCTTTTCTTCAATGCTCAAGGATTTGGATGAATTTGGTCCTACTATCTGCAGAGGAGTCACCACTCTTGCCTTCTGTTTAGATTCATACGAATTTGCAGCTAAAGATTTAAACAAAAGAGCTTTAGAATAAGCCTTGGGCACTGTGGGAGGGTTACAGGCCTTAACTAGATTCTTGATCTTTGGCTTTAATCCAGTTATGAAGCTAGACACATAATACTCTTCCTTTGCTCCCGGATGAACTGCCATCATTTTTGCTTTCAAATTCTCAAACCGGGACATGTACTCTGTTAAGTTCCCAAAATTAATTTGGAAACCTAACCTTGTAGAAGAGAATTGTAGATGAGAAAAAGAATTGAAGAAGATGAGAAGTATAGAGAAGGGGATCAGAAAATCAAAATTTTTCCATAAAGGAATTGTATTAATTTCATTGGATGATCAATTACATTCATAAGCACTGAATTTATACAATTTTAACCCAAAGGAAAAGCGCCCAGCTAGATAGATGCATTTTACCGCCCAATTTCTTGTATAACCGCATTTCCCGCCTATGCAACTAACAGATTCCCCACACGCCTATGGAGCTATGCAGAATCTGATATTTGGGCGCCAGATATGCTGTCTAAGTGTATTAATTTTCCTATTACAATATAAGGACTAAAACTTGTAAGTAATACTAAAAATTAAATGAATTACAAGTAAATTTTTATTAATTTGTAACATTCCCTCCCTCTTGAGAATCTTCTTGTCCTCAAGAAGTAAAGCTAGGGAATAGACTCTTCAAGAATTTGTAGTCCCCCCATGTTGTAAAGTGCTCGTTTAAGTTGCTCCAAGTGACTTGGACTTGGTGGATTTTCATGTTGTTCAGCTGCGACTTTCTTTCGGCTTTGACAAATTTTGGTTGCTGCAGTAAGACGCCATTTGCTTCAGCTATAGGCGGCTTTTGCGTCGTATCGGAATTTCTCTTAACCTATTTTTTGAGGAGAGACACATGAAACATAGGATGAACGTAAGAATGTGAGGGTAAGTCGAGTTTATACGCCACATTGCCAATTTTCTCCAGAATTTTGTAAGGACCGAAGTAACGAGCACACAACTTGACGTTGCATCAAACAGCCACAGTTGATTGTCTATAAGGCTTTAATTTAAGGTAGACCATGTCCCCAACGTCATAGTTCTTCTCTACCCTCTTCTTATCCGCATAATACTTCATTCGGGCCTGAGCTTGTTGGAGATTGTCTTTGAGCGCTTGCAAAATCTGTCTCCTCTGATGTACAAGCTGTGTTGCTGCTGAACTGGTTAGCTTGGGCTGTTGGATCAGCATAGGAGAAGGTGGGGAATATCCATACAATGCTCGGAAGTGTGTAGTGCCAATGGTTGTGTGGAAGTGTGTGTTGAACCAAAATTCGGCTAAGGAAAGCCAACGGTTCCACTCCTTGGGCTTCGAGAAGACCATGCTTTGGAGATATTGCTCCAAACATTGATTGACTCTTTCCGTTTGTCCATCCGTTTGGGGATGGTAGGAAGAGCTAAGAGCCAACGTGGTTCCCATGAGCTTGAACAATTCCCTCCAAAAGTTGCTTGTGAATATTTTATCCCGGTCCGACACGATGGATTGGGGCAATCCATGTAACTTGTAGATGTTGTCGAGGAAGAGCTTTGGCAATTTCTCCGCAGTAACAGGTCGAGTAAGAGCGAGAAAATGACTATATTTGGTGAAGCGATCCACCACGACCCATATGACCTCCTTGCCTTCGGATTTCAGTAGCCCCTCAATGAAATCCATACTAATGTGAGCCCAAGCACCGTCTGGAATGGGAAGAGGTTGAAGAAGTCCTTTGTATCATGGATCTCCCAATTTTGTTTGTTGGCAAACTTCACAAGACTTCACATAGTCGCTTACATCCTCTTTCATGCTCGGCCACGTGAAATAAGCTTTAATTCGTTGATAGGTGCCTTCCACACCCTTGTGACCTCCCCAAGCAGTGTCGTGTGAGGCTCGAATGACCTGTTTTCTCAAGTTGGTAGCAGCACCAAGGTACAGCTTACCCAGAACACACAGTACGCCATTCTGCACTGTCGCTTCTCTGTTTTCTGCAGTCATTTTTGTGTCGGTCTGGAGCGTGGCAGCAGCTACCTTTTCAAGAGCAAATGTATCCCCCTCGTAGGACTTGTGTAGCTCTTCGACCCAAGAAGGAATTACCACTGAAATGGCTGAGCATGTGCCTGAAACAGTGTCCTCAAAACGCCTTGACAGTGCATCTGCAGCTGGGTTTTCTTTGCCACTTCTATACTCGATGTCGTAATCAAGGCCTAACATTTTCATCAAGCCTTTCTTTTGAATTCTTGACACAATCTTTGGTTCGAGGAGATATTTGAGGCTTTGGTGGTCCGTCCGAATGGTGAATTTATGACCCTCCAAATAGTGCCTCCATTTCTCTACGGCTAAGAGAATGGCGAGGTACTCCTTTTCATAGGTCGACATTGCCTGATGTTTGAGGCTTAGAGCTTGACTTAGATATGCAATGGGCCTTCCTCTTTGAGAGAGAACAGCCCCAACACCCGCACCACTTGCATCGGTCTCTAAAACGAAGCCTTCGGCGAAATTTGGCATGGTCAAAATCGGTGCTGCACACATGGCGGTTTTGAGAGCTTCAAAAGCGGCCTGGGCCTTCTCGTTCCACCCAAAAGCATCCTTCTTCAAGAGCTCCGTTAAAGGTTTGGCAATGGAACCATAACCTTTAATGAATTTTTGATAATATCCGGTCAATCCCAAGAACCCTCGCAATTGCTTCAAGGTGATCGGGGTTGGCCATTCTTGCATTGCTCGGATCTTGTTAGGATCAGTAGCTATGCCCTCTAATGAGATGATATGACCCAGATATTCAAGCTTCTCTAGAGCAAAAGAGCATTTCGGACAATTTTGCAAAAAACCGGTGTTGTTGCATTAAGATGAATACTTGTCGAAGGTGCGTGAGGTGAGCTTCATATGTCGGACTGTAAATCAGTATGTCGTCGAAGAATACCAGCACCGACTTCCTCAAATAAGGCTTGAAGATATCATTCATAGCCGCTTGGAAGATGGCCGTGGCTTTTGTTAAACCGAATGGCATAACAACGAACTCGAAATGGCCATGATGAGTTTGGATAGCGGTCTTGTATATATCAGATTCGAGAACTCGGATCTGATGATACCCTTGCCATAAGTCCAGCTTGGAAAAGAAGCACGCCCCATGAAGCTCATCAAGCAAGTCATCTATGACCGGTATCGGAAATTTGTCTTTCACGGTTAAAGTATTCAAACGGCGGTAATCGATGCACATACGGGCTGTCCCATCCTTCTTCTTTACAAGGATCACGGGTGAAGCAAAAGGACTTCGGCTTGGTCTAATGAAGCTCAACCGAAGTAATTCCTCCACTTGCCTCTCTATCTCAGTCTTTTGGCCATGGGGGTACCAATATGGCCTAATTTTGAACGGATCGGCATTTCCTCTCAAAGGTATGGCGTGATCCACACTTCTTTGAGGGGGGAGGCTCTTAGGCTCTTCAAAGATGTCCCCGAACTCGTCAATTAAAATCTGAACAGCAGGAGGGTGAATCGGTTGCTGCATAACCGAGCTCACCATGAATAATTGCCCGATCCATTGTATCGCCTTCTTTTTAATTCCACCTTGCACATCCTTTGCCTCGATCAACTTGAGCTGAGCTTCCTCGGACATGCCTTGCAAAGATACCTTGGTGCCATGAACCTCAAAAGCCACATTCATTTTATCGAAGTCGAAGACAACAGGGTTGAAGGTCCTCATCCAATCTACTCTGAGCACCATGTCACAACCACCCAAAGGAATCACTTGGAAATCAAAGGTGAAATGATGGCTTTGCATAGACCAAGGGAAGGCTATGCATTTGTTTTGTGTTGTCAAAGAATTCCCATCTGCTACCATGACCGCCAACGGATGAGTTTTCGTCACTTCATGCTTGACCTTCTTAATTAACTTCGGATCAACGAAACTGTGAGTGCTTCCACTATCAATGATAATAATAATGGAGTGTTTCCCAGCCCGTCCTTTGATTTTTATCGTGTTATGAGCTCCACTTCCGGTTAGAGCCTTCATGGAAATTTTGACCTCATCATCACTTGAGCAGCCTTATGAAATGCATTCGGTATCTGCTGGTTCAGCATTTGATTCTCCACTGTCAGCCTCATTTTCTGCAGGTGCCCAGCTCCCTTTTACATACATGAGTGCTTGTGATTTGCACCTATGCCCGGGTTGATACGGTTGGTTGCATCAAAAACAAAGTCTAGATGATAACCTGTCACTGCTTTTGCTGCTGTAAGCCTTGTTCTGCTGCAGGGGGGGTCTCGGCTTGCTGCTGGCCGAATGCTTCCCTTTGTCATAAGAAGGGACTTGAGTTGCTTCTATCAATTTTGCCTTGTTGTATGCGCTGGACAAAGTCTTAGGACCAATGGCTTTCACCATGTTTTTGATCCTGGGCTTAAGTCTGCTCACAGAACACGACACCTAGTAAGACTCGGCATCTTCGGGAGCAATGGTCAAAACGGACATCAAATTTTCTCTCAAGTTCTCGAATCGGAGCATATACTCTCTCACGGTTGTTGTTTGGGCCAGCTTATTATAGCTATCCGCAACATCGGTAGATTCTCCTTCTCCAGACCGCTCACACATCTCCTCTACAAATTGGCCCCAAGATAGATTTGGTTTGGATTTCAACAAACTGTAATACCAAACCTCGTGATCTCCATGTAAGTGTACTGCTGCGAGTTGGAGCTTCTCCTCCTCTGGTACATTGTAGTATAAGAGGAAACAATCACATCTCCTTAACCACGATTCCGGTTGCTTCCCATCGAAAGGGTCGATCTCCACCCTTGGCTGTCGGTACGAGCTGCTTCTGCCACTCAAGGTGTTGTCATTGGACTCATTTCTTTGCTGATAACATCGTTCTGGTGGTCTCGCAATAGGTTCGATTTCATCAGCTGCTGCATCCGAGTGAGCATTTGACAGTCGAGGCTGACTGTCAGGGGGTTTTTGTGCTGCTGTAGATCCATTTTTCTCAAAGTCTGAGACTCGATCTGGACTTTCCACATCAAGATCACGTTGCAAAGGCTGAGATTCAGCTGGTCTAACGTAGGTAGATGGCCCTACAGTGGTCTGAATTTCTGGTGTTTTACCCGGGTCTCATGCAGGTTCGAAGTTCTGTCTTTCACTGGGTTGCTGCTGCTCAGATCGATTTAGAGGAAAAATCTAGCTCGTTGGCTTTAAAATTGCATCCACACTTGATTCTTTGTGCTTGGTCATCTGATCTTGTAAATTTTCAATTCGGTTCTCCAATTGTTGCAGCCGATCTTCTTTCTTTTCATCTTTTTCCATCAATATTTTCAGAATTTGATGAATACTCTCGGTTTGGCTTCTACTTTGTTCCTTAAGTTCAGCAAATTCTTGACCGAAATTGGCCTCCATGTTCTTTATCTGATCGTGAAGTTCCTGATTTCTATCATTTGGAGCATCAAGAACCGAAACCGCACCACCACCAGCTCCTGATCTTGTTCTAATTCCGTCGGTCATTTTTTTTTTTTGTTCGTGTTTAAGCTAGCTTAATCAGGGTTTTGATTGATAAAACCAGCTCTGATACCAATTGTTAAGTTCCCAAAATTAATTTGGAAACCTAACCTTGTAGAAGAGAATTGTAGATGAGAAAAAGAATTGAAGGGGGTGAGAAGTATAGAGAAGGGGATGAGAAAATCAGAATTTTTCTATAAAGGAATTGTATTAATTTCATTGGATGATCAATTACATTCATAAGCACTAAATTTATACAATTTTAACCCAAAGGAAAAGTGCCCAGCTGAACAGATGCATTTTACAGCCCAATTTCTTATATAACCGCATTTCCCGCCTATGCAACTAACAGATTCCCCACACGCCTATGGAGCTGTGCAAAATCTGATAGTTGGGCGCCAGATATGCTGTTTAAGTGTATTAATTTGCCTATTACAATCTAAGGACTAAAACTTGTAAGTAATACTAAAAATTAAATGAATTACAAGTAAATTTTTATTAATTTGTAACATGCACTTTAAAACTTCCTACTTATGACACCTTGTTGAACTTGTCAATCACATCTCCCCGTGTCCTCATCCCCATATCTATCACCAAACCCATCGACAAATTCCCTCCAAGTAACACTCGGATTACCCAAGATCAACCCATGGTACCAAACTTCATAATAACTTTGCAAATGCATAGCCGCTAATTCAAGCTTCTGAGATTGAGCAATTATATAAAATCTAAAGTACCTTTCACATCTCCTTGTCCAAGATTGAGGATGTGTTCCATCAAAAGTGTTAATCTCCACCTTGGGTTGTCGAAATTCGGAGTTCTTTGCTGCAAGAATCATTTCTCACTGATCAACCTCATCGGGAGGAACTTGAGGTAGCACACCAGCATCAATGCGTAAAGACTGTCTATGAATCTACTCCTGCATTCCATCTAGTCCTTATTCCATCTTTTGATGTGTCTGAACTAGCGGTTGATGATTGGTACTCATGACATGAAGCAAGTCCTACATTTGCTGCTGGAGCTAGGTAAATTGATCATTAGGACCAACCTCAGCAGCTGAATTGGCAACCATTGGAGCCTGTTTCTTATTCCAAGCCAGCGTGATCACATGGATTACAAGCCAATCGAATGCAATTACAAGCTCTGATACCACTTGTAATGATTCAAGTTGAATCTTGAATCAATACCTAGGTGAGAGATAGAAGATCAAATTGAGAGAAGAAGAGGGTAGAGAAAATTAGGGGAAGAAGAGAGTCTATTTCATTAAATACCTTCTCAATACAATAATTGATCTATTTGTACTCTTGCAACTACCAATAATATCTAACCAAGCTCTATCTAACTAACTAACTTGAATACACTTGAATTAACTCTCCCTCCTTAGCTCATGGTTACACCTTTCTCAACTTAAAAGGGAAATACAATAGAATACAAGACTAAACAAGTAATGAATTATAATGGAATACAAATAATACTGTTATGTTTTTAATCATTGTAATTCAATTACCTAGTTAGCGAGCTTAAGTACTTATTTAGGCGGGAAAGTTTATTAGTTCGGTTAGTGTTGCTGTAAGTTTTGGCGGGAACTCAGCTAGTGGAGTTTGTGGTTGCTTAGTTCTATAAATAAGATCCGATACTTGTAATTAGATCATCCAATGAAATACATACTAATCCTTGTGGTTAAAACTTCTTTCTCTCATCTTAGCTCTTCTAATTTCTCATCTCTTTCACTTCTTTCTCATCCTAAATTCTATTGATTCTTAGGTTAAGTTTAAGATTTAATCTAGAACTTAACAATTGGTTTCAGAGCTGGTTTGATTCACAAATTAATGGACATAAACGAAATTCCCTTGAGTGGAGGTGTCACCACCCGATCAGCAGTAGCAAGAGCAGCTGCAAGATCATCCGATGCTGATGAGGTTGCCACAGTGTCGCACATGGATAGCAGACTTGATAGCATATTTAAGGCAATACTATCTCAATTCAAGAGGATTGTTGATGAATCCATTCCTCAGCAGATTTGGGCAAAAGCCGATCAGCAAGTTCAACGCGTAGAAGTTAAAATTACTGAACAATTCTTGCTGCAATCACGCGAATTGGAGGAGAAGTTCAATCAGAGGCTCGATCAACAAAGGCAGTTGCTGGAAGAGAAGTTCTTGGAGATTAGAGAGCAAGTTATGAGGCCCATGCCCTCCGTTGTTCCTGATCCACTAATACCAGCTAGTGTCTTACACACAAATCAGCCGATTAGACCTTAGGAGGAAGGAAGGCAAAATGCGCCAATTCCGATGGTAAATTCTGGTGTTGAAGTGAGAATTCCTGATCCAAACCCTAAGATTGGAATATCTGAAAGGCAAGGGCGCAATGAGCCTGTGTTTTCTCGACCTTGCAACTGGAATTCTGGTCCTGGTGTGCAGTCCACTGAAAATGAAGATGTACATAGACCGAGGGGAATGAATGCGGATCACTTTGATAGACCACCTGACGATTGGCCTCAAACATGCTCTGGCAGTAATGATGAGGTCTCCAACAGCAAAAGCAGTGGTCATAGACAGCCTCGGGTACAGATTGATGCTTCTGATAGGAAGCAACCTCATTCTTGGCTAAAAAGGTGTGAGCGTTACTTTCATTTCTACCATATTGATGACTCTGAGAAGGTACAAATCGTGGCTGTTTATCTCCTTGGTGATCATGAGGTGTGGTTTTATAGTTTGATGAAGAGTAATCCATCCCTAACGTGGAATGAATTTGCAAAAGAACTGTGTGATCACTTTAGTGATGAGGATGATAGTGATATTATTGATAAATTCAATAAGGTGAAACAAGAGACATCTGTTAGGGATTATATGACCAGATTTGAGAATCTACGAGCTAGCATTATAACTAAAATTCAAGCATCCGGGTCTTATTATGTGTCAACTTTTATTAGCGGATTGAAACCAAGGGTGAAGAACTTGGTTAAAGCCATTGATCCTACAACATTATCCATGGCTTATGCTAAAGCCAAACTTTATGAATCCACAATTTTGTCTTCAAATGAGTCTCTCAGACCTCGCAACAGCAGTTCCAAGCAACAACAAGGTGCTGCCAGGGTCCGGACCAACAGATCTGATGACAAATAGCAGCAAAAGTTATGTTACCATTGCAATCAACCATATCAGTTTGGCCACCGATGTAACCCCAAATTCCTCATGTCTGCTGAAGGAGTAAGTGCTGGTGAGGAGTCTGATGAAGAAGAAATTGAGGCTGATGGTACTGATCTTGATCTGAACAGCGATGACAGTGCAAATGAGGCAGCAGTGGAAATATCAATGAAAGCCTTGACAGGTAATGGAGGCCACAGCACGATCAGGATCAGAGGGAAGGCAGGTAAAAAGTCTATCATCATCCTCATTGATAGTGGAAGCACTCATAGCTTTGTTGATCCTAAAGTGGTGAAGAAGGTGGGTCATGAGGTGATTAGAACCCATCCCCTCGCTGTCACCGTAGCTGATGGCAAGTTTGTCATCACCCAGAACAAGTGCCGTGGGTTTGGCTGGGTAATGCAGGACAGAAAATTCACTTACGACTTTAGAATCCTTCCCTTGGGAGGATGTGATATGGTGCTTGGGGTCGATTGGATGAGAACTTACAGCCCGGTGTTGTTTGATTTTGCTAACCTCACCATGTCATTTGAAATACAAGGAGAGAAGGTGAACCTGCAAGGTGTAGTTGAACAAGGTCACTTACAGTTCATGAAAGGAAGCAAGCTGCAGAAAGGAATGAAGAAATGATCATTTCGTTGGGTAGGCCAGCCCTTTGCTATAGCTCCTACCGAGTTAATAAGCATTTCTGAACCTGAGGTGCAATCCTTAGTTACTGATTTTGAGGATTTTTTCAAGGTACCTCTATCCATGCCGCCCAAAAGGAGCTTAGATCATGTCATACCTCTCAACAAAGATGCTGAACCAGTGAGGTTGCGACCTTACCGTTACCCACATGCCCAGAAAACCGAGATAGAAAAACAGGTTGATGAGTTATTCAAAACAAATTTCATACAACCAAGCCACAGCCCCTTCGCTTCTCCAGTCATTCTTGTCAAGAAAAAGGATGGCATGGCTCGTATGTGTGTGGATTATAGACAACTTAATGCTATGACAGTTAGGGACAAATTTCCTATACCTGTCATGGATGATTTGTTGGATGAATTGTATGGAGCTCATGTCTTCTCCAAGTTGGACTTACGGCAAGGCTATGATCAAATCCGGGTGAATGAAGAGGATGTGCACAAGACAGCATTCCGGACGCACCATGGTCATTTTGAGTTTTTAGTCATACCATTTGGCTTGAGAAATGCCCCGGCTACATTCCAAGCTCTTATGAATGATGTCTTCAAACAATTTCTTAGGAAATTTGTGTTGGTTTTCTTTGACGACATCCTGATCTACAGCCCAACTTTTGAAGAGCATTTGGAGCACTTAAGAGCAGTCTTTTTGGTCATGCGTAAGCATAAGTTGTATGCTAAATTTGCCAAATGTTCTTTTGCTCATACTCACTTGGAGTATCTTGGTCACATAATCTCTTGCGAAGGAGTTTCCACCGATCCCTAAAAAGTTGGAGCTATGCCGAATTGGCCTATTCCGTTCACATTGAAGTAGCTGAGGGGTTTTCTGGGGTTGACAGGGTATTACCACAAGTTAATAGCTGGTTATGGAGCTTTAGCCAAGCCACTTACTGATTAATTGGAGAAGGAAGCTTTCAGATGGTCAACAGAAGCTCAAACAGCCTTTACAGCTCTCAAATCAGCAATGAGCAAAGCTCCGGTATTAGCAATGCCTGATTTCTCTTCAAGTTTTGTATTGGAGACAGATGCATGTGGGAATGGTGTTGGGGCAGTGATGTCACAAAAAGGAAAACCCATAGCTTATCTTAGCCAAGCCTTGAGTGTAAAACATCAGGCCCTTTCCACATCTGAAAAAGAATATCTTGCTATTCTTCTTGCGGTAAAAAAATGGAGGCATTACTTAGATGGGAACCATTTCATTATCAAGACTGATCACCAGAGCCTCAAACACTTACTAAAGCAGAAGATTGTCACAAGATTACAAAAAAAAGGGTTGATGAAGATGCTTGGGCTGGATTATGATATTAAGTACAAAAAAGGCAAAGAAAACAGAGCCGCAGATGCTCTGTCACGCAGATTTGAAGACCCTGAACAAGGCTCTCTTGGGGCAATTTTCGTGATTTCTCCTGCTTGGATGGAAGAAGTATATCAGTCCTATGAGAATGATACGTTTGCTTAGGAATGCATAACCGCTGCTAGTGTTAGCAAGTCTTCCAATCTAGGTGCTGGTGCAGAAGTGACAGTTACCCGAGTTATCATTAGGATCAAAGGGGGCTATACATTGGTAACTCTTCTGGGTTGAGACAGCAGGTGATTAGTGCTGCTCACGACTCATCAGGCATGGAAGGCACGTATCAAAGGCTGAGGATATCGTTCAATTGGCCCGGCATGAAAAGAGAAGTAACAGAATTTGTGCAAAGCTGTGAGATCTGTCAGCAAACCAAGCTTGGGGATCATCGATATCAGGGTCTTCTCCAGCCTCTACCTATTCCAGAGAGTGTATGGCAACATATCAGCATGGATTTCATTGAAGGCTTGCCCAAATCTGAAGGGAAGGAGGTGATATGGGTGGCAGTTGATCGGTTCACAAAATCTGGTCACTTCATAGCGTTAACTCGACCCATTACTGTAGAGAAATTAGCTCGTGTTTTCCTTGATAACATATACAAACTTCATGGGTTGCCTTAATCCATAATCTCAGATAGGGACAAACTCTTTACAAGTCGTTTTTGGAAAGAGTTGTTTGGTCTTTTGGGGACTACATTGGCCCTTAGCTCGGCCTACCATCCCCAAACCGATGGTCAAACTGAAAGGGTAAACCAATGCATTGAACAGTATCTTTGAAGCATGGTATTTAACCATCCGAAGGTGTGGAGTGGGTGGCTTTCATTGGCGTAATATTGGTACAACGCTCATTTTCATGCTTCCTTAGGTACAACACCTTTCAAGGCACTATATGGGTATGATCCTCCCAACCCATTGTTGTTACAAGGAGAACAAACACAAGTGTATGAAGTAAATGACCTGCTACATCAAAGAAAACATCTGATGCAGCTTCTAAAGCACAACCTCACTCACGCTCAGGCCAGGATGAAATGGTACGCAGACCGCAAGAGGGTGGACAGAAATTTTAATGTTGGTGACATGGTATATTTGAAACTTCAACCATACCGGCAGTCAACCGCAGCTATGAGGAAGAATGTCAAGCTTTGTGCTCGGTTCTTTGGGCCATACAAGGTCTTGGAAAGGATTGGTCAAGTGGCATACAAGCTAGAGCTTCCTCCCGATTCATATATTCACCCTGTTTTTCATGTTTCTCTTCTTAAGAAACAGGTTAAGCGTGACAACAAGGCCTCTGCAGCACCTTCTGAAGCTGGACATAATGGTTCTCCGATCTTACAGCCAGCAGCAGTGGTCGAAGCTACACATACCAGCTCCAATGACAAGAACAAGCAGCAAATTCGAGTTAATTGATGCAATTTAGACCAAGCATTCACTACATGGGAAGATAAATGTTTTTTGTTAAGTCAATTTCCTTCTTTTATTTCTTGAGGACAAGAAAATTGTAAGGGGAGGGGATTGTTATGTTTTTAATCATTGTAATTCAATTAAGTAGTTAGCGGGCTTAAGTACTTGTTTAGGCGGGAAAGTTTGTTAGTTCGGTTAATGTTGCTACAGGTTTTGGCGGGAACTCAGCTAGTGGAGTTTGTGGTTGCTTAGTTCTATAAATTAGATCTGATACTTGTAATTAGATCATCCAATGAAATAAATACTAATCCTTGTGGTTAAAACTTCTTTCTCTCATCTTAACTCTTCTAATTTCTCATCTCTTTCACTTCTTTCTCATCACAAATTCTATTGATTCTTAGGTTAAGTTCAAGATTTAATCTAGACCTTAACAAATACATGACAATTCATTACACAAGCATTCCATTCATTCAGCGTATCTCTTTGTCAAGAATGTCCACCCTCAAAGGGGTCAGCTTCTTTGCAGATGCGTCTTCCACCCCAGAATGACCGACAAAAACTGTGAGAAGTAATGGTGACCCGTCAATATCGAGGAACACCCCCTTGAGGCTGGGGACGTTAAAAAGGGGTAAAAAATGGGCCCTAGGGCATTAGGCTCAAAGATATAAGAGGAATCATTCTCAGGCATCTATGAAAAATCCTCTTTGATGATACCAAGATGAATAGGGCTCTGAAACCTTTGGAGACCATTGAAACATCTGATTGAAGTAGACGTGTGAACTGCTTAACAGCGCTAAGGAGGGCAGAGACAGCATAATAAATTTGAGCCATTTCTTAGTGGTTTAAAGAATCATAAGATGCGAAGAAACAAATCAATAATGGAGATTAAAGAAATCAAAAGCTGAGAGCGGGTGGTTTTGAGTGCTTGCTCACAATGGAGAGACTACACGGGTAAAAGTGAAGTCTCAAGGCCCTAATTATCATATCTACAGACACTCGAAAAGGAAGGAATGTAAAATATCAAACAGTATTCTCTCGACCTCCTTATAGCCATTGGAGGTTAAATCAGGCAGATTTTTACCCGTTGGAAATCTGATATTACAAACTGCTAAAAGGGGGCATATGTTTGCACCCCAAACTCAAGGGAGTTAGGAATATGCTATTTTGGGGCAAAGCACCATGCACTTCTCAGTTAAGGCCATCCTCGAGGGAGATAAGGCCTTTATGTTCTAATATAAGTGCGTCTTGGGCCCAACTGCTTGAGTAGTTTAAACACTGTCAAGGGAATTAGCCACTCGAGGCTCGGGATGGTTATGGGGTGAAAGGAGATCTTGCTCAAGAGATTTCCTGGAAGCCTACAAGACAGGTGTCTTGAAGCGCAATTTCAAATACGTGAGCCTCAAGCCTATCCGGCAAAATGTGGGGCATCTAGAAGGAACTCCAGCAGAAAAAGTGGATGTGGACTTCTAAAAAAAATGCTCAAGCACACCAATCAGGGGATGTTCATTGCCCATTCACCCGCAAAGGGAGCTTTGAGGGCAACGTGGGATGAAAATGCCATGGAATTAGGACACAGTAGTTATTTCTATTTTTATAAATAAGAGACACGATTGTAGTTGTGAAGTGTCCAACAGATCAACTGCAACAATAGAATTCTGGAACTAGTGATGCCTTTGCTAGCAACAGGAGTGGTGGTTTTGGACAGCCAAGGATTCAAACGGATCCTTTTGATGGAAAACTACCTCAATCGTGGATAAGGAGATGTGTACGATACTTTCACTTTTATCACGTTAGTGAGGCTAAGAAGGTGGAATTGGCAGCTGTTTACTTTCAAGGGGATCATGAGGTAAGGTTTTATAGTATTTTGAGAAGCAATCCTTCATTATCATGACCTGAATTTGTGGAAGAACTGTGTGAGAGATATGGTGAAGAAGATTCAAGTGATATTATGGATAATTTCAACAAGGTGATACAAACTACCACTATGAAAGAGTACATGACAATATTTGAAAACTTGAAAGCAAGCATGATCTTTGCTTATCCTAATGCGACTAAGAATTACTATGTTTTGAGTTTCATTAGTGGCTTGAAACCAAAGATTACGAATCTTGTTAGGGAATTGGTCCTCGATCTTTGTCTAAAACCTATGCCAAGGCTAAATTATTTGAAGCTACTGTTCTTGCATCATATGATGGACCTAGGAATAGAGGTAATAGCTCAAATCAGCATCGGCATCAAAAGGGCTCATTAAGGTCAAGGTCTGCTCGTTCTGATGAGAAGAAGGTCCAAAAACTATGTTTGAAATGTAATCAGCCTTACTTCTTAGGACATAAATGCAATCCTAAGTTCCTCATGTCTGCAAGAGGAGCTGAAGCAGAAGATGATTCTGAGGATGAAGAGAGGGAGGTTGAAATAGATAGTTCAGGACAAGAATCATAAGATGAGTCTCTTGAAGATGAAGTGGAGATTTCTATGAAGGCTTTGATAGGAAATGGATCTCATAACACCATAAAAATCAAGGGACAAGCAAGGAAGAAAGCTATTGTTATCTTGATTGACAGTGGCAGTACTCACAATTTCGTGGATCCTAAGGTGGTCAAGAAGGTTGGGCATGAAATGATCAAGACACAGCCATTAGCAGTGACCGCGGCAAATTGGAATTCTATTCCAACTCAGACCAAACGCCAGGAATTTAGTTGGTCAATACAAAATCACAAGTGCATGTATGATTTCAAGATCTTGCCATTGGGAGGTTGTGACATGGTTCTTAGAGTGGATTGGATGAGATCATTCAGTCCAATTATGTTTGATTTTGCTCAGCTAACAGTCTCATTTAAGAGGCAAGGAATCACTGTCAAATTGCAAGGGATGGCTGAACAAGCTCAACTTCAATTGCTTACGAGAAAAAGTTTGGAAAATGGAATCAAGAAAGGATCTTATCGATGGGTTGGCCAGCTATTTGCAATTGAACACACAGAGATGGGAGAGTTATCTCATCCTGAATTTCATTCTTTAATTGAGGAATTTAAGGACTTGTTTAAACAACTAGATTCATTACCTCCAAACAAAAGCTTGGATCATGCAATACCCCACAAGCCCAATTTTGAACCAGTGAAACTGAGACCATACAAGTATCCACACTCACAGAAGACTGAGATAGAGAGGGAGGTAGAGGAATTGCTTAAGACTTGTTTCATAAGACAAAGTCGTAGTTGATGCATCTCATATTTACACATCTTTTAATTTTTATTTTAATTATTTTTGTACCTATTTAATTATAGTTCTACACTCATTTTTGGTAATTTTTATGTTTGACAAGTTTCAAATTAAACTTCTGAAAATTGTCAAATGTTTGTGCAAATAAGGCAAATTTGATGCAGAAACAATTAAATAAAGTCAATCGGGATTCGAGGCAAGAACGTATAACCTTGGCTCACTGCCGACCCACAAGAGACCGTCACCACTCCAGACTCGTACCCCGTTTAAGCCCAAGACTTGCGCCATCTCCATCCAGCCCTGTTCATCACCCTCAAGCCCACCGACACCAGCAGCCCAGCTCTACGTTTTGTCCCAGCTCAGGCCACGTTCAGTACAAACACAAACCCAACAGACCAAGCCCAACCTAAACTTGTGTCCTCGTCTGTCAAACTCGCGGCCCAACTCCCACGGGACTCCAGCCTATGAGCGGCGTCTAGCGCTATATAGCCATCCACTAGCGTCAGGCTCATTGTCACTAGTAGACCAACCGCAGGCCTGTCACTCGGTCCAGCTTCCTGTTCAGACCGGCACGCAAGTCCAGCCCAGCATCGATTAGGGCTTTCGCGAGGAGCGCAGCAGCAAGCTCAGCTGTGGCGAGTTCTATTTAAGTTATCGTTCTCTGTTTTGGGGGAGGGGGATTCTGCCCTGTTTTGGGTTTTTTTTGCACCGCAGCTCTCAATTTTCTCTTAGCTATCTTTTTCCTTTTACTTCTTTTTCATTATTTTTTTTGCTAAATTGGAACGGGAGCGAAATTAGCGTGAAGATCGACATGGGTTCATACATCTCCTCCTTCACCGGTTCATCCTTGAGGGAGTGCTAATTTGCTCTCTGGGATTAAATGAAGTCTTAGCCTTCACTCTTTTTTTTTTTTACTTTTAATTCGGATTAATTTGATTGTTTGCATGAATTTCTTGGTTTAGATAAATACTTTGAAGTGTTGTGGTTTTATCGTTTATTCAATTAATATGATTATTGAGTTTGTAACATTTGATCATTGATGTTAATATTTATAAATTAATTCTTTGTGTTTGTAGCCCTAGGATTAATTAATCAAGCAATAGTATTAACTGAGTTGTTAATTAAAGCCTATCTTCCTTATGCTTTAGTTAGATAAGGTCAATACGTGATAATTAACCATACGTTAGGTTGAGCCTATCTTCCCTATGCTTTTGTTAGATAGGGTCTATACGCGATACTAACAACATTATCTTGGTAGGTTTAAGTTTGTAGCCTAAACCACTACCCATTGTGACAATCAATAATCCCAAGTTAAAAGTTACCACAAATATAATTGGAAATTGAAATTTTTGAAACCCTAGGTTCCAATTTAATACACTTTTCAGCATAGAAGTAGATTGCCTTAGTTTAATCTTTCGTTTCTTTAGATTAATTAACACAAAAATCTCTCAGTTTTATTTAAATCAATCTTGGTCATAAAATAATTTCACGCACACTTAGTCCCTGTGGTTCGATACCCTCTCGCTTTATACTGTAATTTACGTGTGTTTTGTAGATAGGGTTAAATATTAAATTTTGATAGACGTAAAAAAAGCGTATCAAGATTTTGGCGCCATTGCTGGGGACTAGGCAACATTCGTGATTTTATTTTTTTTTATTTTCTTTGGTTTTCAACTTTTTTTAATTGTTTTTAATTATGCCACACTCTTAAACTATGGGAGCGGGTCATAGAAGGAAGGCTTCGCCGTAAAGCAGGAGTCTCAGAGAACCAATTAGGATTTATACCAGGTAGATCAACAACAGAAGCCATCCATCTCCTGAGGATGTCCATAGAGTACTACAGAGATAAACAGAAATACCTTCATATGGCTCTCATTGATTTTGAGAAGGCATATGATAGAGTGCTGAGAGAAGTCCGATGGTGGGTCCTGGAAAGGAAAGGCATCCACGAGTCCCACATACGAGTCATCAAGGACATGTACGAAGATGCTCAAACTAGTGTGCTCACTACTGAAGGGGAGACAGACGCTTTTCCCATTACTGTAGGAGTACACCAAGGATCAGTCTTAAGTCCCTTTCTGTTCATTTTGGCGATGGACGAGCTCGCCAGGCATGTCCAAGGGGATGTACCTTGGTGCATGCTTTTCATGGACGACATAGTCCTAGTGGGTGAGTCTAGAGTGGAGGTGAATGCAAAACTAGAACTCTGAAGGTTGGCCCTAGAATTGAAAGGTCTAAGGCTCAGTAGATCTAAGACAAAATATATGGAACTTAAGTTTAGCACCTCTACCATGCCAAGCACAGAAGTTGTATGAATTGGATCAGAGCACATACCTCAGAAGGCATGCTTTAAATACCTTGGTTCCATGGTGCTGAATGATGGCGAAGTGGACACAGATGTCAACAACAGGATTAAAGTAGGTTGGCACAAATAAAGGAAGGCAGCGGCAATACTGTGTGATAGGAAATTCCCGCTAAAATTAAAGGGTAAATACTATAAGACGGTAGTGAGGCTAGCTATGTCTTATGGGGCAGAGCGCCAGCCCGCAAAGTGTCACCAAGCTCAAAAGATGAGGGTGGCGGAGATGAGAATGCTAAGGTGGATGTGCGGACACACAAGGAGGGATAGGATCCGGAATGAGGTCATTAGAAGTAAACTGGGCATCGCCCCAATAGAATATAAGTTGAGGGAGCAACGTCTGCGGTGGTTTGGGCATGTTAGAATGAGACCCACCACTGCACCTATCAAGAGATGCAAACAACTCCACATAGCAGACGGGAAGAGAGGGATAGGACAGCCAAAGAAGGGCTGGATGGAGACAATACGACGGGATCTTACCTATCTCAACCTAAATGATGAGATGGCTCTAGACAGAGCTGTGTGGAAGGCTAGGATAGGCGTATCCCATGTAGCGGTGTAGGAGCATCTTACCACTCGTAAGCTCGATCTAGTGCCACGACTCTACGGTATGCCTATTCCACAACTTGGGCATATGGACTTGCGGTCCCAGGGGAGGCCATCAGGGATGTGGTATGTGGCATAGTGGGGTGTGGCCTAGATATAAGATAGAATATAAAATGAAGAAGCTATGTTTGAAGTGGTTCAAGCATGCTAGGAGGAGACCATCCATTACTCTAGTCAGGTCCTACAATCAGCTTCGTACAACGCTAGGAAGAAGAGGATGAAATAGGCCAAAAGAGGGATGACTGCATTCATACGGTAGGACCTCCCCCACCTAAACCCATGGAAGAAGATGGCCTTAGATAGAGCTAGAGCTCGAGGGAAGACTAGCATAGGGGCAGCAGAGGTAGCGGCTTAAAACGCTGCTTATTCTGCTATTTATGTGTTCATAGGTATAGGCTTATTAGGCTATACCTATCTACCTATACGCCTTTCTGTCTACTATCGGCCTATTTGCTTATTTGTTTATTTGGCCTATTTGCTTATACTAGCTGCCTTGAAGGGAAGGTTTCGCCTCGTAGTCTCCTCTAGGGCGTTTTTATACTATGGCTTCCTCTTTTGCTTTCATGCCCTATTGCTCATAGGTCACCATGATGCGATGAAGACATATCTCTCAGGTTAGGGGTCCTTGGAAACAGCCTCTCTTTAGGTTGACACCCTGAAGGGGGAAGGCTGCATACATCTATCCCCCAGACCCCGCTTTTGCGGGAGCCCTTGTGGAACTGGGATTGTTGTTGTTTAATTGTTTTTAATTATTATTGTCTTTTTCTTAAAAAAATTATAAAAAATGTTTCCTTTACTTTTCTTAAAAAGGTTATTTATTTATTTATTTTCAAAGCATTATTTATCTTGTGATTTTCGTGCATAGGTAGATTTTTGGATAGTTCATTGAATGTGTTTTTTTTTTAGTTTTAGTTTGAGTTTGACTTGCGTCTCATGGTTTTTTATTCATGCACGGTCGTGGCTCTTTATCTCTTGACTTTACTAGATTCAACCCTAAAATTGAAAGGACCATAAGAGATCTTAGAGCCCAACACTG
Source organism: Simmondsia chinensis (assembly GCA_018398585.1). NCBI lineage: Eukaryota > Viridiplantae > Streptophyta > Magnoliopsida > Caryophyllales > Simmondsiaceae > Simmondsia > Simmondsia chinensis. The sequence goes on from JAGTTD010000002.1 coordinate 23,593,022, forward strand.
AACCACAATGGCTAACAAACAACAACAGCGTCTAGTTATGGAGTATTTTACTCCCACCACATACACCTCTCCTTCATGCATTAGGTTGCGACCTATGGCCCATTAGTTCGAGCTTAAGCCACATGCCATACAAATGCTTCCTTCATTCCATGGCTTAGGCAATGAGAACCCGTACACACACTTGGACAGTGTCATGGAGGTTGCCTTAACCTTCAGGATCCCTAACGTTAGTGATGACGCCATCTTACTTCGCCTTTTTTCCTTTATCTTTGAAAGATAAGGCTAAGTAATGGTTAGGCACCTTACCTAGTGGGACGATTAGTACTCGGACTCAAATGCAACAAGAATTTGTTGATAAATTTTATCCCATTAGTAAGACTTACACTGGAAGGAGAGCCATTAACACCTTCGTTCAACTCCCTAATGAGGAGTTTCACGAGAGTTGGGATAGGTTTAGGGAATTCTTACGAGCTTGTCCACATCATGCTATCCCTAAATGGAAGCTAGTCCAAAATTTCTATTATGGGTAAAATGAAAAGGGTCAACAAACTATTGATGCCTCATGCGGTGGTCAATTCCTTAGGAAGAATGAGGATGAGGCGTGGGAATTGTTTGAACATTGGAATGAGAACTCACAACAGAATGCCGCACATGCATGTTTAAATGCTGCTAGGTTAAATAGAGGAGAAGTACATGAAATTGCTCACACTTTCATCTTAGATGAGAAAGTAGACTCTCTTGCCTCTTCTATAGAATAGTTGACTTCCTTATTTAAGATGACATTGACTCTCTCTACTGTGCCTAATGTTTCTAATGTTTAAAACATGCATAGTGTCTGTTCTTCATGCTCTAGTGTCTCTTCTAAACAAGATTGCCCCTCTGCTTAACCTTTTGTTGAGTGGTCAGAGGAAAAGGTTAATGCAGCCTAAGGATTCTCGAGGAACGATCCATACTCGAACACATACAATCTGGGCTAGAGAAACCATCCAAATTTCTCCTAGAGCCAAGGAGGAGCAGGACAATTCGTGCCACAGCAACAGAATCTACAACCTCAATAATTTGGTATGCCACGACCTTTCGGTTTTCAACTGCAAGGGTATGCTTCTAACAAATCTCAACCTTTTAATTTGAGCTCCAATTTGAATTTCAAAGTGAAGGTCTTAAGTGTGTTGAAAGATTTGGAAGCTAATTCCCAACTTCTCCACTCCCATACACAATCGATCTCAAAGCTATAAACCCAAATAGGTCAACTAGCTAACACTTTGAGTAGGACAGATGAGGGAAGACTCCCTAGCCAAGCTGTAGAAAACCCTAAGAACTATGTGAGGCAAGATAGCTATCCTCCCCATCAGGAACAAGCAAAGTCCATTACAGTTTTAAGAAGTAGGATGGAGGTTGACAATGGAGTGACAGCTGAGAGTGAAGTATCCATAAGTGGCGAGGGAGAAGAGAAGAGCAAGGAAAAAGGGAAGGCAACCGATGAGGTCACACACCCTTCTCCCACTCTTAAGACCTCTGATCTTCCATCCTCATATGTACCTAGAGAGCCCTTCCCCCAAGTTTTAGTTGCACCACATCCAAATGGGAAGGACAAGAAGTGGGAATATATGTTGGAGACTTTTAGGCAAGTAAAGATAAACATTCCCCTTCTTGATGCAATTGAACAGATCCCAGCCTATGCGAAGTTTATTAAGGACTTACTGAACTAAAAAAGGCGATCTAAAGACATCTAACTAAAAAGTATTTTTGGCCGAGGAAGTGAGCTCCATTCTAAAGTGTGACACTCTGATTAAGTACAAAGACCCTGGTGTCCCTATCATCTCTTGTTCACTCGGAGACTACCCAATTGATAAAGCTTTACTAGACTTAGGAGCGAGTGTCGGCATTATTCCTTACTCGGTTTATGAGGAATTAGGCCTAGAAGAGTTGCAACCCACCATGGTGACCTTGCAGTTAGTGGATAGATCAACTAGGATCCCCCATGGTGAGCTAATTAACGTGCTAGTTATAGTAGACAAGGCCATGTTCCCTGATGTTTTTCTTGTGCTAGATATGGAACCTTTTAGTCATTCCAAAAACCATATCCCAGTCATTCTGGGTCGGCCTTTCTTAGCGACGGCCAATGCTACCATTAACTGTAGATCCGGGGTAGTGGATGTTAGTTTTGCAAATATGACTATTAGGTTAAACATTTTTAAGGCTTCTTTATCACCCACCAGCGAGGATGCGTCAGAGTGTTTCTGTGTGGATATTGTTGATGATTTGGTGGACCATACACTCTCCTCTACCCTAGTTAATGACCCTCTTGATGAAAATGCAAAACCTTCTAAAGAGATGCAACGAAGGTTGAACCCGGACATGAAAGAAGTCTTGGGTTGGGAGAAGAATCACGATGTTATGGTTCAGGAGGAAATTGTACTAGGCCATAGGTTTTCTAAGGAGGGCATTGAGGTTGATAAGGCTAAGATATATTTGAATGGTAACTCGCCCCCTCCCTTAAATGTGAAGCAAGTTAGAGACTTTCTAGGTCATGCGAGTTTCTATAAGGGATTCCTCAAGGACCGTGGGAAGTTAGCTAGACCATTGACTATTTTTCCCGCTAAGGACATTTCTTTTGAGTTTGATGAGTCTTAGATAGAAGCTTTTCATAAGCTTCGATCTACACTTGTTGCGGCCCCTATTAGGCATCCACCCGATTACTCTCTCCCTCTTGAAATTGTGTGTGACACTTCTAATTGTGCTGTAGATGTTGTCTTAGGTGAGCTCGGTGAAGTTGCTTCTTTGGTTGATGCCATTACTTGATCTTCGCTAGACCCATTGTGCCCGGCTGAAGGCATAAAACTTAACGCTTCTAATAGGAATCCTAGGTTTGTTATTTCTTGTTTTTAGTTTCATTTTATACTAATTAGTTTCTTGGAGACTTGTTTTCTCTCTTTTTAGGTTCTTGTCCTGGGTTGAAGGAGTCATATATAAATGTTCACGCCACCTTGTCAGGTTGTATTGCTCTATCTCACCTATTTTTGTGCTTTAATGATTTATGTTGTTGCATTGAAAACAATGCATGATTTAGGTGTGGGGGTGAGGCTCATTTGCATGTGCTCATTTTTTTGGGTCAAATTTTAGAATTTGAATAATCTTTTGTGCATTTTGAGCGTACATTATAACCGTTTAGCCAAGTTTTCCTTGATTGACGCGTATGATAGAATGATGGTAGGATTAGTTGTTTATTTTGTTCTCTTAATTCCATGAAGTTAAATGATTCTACTTTATACTTGTTAATGAGTATTGTCGATCATTGTTGATATTAATGGGTTCTGCTCATGCTGCTCACATATTCACTAAGCACAAGACTTTTGTGTTACGAAAAATCTGAATAATTTAAGCAAACAACCCTATATATCTTAAGTTTTGTAAGCCTACCCTATTGGCTTATCTTTGTCCTTGCCCTTGATGTTATGTAAAGAACTGGTTGGTCAATGTCAATTGCGTTGTTGAGGTACTTGTTCTGAAAAAAAATTTCCAAAAAAGGGACAGAAAAGAAAGAGGAAGCAAAAAAAAACATGAAAAGAAAGAAAAAAAAAGTTTCCTCAAACGAAAAGAAAAAAGGGGACAAAAGAAAAAGAAAAAGTGAAAATTGATGTATGTTCATGATAAAGATGTTCTTCTTTTGTGCTATACTAAGGTCATAATGTTGTAAAGTGGTCTCTCATTTGCCACTTCAAATTTCTCTATGTATACGCGTGTGTTTAGGTGATTCAATAGTGTCGGTGCACAAAACCTTTATATATTTGGTTGGAAGTGAGACTTTGAAGAAATTCTGTGACATGAGATCCTATTCACTTTCACTTGTGTGCTTAAATTCCTTGAGCAGTTCCTATTAGTTTATACAAGGTTAATGAAATTCTATGACACGTTTTGAAGTTTAATCATCTAAATTCATGGAATTGGAGAATGCTCTAGATGACTAAATCTTATCTTGAATTGTAATATATGTGTTACTATCAGAAAACTTGGTGAAGGTCGGGGTAGTTGGTCACTTGAGTCATTGTGTCTATCCTATACTTTGCTCGAGGACTAGCAAAGATTAGGTCTGGGGGTATTGATGCGTCCCATATTTACACATCTTTTAATTGTTATTTTAATTATTTGACACCAATTTAATTATAGTTCTACACTCATTTTGGCAATTTTTATGTTTAACGAGTTTGAAATTAAAGTTCCGAAAATTGTCAAATGTTAGTGCAAATAAGACAAATTTGTTGCGGAAAAAATTAAATAAAGTCAATCGTGATTCGAGATAAGAACGTATAAGCTCGGCCCGCTGCCGACCCACAAGCCATCGTCACCACTCCTGACTCGCACCCCGTTCAGGCCAAAGACCTGCGCCATCCCTATCCAGCCCGGTTTATCACCGTTAAGCCCACCGACACAAGCAACCCAGCTCTATGTTTTGTCCCAGCCCAGCCCACACTCAGTACACACAAAGACCCACCACACCAAGCCCAACCCAGACCTGCGTCCTCCTCCGTCAAGCGCGCGGCCCAGCTCCCATGGAACTCTGGCCCATGAGCAGCGTCCAGCGCTATACAGCCATCCACCAGCGTCAGGCCCATCATCACTAGCAGACCAATCTCAGGCCTGTCACTTGATCCAGCTTCCTATTTAGACCGGCACGCAAGTCTAGCTCAACATCAATTAGGGCTTTCGTGAGGAGCGCAGCGGCAAGGTCGATTGCGGAGAGTTCTATTTAAGTTAACGTTCTTTATTTTGGGGGAGGGGTTATGCTCTGTTTTGGGTAGTTTTTGCATTGCAGCTCTCAATTCTCTTTCAGCCCTTGTTTTCCCTTTTCTTTTTTTTCATTATTTTTTCGTGAAATTAGAAAGGGAGTGAAATTAGAGTGAAGATCAATATGGGTTCATACATCTCTTCCTTCACTGGTTCATCCTCGATGGAGAGCTAACTTGCTCTCTGGGGTTAGATGAAGTCTTAGCCTTTACTTTTATTTACTTTTAATTCGGGCTAATTTGATTATTTATACGAATTGCTTGGTTGGGATAAATACTTTAAAGTATTATGTTTTTATCGTTTATTCAATTAATATGATTATTGAGTTTGTAACCTTTGATCGTTGATGTAGATATTTATAAATTAATTCTTTGTACTTGTGGCCCTAGGATTAATTAATCAAGCAATAGTATTAACCGAGTTGTTAATTAAAGCCTATCTTCCCTATGCTTTAGTTAGATAGGGTCAATATGTTATAATTACCAATACATTAGGCTGAGCCTATCTTCCCTACGCTTTAGTTAGATAGGGTCAATACGTTATAATTACCAATACATTAGGTTGAGCCTATCTTCCCTATGCTTTAGTTAGATAGGGTCAATACGCGATGCTAACAACATTATCTTAGTAGGTTGAAGTTTGTAGCCTAAACCACTACCCATTGTGACAATCAATAATCCCAAGTTAAAAGTTAGCGCAAAATAATTGGCTAATGATGGATTCGAAACCCTAGGTTCTAATTCAATACACTTTTCAGCATAGAAGTAGATTGCCTTAGTTTAATTTTCGTTTCTTTAGATTAATTAATACAAAATCTCTCAATTTTATTTAAATCAATTTAGGTCATAGAATAATTTCACGCACTATTAGTCTATGTGGTTCGACACCAACTCGCTCTATACTATTTTAGATGTGTTTAGTAGATAGGGTTAAATATTAAATTTTGATGGACATAAAAAAACACATCAGCAGTCCATTTGCTTCTCCGGTCATTTTGGTTAAGAAGAAGGATGGCATGGCTAGGATGTGCATTTACTACAGGCAGCTTAATTCGCTTATAGTTAAGGATAAATTTCCTATCCCAGTAAGTGATAATACTGTAATAGTAATAGTAATAACAACAACAATAATGATGTTTAAAATTTTTCAGATTTACTATTTAATGGTAATAAAATAAAATAAAAATTAAATTAAAATTAAAATAGTAAAAACAAAAAGTGGGACCCAAAATTTCTTTCCATTTCCATTCCCACATTTTCAAATCCAGGCCCCCGGTTATGAAAATATGGGAATGAAAGTGCTTTTTATCCACACCCATTCCCACTCCCAACACCCTCCCCCCCCCTCCTCCTCCTTCATTCCCACTCCTGCATACCAAATGGCCAATAAGTAGGAATGGACTATCCATTCCCACTCCCATCCCTTCATTCCCACCAACCAAATAGTCCCAAAGTGTATAGGGAACTGTGTTTGTGGGCCCTGCTATTTGCTTTATTTTGTTTGCAGTTAAGTATAATGTGGCCGCCTTAAAATGATAAACAAAATAAACATGCAGAAGGGACTCACCGCGAGTAAGGAGTGAGCCTAAATATGAACCGCACGTCTTTGACCTCAACCACTCACTGTTTTTAAAGAAAAGGTTGTGATTTGCTGGTGTATCTGACGTTGGTTATACCGCAAGTTCTGCTTATGCTTTAATTAAGAAGACTTGGTTAAATATTTTTATCCATTTTGTATGTATTTATTGACAGAGAAGTAAAGGATATGGACCTAACTCAAGTGACAGTTCCAATGATGGAGTAGGGACCACATACACCTTTCCACAAACACTTAAAAGTTAGGAACCGGGTTGGAGACAAACCTAAGAGCTCAGCAGTCCACTTATAGGCTCTAGTCAATATGGTTTTTGAGTCTGGCACCCTTGACTTAAAATAACTCAAATGTGTTTAGCACTGAAAAAATTAAGGTGAAGCAAACCATATTCAGGTCACTGGATTTGGACCAAAGTAATCAAGGGATAAGCCTTGGCCGTCACAGCCCTAATCAATGGCGTGAACCTAAATTCACCAGACTTATTAAGCAGTGAAAGTAGTGTTAAGACCAACACAATCAAGGGTCAAGCACTGGTCATTAAAGCCTTGAACTAAAGTCTCAAATATGAAATTGTCGATTTGTGGGAACAGATTAAAACTAGAAAGTCATACCTAAAGCACCAGAAACTGTATTACTATGAAGGTAAGTACAACAAATATCTACCTTTTGCTATGTCTAGCTAAGTTATGCTACTCTTAGGGAAAAAGCACAAGTGTGCTGTAAAAGAAAACTTAAAGGAGTTTTGTAATGAGTATGTGTACTACTTTGGACAGACACAGCCTTTATTTATAGAAAACTGAATAACATAGTTGCTCCTATTTCTATGGCAACTTCACCCAAGTTTGGCCATTAGCTTCTTCTTTGCACGCAATCTTCAATGAAAATGGCTTGAATCAGTATTGGAGGGAAATACTTAGTGCCTATGTCAGTAAGCTTAGTGGGAGTCCCTCCTAGAAACACCTCGTCCTCCTAGTTTAAGCTGAATGCCCAAGTATCTGAGATTGTGCTCCAAGTAATTGTCTTGAGCATAGAAACCACCAGTCTCGCAGCCTTCCTGACAATCCCTCGAGCACGATCTCCCTTAACCCCTCAGCCATCTCGAGTCTCGAGTGGTTGATACCCTTGCTAAGGGTAATAATTCTCTTAGATTGTTGGGCTCGAGACATCGTTATTCCAGCACCTAAAGGCTTATTTCACCTTGAGGGAAGCTGTTAAGATTCAAGAACAATATTATTCTTAACCTTATGGAAACGAGAGTAGGGGATTAAAAGAGAAGTGAAAGAGATGAGATATAGAGAGAGAGTTAGATGAGAGAGAGAATCAAGATATTTCTTGTTTCATTTGGTGATTGAATCTAACAAAATGAAACAAGCTATTAACAAGCTCCCTAAACCGGCTAGGACGCATTGGAAGGACTCTTAGCAACCGATTTAACTAGACCTCAGCTGCCACACTTAACTTGCTAATTGGCCATTAACCGACTCGACAATAATTCAAAAAGAGGCGACAACAACCTCAGCTATGGCCAATTGCTGCAGGACACAAAATGCAACACTACAATGCTTATTTCAATTGACATCAAAACAAGATATAAGATGGATCCATAACAATTCCCTCCCCTTGAAAGCATTCTTGTCTCAAGAATGGAAGGTTGGGAATTGGCTCTTCAAGAACTTCATCTTCTCCCAAATAGCATCTTCTTCTTCTAAATTAGCCCGAGGACCAGCACTTCTTCCACTGATCTCCTAGAGGACTGCAGCAGCCTGGAGTGCAAAATTGCTGCTGGGGCCTGCAATAATGCTCCACTGGTACCAACTTCTAAGGGTGAGCAAAGCTTGTTTTGCATTTCTTAAGCTGTTTCTTTAAAAGAGAAACATGGAAAACCCGGTGAACATAAGAATTAGGAGGCAATTTCAACCTATAAACCACTTTTCTCAGCTTTTCAATAACTTTGCAAGGTCTAAAATATCGAGCACAAAGCTTGGTGTTTTTGCGTACTGCCACAGATGCTTGTCTGTTGGACTGAAACTTCAAGATACCATGTCACCAATATCAAAGGACTTATCAGCACGCTTTTTATCAGCATAATACTTCATTCTTGCTTGACCCTGTTGAAGATTATCCTTGAGAAAATGCACCAATTGCCTTCTTTAAAGCAAAAGATCAGATACTTCTACAACTAAAGAGGCTATTCTTTGCAAAACCAAAGGTGAAGGAGGATCATATCCATACAAATCCTTGAAGGAAGTGGTGCCTATAGAGGAATGAAAGTGAGTATTATACCAATACTTTGATAAAGACAACCATTTACCCTATGCTTTAGGATGACTAAAAAACATGCTTCTCAGATATTGCTGAATGCATTGGTTTACACGCCCTGTTTGGCCATCAGTTTGAGGATGGTAAGAAGAGCTCAATGCCAATATGGTGCCCATAAGAACAAACAATTCCCTCTAATAGTGACTGGTGAAAAGCTTGTCTCAATCAGAATTTATGGATTGTGGTAATCCATGAGGTTTGTATATGTTATCAAGCAAGACCTTTGCAAGTCTTTCCGCTGTAACAGGTCTTGCCAAAGCAACAAAATGGTTGAACTTGCTAAAGCAATCCACAACCAACGAAATGAACTCCTTGCCTTCTGACTTTAGCAAGCCTTTGATGAAATCCATACTTATATGTTGCCAAGCACAATCCGGAATAGGCAAAGGTTGGAGAAGACCTTGATACCTACATGTTGTGAAAAACTAACTCTGATACCAACTGTTAGGTTCACAGATCTCAACTATGGCCACAACAAAAAGCACCTATTAGAGCACTTAAAGTAGAAGACTCTTCTCTCTACCTAAGCCCCCAGTCGGAGAGTCACGCTTCGTGACACCTCACATGCGGGAGCTCCCGGGAATAGAGTTATCTCTATACATCCCTTTGCTCTAATACCGGTAGTTAGGACGAATTTTAAGAATTCTCCCTAGTTTCATAAAGTTTACGCAGCGGAAAGGATTTAGAATTCATAATTCTAAATCTAGGGTTGATTTAAAATTCCTAATTTTAAGTCTCCGGATTTAAATTCATAATTTAAATCTACATATCTAAATTCTTAATTTAGATTTGCAGGCCTTTTACTCTAATACATTCATAACAATACACAAGTTTAAACAGGCATAATAACGAATACTATAAATAAATAGAAAAGCGAAGTACCTAGATTTGAACCAAATAAAAAAACTAATAATAATCTTTAAAATCGAGACCCTACGATCTTCTACATAATGACCTCGAGCTTCCCGAATGGTGGGCTCCAAAAAATATTAAACTGAATAAAGAAAAATATCAACAAAAAATTTTCTCTCCAGTTAGGTCTCCAAAACAAATCTAGAAACCCAAAAATATTTCTTTCAAATTGAATACTGAACCTCGGAATAGGTACTTCTATTTATAATAGTGTACCGGAGCAAAAAATTAATGAAAAATCGATGTGGGATTTGCATAAACAGCTAGTTGGCCCATCACCGCGTGCCACATGTCGAGGCCTTATTGGTCGCAGCCAGTGCATGAAGATCCACCCTGAGCCACCCAGGAAGCGACACGTGTCGCGTGCTGGTTGGCCCATCCGAGAGTACGTGAATTGTGTCCCTGTTTCACAATATTTTTTTTGCTTTGTTTCCCATACGTAAAAATTCATCTTATGAATTTTAATTTTCTAAATTTATTTTATTTTATTATTTATAGTTTTTATTCATCTCACGAATAATATTTGACAAAATTAAATTTACTCATCTTATGAATAAATTAATTTATCTCATGAATTCTTTAATATTTTTTCGGTGATAATAAATACAGAGGCTTGCGTAGAGACCTCAGAGACAATTTAAATCTAGCTCCAAATGGGTTAAATTAATCATCTCATGAAATAATTTAATTACCATTTAATGAGACTTAATTCTACTAAATAAATCTCACTGCCCTCCAAACTTAAACCATTTATTCGATATTTTCCAAATTTGATTGTATTGATGAAAATAACCCCTTCACTAGATAGCAACAACAACAACAACAAACCCAGTGCCTCCAAGGGCTCCCGCATAAGTAGGGTGGGGGGGGGGGGGGTGTAGATGTACGCAGCCTTCCCCCTTCAGGGTAGGGGGCTACCCTGAAGGGAGGCTGTTTCCGAGGACCCCCAGCCTGAAAAGCTGGTCCGTAGTAATGAGCCAAAGACCTGACAACAGAAGAAGCATCAAATGCATGAGTAGGGAAAAACACACGACGAGCAAAACAATAGACTTAAAGCATGCAACATCAGGCACAGATCAACAGATAAGATGATGATAAAAATAAGGATAGAGATGGAGGATGGAGATAGAGATAGAAGAGATACAGAAAGAGAATGAGATAGGGACAGATATAAAGGTAGAGATAAAGATAAGTAGGCAAGTAGCAAGTATCCGGTCATGAGAGCCAGAACACAGCCTACGTGAGCCAAGGGGACCTAACACTAGTAACCTGGACTACCCTACTCCAACCGGAGCATCTAATACCCCTATTCTAGCCCTCCATTGGGCCCTATCTAAGGCCATCTCCTCCCGAAGGTTTAGGTGGGTGAGGTCTAGTCGAATCGTCTCAAGCCATCTCGTCTTTGGCCTGCCTTTGCGTCTTCTGCCTAGTGTAGTAAGGGGCTATTTGCATCTCCTGATTGGAGCTTTGTCCGGTCTCCTTCAAACGTGTCCGAACCACCTCAAATGTTGCTCCCTCAATTTATGTTCAATGGAGGCTACGCCCAATTTGCCTCTTATGATGTCGTTTCTGATCTTATCCAACCCCTTCACCAGATGTCCATGACAAAGGATAAGTATAACTACTACCATTATCCTTTTCACAACTTCTCCCTTAGTTACTAACTCACCCTTCACTTTATAATTCATTTATACTTGAATATATTCATAGTATAAATTCCAAATGCTAAACACTTGGAATACTTTGGCCAAAGTTTCCAAACTATTCAAATATTTGTGAATCAACTAAAGGGATATCTATATCTGATAAGAGACTATAGATTCTCTATTAAATACATCATCCCTGTCACACTTCACGTCGCTACCTAGTGTACGTGGGAATTCAGTCGTGCATTTAGACCTTACTTATAGTGCACCAAAATAACTAATGCACCATGAATAAGTCCAGAATACTCTCAGGATTTTGAGTCATCATTCAAACAGTATAACATGAATCACTCATCTCCGACAGTAGTCTAGAAACAAGTAATCCACATGGTCCAACTCAGCGTGTCAATCTTATTAAACACACCAGCATAACAATTTTAGATCACCATCCGCATGACCAAGACAAGTCATCTAAAGTGTCACGTTCTTGTCTTAGCATACAAGTGGTCCAAACTTGTCTTCGACTACGAGTCTTTCAAACAACAATCCATACCATTTGTTCCAAGTCTATCTGTGGATTAATCTCATAAATGACTTAGAACAAACATGTAAATTGTAGTCTAAGGACTACACCCATCTCATGGATGTTTCCAAAAAGAAAATCACATGCAGTATAAATGCTCGCTTGTGCAAATTCAATAAGGAAACAACTCAAACTTCAATTTTATTCATTAAAAGAATAATATTAATAGTATAAATCTGGATTTTAAGACACTATTCCTTACACTACTGTCTCCAACCTTTGTTTGCTGACAAACCTCGCAAGCTTGAACAAACTCCTTAACATCTTTCTTCAATCCAGTCCAGTTGAAGTGTCCCTTGAGCCTTTGATATGTTCCCTCAATGCCAGAATGGCCACCCCAAGTAGAGTCATGAGAGGCACTAATAATCTGCTGTCTCAAATCAGTGGAGAATCTAATGTGCCACCTTCCCTTCAGCCTGATGATACCCATGATAATAGATACTTCAGCATCAGATGCAAGAGAACTGATCCTATGAATTATGAAAGCCATCACACATTCTTGAGCAAAATCGTCATCACCATAAGACCAATAGACTTCTTCAACCCAAGCTGGAAGTACAATAGATACAACCCCATAAAAACCATACTCAGCTTCTTCCAATCTTCGAGACAAGGAATTTGCTGCTTGGTTTTCCTTTCCCTTCAAGTATTCAATTGCATAATCTAGGCCAAGCATCTTCATCAACCCTTTCTTCTAAATTCTAGTCACAATCCTCTGCTCAAGCAAATGCTCCAAGCTTTGATGATTAGTCTTGATGACAAAATGATGGCCCTCCAAGTAATGTCTCCATTTCTCAATAGCCAAGAGGACAATAAGGTACTCCTTCTCATATGTAGACAACTCCATGTGCTTAGTGCTTGGCTAAGGTAGGCTGCAGGTTGGCCGTTCAAGTAATGTCTCCATTTCTCAACAGCCAAGAAAATAAGGTACTCCTTCTCATATGTAGACAACTCCATGTGCTTAGGACTCAATGCTTGGCTAAGGTAGGCTACAGGCCTCCCTTTTTGAGATAATACAGCGTCAATACCTCTTCCACAAGCATCAGTTTCTAGCACAAACTCCTCCTTAAAATTAGGCATTGGCAAGACTAGAGCTGCACACATAACAGCCTTCAAAGCTTCAAAAGAATCTTAAGCTACAACTGACCACTTGAAAGCATCCTTCTTTAAGAGATTAGTTAATGGATTAGCAATTGCTTCATACCCAATCACGAACTTTCTGTATTAACCCATTAATCCCAGAAATCCTCTCAATCGCTTAAGTGTAATAGGCACTGGCCACTCTTTCATGGCTTGGAATTTAGAGGGATCCGTGGAAAATCCCTAATGAGAGATCACATGTCCTAAGTACTCAACTTGTGACTGAGCAAATGAGCACTTAGACAGCTTGGCATAAAGCTTGTTGCTATGCATCACCAAGAATACTTTGCTCAGATGAACCAAATGTTCCTCCAATGAAGCAATGTAAATCAGAATGTCATTAAAGAACACCAACAGAAATATCCTCAAGAATTGTTGGAATACATCATTCATTACTGCCTGATAAGTAGCCGGAGCATTGGTTAAACCAAAGGGCATTACCACAAACTCGTAATGCCCATGGTGAGTTTTAAAAGCTGTTTTGTTAACGTCTTGCTCCAAAACTCTGATTTGATAGTACCCCTGTCTTAGATCCAAGTTAGAAAGGAAATGTGCACTATGAACCTCATCCAAAAGGTCATCAATAACTATGATAGGAAATTTATCCTTAACTGTAAGTGAATTAAGCTGCCTATAGTCAATGCACATCCTAGCCCTGCCATCCTTCTTCTTAACCAAAATGACCAAAGAAGCAAATGAACTGTGACTCTGTCTAATGAAACAGGTCTTAAGCAATTCCTCTACGTCCCTGTCTATCTCAATCTTCTGTGAGTGTGGATACTTGCAAGGCCTCGGTTTCACTGGTTTAGAATTAGGCTTGAGGGGTATTGCATGATCCAAGCTTCTTGTTAAAGGCAATGAATCTGGTTGTTCAAACAAGTCCTTGAATTCCTCAATCAAAGAATGAAATTCATGATGAGATAACTCTCCTAACTCTGTGTGTTCAATTGCAAACAACTGGCCAACCCACATATAAGATCCTTTCTTGATTCCATCTTCCAAAATTTTGCATGTAAGTAATTGAAGTTGAGCCTATTCAGCCATCCCTTGCAATTTGATAGTGGTTCTTTACCTCTCAAATGAAACTGTCAGCTGAGCAAAATCAAAGATAATTGGACTGAAAGATCTCATCCAATCCACTCCAAGAACCATGTCACAACTCCCAATGGCAAGATCCTAAAATCATACACAAACTTGTGATTCTGCATTGACCAACTGAATTCCTGATGCTTGGTCTAAGTAAGAATAGAATTCCCATCTGCCACAATCATTGTTATTGGCTGTGTCTTGATCATTTCATGCCCAACCTTCCTCACCACCTTAGTATCCACGAAACTATGAGTACTGCCACTATCAATCAAGATAACAATAGCTTTCTTCCCTGCTTGTTCCTTGATTCTTATGGTGTTATGAGATTCATTTCCTATCAAAGCCTTCACAGAAATCTCCACTTCATCTTCAAGAGATTTATCTTGTGATTCTTGCCCTGAACTATCCATTTTAACCTCCCTCTCTTCATCCTCAAAATCATCATCTACTTCACCTCCTCTTGCTGACATAAGGAACTTAGGATTGCATTTTGTTATAAATCGTTGGAATTTCATTGTAATTTCTGTTTGTAGTGTTGGATTAGTGTCTTGAGTTGAAGTTTTATTTTTTTAAAATGTCAGTTGGGTTGTTAGTTGGTGCCAAATGAGATAGTTGGTCAAACTCGGGTCAACGCTGGTGTGCGGCTGCAATTTAGGCGCGAAAGTCAGTTGGGCTGTTATGTCTTGGTTCTTTGTACCTAGTTGTCTATAAATAAGCTCCTAGGTTGTAATATGAAGGCATTCAATGAAATACAGCTGAATTTCCTTTGGAATTCTCTCTAATTTTCTCATCCCTTTCTCTATTTCTCATCCCTTTTCCCTTCTCTTCTTATCTTAACTCCTTCCTCTACAAGGATAGGCCTTCAATCTTGAATTGGAACCTGAAAAATGGTATCAGAGCCTCGTTTGACTTCCAAATTGAGTGCATTAACAAAATTTAACAAAAAAAAATTAAAATTCTGGATTCAGTAACTGCATTCTAGTCAGTTCAACCGATCAGAAATCAGTTCAGGTTTCGTATTAGAAATCAAGATCAAATACAGATTTCAGCTAATTCGGATCTGTTGAAGACAAGTGATCGAGGTTCATTCATAATCTAATTCAAGGATGTCTGGTGGAGTAAGGACCAGGTCAGGAGCTGGAGGAACCGTTACACCTGGTTCGGATATGAATTATATGTCGGCAGTAATAGATTCTGGTGTAAATGTACCATCTGACCAGATCAAAGACTTGAGTGACAAGATCGAACAAATGAATGTAAAGTTTGATATGAAGTTTGAACAACAAAATGATAACATCGAACGAATGCTGAACATGTTGATGGATAAAGATTCAAAAAAGGACGAACGATTACAACAAATTGAGAATAAATTCGAAAAATTGCAAGATCAAGTTAATAAGCAAGGAGAATCAAGTGTGGAGGCAATCTTGAAGCCTGCAAATCATATTTTTCACCAAAAAGAACCCGACCTACAGCAAGAGCATGTTGACAGGTCTGAAAATCTGGTAAGTAACCATGGCAAATCACCGGTAGTGCAGCCGATGGTTGAACCTTCAATTAATATCAGAGCAGCTCCAAATCAATCCTTGCAACCTGAATTCAATGTAGACAATCAGAATCGAGTCTCTGGTCAGGCACCTTGCAGACCTGAAGCATCGAATTCAGATCACAACAGCAGGCCTCAGAATTCTGTTTTGCAAACGCAGTGTTGAATTTGATGAGATCGAACATTTGGACAGACCTCCTGATCGACATTTTCAGCATAAAAATGTGAGTAATGACATGATATTCGGTAGCAAAAGTAGTAATCATAGGTAACCAAGAGTTGAAATTGATCCTTTTGATGGCAAATTACCGGAGTCATGGCTTATAAGATGTGATAAGTACTTCATGTATTATGACATTCCAGAGGATTAAAAACTCCAATTAGCTGCAGTACACCTACATGGTGACCATGAGGTGTGGTATTACAGTTTGTTGAAGAGCAAACAAAACCTTTCTTGGGGCCAATTCGTGGAGGAAATGTGTGAACGCTATGGAGGGTGAGAAGCAATGGATGTTGTGGATAACTTTAACAAGCTGACTCAAATTTCTTCCATGACGGAATACATGATCAGATTCGAGAACTTACGAGCTAACTTGCTGTCCGTATTGACCTTAGCTCCCGAAGATGTCGAATCTTATTACGTTTCATGCTTTATAAGTGAACTTAAGCCTAGGATCAAGAACATGGTGAAAGCCATTGGTCCTAAGACTTTGTCAAGTGCTTATAATAAGGCACTATTGATTGAATCCACTCACATTCAACCGGTTGACAAAGTTAAGCAGCCGAACAGCAGGTACCGGCCACAACAGAAAACAGATTGGAATGCAGGATCTGGTGCTGGATTCAGGTGTGTGGTTGATAGAGGTTCGGTGAGACTATGCTTTCGTTGTAATCAGCCATATTAGCCCGGTCATAGGTGCAAATCGCAAGCAATAATGTATGCAAAAGGGTCCCGGGTGGAAGCTGAATCAGGTAGTGAGCATTCTGCTGCAGATAGTGACAGCATTGGCGATCTTTCACAAGATGAATTGA
Organism: Simmondsia chinensis; assembly: GCA_018398585.1. NCBI lineage: Eukaryota > Viridiplantae > Streptophyta > Magnoliopsida > Caryophyllales > Simmondsiaceae > Simmondsia > Simmondsia chinensis. The sequence continues at coordinate 23,609,667 of JAGTTD010000002.1, forward strand.
GTGAGGATGAAGTAGAGATATCAATGAAAGCGTTAACCAATAATGGAGCTCACAACACAATCAAAATCAGAGGCAAGGCTGGTAAACATTCCATCATTATCCTCACTGATAGTGGGAGTACATATAGCTTCATCGATCCCAAGTTGAGTAAGAAAGTTAGACATGACGCAATAAAAACTCATCCATTACAAGTGATGGTGGCTGATGGCAGTTCTTTAACCATTCACAACAAGTGCATAGCATTCCCTTGGTCTATGCAAGAACATCAATTCACCTTTGATTTTCGAGTTCTTCCTTTAGGGGGCTGCGACATGGTGCTAGGAGTGGATTGGATGAGGACCTTTAATCCGGTCGTGTTTGATTTCGATAAGATGACTGTGGCATTTGAGGTTCATGGAACCAAAGTGTCCTTGAAAGGCATGACGGAGCATGCTCAACTCAAAATAATTGATGGCAAACAGGTACACGAGGGGATCAAGAAGAAGGCGATACAGTGGATAGGTCAGTTGTTCATGATAGCATCGGTCGAGCTGCAGCCGGGGCTTCAACAGGAAGTGCAAGCTTTAGTGAAGGAATTTGATGATATCTTTGAGCCACCTAAGAGTCTTCCTCCTCCGAGAAGTGTGGACCATGCCATTCCCTTGCGTGCGAATGCCGATTCGGTGAAGATTAGGCCTTATCGTTATGCACATGGCCAAAAATCAGAAATAGAAATGCAAGTGGAGGAACTTCTTAATATGAACTTTATTCGACCAAGCCATAGTCCTTTCGCTTCACCCGTGATCCTTGTGAAGAAGAAAGATGGCTCGGCAAGAATGTGTATTGACTACCGCCGGTTAAATGCTCTCACGGTGAAGGATAAGTTTCCCATTCCGATCATAGATGATTTGCTTGATGAACTACATGGGTCGTGTTTCTTTTCAAAGCTGCATTTGAGGCAAGGGTACCATCAAATCAGGGTCCTTGAACCGGATATTTACAAGACAGCTTTTCAAACTCACCATGGCCATTTCGAGTTTGTTGTGATGCCTTTCGGCTTGACTAATGCTCCGGCCACGTTTAAAGCAGCCATGAATGATGTTTTCAAACCTTTTTTAAGGAATTTGGTGCTCATTTTCTTCGATGACATACTGATTTATAGCTTGACATATGAAGCTCATCTTATACATCTCCAACAAGTGTTTGAATTGATGCGACAACACAAGTTCTTTGCAAAGTTGTCCAAGTGTTCGTTTGCTCAAGATAAACTCGAGTATTTGGGTCATATCATCTCTCATGAGGGAGTGTCTACTGATCCGAACAAGATCCGTGCAATGCAAGAATGGGCAATTCCGCTCACTTGAAGAAATTGAGGGGTTTTTTGGGTTTGACCGGCTATTATAGGAAATTTATTAGGGGATATGGTTCGATTGCCAAACCCTTGCCCGAGCTTTTGAAGAAGGATGCTTTCTCATGGAACGAGAGATCTCAAGCTGCATTTGAAGCCCTTAAAGCCGCAATGTGTGCTGCCCCAGTTTTGGCGATGCCGGATTTTACCGAAAGCTTTATTTTGGAGACCGATGCAAGTGGTACTGGTATAGGGGTTGTTCTTTCCCAAAAATCAAGGCCTATTGCTTACTTAAGTCAGGCCCTTAGCCCTAAACATCAAGTGATGTCAACATATGAGAAGGAATATCTCGCCATCCTCTTAGCCGTGAAGAAATGGAGACAATACTTGGAGGGTCATAAGTTCATCATTCGGACGGACCATCAAAGCCTCAAGTATCTCCTTGAATAGAAGATCGTGACGAGGATTCAGAAGAAAGGCCTCATGAAAATGTTAGGCCTTGATTACGACATCGAATATAGAAGTGGCAAAGAGAACACTGCAGCCGATGCTCTGTCAAGGCAGTTTGAGGATGAAAATCAGGCTACCTGTGCTGCTGTAACCATGGTAATACCTTCTTGGGTGCTTGAGCTACACAAGTCCTATGAGAATGACCCATTTTTTCAGGAAAAGGTGGCCGCTGCAGTCCTCACACGCGATGCAAAGTCGGGTTCGGCAGACAGTGAGGTATCGGTACAGCAGGGACTGATCAGGGTCAAGGGGCTGTTATACGTTGGTTCTGCCACTAATTTGAGAGAAATGGTCATCCAAGCTTCACATGATGCTGCTTGGGGTGGTCATGAGGGTGTGGAAGGTACCTACCAACAAATCAAAGCATATTTCACATGGCTGAGTATGAAGAAAGATGTGAGTGAATACGTGAAATCGTGTGAGGTATGTCAACAATCAAAGTTGGGAGATCCTCATTATAAAGGACTTCTTCAGCCTCTTTCCATTCCAGAGGGAGCTTGGGTTCATATTATCATGGATTTCATCGAGGGACTTCCGAAGTCCGAGGGTAAGGAGGTCATATGGGTCATGGTGGATCGTTTCACCAAGTACAGTCACTTCATTGCTCTTGTTCGACCCATCACCACTGAAAAGTTGGCAAGGATCTTCCTTGACAACATTTATAAGTTGCATGGATTGCCTCAATCCATTGTGTCCGATCGAGATAAGATTTTTACAAGCACGTTCTGGAGAGAGTTTTTTAGGTTGTTGGGCACCACATTGGCACTCAGCTCCTCATATCATCCTCAAAAAGATGGCCAAACCGAGCAAGTCAATCAATGTGTGGAACAGTATTTGCGGAGTATGGTCTTCTTGAAGCCCAAGGAGTGGAACCGTTGGCTTTCCTTAGCCGAATTTTGGTTCAATACACACTTTCATACATCTATTGGCACTTCACCATTCCAAGCATTGTATGCGTACTCTCCACCCTCTCCTATGATGCTCCAACAGCCGAGGAGTAATGGTACTGCAGTGGTAGATTTGCTGCAGCAGAGAAGACAGATGTTGCAAGAACTAAAGGACGATCTTCATCAAGCTCGAGCTCGGATGAAGTATTATGCTGATAAGATAAGGGTAGACAAAATTTATGATGTTGGTGACAAGGTCTACCTAAAATTACAACAGTATAGGCAGTCTTCCTTAGCTGTCAGGTGTAATGTCAAGCTAAGTGCCCGATACTTTGGCCCGTATAAAATTTTGGAGAAAATTGGCAATGTTGCTTATAAACTCGACTTACCGCCACACTCGTACATTCACCCCCTGTTTCACGTGTCCCTACTCAGAAAGCAGGTCCAAAGAGGTGCTGCAGCAGCCCGGGAGCACCCTGTAGCAGAGGCTAACGGAATTCTGAAATTGCAGCCAGAAACTGTTGGAGCTTGGAGGACGATGCAGCTGGAACAAGGAGCTGTGCAGGAGGTTTTGGTAACGTGGTGCAACTTGGACAAGAGTTTGAAGACTTGGGAAAATTGCAAATTCTTGCGGAGTCAATTTCCGAGGTTCACTTCTTGAGGACAAGAAGTTTCTCAAGAGGGAGGGAATGTTATAAATCGTTGGAATTTCATTGTAATTTTTGTTTGTAGTGTTGGATTGGTGTCTCGAGTTGAAGTTGTATTTTTTCAAAATGTCGGTTGGGTTTTTAGTTGGCGCCAAATGAGATAGTTGGTCAAACTCGGGTCAACGCTGGTGTGCGGCTGCAATTTAGGTGCGAAAGTCAGTTGGGCTGTTATTTCTTGGTTCTTTGTACCTAGTTGTCTATAAATAAGCTCCTAGGTTGTAATATGAAGGCATTCAATGAAATACAACTGAATTTCATTTGGAATTCTCTCTAATTTCTCATCCCTTTCTCTATTTCTCATTCCTTTACCCTTCTCTTCTCATTTTAACTCCTTTCTCTACAAGGTTAGGCCTTCCATCTTGAATTGGAAACTAACACATTTGTGTCCCAATAAGTAAGGCTGATTAGATTTGAAACATAGTTTTTGGACCTTCTTCTCATCAGAATGAGTGGAGCTTGACCTTACTAGGCCCTTCTGATGTTGATGCTAATGTGAGCTATTACCTCTGTTCCTAGGTCCGTCATGTGATGCAAGAACAGTAGCTTCGACCAATTTAGCCTTAGCATAGGCTTTAGACAAAGATCTAGGACCAATGTCCTTAACAAGGGTCTCAATCCTTGGTTTCAAGCCACTAATGAAACTCAAAACATAGTAATTCTTAGTTGCATTCCGATAAGCGGAGATCATGCTTACTTTCAAGCTTTCAAATACTGTCATATACTCTTTTATAGTGGTAGTTTGCACCACCTTGTTGAAATTATCCACAATGTCACTTGAATCTTCTTCGCCATATCTCTCACACAGTTCCTTCACAAATTCAGCCCATGATAATGAAAGATTGCTTCTCAAAAGGCTAGAAAACCATACCTCGTGATCACCTTGAAGGTAAACAGTTGCCAATTCCACCTTCTCAGTGTCATTAATGTGATAAAAGTGAAAGTATTGTTCACATTGCCTTATCCATGATTGAGGTAGTTTTCCATCAAAGGGTTCTGTTTGAATCCTTGGCTACTTGAAACCACCACTTCTGTTGCTGGTAGAAGGATCACTAGTTCCAGAATTTTGTTGTTGTAGTTGATATGTTGGATGATCAACTTGTCCAAAAGTCATATTCGCTGCTTCAGGTTACACTGGATCAGGTGGATGATCTGATTGACCAACAACCACACGAGCTGATTGCGGTCGCACAACCTCTTAAGGACGAATCTGTTGGTTGGTAGCTAATAATACACCAGTACCTGAAGGTTACATTCTGCCTAGTGGTTTAATGCTGCAAGCCTAAGATCTTATCTTCGATCTACTGAGAATGTTGAACCAAACAATCAACAAACTTCTGATCTTGACTTAGCTGTATCTGCTACATTTGAGAGAACATTTCCTCCCTATGAAGCCTCAATTGATCAATTGGATTAACCTCAGCTCTTGTTGTTGTATTGGCACCTACAACCGAAGCAGAAGTGGCATTCGCAGTGGCATTTACGGCAGCATTCGCAACAGCATTTGCAGCCTCAGATCAAGTTGTAACACCACCAGCCATTGGTACTTGCTTCTTGCGCCTTACCAACTCCAATCAACCAAGGAATGATCAATCGGCAGCAAACACAAGCGCTGATACCAATTGTAAAGATTCAAGAACAATCTTGATCTTAACCTAGTGGAAAAGTGAGTAGGAGATGAGAAGAGAAGTGAAAGAGATGAGATATAGATATAGAGTTAGATGAGAGAGAGAATTAAGATATTTCTTATTTCATTAGATGATTGAATCTAACAAGATGAAACAAGCTATTAATAAGCTCCCTAAACTGGCTAGGATACATTGGACCAAGAGTGTTAGCAACTGTACAAAATAAACTTTATCCACCACACTTGACTTCTTAATTGACCATTAACTGACTCAATAACAATTCAAAAAGAGGCGCCAACAACCTCAGCTGAGGCCAATTGCTATGGACCACAAAATGCAACACTACAATGCTTATTACAATTGACATCGAAACAAGATATAAGATGGATTGCTCAAAACGACATCGTCCCAGCCCCTTTTGAAATTTAGGTGTAAAAAAAAGCCCCCCTTTTGGCCATTGGTAAATTCAAATTTATAAGGGATAAAAAAGTCTGCCTGATTTAACCCTTAACGGCTACAGGGAGCTCGAGAGAAAACTGTACGTAACTTACTTCTCCTTCCCATGTGCCTATAAGTATGATAGTTAGTGCTTAAAATTTCCACTTTCTTACTCTGTTCTCTCTCTTTGTTGTCATTAAGCTCTTTTGCAAATTCTTGCCTTTGTTCTTTAAACCTCTGACTCTTGATCCACTCTACATACTTTTCCTTTCATTCTTGAATCCCTTAATCTTGATCCAATTTCATCCTTCGCTTCCTTTGATCTGATGATGACCCAGATTTCATTCGCCATTTCTACCCCCATTGCTCATTTTGATAGCCCCATCGAGCAATTGACGCGTTTGCTCTAGCCAAATAATTCGATAGTCTCTGATGCAATTCAAAGCCCAATCGACCTCAACAACATAGATGAGAATCTTTGTTGGTTAACAGAGAGTGATCCTTCGCCTTCCTTCCCATCTTATGCCATAGGAACAATCTTTGACCCGTCCTGAGACGTTCCAAGTCTTCATGGACTTTTTCCAGATACTAACGAATCTCCTCTCCTTCGTACCATTTCTACATGAGGTTCTTCGAGAGGAAGATGCATCTTGAAGGAAGCGGTGCCTTTCAATAGACATTTCTTACGATGTGTTACCCTGAGTGGTAGACAAATTGGTGGTGACTTATGGAGAAAATTGGAAAAATCTTTACATTTATGAAGCCATTAGGCTTTCCACCATTGCTTTTAGGTGGATTACCCCATCAGGACAGCATTAACTTGTTGTTGGAATTCTTGTTCTAATGCTTCTATCCTCCTTGAGAGCTTTCTTGGTATTACTTTTGAGGACATAGTAGCCTTAATAGGTCTTTTCTCTGAGGGAGAAGAGTTCCCCCATGATTCTTTTTTTCCTTAAGAAGTTGAAGCACTTCCTTCCTCCTTCTCTATCATAGACTTGCAAATGATATGAGTCCTTTGTCAAAAAGTTTGTAACAGAGGGTCATAACTTTGGGCAAGGTTCCAGTGAAGAGGAGGTGTGCTTCTTCTTATTTTGGCTAAACAACTTCTTCTTTGCAAACTCTTTTAACTTAGTTCTTAAATTTCTTAAGACCATGGCTCTTAACTTAACCTTCAGTACTGGTCCTTTATCCTTAGGACCACTATTCCTAGCCTAAGTATATGGTTGCCTTAAGGACATTATAACCAAAAACTATGCTGTCCACGTAGGTGGTCCCTTGTGTCCGGTCCAACTTTATGCCCAAGCCTATTTCCTTGAGCTTTGTCCCAGAGGCCCTTACGCTTCCATAGGTAAGGGGGTTTCTTATTTTGGTGAGCAGTTTGCTCATTTTGAGGTTCAACTATCCTTAGCATGGTCTTTACACCAATGCCTTAAGTGATTAATGTCTCCTCAAGGTAGACAAGGGACTCAATAGGCTTCCGTCAAGAGAAGGACCCTTGGTCCACTTTGGTTTAGGAAACTGGACCTTCACTATGATGCATCTGTACACATCAAATCCCAAATTTGGCGAGCAATCTTATGCCCCAAAGATTTGTTCTTCTATCTCCAGACTCATCTTGGTGTGGAAACGAATAGGCCCGGATTTGTTTCTAGGAGATTTGGTATGGCCCGAGACACACCTTTCTCTAATCTTTGGACCAGGAAACTTTGGAGGGCTAAGAGGACTTCCCTTCAACCTACTTAGCTCCCAGAGCTTCATGGCCTGAACTAGGAAGTCAGATCCCTATATGGGTATCCTATGGCTTGTAGGTACACCCCTTGTGCCACGCTATGTTTTTTAGCTTGGTTTCAAGCCTATTAGTTCTCCTTAGAGGCTAAAGGCACCAAACAATATTTTATACCTTTATTTAAACTTTGGAAGAAGCCAGCCAATCAGCATTAGGCTAACCACACAGAAGGCATGATCAAGTAAAAAGCAACCTTTAAATTATGCTTCATTCTCATTTTAGTGGCTTGAACAATGATTGATCTCTGTTCTTTTCTTTTTCAGCATCTATCCAGGCAACCCCCAAGAGTGCTAAGACTAGAAGCTTTACTCAAATGCTACTAGAGGGAACCTCTTCACCAGCCCTCGAGGTTGGTGGCTAAATAAAGATGAAGAAGGATGCTATTCCCTCAATTCTTCCTGATGGAGAAGAAGAACAAGAACAAGAAGAAGAGATACATACCTCACAGCTGGTGTGAAAAAGAAGAGCTAGGCTCCTTGTATCAGACGTATGGCTTTTCGCAATTGGTGTTCTCGTTCATCTTTAGTTAAAGCAGCTTCTAACATGGCCTTTTATAGCCAAACGAAGAGCCAGCTCTATATATTGTGGAGATACCAGATTCGCCATCTCAAGAGATTGTACTATTTTCCCATCTGGACATTGAATTGTTTAGCTCGAGTACTAAGGAAGAAGCTGATATGACTACTGTTATGAAGAGTGCCCTAAAATCCAAATTCATTCTGTTAATATTATTTTATTAATAAATAAAGAAGTTCCTGTGTCTTCTGGTTAAATTTGTGTAAGTGAGCATATATACTGCATGTGATTTTTTTTTTTAAGTATTATCCATGTCCACAGATTACATTTTATAAGTTTGTTCTAAGTGGATAATTTGATTATGCCACAGATAGAGTTGGAACAAATGATATAGAATGCTATTTTAATAACTCGTGGTCGCTAATGAGCTTGGCTACTTGTTTGTTTAGACCATGACTTAACACTTTAGGTGACTTGTCTTGGTCAAGTGGATGGTGATCCAAAAGTTGTAGGTTGGTGTGTTTAATAAGATTTACACACTATGTTGGACCATGATAGTTGCTTGTTTTTAGACTACTATCAGAGATGAGTGATTCATTTTGTGCTGTTTGAACGACAACTCTAAATCCTAAGAGTTTTCTAAACTTGTGCATGGAACGTTTGTTTCTTTGGTGTAATATAAGTAAGGTCTAAAGAAATGACTGAATTCCCACATATATTGGGTAGCGGTGTGAAGTGTGACAAGAATCAGGTATTCAATATGGAATCTACTATCTCTTATGAGGTGCAGACGTCCCCCTAGTTGATTCGCAAGTATTTGAATAGATTGGAATTTTTGGCCAAAATCTTTCAAGTGTTTAACATTTAGAATTTATACTATGAATATGTTCAAATATAAATAAATTATTCAGTAAAGAGTGAGTCAGTAACTAATGGAGAAGCTGTGAGAAGGATAATGGTAGTAGTTATAATTATTCTTTTTTCATGGACATCTAATGGAGGGGTTGTTGTCATCAATACAATCTATTTTGGAAAATATCAAATAAATTATTTAAGTTGGAGTGCAGCGGGATTTATTTAGTGAAATTAAGTCTCATTAAATGGTAATTAAACTTTATAATGAGATGGTAATTTATTTAACCCATTTGGAGCTAGATTTAAATTGTCCTTAAGGTCTCTATGCAACCCTATGTACTTATAGCCCTTGAAAATGTAATGAAGAATCCATACGATTAATTATTTATTCATGAGATGAGTAAATTTAAGCTTTCCAATAATTATTCATGAGATAAAAAAAATTAAAAAAATTGCAACACAGGTCGCGATCCGTGTCTACGCATATGGACCAACCAGCGGGCGACACATGTCATGCGCTGGGTCCTCAGGGACGATCTGCATGCATGTATGTGCGCCAATCACAGCTTGCCACATGGCATGTGGAATGAATTTAAATATCACGTAGTTTACGACTAGGGGAAATGCGATGTTTTGGGTCTATTTGGATGTAAAATGCTACGTTTCACTTGTTAACTATGCGTCCCACATTGAAATTTTTATTTTTTATTTGTTTTTGCTCTGGTTTCCTATTATAAATTGGGGTACCGATTTTTTGGTTTGGCAATCAATTAATTCAAAATTAAAGATTTATGAAAGAGTTGACTTTTGGAGACCTACTTTAATATTTTTTGGAGCCCACTCTCCTTGCGATTTCAAGGTCATTGCGTAGAAGGCCACTGAGTCTCGGTTTTCTCATCTTTCTTAGAGTTCTTCTTATTTCGGTATTCTTTATTATTGAAGCAATTCCAGGTATGTCTTTCTTTCCTTCTCCTTTAAGTTTTTGGCTTTTTTATTTGTTTACAGTTTTCATAGTATCCTAGTGATAGTTCATGCAATTGTTATGAATTTCTTAGAATAGTAGCCTGTATAACTTAGGAAGTTAAATCTGCAAATTTGAAATTAGAAATTTTAAATTAACCTTAGGTTTAAAATTAAGAATATTAAACCTTTCCGCTGCGTTAACTTTACCTAATTAGGGAAATTTTCGAAATCCGTACAAACGCTGCCTCTATTGTGGAGCTAATTGTAAGTCACCCCCATCCCCCAAAGAGGTTTCTTCCCTAGGTATCCTGTGCCAGGAACTTGTGCACTCTCCATTCCTTCTCCGAGGAGGTCCAATCTCTACTGAAGAGATTGCTAAAGGTAAAGTTTTTTCAGGTTTCTCAATTCTTAATGTTTTAAACCATAATTGGTTCAAACATGCAAGCCTCATTCTCCATAAACCCGTCTTGAGGAAGGTGTTCTAGTGGCCGAAGAGCAAGCAGCAGTGCCAATGGTTGAGATGCCTGCTGAAACCTTAATGATAGATGTACCAATAGGAGCTCCTATGGCAGTAATGTGAACAGAGGCTCTTTCTTCACCTCGGTTTTAGGACACAGAGGTAATGGCATTTCTTTTAACCTTTGGTTGTCCTCCAAAGTCAAAATCTTGCCTAACTCCTTTGTCGTTGACCTTTTACAGGTCACTCCTCCCACATCCATTCCTTATCTAAGGCTAGGGGGAATATCTTCTCCTTTAGAGAAGTTTGGAGCAAGTGGTGGATTGGCTTTCCAGTAGCTGGAGCAAGAGTCCCCTAAACTCCGAAGACTGAGAGAAATCACACATCTCTCTGTTTTAACCCTGGCTAAGGGGACCACTTTCCAATAGGCCATTACTTGGAGAGATTAAGTCTCCTTAAAGAAGAGCTGCTCTCCTTGAGACAGGAGCATACCTCCGAAGGTTCAGTGGTTGGAGGACTCAAAGAGGCCACCATGGAGGCTTAGAGGAGCAATCATGCCCTTCAAGAAGAATCCCTTTCTCTTGATCGTGAATTGAATGACATAACCAACCATTTGCCTTTAATAGAGGAATCCTTAGTGTGGATTAGGACTCAACTCTTTTGATTTTTTTAGTCTTTGTAAAGAGATTTTGGTTGTACCGATTACTTGCAATTTTTCTTTTGTATGTCTGCCATGTACTCTTCTCATAACTAATGAAATACACATTTTGTTCAATATGTCTCTAAGATTGATGGTTTTTTCCCTTTCTTTTTGTCTTAATTTAAGGACCGTAAGGTTCATTCTCAAGACATTGATGCTAAAATTGAGCCCACAGGTCCAGAAATCTGTGCCTAAGGATTTTTTTTGTTAGAATCCCATATTGATGGTGCATATTTCTTTAGGAACCTACCATTGATATCCCTTGGTTGAGTTCTTCCATTTAGGTCTTGGAGTAAATATGCAGTACCTCCAAATACCTCTATTACTCTAAATGGGCCCTCCTAGTTATGGGACCATTTCCCAAAGATAAGGTCTTTCTGGCCAATGGGTAAAGCGACATTTCAAGCTAAATCTCCTAAATTAAAAGACCTAGGCCTGACCTTTTTATAGTAGGTTTTGGCTACCCACTTTTCTAGTGTCTCCAACTTATGAAGGGCATCAAGCCTTACTTGGTCTAACTCAATAAGCTCGTCCACAATAGATTGCTTATACTCAAGTTTAGAAAACCTCCCTTGATGAGCTAATCTAATAGACCGAACCATTACTTCCATTGGGAGCACAGCATCATGCCAATGCATTAAATGGAAGGGAGTTATCCTAGTTGCATCTTAGTTAGATGTCCTGTAAGCCCGTAGGGCATCTAGCAACAATTCGTGCCACTTCCTAGGATTATCCTCAATCATTTTTTTCAATTTTAGCCTTCTGAATCTTGGTGAACTCCTTAACTTTAGCTCCATTAAACACTCTAGCTTGCTCCACCATAATGGTCTCTGATATGCCAAACCCACATAGGATGTACTCTGATAAAATCACATCCTTCTGATTGATGTTCCTATATGGCTCAGCCTTTACCCATTTTGTGAAATAGTCAGTGGCCACAAGAATATAAGAATGTTGTTTACTAGAAGGAGTGTTAATCTCCCCTATGATGTCCATTGCCCAACCTGTAAATGGTCGTGGCTGGACAATAGCATGCAGCTCAGCCGTAGGAACTCTTAGCATATGACCATGTCTTTGGCATTGCTCTGCACCCCTTGGCATACTTTATGCAGTCATCCATCATTGATGGCCAATAGTAGCCATAATGCCTAACGGGCCAATGCATTTTGTTACCAGCTAGGTCGGATCCACATATACCCTCATGGGCTCCTAATATCACTAGCATTGCTTCTTTGAAGCCAATAAAATTGAGAAGCACTCCGCTAATGTCCCTTTTATATAACTCTCTAGACTCATTGTTGAGATAGAATATATGAGCTTTCATTTTCACCTTTCTACAATCCTCTTGCTGACTTAGGACAGTTTTATTGGCCTCAAAGTACTCCAAGTGTTTACTTAGTTTTCCTTTGCTCTCCAAACT